>OX453091.1:5339105-5939105 GCA_949708635.1 Hirtodrosophila cameraria | reverse complement strand
CAGGGACCGAGATATGCGATAAAACGTAAATGAACAGTCGTATAATATTTTCGGGACTACAGAAAGCTTAGGAATTTCACAAGGCGTTTAAAGTCCAAATTTCAAAGCTCTTTCTCGCTCAGGAATCGAGATATGCGATAAAACGTAAATGAACACTTTTCTTTTTGAAGTTGCAGCCGATCTTAAAGTCGAAGAATATATTCGGGGATACAGAAAATTGAGGAATTTTTACAAGGCATTTATAATCTAAATTTCAAAGCTCTATCTCGCTCAGGAACCGAGATAAAACGTAAATGAACACTTTTCTTTTTGATGTTGCAGCCGATCTTTAAGTCGAAGAATATATTCGGGGATACAAAAAGCTGAGGAATTTTTACAAGGCATTTAAAGTCCAAATTTCAAAGTTCTATCTCGCTCAGGAACCTATATATGCGATAAAACGTAAATGAACACTTTTCTTTTTGAAGTTGCAGCCGATCTTAAAGTCGAAGAATATATTCGGGGATACAGAAAATTGAGGAATTTTTACAAGGCATTTATAATCTAAATTTCAAAGCTCTATCTCGCTCAGGAACCGAGATATGCGATAAAACGTAAATGAACACTTTTCTTTTTGATGTTGACGCCGATCTTTAAGTCGAAGAATATATTCGGGGATACAAAAAGCTGAGGAATTTTTACAAGGCATTTAAAGTCCAAATTTCAAAGTTCTATCTCGCTCAGGAACCGAGATATGTGATAAAACGTAAATGAACAGTCGTAGAATATATTCGATGATACAGAAAAGTGAGGAATTTCACAAGGCATTTAAAGTCCAAATTTCAAAGCTCTATCTCGCTCAGACCCCGAGATATGCGATAAAACGTAAATGAACACTTTTCTTTTTGATGTTATAGCCCATCTAAAAGTCGTTGAATATATTCGATGATACAGAAAGCTTAGGAATTTCTCAAGGCATTTAAAGTCCAAATTTTAAAGCTCTATCTCGCTCAAAAACCGAGATATGCGATAAAACGTAAATGAACACTTTTCTTCTTGATGTTGCAGCCGATCTAAAAGTCGTAGAATATATTCGGGGATACAGAAAGCTGAGGAATTTTTACAAGGCATTTAAAGTCCAAATTTCAAAGCTCTTTCTCGCTCAGGAACCGAGATATGCGATAAAACGTAAATGAACACTTTTCTTTTTGATGTTGCAGCCGATCTAAAAGTCGTTGCATATATTCGGGGACACAGAAAGTTAAGGAAGTTCACAAGGCATTTATAGTTCAAATTTGAAAACTCTATCTCGCTCAGGAACCGAGATATGCGATGAAACGTAAATGAACACTTTTCTTTTTGATGTTGCAGCCGATCTAAAAGTCGTAGAAAATATTCGGGGATACAGAAAGTTAAGAAATTTCACAAGGCATTTATAGTTCAAATTTGAAAACTCTATCTCGCTCAGGAACCGAGATATGCGATAAAACGTAAATGAACAGTTTTCTTTTTGATGTTGCAGCCGATCTAAAAGTCGTAGAATATATTCGGGGATACAGAAAGTTGAGGAATTTTAACAAGGCATTTATAGTCCAAATTTGAAAACTCTATCTCGCTCAGGAACCGAGATATACGATTAAACGTAAATGAACAGTCGTAGAATATTTTCGGGGATACAGAAAGCTTAGGAATTTCACATGGCGTTTATAGTCCAAATAGCAAAGCTCTTTCTCGCTCAGGAACCGAGATATGCGATAAAACGTAAATGAACACTTTTCTTTTTGATGTTGCAGCCGATCTAAAAGTCGTTGAATATATTCGGGGACACAGAAAGTTAAGGAATTTCACAAGGCATTTATAGTTCAAATTTGAAAACTCTATCTCGCTCAGGAACCGAGATATGCGATGAAACGTAAATGAACACTTTTCTTTTTGACGTTGCAGCCGATCTAAAAGTCGTAGAATATATTCGGGGATACAGAAAGTTAAGGAATTTCACAAGGCATTTATAGTTCAAATTTGAAAACTCTATCTCGCTCAGGAACCGAGATATGCGATAAAACGTAAATGAACAGTTTTCTTTTTGATGTTGCAGCCGATCTAAAAGTCGTAGAATATATTCGGGGATACAGAAAGTTGAGGAATTTTAACAAGGCATTTATAGTCTAAATTTCAAAGCTCTATCTCGCTCAGGAATCGAGATATGCGATAAAACGTAAATGAACACTTTTCTTTTTGATGTTGCAGCCGATCTAAAAGTCGTAGAATATATTCGGGGATACAGAAAGTTGAGGAATTTTTACAAGGTATTTATAGTCCAAATTTCAAAGCTCTATCTCGCTCAGGAACCCAGATATGCGATGATACGTAAATGAACAGTCGTAGAATATATTCGGGGATACAAAAAGCTTAGGAATTTCACATGGCGTTTATAGTCCAAATAGCAAAGCTCTTTCTCGCTCAGGAACCGAGATATGCGATAAAACGTAAATGAACACTTTTCTTTTTGATGTTATAGCCCATCCAAAAGTCGTTGAATATATTCGATGATACAGAAAGCTTAGGAATTTCTCAAGGCATTTAAAGTCCAAATTTTAAAGCTCTATCTCGCTCAAAAACCGAGATATGCGATAAAACGTAAATGAACACTTTTCTTCTTGATGTTGCAGCCGATCTAAAAGTCGTAGAATATATTCGGGGATACAGAAAGCTGAGGAATTTTTACAAGGCATTGAAAGTCCAAATTTCAAAGTTCTATCTCGCTCAGGAACCGAGATATGTGATAAAACGTAGATGAACAGTCGTAGAATATATTCGGGGATACAGAAAGTTGAGGAATTTCACAAAGCATTTATAGTCCAAATTTCAAAGCTCTATCTCGCTCAGGAACCGAGATATGCGATAAAACGTAAATGAACACTTTTCTTTTTGATGTTGCAGCCGAATTTTTACAAGGCATTTATAGTCCAAATTTCAAAGCTCTATCTCGCTCAGGAACCGAGATATACGATTAAACGTAAATGAACAGTCGTAGAATATTTTCGGGGATACAGAAAGCTTAGGAATTTCACATGGCGTTTATAGTCCAAATAGCAAAGCTCTTTCTCGCTCAGGAACCGAGATATGCGATAAAACGTAAATGAACACTTTTCTTTTTGATGTTGCAGCCGATCTAAAAGTCGTTGAATATATTCGGGGACACAGAAAGTTAAGGAATTTCAAAAGGCATTTATAGTTCAAATTTGAAAACTCTATCTCGCTCAGGAACCGAGATATGCGATGAAACGTAAATGAACACTTTTCTTTTTGATGTTGCAGACGATCTAAAAGTCGTTGAATATATTCGGGGATACAGAAAGTTAAGGAATTTCACAAGGCATTTATAGTTCAAATTTGAAAACTCTATCTCGCTCAGGAACCGAGATATGCGATAAAACGTAAATGAACACTTTTCTTTTTGATGTTGCAGCCGATCAAAAAGTCGCCGAATATATTCGGGGATACAGAAAGTTGAGGAATTTTAACAAGGCATTTATAGTCCAAATTTCAAAGCTCTATCTCGCTCAGGGACCGCGATATGCGATAAAACGTAAATGAACAGTCGTATAATATTTTCGGGAATACAGAAAGCTTAGGAATTTCACAAGGCGTTTATAGTCCAAATTTCAAAGCTCTTTCTCGCTCAGGAATCGAGATATGCGATAAAACGTAAATGAACACTTTTCTTTTTGATGTTGCAGCCGATCTAAAAGTCGTAGAATATATTCGGGGATACAGAAAGTTGAGGAATTTTTACAAGGCATTTATAGTCCAAATTTCAAAGCTCTATCTCGCTCAGGAACCCAGATATGCGATGATACGTAAATGAACAGTCGTAGAATATATTCGGGGATACAAAAAGTTAAGGAATTTCACATGGCATTTATAGTCAAAAATTCAAAGCTCTATCGCGCTCAGACCCCGAGATATGCGATAAAACGTAAATGAACACTTTTTTTTTTGATGTTGCAGCCGATCTAAAAGTCGTTGAATATATTCGATGATACAGAAAGCTAAAGAATTTCTCAAGGCATTTAAAGTCCAAATTTTAAAGCTCTATCTCGCTCAGGAACCGATATATGCGATAAAACGTAAATGAACACTTTTCTTTTTGATGTTGCAGCCGATCTTAAAGTCGAAGAATATATTCGGGGATACAGAAAGCTGAGGAATTTCACATGGCATTTATAGTCAAAAATTCAAAGCTCTATCGCGCTCAGACCCCGAGATATGCGATAAAACGTAAATGAACACTTTTTTTTTTGATGTTGCAGCCGATCTAAAACTCGTTGAATATATTCGATGATACAGAAAGCTAAAGAATTTCTCAAGGCATTTAAAGTCCAAATTTCAAAGTTCTATCTCGCTCAGGAACCGAGATATGTGATAAAACGTAAATGAACAGTCGTTGAATATATTCGATGATACAGAAAGCTAAAGAATTTCTCAAGGCATTTAAAGTCCAAATTTCAAAGTTCTATCTCGCTCAGGAACCGAGATATGTGATAAAACGTAAATGAACAAGCGTTGAATATATTCGATGATACAGAAAGCTTAGGAATTTCTCAAGGCATTTAAAGTCCAAATTTTAAAGCTCTATCTCGCTCAAAAACCGAGATATGCGATAAAACGTAAATGAACACTTTTCTTCTTGATGTTGCAGCCGATCTAAAAGTCGTAGAATATATTCGGGGATACAGAAAGCTGAGGAATTTTTACAAGGCATTTAAAGTCCAAATTTCAAAGTTCTATCTCAGAAAGATAGATATCTCAGATACAGAAAGTTGAGGAATTTCACAAGGCATTTATAGTCCAAATTTCAAAGCTCTATCTCGCTCAGGAACCGAGATATGCGATAAAACGTAAATGAACACTTTTCTTTTTGATGTTGCAGCCGATCTAAAAGTCGTTGAATATATTCGGGGACACAGAAAGTTAAGGAATTTCACAAGGCATTTATAGTTCAAATTTGAAAACTCTATCTCGCTCAGGAACCGAGATATGCGATGAAACGTAAATGAACACTTTTCTTTTTGATGTTGCAGACGATCTAAAAGTCGTTGAATATATTCGGGGATACAGAAAGTTAAGGAATTTCACAAGGCATTTATAGTTCAAATTTGAAAACTCTATCTCGCTCAGGAACCGAGATATGCGATAAAACGTAAATGAACACTTTTCTTTTTGATGTTGCAGCCGATCTAAAAGTCGTTGAATATATTCGATGATACAGAAAGCTGAGGAATTTCACATGGCATTTATAGTCAAAAATTCAAAGCTCTATCTCGCTCAGGAACCGAGATATGCGATAAAACGTAAATGAACACTTTTCTTTTTGATGTTGCAGCCGATCTAAAAGTCGTTGAATATATTCGGGGACACAGAAAGTTAAGGAATTTCACAAGGCATTTATAGTTCAAATTTGAAAACTCTATCTCGCTCAGGAACCGAGATATGCGATGAAACGTAAATGAACACTTTTCTTTTTGATGTTGCAGACGATCTAAAAGTCGTTGAATATATTCGGGGATACAGAAAGTTAAGGAATTTCACAAGGCATTTATAGTTCAAATTTGAAAACTCTATCTCGCTCAGGAACCGAGATATGCGATAAAACGTAAATGAACACTTTTCTTTTTGATGTTGCAGCCGATCTAAAAGTCGTTGAATATATTCGATGATACAGAAAGCTGAGGAATTTTTACAAGGCATTTAAAGTCCAAATTTCAAAGTTCTATCTCAGAAAGATAGATATCTCAGATACAGAAAGTTGAGGAATTTCACAAGGCATTTATAGTCCAAATTTCAAAGCTCTATCTCGCTCAGGAACCGAGATATGCGATAAAACGTAAATGAACACTTTTCTTTTTGATGTTGCAGCCGATCAAAAAGTCGCCGAATATATTCGGGGATACAGAAAGTTGAGGAATTTTTACAAGGCATTTATAGTCCAAATTTCAAAGCTCTATCTCGCTCAGGAACCGAGATATACGATTAAACGTAAATGAACAGTCGTAGAATATTTTCGGGGATACAGAAAGCTTAGGAATTTCACATGGCGTTTATAGTCCAAATAGCAAAGCTCTTTCTCGCTCAAAAACCGAGATATGCGATAAAACGTAAATGAACACTTTTCTTCTTGATGTTGCAGCCGATCTAAAAGTCGTAGAATATATTCGGGGATACAGAAAGCTGAGGAATTTTTACAAGGCATTTAAAGTCCAAATTTCAAAGTTCTATCTCGCTCATGAACCGAGATATGCGATAAAACGTAAATGAACAGTTTTCTTTTTGATGTTGCAGCCGATCTAAAAGTCGTAGAATATATTCGGGGATACAGAAAGTTGAGGAATTTTAACAAGGCATTTATAGTCCGAATTTCAAAGCTCTATCTCGCTCAGGGACCGAGATATGCGATAAAACGTAAATGAACAGTCGTATAATATTTTCGGGAATACAGAAAGCTTAGGAATTTCACAAGGCGTTTAAAGTCCAAATTTCAAAGCTCTTTCTCGCTCAGGAATCGAGATATGCGATAAAACGTAAATGAACACTTTTCTTTTTGATGTTGCAGCCGATCTAAAAGTCGTAGAATATATTCGGGGATACAGAAAGTTAAGGAATTTCACAAGGCATTTATAGTTCAAATTTGAAAACTCTATCTCGCTAAGGAACCGAGATATGCGATGAAACGTAAATGAACACTTTTATTTTTGATGTTGCAGCCGATCTAAAAGTCGTAGAATATATTCGGGGATACAGAAAGTTAAGGAATTTCACAAGGCATTTATAGTTCAAATTTGAAAACTCTATCTCGCTCAGGAACCGAGATATGCGATAAAACGTAAATGAACAGTTTTCTTTTTGATGTTGCAGCCGATCTAAAAGTCGTAGAATATATTCGGGGATACAGAAAGTTGAGGAATTTTTACAAGGCATTTATAGTCCAAATTTCAAAGTTCTATCTCGCTCAGGAACCGAGATATGTGATAAAACGTAAATGAACAGTCGTAGAATATATTCGATGATACAGAAAGTTGAGGAATTTCACAAGGCATTTAAAGTCCAAATTTCAAAGCTCTATCTCGCTCAGACCCCGAGATATGCGATAAAACGTAAATGAACACTTTTCTTTTTGATGTTATGGCCCATCTAAAAGTCGTTGAATATATTCGATGATACAGAAAGCTT
Organism: Hirtodrosophila cameraria; assembly: GCA_949708635.1. Classification (NCBI taxonomy): domain Eukaryota; kingdom Metazoa; phylum Arthropoda; class Insecta; order Diptera; family Drosophilidae; genus Hirtodrosophila; species Hirtodrosophila cameraria. Next base: position 5,931,896 of record OX453091.1, on the reverse strand, counting down.
AGGAATTTCTCAAGGCATTTAAAGTCCAAATTTTAAAGCTCTATCTCGCTCAAAAACCGAGATATGCGATAAAACGTAAATGAACACTTTTCTTCTTGATGTTGCAGCCGATCTAAAAGTCGTAGAATATATTCGGGGATACAGAAAGCTGAGGAATTTTTACAAGGCGTTTATAGTCCAAATAGCAAAGCTCTTTCTCGCTCAAAAACCGAGATATGCGATAAAACGTAAATGAACACTTTTCTTCTTGATGTTGCAGCCGATCTAAAAGTCGTAGAATATATTCGGGGATACAGAAAGCTGAGGAATTTTTACAAGGCATTTAAAGTCCAAATTTCAAAGTTCTATCTCGCTCAGGAACCGAGATATGCGATAAAACGTAAATGAACACTTTTCTTTTTGATGTTGCAGCCGATCTAAAAGTCGTAGAATATATTCGGGGATACAGAAAGTTGAGGAATTTTTACAAGGCATTTATAGTTCAAATTTGAAAACTCTATCTCGCTAAGGAACCGAGATATGCGATGAAACGTAAATGAACACTTTTATTTTTGATGTTGCAGCCGATCTAAAAGTCGTAGAATATATTCGGGGATACAGAAAGTTAAGGAATTTCACAAGGCATTTATAGTTCAAATTTGAAAACTCTATCTCGCTCAGGAACCGAGATATGCGATAAAACGTAAATGAACAGTTTTCTTTTTGATGTTGCAGCCGATCTAAAAGTCGTAGAATATATTCGGGGATACAGAAAGTTGAGGAATTTTTACAAGGCATTTATAGTCCAAATTTCAAAGTTCTATCTCGCTCAGGAACCGAGATATGTGATAAAACGTAAATGAACAGTCGTAGAATATATTCGATGATACAGAAAGTTGAGGAATTTCACAAGGCATTTAAAGTCCAAATTTCAAAGCTCTATCTCGCTCAGACCCCGAGATATGCGATAAAACGTAAATGAACACTTTTCTTTTTGATGTTATGGCCCATCTAAAAGTCGTTGAATATATTCGATGATACAGAAAGCTTAGGAATTTCTCAAGGCATTTAAAGTCCAAATTTTAAAGCTCTATCTCGCTCAAAAACCGAGATATGCGATAAAACGTAAATGAACAGTCGTAGAATATTTTCGGGGATACAGAAAGCTTAGGAATTTCACATGGCGTTTATAGTCCAAATAGCAAAGCTCTTTCTCGCTCAAAAACCGAGATATGCGATAAAACGTAAATGAACACTTTTCTTCTTGATGTTGCAGCCGATCTAAAAGTCGTAGAATATATTCGGGGATACAGAAAGCTGAGGAATTTTTACAAGGCATTTAAAGTCCAAATTTCAAAGTTCTATCTCGCTCAGGAACCGAGATATGCGATAAAACGTAAATGAACAGTTTTCTTTTTGATGTTGCAGCCGATCTAAAAGTCGTAGAATATATTCGGGGATACAGAAAGTTGAGGAATTTTTACAAGGCATTTATAGTCCAAATTTCAAAGTTCTATCTCGCTCAGGAACCGAGATATGTGATAAAACGTAAATGAACACTTTTCTTTTTGATGTTGCAGCCGATCTAAAAGTCGTAGAATATATTCGGGGATACAGAAAGTTAAGGAATTTCACAAGGCATTTATAGTTCAAATTTGAAAACTCTATCTCGCTCAGGAACCGAGATATGCGATAAAACGTAAATGAACAGTTTTCTTTTTGATGTTGCAGCCGATCTAAAAGTCGTAGAATATATTCGGGGATACAGAAAGTTGAGGAATTTTTACAAGGCATTTATAGTCCAAATTTCAAAGTTCTATCTCGCTCAGGAACCGAGATATGTGATAAAACGTAAATGAACAGTCGTAGAATATATTCGATGATACAGAAAGTTGAGGAATTTCACAAGGCATTTAAAGTCCAAATTTCAAAGCTCTATCTCGCTCAGACCCCGAGATATGCGATAAAACGTAAATGAACACTTTTCTTTTTGATGTTATAGCCCATCTAAAAGTCGTTGAATATATTCGATGATACAGAAAGCTTAGGAATTTCTCAAGGCATTTAAAGTCCAAATTTTAAAGCTCTATCTCGCTCAAAAACCGAGATATGCGATAAAACGTAAATGAACACTTTTCTTCTTGATGTTGCAGCCGATCTAAAAGTCGTAGAATATATTCGGGGATACAGAAAGCTGAGGAATTTTTACAAGGCGTTTAAAGTCCAAATTTCAAAGTTCTATCTCAGAAAGATAGATATCTCAGATACAGAAAGTTGAGGAATTTCACAAGGCATTTATAGTCCAAATTTCAAAGCTCTATCTCGCTCAGGAACCGAGATATGCGATAAAACGTAAATGAACACTTTTCTTTTTGATGTTGCAGCCGATCTAAAAGTCGTAGAATATATTCGGGGATACAGAAAGTTGAGGAATTTTTACAAGGCATTTATAGTCCAAATTTCAAAGCTCTATCTCGCTCAGGAACCGAGATATACGATTAAACGTAAATGAACAGTCGTAGAATATTTTCGGGGATACAGAAAGCTTAGGAATTTCACATGGCGTTTATAGTCCAAATAGCAAAGCTCTTTCTCGCTCAAAAACCGAGATATGCGATAAAACGTAAATGAACACTTTTCTTCTTGATGTTGCAGCCGATCTAAAAGTCGTAGAATATTTTCGGGAATACAGAAAGCTTAGGAATTTCACAAGGCGTTTAAAGTCCAAATTTCAAAGCTCTTTCTCGCTCAGGAATCGAGATATGCGATAAAACGTAAATGAACACTTTTCTTTTTGATGTTGCAGCCGATCTAAAAGTCGTAGAATATATTCGGGGATACAGAAAGTTGAGGAATTTTTACAAGGCATTTATAGTCCAAATTTCAAAGCTCTATCTCGCTCAGGAACCCAGATATGCGATGATACGTAAATGAACAGTCGTAGAATATATTCGGGGATACAAAAAGTTAAGGAATTTCACATGGCATTTATAGTCAAAAATTCAAAGCTCTATCGCGCTCAGACCCCGAGATATGCGATAAAACGTAAATGAACACTTTTTTTTTTGATGTTGCAGCCGATCTAAAAGTCGTTGAATATATTCGATGATACAGAAAGCTAAAGAATTTCTCAAGGCATTTAAAGTCCAAATTTTAAAGCTCTATCTCGCTCAGGAACCGATATATGCGATAAAACGTAAATGAACACTTTTCTTTTTGATGTTGCAGCCGATCTTAAAGTCGAAGAATATATTCGGGGATACAGAAAGCTGAGGAATTTCACATGGCATTTATAGTCAAAAATTCAAAGCTCTATCGCGCTCAGACCCCGAGATATGCGATAAAACGTAAATGAACACTTTTTTTTTTGATGTTGCAGCCGATCTAAAAGTCGTTGAATATATTCGATGATACAGAAAGCTAAAGAATTTCTCAAGGCATTTAAAGTCCAAATTTCAAAGTTCTATCTCGCTCAGGAACCGAGATATGTGATAAAACGTAAATGAACAGTCGTTGAATATATTCGATGATACAGAAAGCTTAGGAATTTCTCAAGGCATTTAAAGTCCAAATTTCAATATATTCGGGGATACAGAAAGTTGAGGAATTTCACAAGGCATTTATAGTCCAAATTTCAAAGCTCTATCTCGCTCAGGAACCTATATATGCGATAAAACGTAAATGAACACTTTTCTTTTTGATGTTGCAGCCGATCAAAAAGTCGCCGAATATATTCGGGGATACAGAAAGTTGAGGAATTTTTACAAGGCATTTATAGTCCAAATTTCAAAGCTCTATCTCGCTCAGGAACCGAGATATACGATTAAACGTAAATGAACAGTCGTAGAATATTTTCGGGGATACAGAAAGCTTAGGAATTTCACATGGCGTTTATAGTCCAAATAGCAAAGCTCTTTCTCGCTCAGGAACCGATATATGCGATAAAACGTAATTGAACACTTTTCTTTTTGATGTTGCAGCCGATCTAAAAGTCGTAGAATATATTCGGGGATACAGAAAGCTTAGGAATTTCTCAAGGCATTTATAGTCCAAATTTCAAAGCTCTATCTCGCTCAGGAACCGAGATATGCGATTAAACGTAAATGAACACTTTTCTTTTTGATGTTGCAGCCGATCTTAAAGTCGAAGAATATATTCGGGGATACAGAAAGCTGAGGAATTTTTACAAGGCATTTAAAGTCCAAATTTCAAAGTTCTATCTCGCTCAGGAACCGAGATATGTGATAAAACGTAAATGAACAGTCGTTGAATATATTCGATGATACAGAAAGCTTAGGAATTTCTCAAGGTATTTATAGTCCAAATTTCAAAGCTCTATCTCGCTCAGGAACCGAGATATGCGATTAAACGTAAATGAACACTTTTCTTTTTGATGTTGCAGCCCATCTAAAAGTCGTTGAATATATTCGATGATACAGAAAGCTTAGGAATTTCTCAAGGCATTTAAAGTCCAAATTTCAAAGTTCTATCTCGCTCAGGAACCGAGATATGTGATAAAACGTAGATGAACAGTCGTAGAATATATTCGGGGATACAGAAAGTTGAGGAATTTCACAAGGCATTTATAGTCCAAATTTCAAAGCTCTATCTCGCTCAGGAACCGAGATATGCGATAAAACGTAAATGAACACTTTTCTTTTTGATGTTGCAGCCGATCAAAAAGTCGCCGAATATATTCGGGGATACAGAATGTTGAGGAATTTTTACAAGGCATTTATAGTCCAAATTTCAAAGCTCTATCTCGCTCAGGAACCGAGATATACGATTAAACGTAAATGAACAGTCGTAGAATATTTTCGGGGATACAGAAAGCTTAGGAATTTCACATGGCGTTTATAGTCCAAATAGCAAAGCTCTATCTCGCTCAGGAACCGAGATATGCGATAAAACGTAAATGAACACTTTTCTTTTTGATGTTGCAGCCGATCTAAAAGTCGTTGAATATATTCGGGGGCACAGAAAGTTAAGGAATTTCACAAGGCATTTATAGTTCAAATTTGAAAACTCTATCTCGCTCAGGAACCGAGATATGCGATGAAACGTAAATGAACACTTTTCTTTTTGATGTTGCAGCCGATCTAAAAGTCGTTGAATATATTCGGGGATACAGAAAGTTAAGGAATTTCACAAGGCATTTATAGTTCAAATTTGAAAACTCTATCTCGCTCAGGAACCGAGATATGCGATAAAACGTAAATGAACACTTTTCTTTTTGATGTTGCAGCCGATCTAAAAGTCGTAGAATATATTCGGGGATACAGAAAGTTGAGGAATTTTAACAAGGCATTTATAGTCTAAATTTCAAAGCTCTATCTCGCTCAGGGACCGAGATATGCGATAAAACGTAAATGAACAGTCGTATAATATTTTCGGGAATACAGAAAGCTTATTAATTTCACATGGCATTTATAGTCAAAAATTCAAAGCTCTATCGCCCTCAGACCCCGAGATATGCGATAAAACGTAAATGAACACTTTTTTTTTTGATGTTGCAGCCGATCTAAAAGTCGTTGAATATATTCGATGATACAGAAAGCTAAAGAATTTCTCAAGGCATTTAAAGTCCACATTTTAAAGCTCTATCTCGCTCAAAAACCGATATATGCGATAAAACGTAAATGAACACTTTTCTTTTTGATGTTGCAGCCGATCTTAAAGTCGAAGAATATATTCGGGGATACAGAAAGCTGAGGAATTTTTACAAGGCATTTTAAGTCCAAATTTCAAAGTTCTATATCGCTCAGGAACCGAGATATGTGATAAAACGTAAATGAACAGTCGTTGAATATATTCGATGATACAGAAAGCTTAGGAATTTCTCAAGGCATTTATAGTCCAAACTTCAAAGCTCTATCTCGCTCAGGAACCGAGATATGCGATTAAACGTAAATGAACACTTTTCTTTTTGATGTTGCAGCCCATCTAAAAGTCGTTGAATATATTCGATGATACAGAAAGCTTAGGAATTTCTCAAGGCATTTAAAGTCCAAATTTCAAAGTTCTATCTCGCTCAGAAACCGAGATATGTGATAAAACGTAGATGAACAGTCGTAGAATATATTCGGGGATACAGAAAGTTAAGGAATTTCACAAGGCATTTATAGTTCAAATTTGAAAACTCTATCTCGCTCAGGAACCGAGATATGCGATAAAACGTAAATGAACAGTTTTCTTTTTGATGTTGCAGCCGATCTAAAAGTCGTAGAATATATTCGGGGATACAGAAAGTTGAGGAATTTTAACAAGGCATTTATAATCTAAATTTCAAAGCTCTATCTCGCTCAGAAACCGAGATATGTGATAAAACGTAGATGAACAGTCGTAGAATATATTCGGGGATACAGAAAGTTAAGGAATTTCACAAGGCATTTATAGTTCAAATTTGAAAACTCTATCTCGCTCAGGAACCGAGATATGCGATAAAACGTAAATGAACAGTTTTCTTTTTGATGTTGCAGCCCATCTAAAAGTCGTTGAATATATTCGATGATACAGAAAGCTTAGGAATTTCTCAAGGCATTTAAAGTCCAAATTTCAAAGTTCTATCTCGCTCAGAAACCGAGATATGTGATAAAACGTAGATGAACAGTCGTAGAATATATTCGATGATACAGAAAGTTGAGGAATTTCACAAGGCATTTAAAGTCCAAATTTCAAAGCTCTATCTCGCTCAGACCCCGAAATATGCGATAAAACGTAAATGAACACTTTTCTTTTTGATGTTATAGCCCATCTAAAAGTCGTTGAATATATTCGATGATACAGAAAGCTTAGGAATTTCTCAAGGCATTTAAAGTCCAAATTTTAAAGCTCTATCTCGCTCAAAAACCGAGATATGCGATAAAACGTAAATGAACACTTTTCTTCTTGATGTTGCAGCCGATCTAAAAGTCGTAGAATATATTCGGGGATACAGAAAGCTGAGGAATTTTTACAAGGCATTTAAAGTCCAAATTTCAAAGTTCTATCTCAGAAAGATAGATATCTCAGATACAGAAAGTTGAGGAATTTCACAAGGCATTTATAGTCCAAATTTCAAAGCTCTATCTCGCTCAGGAACCGAGATATGCGATAAAACGTAAATGAACACTTTTCTTTTTGATGTTGCAGCCGATCAAAAAGTCGCCGAATATATTCGGGGATACAGAAAGTTGAGGAATTTTTACAAGGCATTTATAGTCCAAATTTCAAAGCTCTATCTCGCTCAGGAACCGAGATATACGATTAAACGTAAATGAACAGTCGTAGAATATTTTCGGGGATACAGAAAGCTTAGGAATTTCACATGGCGTTTATAGTCCAAATAGCAAAGCTCTTTCTCGCCCAGGAACCGAGATATGCGATAACCGAGATAGCCGATCTAAAAGTCGTTGAATATATTCGGGGACACAGAAAGTTAAGGAATTTCACAAGGCATTTATAGTTCAAATTTGAAAACTCTATCTCGCTCAGGAACCGAGATATGCGATGAAACGTAAATGAACACTTTTCTTTTTGATGTTGCAGCCGATCTAAAAGTCGTAGAATATATTCGGGGATACAGAAAGTTAAGGAATTTCACAAGGCATTTATAGTTCAAATATGAAAACTCTATCTCGCTCAGGAACCGAGATATGCGATAAAACGTAAATGAACAGTTTTCTTTTTGATGTTGCAGCCGATCTAAAAGTCGTAGAATATATTCGGGGATACAGAAAGTTGAGGAATTTTTACAAGGCATTTATAGTCCAAATTTCAAAGCTCTATCTCGCTCAGGAACCCAGATATGCGATAAAACGTAAATGAACAGTCGTATAATATTTTCGGGAATACAGAAAGCTTAGGAATTTCACAAGGCGTTTAAAGTCCAAATTTCAAAGCTCTTTCTCGCTCAGGAATCGAGATATGCGATAAAACGTAAATGAACACTTTTCTTTTTGATGTTGCAGCCGATCTAAAAGTCGTAGAATATATTCGGGGATACAGAAAGTTGAGGAATTTTTACAAGGCATTTATAGTCCAAATTTCAAAGCTCTATCTCGCTCAGGAACCCAGATATGCGATGATACGTAAATGAACAGTCGTAGAATATATTCGGGGATACAAAAAGCTTAGGAATTTCACATGGCGTTTATAGTCCAAATAGCAAAGCTCTTTCTCGCTCAGGAACCGAGATATGCGATAAAACGTAAATGAACACTTTTCTTTTTGATGTTATAGCCCATCTAAAAGTCGTTGAATATATTCGATGATACAGAAAGCTTAGGAATTTCTCAAGGCATTTAAAGTCCAAATTTTAAAGCTCTATCTCGCTCAAAAACCGAGATATGCGATAAAACGTAAATGAACACTTTTCTTCTTGATGTTGCAGCCGATCTAAAAGTCGTAGAATATATTCGGGAATACAGAAAGCTGAGGAATTTTTACAAGGCATTTAAAGTCCAAATTTCAAAGTTCTATCTCGCTCAGGAACCGAGATATGCGATGAAACGTAAATGAACAGTTTTCTTTTTGATGTTGCAGCCGATCTAAAAGTCGTAGAATATATTCGGGGATACAGAAAGTTGAGGAATTTTAACAAGGCATTTATAGTCAAAATTTCAAAGCTCTATCTCGCTCAGGGACCGAGATATGCGATAAAACGTAAATGAACAGTCGTATAATATTTTCGGGAATACAGAAAGCTTAGGAATTTCACAAGGCGTTTAAAGTCCAAATTTCAAAGCTCTTTCTCGCTCAGGAATCGAGATATGCGATAAAACGTAAATGAACACTTTTCTTTTTGATGTTGCAGCCGATCTAAAAGTCGTAGAATATATTCGGGGATACAGAAAGTTGAGGAATTTTTACAAGGCATTTATAGTCCAAATTTCAAAGCTCTATCTCGCTCAGGAACCCAGATATGCGATGATACGTAAATGAACAGTCGTAGAATATATTCGGGGATACAAAAAGTTAAGGAATTTCACATGGCATTTATAGTCAAAAATTCAAAGCTCTATCGCGCTCAGACCCCGAGATATGTGATAAAACGTAAATGAACACTTTTTTTTTTGATGTTGCAGCCGATCTAAAAGTCGTTGAATATATTCGATGATACAGAAAGCTAAGGAATTTCTCAAGGCATTTAAAGTCCAAATTTTAAAGCTCTATCTCGCTCAGGAACCGATATATGCGATAAAACGTAAATGAACACTTTTCTTTTTGATGTTGCAGCCGATCTTAAAGTCGAAGAATATATTCGGGGATACAGAAAGCTGAGGAATTTCACATGGCATTTATAGTCAAAAATTCAAAGCTCTATCGCGCTCAGACCCCGAGATATGCGATAAAACGTAAATGAACACTTTTTTTTTTGATGTTGCAGCCGATCTAAAAGTCGTTGAATATATTCGATGATACAGAAAGCTAAAGAATTTCTCAAGGCATTTAAAGTCCAAATTTCAAAGTTCTATCTCGCTCAGGAACCGAGATATGTGATAAAACGTAAATGAACAGTCGTTGAATATATTCGATGATACAGAAAGCTTAGGAATTTCTCAAGGCATTTAAAGTCCAAATTTCAATATATTCGGGGATACAGAAAGTTGAGGAATTTCACAAGGCATTTATAGTCAAAATTTCAAAGCTCTATCTCGCTCAGGAACCGAGATATGCGATAAAACGTAAATGAACACTTTTCTTTTTGATGTTGCAGCCGATCAAAAAGTCGCCGAATATATTCGGGGATACAGAAAGTTGAGGAATTTTTACAAGGCATTTATAGTCCAAATTTCAAAGCTCTATCTCGCTCAGGAACCGAGATATACGATTAAACGTAAATGAACAGTCGTAGAATATTTTCGGGGATACAGAAAGCTTAGGAATTTCACATGGCGTTTATAGTCCAAATAGCAAAGCTCTTTCTCGCTCAGGAACCGAGATATGCGATAAAACGTAAATGAACACTTTTCTTTTTGATGTTGCAGCCGATCTTAAAGTCGTAGAATATATTCGGGGATACAGAAAGTTGAGGAATTTTTACAAGGCATTTATAGTCCAAATTTCAAAGCTCTATCTCGCTCAGGAACCCAGATATGCGATGATACGTAAATGAACACTTTTCTTTTTGATGTTGCAGCCGATCTTAAAGTCGAAGAATATATTCGGGGATACAGAAAGCTGAGGAATTTTTACAAGGCATTTAAAGTCCAAATTTCAAAGTTCTATCTCGCTCAGGAACCGAGATATGTGATAAAACGTAAATGAACAGTCGTTGAATATATTCGATGATACAGAAAGCTTAGGAATTTCTCAAGGTATTTATAGTCCAAATTTCAAAGCTCTATCTCGCTCAGGAACCGAGATATGCGATTAAACGTAAATGAACACTTTTCTTTTTGATGTTGCAGCCCATCTAAAAGTCGTTGAATATATTCGATGATACAGAAAGCTTAGGAATTTCTCAAGGCATTTAAAGTCAAAATTTCAAAGTTCTATCTCGCTCAGGAACCGAGATATGTGATAAAACGTAGATGAACAGTCGTAGAATATATTCGGGGATACAGAAAGTTGAGGAATTTCACAAGGCATTTATAGTCCAAATTTCAAAGCTCTATCTCGCTCAGGAACCGAGATATGCGATAAAACGTAAATGAACACTTTTCTTTTTGATGTTGCAGCCGATCAAAAAGTCGCCGAATATATTCGGGGATACAGAATGTTGAGGAATTTTTACAAGGCATTTATAGTCCAAATTTCAAAGCTCTATCTCGCTCAGGAACCGAGATATACGATTAAACGTAAATGAACAGTCGTAGAATATTTTCGGGGATACAGAAAGCTTAGGAATTTCACATGGCGTTTATAGTCCAAATAGCAAAGCTCTTTCTCGCTCAGGAACCGAGATATGCGATAAAACGTAAATGAACACTTTTCTTTTTGATGTTGCAGCCGATCTAAAAGTCGTTGAATATATTCGGGGACACAGAAAGTTAAGGAATTTCACAAGGCATTTATAGTTCAAATTTGAAAACTCTATCTCGCTCAGGAACCGAGATATGCGATGAAACGTAAATGAACACTTTTCTTTTTGATGTTGCAGCCGATCTAAAAGTCGTTGAATATATTCGGGGATACAGAAAGTTAAGGAATTTCACAAGGCATTTATAGTTCAAATTTGAAAACTCTATCTCGCTCAGGAACCGAGATATGCGATAAAACGTAAGTGAACAGTTTTCTTTTTGATGTTGCAGCCGATCAAAAAGTCGCCGAATATATTCGGGGATACAGAAAGTTGAGGAATTTTTACAAGGCATTTATAGTCCAAATTTCAAAGCTCTATCTCGCTCAGGAACCGAGATATGCGATAAAACGTAAATGAACACTTTTCTTTTTGATGTTGCAGCCGATCAAAAAGTCGCCGAATATATTCGGGGATACAGAAAGTTGAGGAATTTTTACAAGGCATTTATAGTCCAAATTTCAAAGCTCTATCTCGCTCAGGAACCGAGATATACGATTAAACGTAAATGAACAGTCGTAGAATATTTTCGGGGATACAGAAAGCTTAGGAATTTCACATGGCGTTTATAGTCCAAATAGCAAAGCTCTTTCTCGCTCAGGAACCGAGATATGCGATAAAACGTAAATGAACACTTTTCTTTTTGATGTTGCAGCCGATCAAAAAGTCGCCGAATATATTCGGGGATACAGAAAGTTGAGGAATTTTTACAAGGCATTTATAGTCCAAATTTCAAAGCTCTATCTCGCTCAGGAACCGAGATATACGATTAAACGTAAATGAACAGTCGTAGAATATTTTCGGGGATACAGAAAGCTTAGGAATTTCACATGGCGTTTATAGTCCAAATAGCAAAGCTCTTTCTCGCTCAGGAACCGAGATATGCGATAAAACGTAAATGAACACTTTTCTTTTTGATGTTGCAGCCGATCAAAAAGTCGCCGAATATATTCGGGGATACAGAAAGTTGAGGAATTTTTACAAGGCATTTATAGTCCAAATTTCAAAGCTCTATCTCGCTCAGGAACCGAGATATACGATTAAACGTAAATGAACAGTCGTAGAATATTTTCGGGGATACAGAAAGCTTAGGAATTTCACATGGCGTTTATAGTCCAAATAGCAAAGCTCTTTCTCGCTCAGGAACCGAGATATGCGATAAAACGTAAATGAACACTTTTCTTTTTGATGTTGCAGCCGATCTTAAAGTCGTAGAATATATTCGGGGATACAGAAAGTTGAGGAATTTTTACAAGGCATTTATAGTCCAAATTTCAAAGCTCTATCTCGCTCAGGAACCCAGATATGCGATGATACGTAAATGAACACTTTTCTTTTTGATGTTGCAGCCGATCTTAAAGTCGAAGAATATATTCGGGGATACAGAAAGCTGAGGAATTTTTACAAGGCATTTAAAGTCCAAATTTCAAAGTTCTATCTCGCTCAGGAACCGAGATATGTGATAAAACGTAAATGAACAGTCGTTGAATATATTCGATGATACAGAAAGCTTAGGAATTTCTCAAGGTATTTATAGTCCAAATTTCAAAGCTCTATCTCGCTCAGGAACCGAGATATGCGATTAAACGTAAATGAACACTTTTCTTTTTGATGTTGCAGCCCATCTAAAAGTCGTTGAATATATTCGATGATACAGAAAGCTTAGGAATTTCTCAAGGCATTTAAAGTCAAAATTTCAAAGTTCTATCTCGCTCAGGAACCGAGATATGTGATAAAACGTAGATGAACAGTCGTAGAATATATTCGGGGATACAGAAAGTTGAGGAATTTCACAAGGCATTTATAGTCCAAATTTCAAAGCTCTATCTCGCTCAGGAACCGAGATATGCGATAAAACGTAAATGAACACTTTTCTTTTTGATGTTGCAGCCGATCAAAAAGTCGCCGAATATATTCGGGGATACAGAATGTTGAGGAATTTTTACAAGGCATTTATAGTCCAAATTTCAAAGCTCTATCTCGCTCAGGAACCGAGATATACGATTAAACGTAAATGAACAGTCGTAGAATATTTTCGGGGATACAGAAAGCTTAGGAATTTCACATGGCGTTTATAGTCCAAATAGCAAAGCTCTTTCTCGCTCAGGAACCGAGATATGCGATAAAACGTAAATGAACACTTTTCTTTTTGATGTTGCAGCCGATCTAAAAGTCGTTGAATATATTCGGGGACACAGAAAGTTAAGGAATTTCACAAGGCATTTATAGTTCAAATTTGAAAACTCTATCTCGCTCAGGAACCGAGATATGCGATGAAACGTAAATGAACACTTTTCTTTTTGATGTTGCAGCCGATCTAAAAGTCGTTGAATATATTCGGGGATACAGAAAGTTAAGGAATTTCACAAGGCATTTATAGTTCAAATTTGAAAACTCTATCTCGCTCAGGAACCGAGATATGCGATAAAACGTAAATGAACAGTTTTCTTTTTGATGTTGCAGCCGATCTAAAAGTCGTAGAATATATTCGGGGATACAGAAAGTTGAGGAATTTTAACAAGGCATTTATAGTCTAAATTTCAAAGCTCTATCTCGCTCAGGGACCGAGATATGCGATAAAACGTAAATGAACAGTCGTATAATATTTTCGGGAATACAGAAAGCTTATTAATTTCACAAGGCGTTTAAAGTCCAAATTTCAAAGCTCTTTCTCGCTCAGGAATCGAGATATGCGATAAAACGTAAATGAACACTTTTCTTTTTGATGTTGCAGCCGATCTAAAAGTCGTAGAATATATTCGGGGATACAGAAAGTTGAGGAATTTTTACAAGGCATTTATAATCTAAATTTCAAAGCTCTATCTCGCTCAGGAACCGAGATATGTGATAAAACGTAAATGAACAGTCGTAGAATATATTCGATGATACAGAAAGTTGAGGAATTTCACAAGGCATTTAAAGTCCAAATTTTAAAGCTCTATCTCGCTCAGGAACCTATATATGCGATAAAACGTAAATGAACACTTTTCTTCTTGATGTTGCAGCCGATCTAAAAGTCGAAGAATATATTCGGGGATACAGAAAATTGAGGAATTTTTACAAGGCATTTAAAGTCCAAATTTCAAAGTTCTATCTCGCTCAGGAACCGAGATATGTGATAAAACGTAGATGAACAGTCGTAGAATATATTCGGGGATACAGAAAGTTTAGGAATTTCACAAGGCATATATAGTCCAAATTTCAAAGCTCTATCTCGCTCAGGAACCGAGATATGCGATAAAACGTTAATGAACAGTCGTAGAATATATTCGGGGATACAAAAAGTTAAGGAATTTCACATGGCATTTATAGTCAAAAATTCAAAGCTCTATCGCGCTCAGACCCCGAGATATGCGATAAAACGTAAATGAACACTTTTTTTTTTGATGTTGCAGCCGATCTAAAAGTCGTTGAATATATTCGATGATACAGAAAGCTAAAGAATTTCTCAAGGCATTTAAAGTCCAAATTTTAAAGCTCTATCTCGCTCAGGAACCGATATATGCGATAAAACGTAAATGAACACTTTTCTTTTTGATGTTGCAGCCGATCTTAAAGTCGAAGAATATATTCGGGGATACAGAAAGCTGAGGAATTTTTACAAGGCATTTAAAGTCCAAATTTCAAAGTTCTATCTCGCTCAGGAACCGAGATATGTGATAAAACGTAAATGAACAGTCGTTGAATATATTCGATGATACAGAAAGCTTAGGAATTTCTCAAGGCATTTATAGTCCAAATTTCAAAGCTCTATCTCGCTCAGGAACCGAGATATGCGATTAAACGTAAATGAACACTTTACTTTTTGATGTTGCAGCCCATCTAAAAGTCGTTGAATATATTCGATGATACAGAAAGCTTAGGAATTTCTCAAGGCATTTAAAGTCCAAATTTCAAAGTTCTATCTCGCTCAGAAACCGAGATATGTGATAAAACGTAGATGAACAGTCGTAGAATATATTCGGGGATACAGAAAGTTGAGGAATTTCACAAGGCATTTATAGTCCAAATTTCAAAGCTCTATCTCGCTCAGGAACCGAGATATGCGATAAAACGTAAATGAACACTTTTCTTTTTGATGTTGCAGCCGATCAAAAAGTCGCCGAATATATTCGGGGATACAGAATGTTGAGGAATTTTTACAAGGCATTTATAGTCCAAATTTCAAAGCTCTATCTCGCTCAGGAACCGAGATATACGATTAAACGTAAATGAACAGTCGTAGAATATTTTCGGGGATACAGAAAGCTTAGGAATTTCACATGGCGTTTATAGTCCAAATAGCAAAGCTCTTTCTCGCTCAGGAACCGAGATATGCGATAAAACGTAAATGAACACTTTTCTTTTTGATGTTGCAGCCGATCTAAAAGTCGTTGAATATATTCGGGGACACAGAAAGTTAAGGAATTTCACAAGGCATTTATAGTTCAAATTTGAAAACTCTATCTCGCTCAGGAACCGAGATATGCGATGAAACGTAAATGAACACTTTTCTTTTTGATGTTGCAGCCGATCTAAAAGTCGTTGAATATATTCGGGGATACAGAAAGTTAAGGAATTTCACAAGGCATTTATAGTTCAAATTTGAAAACTCTATCTCGCTCAGGAACCGAGATATGCGATAAAACGTAAATGAACAGTTTTCTTTTTGATGTTGCAGCCGATCTAAAAGTCGTAGAATATATTCGGGGATACAGAAAGTTGAGGAATTTTAACAAGGCATTTATAGTCTAAATTTCAAAGCTCTATCTCGCTCAGGGACCGAGATATGCGATAAAACGTAAATGAACAGTCGTATAATATTTTCGGGAATACAGAAAGCTTATTAATTTCACAAGGCGTTTAAAGTCCAAATTTCAAAGCTCTTTCTCGCTCAGGAATCGAGATATGCGATAAAACGTAAATGAACACTTTTCTTTTTGATGTTGCAGCCGATCTAAAAGTCGTAGAATATATTCGGGGATACAGAAAGTTGAGGAATTTTTACAAGGCATTTATAATCTAAATTTCAAAGCTCTATCTCGCTCAGGAACCGAGATATGTGATAAAACGTAAATGAACAGTCGTAGAATATATTCGATGATACAGAAAGTTGAGGAATTTCACAAGGCATTTAAAGTCCAAATTTTAAGGCTCTATCTCGCTCAGGAACCTATATATGCGATAAAACGTAAATGAACACTTTTCTTCTTGATGTTGCAGCCGATCTAAAAGTCGAAGAATATATTCGGGGATACAGAAAATTGAGGAATTTTTACAAGGCATTTAAAGTCCAAATTTCAAAGTTCTATCTCGCTCAGGAACCGAGATATGTGATAAAACGTAGATGAACAGTCGTAGAATATATTCGGGGATACAGAAAGTTTAGGAATTTCACAAGGCATTTATAGTCCAAATTTCAAAGCTCTATCTCGCTCAGGAACCGAGATATGCGATAAAACGTTAATGAACAGTCGTAGAATATATTCGGGGATACAAAAAGTTAAGGAATTTCACATGGCATTTATAGTCAAAAATTCAAAGCTCTATCGCGCTCAGACCCCGAGATATGCGATAAAACGTAAATGAACACTTTTTTTTTTGATGTTGCAGCCGATCTAAAAGTCGTTGAATATATTCGATGATACAGAAAGCTAAAGAATTTCTCAAGGCATTTAAAGTCCAAATTTTAAAGCTCTATCTCGCTCAGGAACCGATATATGCGATAAAACGTAAATGAACACTTTTCTTTTTGATGTTGCAGCCGATCTTAAAGTCGAAGAATATATTCGGGGATACAGAAAGCTGAGGAATTTTTACAAGGCATTTAAAGTCCAAGTTTCAAAGTTCTATCTCGCTCAGGAACCGAGATATGTGATAAAACGTAAATGAACAGTCGTTGAATATATTCGATGATACAGAAAGCTTAGGAATTTCTCAAGGCATTTATAGTCCAAATTTCAAAGCTCTATCTCGCTCAGGAACCGAGATATGCGATTAAACGTAAATGAACACTTTACTTTTTGATGTTGCAGCCCATCTAAAAGTCGTTGAATATATTCGATGATACAGAAAGCTTAGGAATTTCTCAAGGCATTTAAAGTCCAAATTTCAAAGTTCTATCTCGCTCAGAAACCGAGATATGTGATAAAACGTAGATGAACAGTCGTAGAATATATTCGGGGATACAGAAAGTTAAGGAATTTCACAAGGCATTTATAGTTCAAATTTCAAAGCTCTATCTCGCTCAGGAACCGAGATATGCGATAAAACGTAAATGAACACTTTTCTTTTTGATGTTGCAGCCGATCTAAAAGTCGTAGAATATATTCGGGGATACAGAAAGTTGAGGAATTTTAACAAGGCATTTATAGTCTAAATTTCAAAGCTCTATCCCGCTCAGGGACCGAGATATGCGATAAAACGTAAATGAACAGTCGTAGAATATATTCGGGGATACAAAAAGTTAAGGAATTTCACATGGCATTTATAGTCAAAAATTCAAAGCTCTATCGCGCTCAGACCCCGAGATATGCGATAAAACGTAAATGAACACTTTTTTTTTTGATGTTGCAGCCGATCTACAAGTCGTTGAATATATTCGATGATACAGAAAGCTAAAGAATTTCCCAAGGCATTTAAAGTCCAAATTTTAAAGCTCTATCTCGCTCAGGAACCTATATATGCGATAAAACGTAAATGAACACTTTTCTTTTTGAAGTTGCAGCCGATCTTAAAGTCGAAGAATATATTCGGGGATACAGAAAATTGAGGAATTTTTACAAGGCATTTATAATCTAAATTTCAAAGCTCTATCTCGCTCAGGAACCGAGATATGCGATAAAACGTAAATGAACACTTTTCTTTTTGATGTTGCAGCCGATCTTTAAGTCGTAGAATATATTCGGGGATACAGAAAGCTGAGGAATTTTTACAAGGCATTTAAAGTCCAAATTTCAAAGTTCTATCTCGCTCAGGAACCGAGATATGTGATAAAACGTAAATGAACAGTCGTAGAATATATTCGGGGATACAAAAAGTTAAGGAATTTCACAAGGCATTTATAGTCAAAAATTCAAAGCTCTATCGCGCTCAGACCCCGAGATATGCGATAAAATGTAAATGAACACTTTTTTTTTTGATGTTGCAGCCGATCTAAAAGTCGTTGAATATATTCGATGATACAGAAAGCTAAAGAATTTCTCAAAGCATTTAAAGTCCAAATTTTAAAGCTCTATCTCGCTCAGGAACTGATATATGCGATAAAACGTAAATGAACACTTTTTTTTTTGATGTTGCAGCCGATCTTAAAGTCGAAGAATATATTCGGGGAAACAGAAAGCTGAGGAATTTTTACAAGGCATTTAAAGTCCAAATTTCAAAGTTCTATCTCGCTCAGGAACCGAGATATGTGATAAAACGTAGATGAACAGTCGTAGAATATATTCGGGGATACAGAAAGTTGAGGAATTTCACAAGGCATTTATAGTCCAAATTTCAAAGCTCTATCTCGCTCAGGAACCGAGATATGCGATAAAACGTAAATGAACACTTTTCTTTTTGATGTTGCAGCCGATCTAAAAGTCGTTGAATATATTCGGGGACACAGAAAGTTAAGGAATTTCACAAGGCATTTATAGTTCAAATTTGAAAACTCTATCTCGCTCAGGAACCGAGATATGCGATGAAACGTAAATGAACACTTTTCTTTTTGATGTTGCAGCCGATCTAAAAGTCGTTGAATATATTCGGGGATACAGAAAGTTAAGGAATTTCACAAGGCATTTATAGTTCAAATTTGAAAACTCTATCTCGCTCAGGAACCGAGATATGCGATAAAACGTAAATGAACAGTTTTCTTTTTGATGTTGCAGCCGATCTAAAAGTCGTAGAATATATTCGGGGATACAGAAAGTTGAGGAATTTTCACAAGGCATTTATAGTCCAAATTTCAAAGCTCTATCTCGCTCAGGAACCGAAATATACGATTAAACGTAAATGAACAGTCGAAGAATATTTTCGGGGATACAGAAAGCTTAGGAATTTCACAAGGCGTTTAAAGTCCAAATTTCAAAGCTCAATCTCGCTCAGGAATCGAGATATGCGATAAAACGTAAATGAACACTTTTCTTTTTGATGTTGCAGCCGATCTAAAAGTCGTTGAATATATTCGGGGATACAGAAAGTTGATGAATTTCACAAGGCATTTATAGTTCAAATTTCAACGTAAATGAACAGTCGTTTAATATTTCGGGGATACAGAAAGCTGAGGAATTTCACATGGCGTTTATAGTCCAAATTTCAAAGCTATATCTACCTCAGGAACCGAGATATGCGATAAAACGTAAATGAACACTTTTCTTTTTGACGTTGCAGCCGATCTAAAAGTCGTTGAATATATTCGATGATACAGAAAGTTGAGGAATTTCACAAGGCATATATAGTTCAAATGTGAAAACTCTATCTCGCTATACGATAAAACGTAAATGAACAGTCGCAAAATATTTTCGGGGATACAGAAAGCTGAGGAATTTCACAAGGCGTTTTAAGTCCAAATTTCAGAGCTCTATCTCGCTCAGGAATCGAGATATGCGATACAACGTAAATGAACACTTTTCTTTTTGATGTTGCAGCCGATCTTAAAGTCGTCGAATATATTCGGGGATACAGAAAGTTGAGGAATTTTCACAAGGCATTTATAGTCCAAATTTCAAAGCTCTATCTCGCTCAGGAACCGAGATATACGATTAAACGTAAATGAACAGTTGTAGAATATTTTCGGGGATGCAGAAAGCTTAGGAATTTCACATGGCGTTTATAGTCCAAATTTCAAAGTTCTATCTCGCTCAGGAACCGAGCTATGCGATAAAACGTAAATGAACAGTTTTCTTTTAGATGTTGCAGCCGATCTAAAAGTCGTTGAATATATTCGATGATACAGAAAGTTGAGGAATTTCACAAGGCATATATAGTTCAAAGGAAGCTCTATCTCGCTAAGGAACCGAGATATACGATTAAACGTAAATGAACAGTCGAAGAATATTTTCGGGGATACAGAAAGCTTAGGAATTTCACATGGCGTTTATAGTCCAAATTTCAAAGTTCTATCTCGCTCAGGAACCGAGCTATGCGATAAAACGTAAATGAACACTTTTCTTTTTGATGTTGCAGCCGATCTAAAAGTCGTACAATATATTCGATGATACAGAAAGTTGAGGAATTTCACAAGGCATATATAGTTCAAATTTGAAAGCTCTACCTCGCTCAGGAACCCAGATATGCGATGATACGTAAATGAACAGTCGTAGAATATATTCGGGGATACAAAAAGTTAAGGAATTTCACATGGCATTTATAGTCAAAAATTCAAAGCTCTATCGCGCTCAGACCCCGAGATATGCGATAAAACGTAAATGAACACTTTTTTTTTTGATGTTGCAGCCGATCTAAAAGTCGTTGAATATATTCGATGATACAGAAAGCTTAAGAATTTCTCAAGGCATTTAAAGTCCAAATTTTAAAGCTCTATCTCGCTCAGGAACCTATATATGCGATAAAACATAAATGAACACTTTTCTTTTTGAAGTTGCAGCCGATCTAAAAGTCGAAGAATATATTCGGGGAAGAATATATTCAGGAACCGAGATATGCGATAAAACGTAAATGAACACTTTTCTTTTTGATGTTGCAGCCGATCTAAAAGTCGTAGAATATATTCGGGGATACAGAAAGCTGAGGAATTTTTACAAGGCATTTAAAGTCCAAATTTCAAAGTTCTATCTCGCTCAGGAACCGAGATATGTGATAAAACGTAGATGAACAGTCGTAGAATATATTCGGGGATACAGAAAGTTGAGGAATTTCACAAGGCATTTATAGTCCAAATTTCAAAGCTCTATCTCGCTCAGGAACCGAGATATGCGATAAAACGTAAATGAACACTTTTCTTTTTGATGTTGCAGCCGATCAAAAAGTCGCCGAATATATTCGGTGATACAGAAAGTTGAGGAATTTTTACAAGGCATTTATAGTCCAAATTTCAAAGCTCTATCTCGCTCAGGAACCGAGATATACGATTAAACGTAAATGAACAGTCGTAGAATATTTTCGGGGATACAGAAAGCTTAGGAATTTCACATGGCGTTTATACTTCAAATAGCAAAGCTCTTTCTCGCTCAGGAACCGAGATATGCGATAAAACGTAAATGAACACTTTTCTTTTTGATGTTGCAGCCGATCTAAAAGTCGTTGAATATATTCGGGGATACAGAAAGTTAAGGAATTTAACAAGGCATTTATAGTTCAAATTTGAAAACTCTATCTCGCTCAGGAACCGAGATATGCGATAAAACGTAAATGAACAGTTTTCTTTTTGATGTTGCGGCCGATCTAAAAGTCGTTGAATATATTCGGGGATACAGAAAGTTAAGGAATTTCACAAGGCATTTATAGTTCAAATATCAAAGCTCTATCTCGCTCAGGAACCGAGATATACGATTAAACGTAAATGAACAGTTTTCTTTTTGATGTTGCAGCCGATCTAAAAGTCGTTGAATATATTCGGGGATACAGAAAGTTGAGGAATTTCACAAGGCATTTATAGTTCAAATTTGAAAACTCTATCTCGCTCAGGAACCGACATATACGATTAAACGTAAATGAACAGTCGTATAATATTTTCAGGGATACAGAAAGCTGAGGAATTTCACATGGCGTTTATAGTCCAAATATCAAAGCTCTTTCTCGCTCAGGAACCGAGATATGCGATAAAACGTAAATGAACACTTTTCTTTTTGATGTTGCAGCCGATCTAAAAGTCGTTGAATATATTCGGGGATACAGAAAGTTGAGGAATTTCACAAGGCATTTATAGTTCAAATTTGAAAACTCTATCTCGCTCAGGAACCGAGATATACGATAAAACGTAAATGAACAGTTTTCTCTTTGATGTTTCAGCCGATCTAAAAGTCGTTGAATATATTCGGGGATACAGAAAGTTGAGGAATTTTTACAAGGCATTTATAGTCCAAATTTCAAAGTTCTATCTCGCTCAGGAACCGAGATATGTGATAAAACGTAGATGAACAGTCGTAGAATATATTCGGGGATACAGAAAGTTGAGGAATTTCACAAGGCATTTATAGTCCAAATTTCAAAGCTCTATCTCGCTCAGGAACCGAGATATGCGATAAAACGTAAATGAACACTTTTCTTTTTGATGTTGCAGCCGATCAAAAAGTCGCCGAATATATTCGGGGATACAGAAAGTTGAGGAATTTTTACAAGGCATTTATAGTCCAAATTTCAAAGCTCTATCTCGCTCAGGAACCGAGATATACGATTAAACGTAAATGAACAGTCGTAGAATATTTTCGGGGATACAGAAAGCTTAGGAATTTCACATGGCGTTTATACTTCAAATAGCAAAGCTCTTTCTCGCTCAGGAACCGAGATATGCGATAAAACGTAAATGAACACTTTTCTTTTTGATGTTGCAGCCGATCTAAAAGTCGTTGAATATATTCGGGGATACAGAAAGTTAAGGAATTTAACAAGGCATTTATAGTTCAAATTTGAAAACTCTATCTCGCTCAGGAACCGAGATATGCGATAAAACGTAAATGAACAGTTTTCTTTTTGATGTTGCGGCCGATCTTAAAGTCGTTGAATATATTCGGGGATACAGAAAGTTAAGGAATTTCACAAGGCATTTATAGTTCAAATATCAAAGCTCTTTCTCGCTCAGGAACCGAGATATGCGATAAAACGTAAATGAACACTTTTCTTTTTGATGTTGCAGCCGATCTAAAAGTCGTTGAATATATTCGGGGATACAGAAAGTTGAGAAATTTCACAAGGCATTTATAGTTCAAATTTGAAAACTCTATCTCGCTCAGGAACCGAGATATACGATTAAACGTAAATGAACAGTTTTCTTTTTGATGTTGCAGCCGATCTAAAAGTCGTTGAATATATTCGGGGATACAGAAAGTTGAGGAATTTCACAAGGCATTTATAGTTCAAATTTGAAAACTCTATCTCGCTCAGGAACCGACATATACGATTAAACGTAAATGAACAGTCGTATAATATTTTCAGGGATACAGAAAGCTGAGGAATTTCACATGGCGTTTATAGTCCAAATATCAAAGCTCTTTCTCGCTCAGGAACCGAGATATGCGATAAAACGTAAATGAACACTTTTCTTTTTGATGTTGCAGCCGATCTAAAAGTCGTTGAATATATTCGGGGACACAGAAAGTTAAGGAATTTCACAAGGCATTTATAGTTCAAATTTGAAAACTCTATCTCGCTCAGGAACCGAGATATGCGATAAAACGTAAATGAACACTTTTCTTTTTGATGTTGCAGCCGATCTAAAAGTCGTTGAATATATTCGGGGGTACAGAAAGTTGATGAATTTCACAAGCCATTTATAGTTCAAATTTGAAAACTCTATCTCGCTCAGGAACCGAGATATACGATAAAACGTAAATGAACAGTCGTAGAATATATTCGGGGATACAAAAAGTTGAGGAATTTCACAAGGCATTTATAGTTCAAATTTGAAAACTCTATCTCGCTCAGGAACCGAGATATGCGATAAAACGTAAATGAACACTTTTCTTTTTGATGTTGCAGCCGATCTAAAAGTCGTTGAATATATTCGGGGATACAGAAAGTTGAGGAATTTCACATGGCGTTTATAGTCCAAATTTCAAAGCTCTATCTCGCTCAGGAACCGAGATATGCGATAAAACGTAAATGAACACTTTTCTTTTTGATGTTGCAGTTAAGGAATATATTCGGGGATACAGAAAGTTGAGGAATTTCACAAGGCATTTAAAGTTCAAATTTGAAAACTCTATATCGCTCAGGAACCGAGATATACGATTAAACGTAAATGAACAGTTTTCTTTTTGATGTTGCAGCCGATCAAAAAGTCGTTGAATATATTCGGGGATACAGAAAGTTGAGGAATTTCACAAGGCATTTATAGTTCAAATTTGAAAACTCTATCTCGCTCAGGAACCGACATATACGACTAAACGTAAATGAACAGTCGTACAATATTTTCGGGTATACAGAAAGCTGAGGAATTTCACATGGCGTTTATAGTCCAAATATCAAAGCTCTTTCTCGCTCAGGAACCGAGATATGCGATAAAACGTAAATGAACACTTTTCTTTTTGATGTTGCAGCCGATCTAAAAGTCGTTGAATATATTCGGGGATACAGAAAGTTGAGGAATTTCACAAGGCATTTATAGTTCAAATTTGAAAACTCTATCTCGCTCAGGAACCGAGATATACGATAAAACGTAAATGAACAGTTTTCTCTTTGATGTTTCAGCCGATCTAAAAGTCGTTGAATATATTCGGGGATACAGAAAGTTGAGGAATTTTTACAAGGCATTTATAGTTCAAATTTGAAAACTCTATCTCGCTCAGGAACCGAGATATACGATTAAACGTAAATGAACAGTCGTATAATATTTTCAGGGATACAGAAAGCTGAGGAATTTCACATGGCGTTTATAGTCCAAATATCAAAGCTCTTTCTCGCTCAGGAACCGAGATATGCGATAAAACGTAAATGAACAGTTTTCTTTTTGATGTTGCAGCCAATTTAAAAGTCGTAGAATATTTTCGGGAATACAGAAAGTTAAGGAATTTCACAAGGCATTTATAGTTCAAATTTGAAAACTCTATCTCGCTCAGGAACCGAGATATGCGATGAAACGTATATGAACACTTTTCTTTTTGATGTTGCAGCCAATCTAAAAGTCGTAGAATATTTTCGGGGATACAGAAAGTTGAGGAATTTCACAAGGCATTTAAAGTTCAAATTTGAAAACTCTATCTCGCTCAGGAACCGACATATACGATAAAACGTAAATGAACACTTTTCTTTTTTATGTTGCAGCCGATCTAAAAGTCGTAGAAGATATTCGGGGATACAGAAAGTTGAGGAATTTTTACAAGGCATTTAAAGTCCAAATTTCAAAGCTCTATCTCGCTCAGGAACCGAGATATCAATTAAACGTAAATGAACAGTCGTAGAATATTTTCGGGGATACAGAAAGCTTAGGAATTTCACATGGCGTTTATAGTCCAAATTTCAAAGCTCTATCTAGCTCAGGAACCGAGATATGCGATAAAACGTAAATGAACAGTTTTCTTTTTGATGTTGCGGCCGATATAAAAGTCGTAGAATGTATTCGGGGATACAGAATGTTGAGGAATTTTTACAAGGCATTTATAGTCCAAATTTCAAAGTTCTATCTCGCTCAGGGACCGAGATATGCGATAAAACGTAAATGAACAGTTTTCTTTTTGATGTTGCAGCCGATCAAAAAGTCGTTGAATATATTCGGGGATACAGAAAGTTGAGGAATTTCACAAGGCATTTATAGTTCAAATTTGAAAACTCTATCTCGCTCAGGAACCGACATATACGATAAAACGTAAATGAACAGTCGGAGAATATTTTCGGGGATACAGAAAGCTGAGGAATTTCACAAGGCGTTTAAAGTCCAAATTTCAAAGCTCTATCTCGCTCAAGAATCGAGATATGCGATAAAACATAAATGAACAGCCGTATAATATTTTCAGGGATACAGAAAGCTGAGGAATTTCACATGGCGTTTATAGTCCAAATTTCAAAGCTATATCTACCTCAGGAACCGAGATATGCGATAAAACGTAAATGAACACTTTTCTTTTTGATGTTGCAGCCGATCTAAAAGTCGTTGAATATATTCGGGGATACAGAAAGCTGAGGAATTTCACATGGCGTTTATAGTCCAAATATCAAAGCTCTTTCTCGCTCAGGAACCGAGATATGCGATAAAACGTAAATGAACAGTTTTCTTTTTGATGTTGCAGCCAATTTAAAAGTCGTAGAATATTTTCGGGAATACAGAAAGCTTAGGAATTTCACATGGCGTTTATAGTCCAAATTTCAAAGCTCTATCTAGCTCAGGAACCGAGATATGCGATAAAACGTAAATGAACAGTTTTCTTTTTGATGTTGCGGCCGATATAAAAGTCGTAGAATGTATTCGGGGATACAGAATGTTGAGGAATTTTTACAAGGCATTTATAGTCCAAATTTCAAAGTTCTATCTCGCTCAGGGACCGAGATATGCGATAAAACGTAAATGAACAGTCGTATAATATTTTCGAGGATACAGAAAGCTGAGGAATTTCACATGGCGTTTATAGTCCAAATTTCAAAGCTATATCTACCTCAGGAACCGAGATATGCGATAAAACGTAAATGAACACTTTTCTTTTTGATGTTGCAGCCGATCTTAAAGTCGTAGAATATATTCGGGGATACAGAAAGTTGAGGAATTTTTACAAGGCATTTATAGTCCAAATTTCAAAG
This sequence comes from Hirtodrosophila cameraria, assembly GCA_949708635.1. Classification (NCBI taxonomy): domain Eukaryota; kingdom Metazoa; phylum Arthropoda; class Insecta; order Diptera; family Drosophilidae; genus Hirtodrosophila; species Hirtodrosophila cameraria. Next base: position 5,905,543 of record OX453091.1, on the reverse strand, counting down.
CTCTATCTCGCTCAGGAACCGAGATATGCGATAAAACGTAAATGAACACTTTTCTTTTTGATGTTGCAGCCGATCTAAAAGTCGTTGAATATATTCGGGGATACAGAAAGTTAAGGAATTTCACAAGGCATTTATAGTTCAAATTTGAAAACTCTATATCGCTCAGGAACCGAGATATACGATTAAACGTAAATGAACAGTTTTCTTTTTGATGTTGCAGCCGATCAAAAAGTCGTTGAATATATTCGGGGATACAGAAAGTTGAGGAATTTCACAAGGCATTTATAGTTCAAATTTGAAAACTCTATCTCGCTCAGGAACCGACATATACGATAAAACGTAAATGAACAGTCGGAGAATATTTTCGGGGATACAGAAAGCTGAGGAATTTCACAAGGCGTTTAAAGTCCAAATTTCAAAGCTCTATCTCGCTCAAGAATCGAGATATGCGATAAAACGTAAATGAACAGCCGTATAATATTTTCAGGGATACAGAAAGCTGAGGAATTTCACATGGCGTTTATAGTCCAAATTTCAAAGCTATATCTACCTCAGGAACCGAGATATGCGATAAAACGTAAATGAACACTTTTCTTTTTGATGTTGCAGCCGATCTAAAAGTCGTTGAATATATTCGGGGATACAGAAAGTTGAGGAATTTCACAAGGCATTTATAGTTCAAATTTGAAAACTCTATCTCGCTCAGGAACCGACATATACGATAAAACGTAAATGAACAGTCGGAGAATATTTTCGGGGATACAGAAAGCTGAGGAATTTCACAAGGCGTTTAAAGTCCAAATTTCAAAGCTCTATCTCGCTCAAGAATCGAGATATGCGATAAAACATAAATGAACAGCCGTATAATATTTTCAGGGATACAGAAAGCTGAGGAATTTCACATGGCGTTTATAGTCCAAATTTCAAAGCTATATCTACCTCAGGAACCGAGATATGCGATAAAACGTAAATGAACACTTTTCTTTTTGATGTTGCAGCCCATCTAAAAGTCGTTGAATATATTCGGGGATACAGAAAGCTGAGGAATTTCACATGGCGTTTATAGTCCAAATATCAAAGCTCTTTCTCGCTCAGGAACCGAGATATGCGATAAAACGTAAATGAACAGTTTTCTTTTTGATGTTGCAGCCAATTTAAAAGTCGTAGAATATTTTCGGGAATACAGAAAGTTAAGGAATTTCACAAGGCATTTATAGTTCAAATTTGAAAACTCTATCTCGCTCAGGAACCGAGATATGCGATGAAACGTATATGAACACTTTTCTTTTTGATGTTGCAGCCAATCTAAAAGTCGTAGAATATTTTCGGGGATACAGAAAGTTGAGGAATTTCACAAGGCATTTAAAGTTCAAATTTGAAAACTCTATCTCGCTCAGGAACCGACATATACGATTAAACGTAAATGAACACTTTTCTTTTTTATGTTGCAGCCGATCTAAAAGTCGTAGAAGATATTCGGGGATACAGAAAGTTGAGGAATTTTTACAAGGCATTTAAAGTCCAAATTTCAAAGCTCTATCTCGCTCAGGAACCGAGATATCAATTAAACGTAAATGAACAGTCGTAGAATATTTTCGGGGATACAGAAAGCTTAGGAATTTCACATGGCGTTTATAGTCCAAATTTCAAAGCTCTATCTAGCTCAGGAACCGAGATATGCGATAAAACGTAAATGAACAGTTTTCTTTTTGATGTTGCGGCCGATATAAAAGTCGTAGAATGTATTCGGGGATACAGAATGTTGAGGAATTTTTACAAGGCATTTATAGTCCAAATTTCAAAGTTCTATCTCGCTCAGGGACCGAGATATGCGATTAAACGTAAATGAACAGTCGTATAATATTTTCGAGGATACAGAAAGCTGAGGAATTTCACATGGCGTTTATAGTCCAAATTTCAAAGCTATATCTACCTCAGGAACCGAGATATGCGATAAAACGTAAATGAACACTTTTCTTTTTGATGTTGCAGCCGATCTTAAAGTCGTAGAATATATTCGGGGATACAGAAAGTTGAGGAATTTTTACAAGGCATTTATAGTCCAAATTTCAAAGCTCTATCTCGCTCAGGAACCGAGATATGCGATAAAACGTAAATGAACACTTTTCTTCTTGATGTTGCAGCCGATCTAAAAGTCGTTGAATATATTCGGGGATACAGAAAGTTAAGGAATTTCACAAGGCATTTATAGTTCAAATTTGAAAACTCTATCTCGCTCAGGAACCGAGATATGCGATAAAACGTAAATGAACACTTTTCTTTTTGATGTTGCAGCCGATCTTAAAGTCGTAGAATATATTCGGGGATACAGAAAGTTGAGGAATTTTTACAAGGCATTTATAGTACAAATTTCAAAGCTCTATCTCGCTCAGGAACCGAGATATGCGATAAAACGTAAATGAACACTTTTCTTTTTGATGTTGCAGCCGATCTAAAAGTCGTTGAATATATTCGGGGATACAGAAAGTTAAGGAATTTCACAAGGCATTTATAGTTCAAATTTGAAAACTCTATATCGCTCAGGAACCGAGATATACGATTAAACGTAAATGAACAGTTTTCTTTTTGATGTTGCAGCCGATCAAAAAGTCGTTGAATATATTCGGGGATACAGAAAGTTGAGGAATTTCACAAGGCATTTATAGTTCAAATTTGAAAACTCTATCTCGCTCAGGAACCGACATATACGATAAAACGTAAATGAACAGTCGGAGAATATTTTCGGGGATACAGAAAGCTGAGGAATTTCACAAAGCGTTTAAAGTCCAAATTTCAAAGCTCTATCTCGCTCAAGAATCGAGATATGCGATAAAACGTAAATGAACAGCCGTATAATATTTTCAGGGATACAGAAAGCTGAGGAATTTCACATGGCGTTTATAGTCCAAATTTCAAAGCTATATCTACCTCAGGAACCGAGATATGCGATAAAACGTAAATGAACACTTTTCTTTTTGATGTTGCAGCCGATCTAAAAGTCGTTGAATATATTCGGGGATACAGAAAGTTGAGGAATTTTCACAAGGCATTTATAGTCCAAATTTCAAAGCTCTATCTCGCTCAGGAACCGAGATATACGATTAAACGTAAATGAACAGTCGTAGAATATTTTCGGGGATACGAAAAGCTTAGGAATTTCACAGGGCGTTTATAGTCCAAATTTCAAAGCTCTATCTAGCTCAGGAACCGAGATATGCGATAAAACATAATGAACACTTTTCTTTTTGATGTTGCGGCCGATATAAAAGTCGTAGAATATATTCGGGGATACAGAATGTTGAGGAATTTTTACAAGGCATTTATAGTCCAGGGACCGAGATATGCGATAAAACGTAAATGAACAGTCGTATAATATTTTCCGGGATACAGAAAGCTGAGGAATTTCACATAGCGTTTATAGTCCAAATTTCAAAGCTATATCTACCTCAGGAACCGAGATATGCGATAAAACGTAAATGAACACTTTTCTTTTTGACGTTGCAGCCGATCTAAAAGTCGTTGAATATATTCGGGGATACAGAAAGTTGATGAATTTCACAAGGCATTTATAGTTCAAATTTGAAAACTCTATCTCGCTCAGGAACCGACATATACGATAAAACGTAAATGAACACTTTTCTTTTTGATGTTGCAGCCGATCTAAAAGTCGTAGAAGATATTCGGGGATACAGAAAGTTGAGGAATTTTTACAAGGCATTTAAAGTCCAAATTTCAAAGCTCTATCTCGCTCAGGAACCGAGATATCAATTAAACGTAAATGAACAGTCGTAGAATATATTCGGGGATACAGAAAGCTTAGGAATTTCACATGGCGTTTATAGTCCAAATTTCAAAGCTCTATCTAGCTCAGGAACCGAGATATGCGATAAAACGTAAATGAACACTTTTCTTTTTGATGTTGCAGCCGATCTTAAAGTCGTAGAATATATTCCGGGATACAGAAAGTTGAGGAATTTTTACAAGGCATTTATAGTCAAAATTGCAAAGTTCTATCTCGCTCAGGAACCGAGATATGCGATAAAACGTAAATGAACACTTTTCTTTTTGATGTTGCAGCCGATCTAAAAGTCGTTGAATATATTCGGGGATACAGAAAGTTAAGGAATTTCACAAGGCATTAATAGTTCAAATTTGAAAACTCTATCTCGCTCAGGAACCGAGATATGCGATAAAACGTAAATGAACAGTTTTCTTTTTGATGTTGCGGCCGATCTAAAAGTCGTTGAATATATTCGGGGATACAGAAAGTTAAGGAATTTCACAAGGCATTTATAGTTCAAATTTGAAAACTCTATCTCGCTCAGGAACCGAGATATGCGATAAAACGTAAATGAACACTTTTCTTTTTGATGTTGCAGCTGATCTAAATATATTCGGGGATACAGAAAGTTGAGGAATTTCACAAGGCATTTATAGTTCAAATTTGAAAACTCTATCTCGCTCAGGAACCGACAGGTGGTAAAAAGGCCACAATTGAGTTCTTATGCGATTTGCTTCAAACTCATTTTCAAAGATCAATATGAAAATTCATTTAAGACTGCATACGAATTTTCAGGAAAACTCACATTCCCGGGTGGAAAGTGGGTGGTGACAAGGCCATAGTTGAGTTTTTATGCGATTTGCTACAAACTCATTCTCAAAGCTCAATATGAAAATTCATTTAAAACTGCATACAAATTTTCAGGAAAACTCATATTCCCGGGTTGAAAGTGGGTTGTAAAAAGGCCAAAGTTGAGTTCTTATGCGATTTGCTTCAAACTCATTTTCAAAGATCTATATGAAAATTCATTTCTTTTTGACGTTGCAGCCGATCTAAAAGTCGTTGAATATATTCGGGGATACAGAAAGTTGATGAATTTCACAAGGCATTAATAGTTCAAATTTGAAAACTCTATCTCGCTCAGGAACCGAGATATACGATAAAACGTAAATGAACAGTTGTAGAATATTTTCGGGGATACAGAAAGCTTAGGAATTTCACAAGGCGTTTAAAGTCCAAATTTCAAAGCTCTATCTCGCTCAGGAATCGAGATATGCGATAAAACGTAAATGAACACTTTTCTTTTTGATGTTGCAGCCGATCTAAAAGTCGTAGAATATATTCGATGGTACAGAAAGTTGAGGAATTTCACAATTCATATATAGTTCAAATTTGAAAGCTCTACCTCGCTCAGGAACCCAGATATGCGATGATACGTAAATGAACAGTCGTAGAATATATTCGGGGATACAGAAAGCTGAGGAATTTTTACAAGGCATTTAAAGTCCAAATTTCAAAGTTCTATCTCGCTCAGGAACCGAGATATGTGATAAAACGTAGATGAACAGTCGTAGAATATATTCGGGGATACAGAAAGTTGAGGAATTTTTACAAGGCATTTATAGTCCAAATTTAAAAGCTCTATCTCGCTCAGGAACCGAGATATGCGATAAAACGTAAATGAACACCTTTCTTTTTGATGTTGCAGCTGATCTAAAAGTTGTTGAATATATTCGGGGATACAGAAAGTTGAGGAATTTCACAAGGCTTTTATAGTCCAAATTTCAAATCTCTGTCTCGCTCAGGAACAAAGACATGCGATAACACGTAAATGAACAGTCGTTGAATATATTCGGGGATACAGAAAGTTGAGGAACTCCACACGGCATTTATAGTCCGAATTTCAAAGCTCTATCTCGCTCAGGAACCGAGATATGCGATAAAAAGTAAATGAACAGTCGTAGAATGCATTCGGGGATACAGAAATTTGAGGAATTTCACAAGGCATTTATAGTCCGAATTTCAAAGCTCAATCTCGCTCAGGAACCGAGATATGCGATAAAAAGTAAATGAACAGTCGTTGAATGTATTCGGGGAATACAGAAATATGAGAGATATGCGATGAAACGTATATGAACACATTTCTTTTTGATGTTGCAGCCAATTTTAAAGTCGTAGAATATTTTCGGGAATACAGAAAGTTGAGGAATTTCTCAAGGCTTTTATAGTCCAAATTTCAAAGCTCTATCTAGCTCAGGAACCGAGATATGCGATAAAACGTAAATGAACAGTTTTCTTTTTGATGTTGCGGCCGATATAAAAGTCGTAGAATGTATTCGGGGATACAGAATGTTGAGGAATTTTTACAAGGCATTTATAGTCCAAATTTCAAAGTTCTATCTCGCTCAGGGACCGAGATATGCGATAAAACGTAAATGAACAGTCGTATAATATTTTCGAGGATACAGAAAGCTGAGGAATTTCACATGGCGTTTATAGTCCAAATTTCAAAGCTATATCTACCTCAGGAACCGAGATATGCGATAAAACGTAAATGAACACTTTTCTTTTTGACGTTGCAGCCGATCTAAACGTCGTTGAATATATTCGATGATACAGAAAGTTGAGGAATTTCACAAGGCATATATAGTTCAAATTTGAAAACTCTATCTCGCTATACGATAAAACGTAAGTGAACAGTCGCAAAATATTTTCGGGGATACAGAAAGCTGAGGAATTTCACAAGGCGTTTTAAGTCCAAATTTCAAAGCTCTTTCTCGCTCAGGAACCGAGATATGCGATAAAACGTAAATGAACACTTTTCTTTTTGACGTTGCAGCCGATCTAAAAGTCGTTGAATATATTCGATGATACAGAAAGTTGAGGAATTTCACAAGGAATATATAGTTCAAATTTGAAAACTCTATCTCGCTCAGGAACCGAGATATACGATAAAACATAATGAACAGTCGCAGAATATTTTCGGGGATACAGAAAGCTGAGGAATTTCACAAGGCGTTTAAAGTCCAAATTTCAAAGCTCTATCTCGCTCAGACCCCGAGATATGCGATAAAACGTAAATGAACACTTTTCTTTTTGATGTTGCAGCCCATATAAAAGTCGTTGAATATATTCGATGATACAGAAAGCTTAGGAATTTCTCAAGGCATTTAAAGTCCAAATTTTAAAGCTCTATCTCGCTCAGGAACCGAGATATGCGATAAAACGTAAATGAACACTTTTCTTTTTGATGTTGCAGCCGATCTAAAAGTCGTAGAATATATTCGGGGATACAGAAAGCTGAGGAATTTTTACGAGGCATTTAAAGTCCAAATTTCAAAGTTCTATCTCGCTCAGGAACCGAGATATGTGATAAAACGTAGATGAACAGTCGTAGAATATATTCGGGGATACAGAAAGTTGAGGAATTTTTACAAGGCATTTATAGTCCAAATTTAAAAGCTCTATCTCGCTCAGGAACCGAGATATGCGATAAAACGTAAATGAACACTTTTCTTTTTGATGTTGCAGCTGATCTAAAAGTTGTTGAATATATTCGGGGATACAGAAAGTTGAGGAATTTCACAAGGCATTTATAGTCCAAATTTCAACGCTCTATCGCGCTCAGGAACCGAGATATGCGATAAAACGTAAATGAACAGTCGTAGAATATATTCGGGGATACAGAAAGTTGAGGAATTTCACAAGGCATTTATAGTTCAAATTTGAAAACTCTATCTCGCTCAGGAACCGAGATATACGATAAAACGTAAATGAACAGTCGTATAATATTTTCGAGGATACAGAAAGTTGAGGAATTTTTACAAGGCATTTATAGTCCAAATTTAAAAGCTCTATCTCGCTCAGGAACCGAGATATGCGATAAAACGTAAATGAACACTTTTCTTTTTGATGTTGCAGCCGATCTAAAAGTCGTAGAATATATTCGGGGATACAGAAAGTTGAGGAATTTTCACAAGGCATTTATAGTTCAAATTTGAAAACTCTATCTCGCTCAGGAACCGAGATATACGATAAAACGTAAATGAACAGTCGTATAATATTTTCGAGGATACAGAAAGCTGAGGAATTTCACATGGCGTTTATAGTCCAAATTTCAAAGCTATATCTACCTCAGGAAACGAGATATGCGATAAAACGTAAATGAACACTTTTCTTTTTGATGTTGCAGCCGATCTAAAAGTCGTTGAATATATTCGGGGATACAGAAAGTTAAGGAATTTCACAAGGCATTAATAGTTCAAATTTGAAAACTCTATCTCGCTCAGGAACCGAGATATGCGATAAAACGTAAATAAACACTTTTCTTTTTGATGTTGCAGCCGATCTAAAAGTCGTTGAATATATTCGGGGATACAGAAAGTTAAGGAATTTCACAAGGCATTAATAGTCCAAATTTAAAAGCTCTATCTCGCTCAGGAACCGAGATATGCGATAAAACGTAAATGAACACTTTTCTTTTTGATGTTGCAGCTGATCTAAAAGTTGTTGAATATATTCGGGGATACAGAAAGTTGAGGAATTTCACAAGGCATTTATAGTCCAAATTTCAACGCTCTATCGCGCTCAGGAACCGAGATATGCGATAAAACGTAGATGAACAGTCGTAGAATATATTCGGGGATACAGAAAGTTGAGGAATTTTTACAAGGCATTTATAGTCCAAATTTAAAAGCTCTATCTCGCTCAGGAACCGAGATATGCGATAAAACGTAAATGAACACTTTTCTTTTTGATGTTGCAGCCGATCTAAAAGTCGTAGAATATATTCGGGGATACAGAAAGTTGAGGAATTTTCACAAGGCATTTAAAGTTCAAATTTGAAAACTCTATCTCGCTCAGGAACCGAGATATACGATAAAACGTAAATGAACAGTCGTATAATATTTTCGAGGATACAGAAAGCTGAGGAATTTCACATGGCGTTTATAGTCCAAATTTCAAAGCTATATCTACCTCAGGAAACGAGATATGCGATAAAACGTAAATGAACACTTTTCTTTTTGATGTTGCAGCCGATCTAAAAGTCGTTGAATATATTCGGGGATACAGAAAGTTAAGGAATTTCACAAGGCATTAATAGTTCAAATTTGAAAACTCTATCTCGCTCAGGAACCGAGATATGCGATAAAACGTAAATAAACACTTTTCTTTTTGATGTTGCAGCCGATCTAAAAGTCGTTGAATATATTCGGGGATACAGAAAGTTAAGGAATTTCACAAGGCATTAATAGTCCAAATTTAAAAGCTCTATCTCGCTCAGGAACCGAGATATGCGATAAAACGTAAATGAACACTTTTCTTTTTGATGTTGCAGCTGATCTAAAAGTTGTTGAATATATTCGGGGATACAGAAAGTTGAGGAATTTCACAAGGCATTTATAGTCCAAATTTCAACGCTCTATCGCGCTCAGGAACCGAGATATGCGATAAAACGTAAATGAACAGTCGTAGAATATATTCGGGGATACAGAAAGTTGAGGAATTTCACAAGGCATTTATAGTTCAAATTTGAAAACTCTATCTCGCTCAGGAACCGAGATATACGATAAAACGTAAATGAACAGTCGTATAATATTTTCGAGGATACAGAAAGCTGAGGAATTTCACATGGCGTTTATAGTCCAAATTTCAAAGCTATATCTACCTCAGGAACCGAGATATGCGATAAAACGTAAATGAACACTTTTCTTTTTGATGTTGCAGCCGATCTAAAAGTCGTTGAATATATTCGGGGATACAGAAAGTTAAGGAATTTCACAAGGCATTAATAGTTCAAATTTGAAAACTCTATCTCGCTCAGGAACCGAGATATGCGATAAAACGTAAATAAACACTTTTCTTTTTGATGTTGCAGCCGATCTAAAAGTCGTTGAATATATTCGGGGATACAGAAAGTTAAGGAATTTCACAAGGCATTAATAGTTCAAATTTGAAAACTCTATCTCGCTCAGGAACCGAGATATGCGATAAAACGTAAATGAACACTTTCCTTTTTGATGTTGCAGCCGATCTAAAAGTCGTTGAATATATTCGGGGATACAGAAAGTTAAGGAATTTCACAAGGCATTTATAGTTCAAATTTGAAAACTCTATATCGCTCAGGAACCGAGATATACGATTAAACGTAAATGAACAGTTTTCTTTTTGATGTTGCAGCCGATCAAAAAGTCGTTGAATATATTCGGGGATACAGAAAGTTGAGGAATTTCACAAGGCATTTATAGTTCAAATTTGAAAACTCTATCTCGCTCAGGAACCGACATATACGATAAAACGTAAATGAACAGTCGGAGAATATTTTCGGGGATACAGAAAGCTGAGGAATTTCACAAGGCGTTTAAAGTCCAAATTTCAAAGCTCTATCTCGCTCAAGAATCGAGATATGCGATAAAACGTAAATGAACAGCCGTATAGTATTTTCAGGGATACAGAAAGCTGAGGAATTTCACATGGCGTTTATAGTCCAAATTTCAAAGCTATATCTACCTCAGGAACCGAGATATGCGATAAAACGTAAATGAACACTTTTCTTTTTGATGTTGCAGCCGATCTAAAAGTCGTAGAATATATTCGGGGATACAGAAAGTTAAGGAATTTCACAAAGCATTAATAGTTCAAATTTGAAAACTCTATCTCGCTCAGGAACCGAGATATGCGATAAAACGTAAATAAACACTTTTCTTTTTGATGTTGCAGCCGATCTAAAAGTCGTTGAATATATTCGGGGATACAGAAAGTTAAGGAATTTCACAAGGCATTAATAGTTCAAATTTGAAAACTCTATCTCGCTCAGGAACCGAGATATGCGATAAAACGTAAATGAACACTTTCCTTTTTGATGTTGCAGCCGATCTAAAAGTCGTTGAATATATTCGGGGATACAGAAAGTTAAGGAATTTCACAAGGCATTTATAGTTCAAATTTGAAAACTCTATATCGCTCAGGAACCGAGATATACGATTAAACGTAAATGAACAGTTTTCTTTTTGATGTTGCAGCCGATCAAAAAGTCGTTGAATATATTCGGGGATACAGAAAGTTGAGGAATTTCACAAGGCATTTATAGTTCAAATTTGAAAACTCTATCTCGCTCAGGAACCGACATATACGATAAAACGTAAATGAACAGTCGGAGAATATTTTCGGGGATACAGAAAGCTGAGGAATTTCACAAGGCGTTTAAAGTCCAAATTTCAAAGCTCTATCTCGCTCAAGAATCGAGATATGCGATAAAACGTAAATGAACAGCCGTATAGTATTTTCAGGGATACAGAAAGCTGAGGAATTTCACATGGCGTTTATAGTCCAAATTTCAAAGCTATATCTACCTCAGGAACCGAGATATGCGATAAAACGTAAATGAACACTTTTCTTTTTGATGTTGCAGCCGATCTAAAAGTCGTAGAATATATTCGGGGATACAGAAAGTTGAGGAATTTTCACAAGGCATTTATAGTTCAAATTTGAAAACTCTATCTCGCTCAGGAACCGAGATATACGATAAAACGTAAATGAACAGTCGTATAATATTTTCGAGGATACAGAAAGCTGAGGAATTTCACATGGCGTTTATAGTCCAAATTTCAAAGCTATATCTACCTCAGGAAACGAGATATGCGATAAAACGTAAATGAACACTTTTCTTTTTGATGTTGCAGCCGATCTAAAAGTCGTTGAATATATTCGGGGATACAGAAAGTTAAGGAATTTCACAAGGCATTAATAGTTCAAATTTGAAAACTCTATCTCGCTCAGGAACCGAGATATGCGATAAAACGTAAATAAACACTTTTCTTTTTGATGTTGCAGCCGATCTAAAAGTCGTTGAATATATTCGGGGATACAGAAAGTTAAGGAATTTCACAAGGCATTAATAGTCCAAATTTAAAAGCTCTATCTCGCTCAGGAACCGAGATATGCGATAAAACGTAAATGAACACTTTTCTTTTTGATGTTGCAGCTGATCTAAAAGTTGTTGAATATATTCGGGGATACAGAAAGTTGAGGAATTTCACAAGGCATTTATAGTCCAATTTCAACGCTCTATCGCGCTCAGGAACCGAGATATGCGATAAAACGTAAATGAACAGTCGTAGAATATATTCGGGGATACAGAAAGTTGAGGAATTTCACAAGGCATTTATAGTTCAAATTTGAAAACTCTATCTCGCTCAGGAACCGAGATATACGATAAAACGTAAATGAACAGTCGTATAATATTTTCGAGGATACAGAAAGCTGAGGAATTTCACATGGCGTTTATAGTCCAAATTTCAAAGCTATATCTACCTCAGGAACCGAGATATGCGATAAAACGTAAATGAACACTTTTCTTTTTGATGTTGCAGCCGATCTAAAAGTCGTTGAATATATTCGGGGATACAGAAAGTTAAGGAATTTCACAAGGCATTAATAGTTCAAATTTGAAAACTCTATCTCGCTCAGGAACCGAGATATGCGATAAAACGTAAATAAACACTTTTCTTTTTGATGTTGCAGCCGATCTAAAAGTCGTTGAATATATTCGGGGATACAGAAAGTTAAGGAATTTCACAAGGCATTAATAGTTCAAATTTGAAAACTCTATCTCGCTCAGGAACCGAGATATGCGATAAAACGTAAATGAACACTTTCCTTTTTGATGTTGCAGCCGATCTAAAAGTCGTTGAATATATTCGGGGATACAGAAAGTTAAGGAATTTCACAAGGCATTTATAGTTCAAATTTGAAAACTCTATATCGCTCAGGAACCGAGATATACGATTAAACGTAAATGAACAGTTTTCTTTTTGATGTTGCAGCCGATCAAAAAGTCGTTGAATATATTCGGGGATACAGAAAGTTGAGGAATTTCACAAGGCATTTATAGTTCAAATTTGAAAACTCTATCTCGCTCAGGAACCGACATATACGATAAAACGTAAATGAACAGTCGGAGAATATTTTCGGGGATACAGAAAGCTGAGGAATTTCACAAGGCGTTTAAAGTCCAAATTTCAAAGCTCTATCTCGCTCAAGAATCGAGATATGCGATAAAACGTAAATGAACAGCCGTATAGTATTTTCAGGGATACAGAAAGCTGAGGAATTTCACATGGCGTTTATAGTCCAAATTTCAAAGCTATATCTACCTCAGGAACCGAGATATGCGATAAAACGTAAATGAACACTTTTCTTTTTGATGTTGCAGCCGATCTAAAAGTCGTAGAATATATTCGGGGATACAGAAAGTTGAGGAATTTTCACAAGGCATTTATAGTCCAAATTTCAAAGCTCTATCTCGCTCAGGAACCGAGATATACGATTAAACGTAAATGAACTGTCGTATAATATTTTCGGGGATACGAAAAGCTTAGGAATTTCACAGGGCGTTTATAGTCCAAATTTCAAAGCTCTATCTAGCTCAGGAACCGAGATATGCGATAAAACATAAATGAACACTTTTCTTTTTGATGTTGCGGCCGATATAAAAGTCGTAGAATATATTCGGGGATACAGAATGTTGAGGAATTTTTACAAGGCATTTATAGTCCAGGGACCGAGATATGCGATAAAACGTAAATGAACAGTCGTATAATATTTTCCGGGATACAGAAAGCTGAGGAATTTCACATAGCGTTTATAGTCCAAATTTCAAAGCTATATCTACCTCAGGAACCGAGATATGCGATAAAACGTAAATGAACACTTTTCTTTTTGACGTTGCAGCCGATCTAAAAGTCGTTGAATATATTCGGGGATACAGAAAGTTAAGGAATTTCACAAGGCATTAATAGTTCAAATTTGAAAACTCTATCTCGCTCAGGAACCGAGATATGCGATAAAACGTAAATAAACACTTTTCTTTTTGATGTTGCAGCCGATCTAAAAGTCGTTGAATATATTCGGGGATACAGAAAGTTAAGGAATTTCACAAGGCATTAATAGTCCAAATTTAAAAGCTCTATCTCGCTCAGGAACCGAGATATGCGATAAAACGTAAATGAACACTTTTCTTTTTGATGTTGCAGCTGATCTAAAAGTTGTTGAATATATTCGGGGATACAGAAAGTTGAGGAATTTCACAAGGCATTTATAGTCCAATTTCAACGCTCTATCGCGCTCAGGAACCGAGATATGCGATAAAACGTAAATGAACAGTCGTAGAATATATTCGGGGATACATAAAGTTGAGGAATTTCACAAGGCATTTATAGTTCAAATTTGAAAACTCTATCTCGCTCAGGAACCGAGATATACGATAAAACGTAAATGAACAGTCGTATAATATTTTCGAGGATACAGAAAGCTGAGGAATTTCACATGGCGTTTATAGTCCAAATTTCAAAGCTATATCTACCTCAGGAACCGAGATATGCGATAAAACGTAAATGAACACTTTTCTTTTTGATGTTGCAGCCGATCTAAAAGTCGTTGAATATATTCGGGGATACAGAAAGTTAAGGAATTTCACAAGGCATTAATAGTTCAAATTTGAAAACTCTATCTCGCTCAGGAACCGAGATATGCGATAAAACGTAAATAAACACTTTTCTTTTTGATGTTGCAGCCGATCTAAAAGTCGTTGAATATATTCGGGGATACAGAAAGTTAAGGAATTTCACAAGGCATTAATAGTTCAAATTTGAAAACTCTATCTCGCTCAGGAACCGAGATATGCGATAAAACGTAAATGAACACTTTCCTTTTTGATGTTGCAGCCGATCTAAAAGTCGTTGAATATATTCGGGGATACAGAAAGTTAAGGAATTTCACAAGGCATTTATAGTTCAAATTTGAAAACTCTATATCGCTCAGGAACCGAGATATACGATTAAACGTAAATGAACAGTTTTCTTTTTGATGTTGCAGCCGATCAAAAAGTCGTTGAATATATTCGGGGATACAGAAAGTTGAGGAATTTCACAAGGCATTTATAGTTCAAATTTGAAAACTCTATCTCGCTCAGGAACCGACATATACGATAAAACGTAAATGAACAGTCGGAGAATATTTTCGGGGATACAGAAAGCTGAGGAATTTCACAAGGCGTTTAAAGTCCAAATTTCAAAGCTCTATCTCGCTCAAGAATCGAGATATGCGATAAAACGTAAATGAACAGCCGTATAGTATTTTCAGGGATACAGAAAGCTGAGGAATTTCACATGGCGTTTATAGTCCAAATTTCAAAGCTATATCTACCTCAGGAACCGAGATATGCGATAAAACGTAAATGAACACTTTTCTTTTTGATGTTGCAGCCGATCTAAAAGTCGTAGAATATATTCGGGGATACAGAAAGTTGAGGAATTTTCACAAGGCATTTATAGTCCAAATTTCAAAGCTCTATCTCGCTCAGGAACCGAGATATACGATTAAACGTAAATGAACTGTCGTATAATATTTTCGGGGATACGAAAAGCTTAGGAATTTCACAGGGCGTTTATAGTCCAAATTTCAAAGCTCTATCTAGCTCAGGAACCGAGATATGCGATAAAACATAAATGAACACTTTTCTTTTTGATGTTGCGGCCGATATAAAAGTCGTAGAATATATTCGGGGATACAGAATGTTGAGGAATTTTTACAAGGCATTTATAGTCCAGGGACCGAGATATGCGATAAAACGTAAATGAACACTTTTCTTTTTGACGTTGCAGCCGATCTAAAAGTCGTTGAATATATTCGGGGATACAGAAAGTTGATGAATTTCACAAGGCATTTATAGTTCAAATTTGAAAACTCTATCTCGCTCAGGAACCGACATATACGATAAAACGTAAATGAACACTTTTCTTTTTGATGTTGCAGCCGATCTAAAAGTCGTAGAAGATATTCGGGGATACAGAAAGTTGAAGAATTTTTACAAGGCATTTAAAGTCCAAATTTCAAAGCTCTATCTCGCTCAGGAACCGAGATATCAATTAAACGTAAATGAACAGTCGTAGAATATTTTCGGGGATACAGAAAGCTTAGGAATTTCACATGGCGTTTATAGTCCAAATTTCAAAGCTCTATCTAGCTCAGGAACCGAGATATGCGATAAAACGTAAATGAACAGTTTTCTTTTTGATGTTGCGGCCGATATAAAAGTCGTAGAATGTATTCGGGGATACAGAATGTTGAGGAATTTTTACAAGGCATTTATAGTCCAAATTTCAAAGTTCTATCTCGCTCAGGGACCGAGATATGCGATAAAACGTAAATGAACAGTCGTATAATATTTTCGAGGATACAGAAAGCTGAGGAATTTCACATGGCGTTTATAGTCCAAATTTCAAAGCTATATCTACCTCAGGAACCGAGATATGCGATAAAACGTAAATGAACACTTTTCTTTTTGATGTTGCAGCCGATCTTAAAGTCGTAGAATATATTCGGGGATACAGAAAGTTGAGGAATTTTTACAAGGCATTTATAGTCAAAATTGCAAAGCTCTATCTCGCTCAGGAACCGAGATATGCGATAAAACGTAAATGAACACTTTTCTTTTTGATGTTGCAGCCGATCTAAAAGTCGTTGAATATATTCGGGGATACAGAAAGTTAAGGAATTTCACAAAGCATTAATAGTTCAAATTTGAAAACTCTATCTCGCTCAGGAACCGAGATATGCGATAAAACGTAAATGAACAGTTTTCTTTTTGATGTTGCGGCCGATATAAAAGTCGTTGAATATATTCGGGGATACAGAAAGTTAAGGAATTTCACAAGGCATTTATAGTTCAAATTTGAAAACTCTATCTCGCTCAGGAACCGAGATATGCGATAAAACGTAAATGAACACTTTTCTTTTTGATGTTGCAGCTGATCTAAATATATTCGGGCATACAGAAAGTTGAGGAATTTCCCAAGGCATTTATAGTTCAAATTTGAAAACTCTATCTCGCTCAGGAACCGACATATACGATAAAACGTAAATGAACAGTCGGAGAATATTTTCGGGGATACAGAAAGCTGAGGAATTTCACAAGGCGTTTAAAGTCCAAATTTCAAAGCTCTATCTCGCTCAAGAATCGAGATATGCGATAAAACGTAAATGAACAGCCGTATAATATTTTCAGGGATACAGAAAGCTGAGGAATTTCACATGGCGTTTATAGTCCAAATTTCAAAGCTATATCTACCTCAGGAACCGAGATATGCGATAAAACGTAAATGAACACTTTTCTTTTTGATGTTGCAGCCGATCAAAAAGTCGTTGAATATATTCGGGGATACAGAAAGTTGAGGAATTTCACAAGGCATTTATAGTTCAAATTTGAAAACTCTATCTCGCTCAGGAACCGACATATACGATAAAACGTAAATGAACAGTCGGAGAATATTTTCGGGGATACAGAAAGCTGAGGAATTTCACAAGGCGTTTAAAGTCCAAATTTCAAAGCTATATCTAGCTCAGGAACCGAGATATGCGATAAAACATAAATGAACACTTTTCTTTTTGATGTTGCGGCCGATATAAAAGTCGTAGAATATATTCGGGGATACAGAATGTTGAGGAATTTTTACAAGGCATTTATAGTCCAGGGACCGAGATATGCGATAAAACGTAAATGAACAGTCGTATAATATTTTCCGGGATACAGAAAGCTGAGGAATTTCACATGGCGTTTATAGTCCAGATTTCAAAGCTATATCTACCTCAGGAACCGAGATATGCGATAAAACGTAAATGAACACTTTTCTTTTTGACGTTGCAGCCGATCTAAAAGTCGTTGAATATATTCGGGGATACAGAAAGTTGATGAATTTCACAAGGCATTTATAGTTCAAATTTGAAAACTCTATCTCGCTCAGGAACCGAGATATACGATAAAACGTAAATGAACAGTTGTAGAATATTTTCGGGGATACAGAAAGCTTAGGAATTTCACAAGGCGTTTAAAGTCCAAATTTCAAAGCTCTATCTCGCTCAGGAATCGAGATATGCGATAAAACGTAAATGAACACTTTTCTTTTTGATGTTGCAGCCGATCTAAAAGTCGTAGAATATATTCGATGGTACAGAAAGTTGAGGAATTTCACAAGGCATATATAGTTCAAATTTGAAAGCTCTACCTCGCTCAGGAACCCAGATATGCGATGATACGTAAATGAACAGTCGTAGAATATATTCGGGGATACAGAAAGCTGAGGAATTTTTACAAGGCATTTAAAGTCCAAATTTCAAAGTTCTATCTCGCTCAGGAACCGAGATATGTGATAAAACGTAGATGAACAGTCGTAGAATATATTCGGGGATACAGAAAGTTGAGGAATTTTTACAAGGCATTTATAGTCCAAATTTAAAAGCTCTATCTCGCTCAGGAACCGAGATATGCGATAAAACGTAAATGAACACCTTTCTTTTTGATGTTGCAGCTGATCTAAAAGTTGTTGAATATATTCGGGGATACAGAAAGTTGAGGAATTTCACAAGGCTTTTATAGTCCAAATTTCAAATCTCTGTCTCGCTCAGGAACAAAGACATGCGATAACACGTAAATGAACAGTCGTTGAATATATTCGGGGATACAGAAAGTTGAGGAACTCCACACGGCATTTATAGTCCGAATTTCAAAGCTCTATCTCGCTCAGGAACCGAGATATGCGATAAAAAGTAAATGAACAGTCGTAGAATGCATTCGGGGATACAGAAATTTGAGGAATTTCACAAGGCATTTATAGTCCGAATTTCAAAGCTCAATCTCGCTCAGGAACCGAGATATGCGATAAAAAGTAAATGAACAGTCGTTGAATGTATTCGGGGAATACAGAAATATGAGAGATATGCGATGAAACGTATATGAACACATTTATTTTTGATGTTGCAGCCAATTTTAAAGTCGTAGAATATTTTCGGGAATACAGAAAGTTGAGGAATTTCTCAAGGCTTTTATAGTCCAAATTTCAAAACTCTATCTCGCTCAGGAACCGACATATACGATAAAACGTAAATGAACACTTTTCTTTTTGATGTTGCAGCCGATCTAAAAGTCGTAGAAGATATTCGGGGATACAGAAAGTTGAAGAATTTTTACAAGGCATTTAAAGTCCAAATTTCAAAGCTCTATCTCGCTCAGGAACCGAGATATCAATTAAACGTAAATGAACAGTCGTAGAATATTTTCGGGGATACAGAAAGCTTAGGAATTTCACATGGCGGTTATAGTTCAAATTTCAAAGCTCTATCTAGCTCAGGAACCGAGATATGCGATAAAACGTAAATGAACAGTTTTCTTTTTGATGTTGCGGCCGATATAAAAGTCGTAGAATGTATTCGGGGATACAGAATGTTGAGGAATTTTTACAAGGCATTTATAGTCCAAATTTCAAAGTTCTATCTCGCTCAGGGACCGAGATATGCGATTAAACGTAAATGAACAGTCGTATAATATTTTCGAGGATACAGAAAGCTGAGGAATTTCACATGGCGTTTATAGTCCAAATTTCAAAGCTATATCTACCTCAGGAACCGAGATATGCGATAAAACGTAAATGAACACTTTTCTTTTTGATGTTGCAGCCGATCTTAAAGTCGTAGAATATATTCGGGGATACAGAAAGTTGAGGAATTTTTACAAGGCATTTATAGTCAAAATTGCAAAGCTCTATCTCGCTCAGGAACCGAGATATGCGATAAAACGTAAATGAACACTTTTCTTTTTGATGTTGCAGCCGATCTAAAAGTCGTTGAATATATTCGGGGATACAGAAAGTTAAGGAATTTCACAAAGCATTAATAGTTCAAATTTGAAAACTCTATCTCGCTCAGGAACCGAGATATGCGATAAAACGTAAATGAACAGTTTTCTTTTTGATGTTGCGGCCGATATAAAAGTCGTTGAATATATTCGGGGATACAGAAAGTTAAGGAATTTCACAAGGCATTTATAGTTCAAATTTGAAAACTCTATCTCGCTCAGGAACCGAGATATGCGATAAAACGTAAATGAACACTTTTCTTTTTGATGTTGCAGCTGATCTAAATATATTCGGGGATACAGAAAGTTGAGGAATTTCACAAGGCATTTATAGTTCAAATTTGAAAACTCTATCTCGCTCAGGAACCGACATATACGGTAAAACGTAAATGAACAGTCGGAGAATATTTTCGGGGATACAGAAAGCTGAGGAATTTCACAAGGCGTTTAAAGTCCAAATTTCAAAGCTCTATCTCGCTCAAGAATCGAGATATGCGATAAAACGTAAATGAACAGCCGTATAATATTTTCAGGGATACAGAAAGCTGAGGAATTTCACATGGCGTTTATAGTCCAAATTTCAAAGCTATATCTACCTCAGGAACCGAGATATGCGATAAAACGTAAATGAACACTTTTCTTTTTGATGTTGCAGCCGATCAAAAAGTCGTTGAATATATTCGGGGATACAGAAAGTTGAGGAATTTCACAAGGCATTTATAGTTCAAATTTGAAAACTCTATCTCGCTCAGGAACCGACATATACGATAAAACGTAAATGAACAGTCGGAGAATATTTTCGGGGATACAGAAAGCTGAGGAATTTCACAAGGCGTTTAAAGTCCAAATTTCAAAGCTATATCTAGCTCAGGAACCGAGATATGCGATAAAACATAAATGAACACTTTTCTTTTTGATGTTGCGGCCGATATAAAAGTCGTAGAATATATTCGGGGATACAGAATGTTGAGGAATTTTTACAAGGCATTTATAGTCCAGGGACCGAGATATGCGATAAAACGTAAATGAACAGTCGTATAATATTTTCCGGGATACAGAAAGCTGAGGAATTTCACATGGCGTTTATAGTCCAGATTTCAAAGCTATATCTACCTCAGGAACCGAGATATGCGATAAAACGTAAATGAACACTTTTCTTTTTGACGTTGCAGCCGATCTAAAAGTCGTTGAATATATTCGGGGATACAGAAAGTTGATGAATTTCACAAGGCATTTATAGTTCAAATTTGAAAACTCTATCTCGCTCAGGAACCGAGATATACGATAAAACGTAAATGAACAGTTGTAGAATATTTTCGGGGATACAGAAAGCTTAGGAATTTCACAAGGCGTTTAAAGTCCAAATTTCAAAGCTCTATCTCGCTCAGGAATCGAGATATGCGATAAAACGTAAATGAACACTTTTCTTTTTGATGTTGCAGCCGATCTAAAAGTCGTAGAATATATTCGATGGTACAGAAAGTTGAGGAATTTCACAAGGCATATATAGTTCAAATTTGAAAGCTCTACCTCGCTCAGGAACCCAGATATGCGATGATACGTAAATGAACAGTCGTAGAATATATTCGGGGATACAGAAAGCTGAGGAATTTTTACAAGGCATTTAAAGTCCAAATTTCAAAGTTCTATCTCGCTCAGGAACCGAGATATGTGATAAAACGTAGATGAACAGTCGTAGAATATATTCGGGGATACAGAAAGTTGAGGAATTTTTACAAGGCATTTATAGTCCAAATTTAAAAGCTCTATCTCGCTCAGGAACCGAGATATGCGATAAAACGTAAATGAACACCTTTCTTTTTGATGTTGCAGCTGATCTAAAAGTTGTTGAATATATTCGGGGATACAGAAAGTTGAGGAATTTCACAAGGCTTTTATAGTCCAAATTTCAAATCTCTGTCTCGCTCAGGAACAAAGACATGCGATAACACGTAAATGAACAGTCGTTGAATATATTCGGGGATACAGAAAGTTGAGGAACTCCACACGGCATTTATAGTCCGAATTTCAAAGCTCTATCTCGCTCAGGAACCGAGATATGCGATAAAAAGTAAATGAACAGTCGTAGAATGCATTCGGGGATACAGAAATTTGAGGAATTTCACAAAGCATTTATAGTCCGAATTTCAAAGCTCAATCTCGCTCAGGAACCGAGATATGCGATAAAAAGTAAATGAACAGTCGTTGAATGTATTCGGGGAATACAGAAATATGAGAGATATGCGATGAAACGTATATGAACACATTTCTTTTTGATGTTGCAGCCAATTTTAAAGTCGTAGAATATTTTCGGGAATACAGAAAGTTGAGGAATTTCTCAAAGCTTTTATAGTCCAAATTTCAAAGCTCTATCTAGCTCAGGAACCGAGATATGCGATAAAACGTAAATGAACAGTTTTCTTTTTGATGTTGCGGCCGATATAAAAGTCGTAGAATGTATTCGGGGATACAGAATGTTGAGGAATTTTTACAAGGCATTTATAGTCCGAATTTCAAAGTTCTATCTCGCTCAGGGACCGAGATATGCGATAAAACGTAAATGAACAGTCGTATAATATTTTCGAGGATACAGAAAGCTGAGGAATTTCACATGGCGTTTATAGTCCAAATTTCAAAGCTATATCTACCTTAGGAACCGAGATATGCGATAAAACGTAAATGAACACTTTTCTTTTTGATGTTGCAGCCGATCTAAAAGTCGTTGAATATATTCGATGATACAGAAAGTTGAGGAATTTCACAAGGCATATATAGTTCAAATTTGAAAACTCTATCTCGCTATACGATAAAACGTAAATGAACAGTCGCAAAATATTTTCGGGGATACAGAAAGCTGAGGAATTTCACAAGGCGTTTTAAGTCCAAATTTCAAAGCTCTATCTCGCTCAGGAATCGAGATATGCGATAAAACGTAAATGAACACTTTTCTTTTTGATGTTGCAGCCGATCTAAGAGTCGTTGAATATATTCGATGATACAGAAAGTTGAGGAATTTCACAAGGAATATATAGTTCAAATTTGAAAACTCTATCTCGCTCAGGAACCGAGATATACGATAAAACATAATGAACAGTCGCAGAATATTTTCGGGGATACAGAAAGCTGAGGAATTTCACAAGGCGTTTAAAGTCCAAATTTCAAAGCTCTATCTCGCTCAGACCCCGAGATATGCGATAAAACGTAAATGAACACTTTTCTTTTTGATGTTGCAGCCCATATAAAAGTCGTTGAATATATTCGATGATACAGAAAGCTTAGGAATTTCTCAAGGCATTTAAAGTCCAAATTTTAAAGCTCTATCTCGCTCAGGAACCGAGATATGCGATAAAACGTAAATGAACACTTTTCTTTTTGATGTTGCAGCCGATCTAAAAGTCGTAGAATATATTCGGGGATACAGAAAGCTGAGGAATTTTTACAAGGCATTTAAAGTCCAAATTTCAAAGTTCTATCTCGCTCAGGAACCGAGATATGTGATAAAACGTAGATGAACAGTCGTAGAATATATTCGGGGATACAGAAAGTTGAGGAATTTTTACAAGGCATTTATAGTCCAAATTTAAAAGCTCTATCTCGCTCAGGAACCGAGATATGCGATAAAACGTAAATGAACACTTTTCTTTTTGATGTTGCAGCTGATCTAAAAGTTGTTGAATATATTCGGGGATACAGAAAGTTGAGGAATTTCACAAGGCATTTATAGTCCAAATTTCAACGCTCTATCGCGCTCAGGAACCGAGATATGCGATAAAACGTAAATGAACAGTCGTAGAATATATTCGGGGATACAGAAAGTTGAGGAATTTCACAAGGCATTTATAGTTCAAATTTGAAAACTCTATCTCGCTCAGGAACCGAGATATACGATAAAACGTAAATGAACAGTCGTAGAATATATTCGGGGATACAAAAAGTTGAGGAATTTCACAAGGCATTTATAGTTCAAATTTCAAAGCTCTATCTCGCTCAGGAACCGAGATATGCGATAAAACGTAAATGAACACTTTTCTTTTTGATGTTGCAGCCGATCTAAAAGTCGTTGAATATTTTCGGGGATACAGAAAGTTGATGAATTTCACAAGGCTTTTATAGTCCAAATTTCAAATCTCTGTCTCGCTCAGGAACAAAGACATGCGATAACACGTAAATGAACAGTCGTTGAATATATTCGGGGATACAGAAAGTTGAGGAACTCCACACGGCATTTATAGTCCGAATTTCAAAGCTCTATCTCGCTCAGGAACCGAGATATGCGATAAAAAGTAAATGAACAGTCGTAGAATGCATTCGGGGATACAGAAATTTGAGGAATTTCACAAAGCATTTATAGTCCGAATTTCAAAGCTCAATCTCGCTCAGGAACCGAGATATGCGATAAAAAGTAAATGAACAGTCGTTGAATGTATTCGGGGAATACAGAAATATGAGAGATATGCGATGAAACGTATATGAACACTTTTCTTTTTGATGTTGCAGCCAATTTAAAAGTCGTAGAATATTTTCGGGAATACAGAAAGTTGAGGAATTTCTCAAGGCTTTTATAGTCCAAATTTCAAAGCTCTATCTAGCTCAGGAACCGAGATATGCGATAAAACGTAAATGAACAGTTTTCTTTTTGATGTTGCGGCCGATATAAAAGTCGTAGAATGTATTCGGGGATACAGAATGTTGAGGAATTTTTACAAGGCATTTATAGTCCAAATTTCAAAGTTCTATCTCGCTCAGGGACCGAGATATGCGATAAAACGTAAATGAACAGTCGTATAATATTTTCGAGGATACAGAAAGCTGAGGAATTTCACATGGCGTTTATAGTCCAAATTTCAAAGCTCTATCTCGCTCAGGAACCGAGATATGCGATAAAACGTAAATGAACACTTTTCTTTTTGATGTTGCAGCCGATCTAAAAGTCGTTGAATATATTCGATGATACAGAAAGTTGAGGAATTTCACAAGGAATATATAGTTCAAATTTGAAAACTCTATCTCGCTCAGGAACCGAGATATACGATAAAACGTAAATGAACAGTCGCAGAATATTTTCGGGGATACAGAAAGCTGAGGAATTTCACAAGGCGTTTAAAGTCCAAATTTCAAAGCTCTTTCTCGCTCAGGAATCGAGATATGCGATAAAACGTAAATGAACACTTTTCTTTTTGATGTTGCAGCCGATATAAAAGTCGTAGAATATATTCGGGGATACAGAAAGTTGAGGAATTTTTACAAGGCATTTATAGTCAAAATTTCAAAGTTCTATCTCGCTCAGGGACCGAGATATGCGATAAAACGTAAATGAACAGTTTTCTTTTTGATGTTGCGGCCGATATAAAAGTCGTAGAATATATTCGGGGATACAGAAAGTTGAGGAATTTCACAAGGAATATATAGTTCAAATTTGAAAACTCTATCTCGCTCAGGAACCGAGATATACGATAAAACGTAAATGAACAGTCGCAGAATATTTTCGGGGATACAGAAAGCTGAGGAATTTCACAAGGCGTTTAAAGTCCAAATTTCAAAGCTCTTTCTCGCTCAGGAATCGAGATATGCGATAAAACGTAAATGAACACTTTTCTTTTTGATGTTGCAGCCGATATAAAAGTCGTAGAATATATTCGGGGATACAGAAAGTTGAGGAATTTTTACAAGGCATTTATAGTCCAAATTTCAAAGTTCTATCTCGCTCAGGGACCGAGATATGCGATAAAACGTAAATGAACAGTTTTCTTTTTGATGTTGCGGCCGATATAAAAGTCGTAGAATGTATTCGGGGATACAGAATGTTGAGGAATTTTTACAAGGAATATATAGTTCAAATTTGAAAACTCTATCTCGCTCAGGAACCGAGATATACGATAAAACATAATGAACAGTCGCAGAATATTTTCGGGGATACAGAAAGCTGAGGAATTTCACAAGGCGTTTAAAGTCCAAATTTCAAAGCTCTATCTCGCTCAGACCCCGAGATATGCGATAAAACGTAAATGAACACTTTTCTTTTTGATGTTGCAGCCCATATAAAAGTCGTTGAATATATTCGATGATACAGAAAGCTTAGGAATTTCTCAAGGCATTTAAAGTCCAAATTTTAAAGCTCTATCTCGCTCAGGAACCGAGATATGCGATAAAACGTAAATGAACACTTTTCTTTTTGATGTTGCAGCCGATCTAAAAGTCGTAGAATATATTCGGGGATACAGAAAGCTGAGGAATTTTTACAAGGCATTTAAAGTCCAAATTTCAAAGTTCTATCTCGCTCAGGAACCGAGATATGCGATAAAACGTAAATGAACAGTCGAAGAATATATTCGGGGATACAGAAAGTTGAGGAATTTCACAAGGCATTTATAGTCCGAATTTCAAAGCTCTATCTCGCTCAGGAACCGAGATATGCGATAAAAAGTAAATGAACAGTCGTAGAATGCATTCGGGGATACAGAAATTTGAGGAATTTCACAAGGCATTTATAGTCCGAATTTCAAAGCTCAATCTCGCTCAGGAACCGAGATATGCGATAAAAAGTAAATGAACAGTCGTTGAATGTATTCGGGGAATACAGAAATATGAGAGATATGCGATGAAACGTATATGAACACTTTTCTTTTTGATGTTGCAGCCAATTTAAAAGTCGTAGAATATTTTCGGGAATACAGAAAGTTGAGGAATTTCTCAAGGCTTTTATAGTCCAAATTTCAAAGTTCTATCTCGCTCAGGGACCGAGATATGCGATAAAACGTAAATGAACAGTCGTAGAATATTTTCGGGGATACAGAAAGCTTAGGAATTTCACATGGCGTTTATAGTCCAAATTTCAAAGCTCTATCTAGCTCAGGAACCGAGATATGCGATAAAACGTAAATGAACACTTTTCTTTTTGATGTTGCGGCCGATCTAAAAGTCGTAGAATATATTCGGAGATACAGAATGTTGAGGAATTTTTACAAGGCATTTATAGTCCAAATTTCAAAGCTCTATCTCGCTCAGGGACCGAGAATTGCGATAAAACGTAAATGAACAGTCGTAGAATATATTCGGGGATACAGAAAGTTGAGGAATTTTTACAAGGCATTTATAGACCAAATTTCAAAGCTCTATCTCGCTCAGGAACCGAGATATACGATTAAACGTAAATGAACAGTCGTAGAATATTTTCGGGGATACAGAAAGCTTAGGAATTTCACATGGCGTTTATAGTCCAAATTTCAAAGCTCTATCTAGCTCAGGAACCGAGATATGCGATAAAACGTAAATGAACACTTTTCTTTTTGATGTTGCGGCCGATCTAAAAGTCGTAGAATATTTTCGGAGATACAGAATGTTGAGGAATTTTTACAAGGCATTTATAGTCCAAATTTCAAAGTTCTATCTCGCTCAGGGACCGAGATATGCGATAAAACGTAAATGCACAGTCGTATAATATTTTCGAGGATACAGAAAGCTGAGGAATTTCGCATGGCGTTTATAGTCCAAATTTCAAAGCTATATCTACCTCAGGAACCGAGATATGCGATAAAACGTAAATGAACACTTTTCTTTTTGACGTTGCAGCCAATTTAAAAGTCGTAGAATATTTTCGGGAATACAGAAAGTTGAGGAATTTCTCAAGGCTTTTATAGTCCAAATTTCAAAGCTCTATCTAGCTCAGGAACCGAGATATGCGATAAAACGTAAATGAACACTTTTCTTTTTGATGTTGCAGCCGATCTAAAAGTCGTTGAATATTTTCGGGGATACAGAAAGTTGATGAATTTCACAAGGCTTTTATAGTCCAAATTTCAAATCTCTGTCTCGCTCAGGAACAAAGACATGCGATAACACGTAAATGAACAGTCGTTGAATATATTCGGGGATACAGAAAGTTGAGGAACTCCACACGGCATTTATAGTCCGAATTTCAAAGCTCTATCTCGCTCAGGAACCGAGATATGCGATAAAAAGTAAATGAACAGTCGTAGAATGCATTCGGGGATACAGAAATTTGAGGAATTTCACAAAGCATTTATAGTCCGAATTTCAAAGCTCAATCTCGCTCAGGAACCGAGATATGCGATAAAAAGTAAATGAACAGTCGTTGAATGTATTCGGGGAATACAGAAATATGAGAGATATGCGATGAAACGTATATGAACACTTTTCTTTTTGATGTTGCAGCCAATTTAAAAGTCGTAGAATATTTTCGGGAATACAGAAAGTTGAGGAATTTCTCAAGGCTTTTATAGTCCAAATTTCAAAGCTCTATCTAGCTCAGGAACCGAGATATGCGATAAAACGTAAATGAACACTTTTCTTTTTGATGTTGCGGCCGATATAAAAGTCGTAGAATGTATTCGGGGATACAGAATGTTGAGGAATTTTTACAAGGCATTTATAGTCCAAATTTCAAAGTTCTATCTCGCTCAGGGACCGAGATATGCGATAAAACGTAAATGAACAGTTTTCTTTTTGATGTTGCGGCCGATAAAAAAGTCGTAGAATGTATTCGGGGATACAGAATATTGAGGAATTTTTACAAGGAATATATAGTTCAAATTTGAAAACTCTATCTCGCTCAGGAACCGAGATATACGATAAAACGTAAATGAACAGTCGCAGAATATTTTCGGGGATACAGAAAGCTGAGGAATTTCACAAGGCGTTTAAAGTCCAAATTTCAAAGCTCTTTCTCGCTCAGGAATCGAGATATGCGATAAAACGTAAATGAACACTTTTCTTTTTGATGTTGCAGCCGATATAAAAGTCGTAGAATATATTCGGGGATACAGAAAGTTGAGGAATTTTTACAAGGCATTTATAGTTCAAATTTGAAAACTCTATCTCGCTCAGGAACCGAGATATACGATAAAACGTAAATGAACAGTCGCAGAATATTTTCGGGGATACAGAAAGCTGAGGAATTTCACAAGGCGTTTAAAGTCCAAATTTCAAAGCTCTTTCTCGCTCAGGAATCGAGATATGCGATAAAACGTAAATGAACACTTTTCTTTTTGATGTTGCAGCCGATATAAAAGTCGTAGAATATATTCGGGGATACAGAAAGTTGAGGAATTTTTACAAGGCATTTATAGTCCAAATTTCAAAGTTCTATCTCGCTCAGGAATCGAGATATGCGATAAAACGTAAATGAACAGTTTTCTTTTTGATGTTGCAGCCGATATAAAAGTCGTAGAATATATTCGGGGATACAGAAAGTTGAGGAATTTCACAAGGAATATATAGTTCAAATTTGAAAACTCTATCTCGCTCAGGAACCGAGATATACGATAAAACGTAAATGAACAGCCGCAGAATATTTTCGGGGATACAGAAAGCTGAGGAATTTCACAAGGCGTTTAAAGTCCAAATTTCAAAGCTCTATCTCGCTCAGACCCCGAGATATGCGATAAAACGTAAATGAACACTTTTCTTTTTGATGTTGCAGCCCATATAAAAGTCGTTGAATATATTTGATGATACAGAAAGCTTAGGAATTTCTCAAGGCATTTAAAGTCCAAATTTTAAAGCTCTATCTCGCTTAGGAACCGAGATATGCGATAAAACGTAAATGAACACTTTTCTTTTTGATGTTGCAGCCGATCTAAAAGTCGTAGAATATATTCGGGGATACAGAAAGCTTAGGAATTTTTACAAGGCATTTAAAGTCCAAATTTCAAAGTTCTATCTCGCTCAGGAACCGAGATATGTGATAAAACGTTGATGAACAGTCGTAGAATATATTCGGGGATACAGAAAGTTGAGGAATTTTTACAAGGCATTTATAGTCCAAATTTAAAAGCTCTATCTCGCTCAGGAACCGAGATATGCGATAAAACGTAAATGAACACTTTTCTTTTTGATGTTGCAGCTGATCTAAAAGTTGTTGAATATATTCGGGGATACAGAAAGTTGAGGAATTTCACAAGGCATTTATAGTCCAAATTTCAACGCTCTATCGCGCTCGGGAACCGAGATAAGCGATAAAACGTAAATGAACAGTCGAAGAATATATTCGGGGATACAGAAAGTTGAGGAATTTCACAAGGCATTTATAGTCCGAATTTCAAAGCTCTATCTCGCTCAGGAACCGAGATATGCGATAAAAAGTAAATGAACAGTCGTAGAATGCATTCGGGGATACAGAAATTTGAGGAATTTCACAAGGCATTTATAGTCCGAATTTCAAAGCTCAATCTCGCTCAGGAACCGAGATATGCGATAAAAAGTAAATGAACAGTCGTTGAATGTATTCGGGGAATACAGAAATATGAGAGATATGCGATGAAACGTATATGAACACTTTTCTTTTTGATGTTGCAGTAAATTTAAAAGTCGTTGAATATTTTCGGGAATACAGAAAGTTGAGGAATTTCTCAAGGCTTTTATAGTCCAAATTTCAAAGCTCTATCTAGCTCAGGAACCGAGATATGCGATAAAACGTAAATGAACACTTTTCTTTTTTATGTTGCGGCCGATATAAAAGTCGTAGAATGTATTC
This sequence comes from Hirtodrosophila cameraria, assembly GCA_949708635.1. Taxonomy (NCBI): domain Eukaryota; kingdom Metazoa; phylum Arthropoda; class Insecta; order Diptera; family Drosophilidae; genus Hirtodrosophila; species Hirtodrosophila cameraria. Next base: position 5,875,582 of record OX453091.1, on the reverse strand, counting down.
GGGGATACAGAATGTTGAGGAATTTTTACAAGGCATTTATAGTCCAAATTTCAAAGTTCTATCTCGCTCAGGGACCGAGATATGCGATAAAACGTAAATGAACAGTCGTATAATATTTTCGAGGATACAGAAAGCTGAGCAATTTCACATGGCGTTTATAGTCCAAATTTCAAAGCTATATCTACCTCAGGAACCGAGATATGCGATAAAACGTAAATGAACACTTTTCTTTTTGACGTTGCAGCCGATCTAAAAGTCGTTGAATATATTCGATGATACAGAAAGTTGAGGAATTTCACAAGGCATATATAGTTCAAATTTGAAAACTCTATCTCGCTATACGATAAAACGTAAATGAACAGTCGCAAAATATTTTCGGGGATACAGAAAGCTGAGGAATTTCACAAGGCGTTTTAAGTCCAAATTTCAAAGCTCTATCTCGCTCAGGAATCGAGATATGCGATAAAACGTAAATGAACACTTTTCTTTTTGATGTTGCAGCCGATCTAAAAGTCGTTGAATATATTCGATGATACAGAAAGTTGAGGAATTTCACAAGGAATATATAGTTCAAATTTGAAAACTCTATCTCGCTCAGGAACCGCGATATACGATAAAACGTAAATGAACAGTCGCAGAATATTTTCGGGGATACAGAAAGCTGAGGAATTTCACAAGGCGTTTAAAGTCCAAATTTCAAAGCTCTTTCTCGCTCAGGAATCGAGATATGCGATAAAACGTAAATGAACACTTTTCTTTTTGATGTTGCAGCCGATATAAAAGTTGTAGAATATATTCGGGGATACAGAAAGTTGAGGAATTTTTACAAGGCATTTATAGTCCAAATTTCAAAGTTCTATCTCGCTCAGGGACCGAGATATGCGATTAAACGTAAATGAACAGTCGTATAACATTTTCGGGGATACAGAAAGCTAAATAATTTCACATGACGTTTATAGTCCAAATTTCAAAGCTATATCTACCTCAGGAACCGAGATATGCGATAAAACTTAAATGAACACTTTTCTTTTTGACGTTGCAGCCGATCTAAAAGTCGTTGAATATATTCGGGGATACAGAAAGTTGATGAATTTCACAAGGCATTTATAGTTCAAATTTGAAAACTCTATCTCGCTCAGGGACCGAGATATGCGATAAAACGTAAATGAACAGTCGTAGAATATTTTCGGGGATACAGAAAGCTGAGGAATTTCACATGGCGTTTATAGTCCAAATTTCAAAGCTATATCTACCTCAGGAACCGAGATATGCGATTAAACTTAAATGAACACTTTTCTTTTTGACGTTGCAGCCGATCTTAAAGTCGTTGAATATATTCGGGGATACAGAAAGTTGATGAATTTCACAAGGCATTTATAGTTCAAATTTGAAAACTCTATCTCGCTCAGGAACCGAGATATACGATAAAACGTAAATGAACAGTCGCAGAATATTTTCGGGGATACAGAAAGCTGAGGAATTTCACAAGGCGTTTAAAGTCCAAATTTCAAAGCTCTATCTCGCTCAAGAATCGAGATATGCGATAAAACGTAAATGAACAGCCGTATAATATTTTCAGGGATACAGAAAGCTGAGGAATTTCACATGGCGTTTATAGTCCAAATTTCAAAGCTATATCTACCTCAGGAACCGAGATATGCGATAAAACGTAAATGAACACTTTTCTTTTTGATGTTGCAGCCGATCTAAAAGTCGTAGAATATATTCGGGGGTACAGAAAGTTGAGGAATTTTCACAAGGCATTTATAGTCCAAATTTCAAAGCTCTATCTCGCTCAGGGACCGAGATATGCGATAAAACGTAAATGAACAGTCGTAGAATATTTTCGGGGATACAGAAAGCTTAGGAATTTCACATGGCGTTTATAGTCCAAATTTCAAAGCTCTATCTAGCTCAGGAACCGAGATATGCGATAAAACGTAAATGAACACTTTTCTTTTTGATGTTGCGGCCGATCTAAAAGTCGTAGAATATATTCGGAGATACAGAATGTTGAGGAATTTTTACAAGGCATTTATAGTCCAAATTTCAAAGCTCTATCTCGCTCAGGAACCGAGATATACGATTAAACGTAAATGAACAGTCGTAGAATATTTTCGGGGATACAGAAAGCTTAGGAATTTCACATGGCGTTTATAGTCCAAATTTCAAAGCTCTATCTAGCTCAGGAACCGATATATGCGATAAAACGTAAGTGAACACTTTTCTTTTTGATGTTGCGGCCGATCTAAAAGTCGTAGAATATATTCGGAGATACAGAATGTTGAGGAATTTTTACAAGGCATTTATAGTCCAAATTTCAAAGTTCTATCTCGCTCAGGGACCGAGATATGCGATAAAACGTAAATGAACAGTCGTATAATATTTTCGGGGATACAGAAAGCTAAATAATTTCACATGACGTTTATAGTCCAAATTTCAAAGCTATATCTACCTCAGGAACCGAGATATGCGATAAAACTTAAATGAACACTTTTCTTTTTGACGTTGCAGCCGATCTAAAAGTCGTTGAATATATTCGGGGATACAGAAAGTTGATGAATTTCACAAGGCATTTATAGTTCAAATTTGAAAACTCTATCTCGCTCAGGGACCGAGATATGCGATAAAACGTAAATGAACAGTCGTAGAATATTTTCGGGGATACAGAAAGCTGAGGAATTTCACATGGCGTTTATAGTCCAAATTTCAAAGCTATATCTACCTCAGGAACCGAGATATGCGATAAAACTTAAATGAACACTTTTCTTTTTGACGTTGCAGCCGATCTAAAAGTCGTTGAATATATTCGGGGATACAGAAAGTTGATGAATTTCACAAGGCATTTATAGTTCAAATTTGAAAACTCTATCTCGCTCAGGAACCGAGATATACGATAAAACGTAAATGAACAGTCGCAGAATATTTTCGGGGATACAGAAAGCTGAGGAATTTCACAAGGCGTTTAAAGTCCAAATTTCAAAGCTCTATCTCGCTCAAGAATCGAGATATGCGATAAAACGTAAATGAACAGCCGTATAATATTTTCAGGGATACAGAAAGCTGAGGAATTTCACATGGCGTTTATAGTCCAAATTTCAAAGCTATATCTACCTCAGGAACCGAGATATGCGATAAAACGTAAATGAACACTTTTCTTTTTGATGTTGCAGCCGATCTAAAAGTCGTCGAATATATTCGGGGGTACAGAAAGTTGAGGAATTTTCACAAGGCATTTATAGTCCAAATTTCAAAGCTCTATCTCGCTCAGGAACCGAGATATACGATTAAACGTAAATGAACAGTCGTAGAATATTTTCGGGGATACAGAAAGCTGAGGAATTTCACAGGGCGTTTATAGTCCAAATTTCAAAGCTCTATCTAGCTCAGGAACCGAGATATGCGATAAAACGTAAGTGAACACTTTTCTTTTTGATGTTGCGGCCGATCTTAAAGTCGTAGAATATATTCGGAGATACAGAATGTTGAGGAATTTTTACAAGGCATTTATAGTCCAAATTTCAAAGTTCTATCTCGCTCAGGGACCGAGATATGCGATTAAACGTAAATGAACAGTCGTATAACATTTTCGGGGATACAGAAAGCTAAATAATTTCACATGACGTTTATAGTCCAAATTTCAAAGCTATATCTACCTCAGGAACCGAGATATGCGATAAAACTTAAAAGAACACTTTTCTTTTTGACGTTGCAGCCGATCTAAAAGTCGTTGAATATATTCGGGGATACAGAAAGTTGATGAATTTCACAAGGCATTTATAGTTCAAATTTGAAAACTCTATCTCGCTCAGGGACCGAGATATGCGATAAAACGTAAATGAACAGTCGTAGAATATTTTCGGGGATACAGAAAGCTGAGGAATTTCACATGGCGTTTATAGTCCAAATTTCAAAGCTATATCTACCTCAGGAACCGAGATATGCGATTAAACTTAAATGAACACTTTTCTTTTTGACGTTGCAGCCGATCTTAAAGTCGTTGAATATATTCGGGGATACAGAAAGTTGATGAATTTCACAAGGCATTTATAGTTCAAATTTGAAAACTCTATCTCGCTCAGGAACCGAGATATACGATAAAACGTAAATGAACAGTCGCAGAATATTTTCGGGGATACAGAAAGCTGAGGAATTTCACAAGGCGTTTAAAGTCCAAATTTCAAAGCTCTATCTCGCTCAAGAATCGAGATATGCGATAAAACGTAAATGAACAGCCGTATAATATTTTCAGGGATACAGAAAGCTGAGGAATTTCACATGGCGTTTATAGTCCAAATTTCAAAGCTATATCTACCTCAGGAACCGAGATATGCGATAAAACGTAAATGAACACTTTTCTTTTTGATGTTGCAGCCGATCTAAAAGTCGTAGAATATATTCGGGGGTACAGAAAGTTGAGGAATTTTCACAAGGCATTTATAGTCCAAATTTCAAAGCTCTATCTCGCTCAGGAACCGAGATATACGATTAAACGTAAATGAACAGTCGTAGAATATTTTCGGGGATACAGAAAGCTGAGGAATTTCACATGGCGTTTATAGTCCAAATTTCAAAGCTATATCTACCTCAGGAACCGAGATATGCGATAAAACGTAAATGAACACTTTTCTTTTTGACGTTGCAGCCGATCTAAAAGTCGTTGAATATATTCGGGGATACAGAAAGTTGATGAATTTCACAAGGCATTTATAGTTCAAATTTGAAAACTCTACCTCGCTCAGGAACCGAGATATACGATAAAACGTAAATGAACAGTTGTAGAATATTTTCGGGGATACAGAAAGCTGAGGAATTTCACAAGGCATTTAAAGTCCAAATTTCAAAGCTCTATCTCGCTCAGGAATCGAGATATGCGATAAAACGTAAATGAACACTTTTCTTTTTGATGTTGCAGCCGATCTAAAAGTCGTAGAATATATTCGATGATACAGAAAGTTGAGGAATTTCACAAGGCATATATAGTTCAAATTTGAAAGCTCTACCTCGCTCAGGAACCCAGATATGCGATGATACGTAAATGAACAGTCGTAGAATATATTCGGGGATATAAAAAGTTAAGGAATTTCACATGGCATTTATAGTCCAAATTTCAAAGCTCTATCTCGCTCAGACCCCGAGATATGCGATAAAACGTAAATGAACACTTTTCTTTTTGATGTTGCAGCCGATCTAAAAGTCGTTGAATATTTTCGGGGATACAGAAAGTTGATGAATTTCACAAGGCTTTTATAGTCCAAATTTCAAATCTCTGTCTCGCTCAGGAACAAAGACATGCGATAATACGTAAATGAACAGTCGTAGAATATATTCGGGGATACAGAAAGTTGAGGAACTCCACACGGCATTTAAAGTCCGAATTTCAAAGCTCTATCTCGCTCAGGAACCGAGATATGCGATAAAAAGTAAATGAACAGTCGTAGAATGCATTCGGGGATACAGAAATTTGAGGAATTTCACAAGGCATTTATAGTCCGAATTTCAAAGCTCAATCTCGCTCAGGAACCGAGATATGCGATAAAAAGTAAATGAACAGTCGTTGAATGTATTCGGGGAATACAGAAATATGAGAGATATGCGATGAAACGTATATGAACACTTTTCTTTTTGATGTTGCAGCCAATTTAAAAGTCGTAGAATATTTTCGGGAATACAGAAAGTTGAGGAATTTCTCAAGGCTTTTATAGTCCAAATTTCAAAGCTCTATCTCGCTCAGGAATCGAGATATGCGATAAAAGGTAAATGAACAGTTTTCTTTTTGATGTTGCGGCCGATATAAAAGTCGTAGAATATATTCGGGGATACAGAAAGTTGAGGAATTTTTACAAGGCATTTATAGTCCAAATTTCAAAGCTCTATCTCGCTCAGGAACCGAGATATACGATTAAACGTAAATGAACAGTCGTAGAAAATTTTCGGGGATACAGAAAGCTTAGGAATTTCACATGGCGTTTATAGTCCAAATTTCAAAGCTCTATCTAGCTCAGGAACCGAGATATGCGATAAAACGTAAATGAACACTTTTCTTTTTGATGTTGCAGCCGATCTAAAAGTCGTAGAATATATTCGATGATACAGAAAGTTGAGGAATTTTTACAAGGCATTTATAGTCCAAATTTCAAAGTTCTATCTCGCTCAGGGACCGAGATATGCGATAAAACGTAAATGAACAGTCGCATAATATTTTCGGGGATACAGAAAGCTGAGGAATTTCACATGGCGTTTATAGTCCAAATTTCAAAGCTCTATCTCGCTCAGGAACCGAGATATGCGATAAAACTTAAATGAACACTTTTCTTTTTGACGTTGCAGCCGATCTAAAAGTCGTTGAATATATTCGGGGATACAGAAAGTTGATGAATTTCACAAGGCATTTAAAGTTCAAATTTTAAAACTCTATCTCGCTCAGGAACCGAGATATACGATAAAACGTAAATGAACAGTCGCAGAATATATTCGGGGATACAGAAAGCTGAGGAATTTCACATGGCGTTTATAGTCCAAATTTCAAAGCTCTATCTCGCTCAGGAACCGAGATATGCGATAAAACTTAAATGAACACTTTTCTTTTTGACGTTGCAGCCGATCTAAAAGTCGTTGAATATATTCGGGGATACAGAAAGTTGATGAATTTCACAAGGCATTTATGGTTCAAATTTGAAAACTCTATCTCGCTCAGGAACCGAGATATACGATAAAACGTAAATGAACAGTTGTAGAATATTTTCGGGGATACAGAAAGCTGAGGAATTTCACAAGGCGTTTAAAGTCCAAATTTCAAAGCTCTATCTCGCTCAGGAATCGAGATGTGCGATAAAACGTAAATGAACACTTTTCTTTTTGATGTTGCAGCCGATCTAAAAGTCGTAGAATATATTCGATGATACAGAAAGTTGAGGAATTTCACAAGGCATATATAGTTCAAATTTGAAAGCTCTACCTCGCTCAGGAACCCAGATATGCGATGATACGTAAATGAACAGTCGTAGAATATATTCGGGGATACAAAAAGTTAAGGAATTTCACATGGCATTTATAGTCCAAATTTCAAAGCTCTATCTCGCTCAGACCCCGAGATATGCGATAAAACGTAAATGAACACTTTTCATTTTGATGTTGCAGCCCATCTTAAAGTCGTTGAATATATTCGATGATACAGAAAGCTAAGGAATTTCTCAAGGCATTTAAAGTCCAAATTTTAAAGCTCTATCTCGCTCAGGAACCGAGATATGCGATAAAACGTAAATGAACACTTTTCTTTTTGATGTTGCAGCCGATCTAAAAGTCGTAGAATATATTCGGGGATACAGAAAGCTGAGGAATTTTTACAAGGCATTTAAAGTCCAAATTTCAAAGTTCTATCTCGCTCAGGAAATAAGATATGTGATAAAACGTAGATGAACAGTCGTAGAATATATTCGGGGATACAGAAAGTTGAGGAATTTTTACAAGGCATTTATAGTCCAAATTTAAAAGCTCTATCTCGCTCAGGAACCGAGATATGCGATAAAACGTAAATGAACACTTTTCTTTTTGATGTTGCAGCTGATCTTAAAGTCGTTGAATATATTCGGGGATACAGAAAGCTGAGGAATTTCACAAGGCATTTATAGTCCAAATTTCAACGCTCTTTCGCGCTCAGGAACCGAGATATGCGATAAAACGTAAATGAACACTTTTCTTTTTGATGTTGCGGCCGATCTAAAAGTCGTAGAATATATTCGGAGATACAGAATGTTGAGGAATTTTTACAAGGCATTTATAGTCCAAATTTCAAAGTTCTATCTCGCTCAGGGACCGAGATATGCGATAAAACGTAAATGAACAGTCGTATAATATTTTCGGGGATACAGAAAGCTGAGGAATTTCACATGGCGTTTATAGTCCAAATTTCAAAGCTCTATCTCGCTCAGGAACCGAGATATGCGATAAAACTTAAATGAACACTTTTCTTTTTGACGTTGCAGCCGATCTAAAAGTCGTTGAATATATTCGGGGATACAGAAAGTTGATGAATTTCACAAGGCATTTATAGTTCAAATTTGAAAACTCTATCTCGCTCAGGAACCGAGATATACGATAAAACGTAAATGAACAGTCGCAGAATATATTCGGGGATACAGAAAGCTGAGGAATTTCACATGGCGTTTATAGTCCAAATTTCAAAGCTCTATCTCGCTCAGGAACCGAGATATGCGATAAAACTTAAATGAACACTTTTCTTTTTGACGTTGCAGCCGATCTAAAAGTCGTTGAATATATTCGGGGATACAGAAAGTTGATGAATTTCACAAGGCATTTATGGTTCAAATTTGAAAACTCTATCTCGCTCAGGAACCGAGATATACGATAAAACGTAAATGAAGTCGCAAAATATTTTCGGGGATACAGAAAGCTGAGGAATTTCACAAGGCGTTTAAAGTCCAAATTTCAAAGCTCTATCTCGCTCAGGAATCGAGATGTGCGATAAAACGTAAATGAACACTTTTCTTTTTGATGTTGCAGCCGATCTAAAAGTCGTAGAATATATTCGATGATACAGAAAGTTGAGGAATTTCACAAGGCATATATAGTTCAAATTTGAAAGCTCTATCTCGCTCAGGAACCGAGATATGCGATAAAACGTAAATGAACACTTTTCTTTTTGATGTTGCAGCCGATCTAAAAGTCGTAGAATATATTCGGGGATACAGAAAGCTGAGGAATTTTTACAAGGCATTTAAAGTCCAAATTTCAAAGTTCTATCTCGCTCAGGAACCAAGATATGTGATAAAACGTAGATGAACAGTCGTAGAATATATTCGGGGATACAGAAAGTTGAGGAATTTTTACAAGGCATTTATAGTCCAAATTTGAAAACTCTATCTCGCTCAGGAACCGAGATATACGATGAAACGTAAATGAACAGCTTTCTTTTTGATGTTGCAGCCGATCAAAAAGTCGCCGAATATATTCGGGGATACAGAAAGTTGAAGAATTTTTGCAAGGCATTTAAAGTCCAAATTTCAAAGCTCTATCTCGCTCAGGAACCGAGATATACGATTAAACGTAAATGAACAGTCGTAGAATATTTTCGGGGATACAGAAAGCTTAGGAATTTCACATGGCGTTTATAGTCCAAATTTCAAAGCTCTATCTCGCTCAGGAACCGAGATATGCGATAAAACGTAAATGAACAGTTTTCTTTTTGATGTTGCGGCCGATCTAAAAGTCGTAGAATATATTCGGGGATACAGAAAGTTGAGGAATTTCACAAGGCATATATAGTTCAAATTTGAATATAGTTCAGGAACCGAGATATGCGATAAAACGTAAATGAACAGTTTTCTTTTTGATGTTGCGGCCGATCTAAAAGTCGTAGAATATATTCGGGGATACAGAAAGTTGAGGAATTTCACAAGGCATTTATAGTTCAAATTTGAAAACTCTATCTCGCTCAGGAACCGAGATATGCGATGAAACGTAAGTGAACAGTTTTCTTTTTGATGTTGCAGCCGATCTAAAAGTCGTAGAATATATTCGGGGATACAGAAAGTTGAGGAATTTCACAAGGCATTTATAGTTCAAATTTGAAAACTCTATCTCGCTCAGGAACCGAGATATGCGATAAAACGTAAATGAACATTTTTCTTCTTGATGTTGCAGCCGATCTAAAAGTCGTTGAATATTTTCGGGGATACAGAAAGTTGAGGAATTTCACAAGGCATATATAGTTAAATTTGAATATAGTTCAGGAACCGAGATATGCGATAAAACGTAAATGAACAGTTTTCTTTTTGATGTTGCGGCCGATCTAAAAGTCGTAGAATATATTCGGGGATACAGAATGTTGAGGAATTTTTACAAGGCATTTATATCTCACTCAGGAACCGATATGCGATAAAACTTAAATGAACAGCCGTAGAATATTTTCGGGGATACAGAAAGCTTAGGAATTTCAAATGGCGTTTATAGTCCAAATTTCAAAGCTCTATCTCGCTCAGGAACCGAGATATGCGATAAAACGTAAATGAACAGTTTTCTTTTTGATGTTGCAGCCGATCTAAAAGTCGTTGAATATTTTCGGGGATACAGAAAGTTGAGGAATTTCACAAGGCATATATAGTTCAAATTTCAAAGCTCTATCTCGCTCAGGAACCGAGATATGCGATAAAACGTAAATGAACACTTTTCTTTTTGATGTTGCAGCCGATCTAAAAGTCGTTGAATATATTCGGGGATACAGAAAGTTGAGGAATTTCACAAGGCATTTATAGTTCAAATTTGAAAACTCTATCTCGCTCAGGCACCGAGATATACGTAAATGAACAGTCGTAGAATAATTTCGGGGATACAGAAAGCTAACGAATTTCACATGGCGTTTATAGTCCAAATATCAAAGCTCATTCTCGCTCAGGAACCGAGATATGCGATAAAACGTAAATGAACACTTTTCTTTTTGATGTTGCAGCCGATCTAAAAGTCGTTGAGTATATTCGGGGACACAGAAAGTTAAGGAATTTCACAAGGCATTTATAGTTCAAATTTGAAAACTCTATCTCGCTCAGGAACCGAGATATGCGATAAAACGTAAATGAACACTTTTCTTTTTGATGTTGCAGCCGATCTAAAAGTCGTTGAGTATATTCGGGGATACAGAAAGTTGAGGAATTTCACAAGGCATTTATAGTCCAAATTTGAAAACTCTATCTCGCTCAGGAACCGAGATATACGATGAAACGTAAATGAACAGTTTTCTTTTTGATGTTGCAGCCGATCAAAAAGTCGCCGAATATATTCGGGGATACAGAAAGTTGAAGAATTTTTGCAAGGCATTTAAAGTCCAAATTTCAAAGCTCTATCTCGCTCAGGAACCGAGATATACGATTAAACGTAAATGAACAGTCGTAGAATATTTTCGGGGATACAGAAAGCTTAGGAATTTCACATGGCGTTTATAGTCCAAATTTCAAAGCTCTATCTCGCTCAGGAACCGAGATATGCGATAAAACGTAAATGAACAGTTTTCTTTTTGATGTTGCGGCCGATCTAAAAGTCGTAGAATATATTCGGGGATACAGAAAGTTGAGGAATTTCACAAGGCATTTATATCTCACTCAGGAACCGATATGCGATAAAACTTAAATGAACAGCCGTAGAATATTTTCGGGGATACAGAAAGCTTAGGAATTTCAAATGGCGTTTATAGTCCAAATTTCAAAGCTCTATCTCGCTCAGGAACCGAGATATGCGATAAAACGTAAATGAACAGTTTTCTTTTTGATGTTGCAGCCGATCTAAAAGTCGTTGAATATTTTCGGGGATACAGAAAGTTGAGGAATTTCACAAGGCATATATAGTTCAAATTTCAAAGCTCTATCTCGTTCAGGAACCGAGATATGCGATAAAACGTAAATGAACACTTTTCTTTTTGATGTTGCAGCCGATCTAAAAGTCGTTGAATATATTCGGGGATATAGAAAGTTGAGGAATTTCACAAGGCATTTATAGTTCAAATTTGAAAACTCTATCTCGCTCAGGAACCGAGATATACGATGAAACGTAAATGAACAGTTTTCTTTTTGATGTTGCAGCCGATCTAAAAGTCGTTGAATATATTCGGGGATACAGAAAGTTGAGGAATTTCACAAGGCATTTATAGTTCAAATTTGAAAACTCTATCTCGCTCAGGAACCGAGATATACGTAAATGAACAGTCGTAGAATAATTTCGGGGATACAGAAAGCTAACGAATTTCACATGGCGTTTATAGTCCAAATATCAAAGCTCATTCTCGCTCAGGAACCGAGATATGCGATAAAACGTAAATGAACACTTTTCTTTTTGATGTTGCAGCCGATCTAAAAGTCGTTGAGTATATTCGGGGACACAGAAAGTTAAGGAATTTCACAAGGCATTTATAGTTCAAATTTGAAAACTCTATCTCGCTCAGGAACCGAGATATGCGATAAAACGTAAATGAACACTTTTCTTTTTGATGTTGCAGCCGATCTAAAAGTCGTTGAGTATATTCGGGGACACAGAAAGTTAAGGAATTTCACAAGGCATTTATAGTTCAAATTTGAAAACTCAATCTCGCTCAGGAAACGAGATATGCGATAAAACGTAAATGAACTCTTTTCTTTTTGATGTTGCAGCCGATCTAAAAGTCGTTGAATATATTCGGAGATACAGAAAGTTGAGGAATTTCACAAGGCGTTTATAGTCCAAATTTCAAAGCTCTATCTCGCTCAGGAACCGAGATATGCGATAAAACGTAAATGAACACTTTTCTTTTTGATGTTGCAGCTGATCTTAAAGTCGTTGAATATATTCGGGGACACAGAAAGTTGAGGAATTTCACAAGGCATTTATAGTCCAAATTTGAAAACTCTATCTCGCTCAGGAACCGAGATATGCGATAAAACGTAAATGAACACTTTTCTTTTTGATGTTGCAGCCGATCTAAAAGTCGTTGAATATATTCGGGGATACAGAAACTCTATCTCGCTCAGGAACCGAGATATACGATGAAACGTAAATGAACAGTCGTAGAATAATTTCGGGGATACAGAAAGCTTACGAATTTCACATGGCGCTTATAGTCCAAATTTCAAAGCTCTATGTAGCTCAGGAACCGAGATATGCGATTAAACGTAAATGAACAGTTTTCTTTTTGATGTTGCAGCCGATCTTAAAGTCGTAGAATATATTCGGGGATACAGAAAGTTGAGGAATTTTTACAAGGCATTTATAGTCCAAATTTCAAAGCTCTATCTCGCTATGGAACCGAGATATACGATTAAACGTAAATGAACAGTCATAGAATAATTTCGGGGATACAGAAAGCTTACGAATTTCACTTGGCGCTTATAGTCCAAATTTCAAAGCTCTTCTAGCTCAGGAACCGAGATATGCGATAAAACGTAAATGAACAGTTTTCTTTTTGATGTTGCGGCCGATCTAAAAGTCGTAGAATATATTCGGGGATACAGAATGTTGAGGAATTTTTACAAGGCATTTATAGTCCTAATTTCAATGTTCTATCTCACTCAGGAACCGAGATATGCGATAAAACGTAAATGAACAGCCGTAGAATATTTTCGGGGATACAGAAAGCTTAGGAATTTCACATGGCGTTTATAGTTCAAATTTCAAAGCTCTATCTCGCTCAGGAACCGAGATATACGATGAAACGGAAATGAACACTTTTCTTTTTGATGTTGCAGCCGATCTAAAAGTCGTTGAATATATTCGGGGATACAGAATGTTGAGGAATTTTTACAAGGCATTTATAGTCCTAATTTCAAAGTTCTATCTCACTCAGGAACCGAGATATGCGATAAAACGTAAATGAACAGCCGTAGAATATTTTCGGGGATACAGAAAGCTTAGGAATTTCACATGGCGTTTCTAGTCCAAATTTCAAAGCTCTATCTCGCTCAGGAACCGAGATATGCGATGAAACGTAAATGAACACTTTTCTTTTTGATGTTGCAGCCGATCTAAAAGTCGTTGAATATTTTCGGGGATACAGAAAGTTGAGGAATTTCACAAGGCATATATAGTCCAAATTTCAAAGCTCTATCTCGCTCAGGAACCGAGATATGCGATAAAACGTAAATGAACACTTTTCTTTTTGATGTTGCAGCCGATCTAAAAGTCGTTGAATATTTTCGGGGATAGAGAAAGTTGGGGAATTTCACAAGGCATATATAGTTCAAATTTGAAAACTCTATCTCGCTCAGGAACCGAGATATACGATGAAACGTAAATGAACAGTTTTCTTTTTGATGTTGCAGCCGATCTAAAAGTCGTTGAATATATTCGGGGATACAGAAAGTTGAGGAATTTCACAAGGCATTTATAGTTCAAATTTGAAAACTCTATCTAGCTCAGGAACCGAGATATGCGATAAAACGTAAATGAACAGTTTTCTTTTTGATGTTGCAGCCGATCTAAAAGTCATAGAATATATTCGGGGATACAGAAAGTTGAGGAATTTTTACAAGGCATTTATAGTCCAAATTTCAAAGCTCTATCTCGCTCAGGAACCGATATATACGATTAAACGTAAATGAACAGTCGTAGAATATTTTCGGGGATACAGAAAGCTTACGAATTTCACTTGGCGCTTATAGTCCAAATTTCAAAGCTCTTCTAGCTCAGGAACCGAGATATGCGATAAAACGTAAATGAACAGTTTTCTTTTTGATGTTGCGGCCGATCTAAAAGTCGTAGAATATATTCGGGGATACAGAATGTTGAGGAATTCTTACAAGGCATTTATAGTCCTAATTTCAAAGTTCTATCTCACTCAGGAACCGAGATATGCGATAAAACGTAAATGAACAGCCGTAGAATATTTTCGGGGATACAGAAAGCTTAGGAATTTCACATGGCGTTTATAGTTCAAATTTCAAAGCTCTATCTCGCTCAGGAACCGAGATATACGATGAAACGTAAATGAACACTTTTCTTTTTGATGTTGCAGCCGATCTAAAAGTCGTTGAATATATTCGGGGATACAGAAAGTTCAGGAATTTCACAAGGCATATATAGTTCAAATTTGAAAACTCTATCTCGCTCAGGAACCGAGATATACGATAAAACGTAAATGAACAGCCGTAGAATATTTTCGGGGATACAGAAAGCTTAGGAATTTCACATGGCGTTTATAGTTCAAATTTCAAAGCTCTATCTCGCTCAGGAACCGAGATATACGATGAAACGGAAATGAACACTTTTCTTTTTGATGTTGCAGCCGATCTAAAAGTCGTTGAATATATTCGGGGATACAGAATGTTGAGGAATTTTTACAAGGCATTTATAGTCCTAATTTCAAAGTTCTATCTCACTCAGGAACCGAGATATGCGATAAAACGTAAATGAACAGCCGTAGAATATTTTCGGGGATACAGAAAGCTTAGGAATTTCACATGGCGTTTATAGTTCAAATTTCAAAGCTCTATCTCGCTCAGGAACCGAGATATACGATGAAACGTAAATGAACACTTTTCTTTTTGATGTTGCAGCCGATCTAAAAGTCGTTGAATATATTCGGGGATACAGAAAGTTCAGGAATTTCACAAGGCATATATAGTTCAAATTTGAAAACTCTATCTCGCTCAGGAACCGAGATATACGATGAAACGTAAATGAACAGTTTTCTTTTTGATGTTGCAGCCGATCTAAAAGTCGTTGAATATATTCGGGGATACAGAAAGTTGAGGAATTTCACAAGGCATTTATAGTTCAAATTTGAAAACTCTATCTCGCTCATGAACCGAGATATACGATGAAACGTAAATGAACAGTTTTCTTTTTGATGTTGCAGCCGATCTAAAAGTCGTTGAATATATTCGGGGATACAGAAAGTTGAGGAATTTCACAAGGCATTTATAGTTCAAATTTGAAAACTCTATCTCGCTCAGGAACCGAGATATACGATTAAACGTAAATGAACAGTCGTAGAATAATTTCGGGGATACAGAAAGCTTACGAATTTCACATGGCGCTTATAGTCCAAATTTCAAAGCTCTATCTAGCTCAGGAACCGAAATGTGCGATAAAACGTAAATGAACAGTTTTCTTTTTGATGTTGCGGCCGATCTAAAAGTCGTAGAATATATTCAGGGATACAGAAAGTTGAGGAATTTTTACAAGGCATTTAAAGTCCAAATTTCAAAGCTCTATCTCGCTCAGGAACCGAGATATACGATTAAACGTAAATGAACAGTCGTAGAATAATTTCGGGGATACATAAAGCTTACGAATTTCACATGGCGCTTATAGTCCAAATTTCAAAGCTCTATCTAGCTCAGGAACCGAGATATGCGATAAAACGTAAATGAACAGTTTTCTTTTTGATGTTGCAGCCGATCTAAAAGTCGTTGAATATTTTCGGGGATACAGAAAGTTGAGGAATTTCACAAGGCATTTATAGTCCTAATTTCAAAGTTCTATCTCACTCAGGAACCGAGATATGCGATAAAACGTAAATGAACAGCGGTAGAATATTTTCGGGGATACAGAAAGCTTAGGAATTTCACATGGCGTTTATAGTCCAAATTTCAAAGCTCTATCTCGCTCAGGAACCGAGATATGCGATAAAACGTAAATGAACAGTTTTCTTTTTGATTTTGCGGCCGATATAAAAGTCGTAGAATATATTCGGGGATACAGAATGTTGAGGAATTTCACAAGGCATTTATAGTCCTAATTTCAAAGTTCTATCTCACTCAGGAACCGAGATATGCGATAAAACGTAAATGAACAGCCGTAGAATATTTTCGGGGATACAGAAAGCTTAGGAATTTCACATGGCGTTTATAGTCCAAATTTCAAAGCTCTATCTCGCTCAGGAACCGAGATATGCGATAAAACGTAAATGAACAGTTTTCTTTTTGATGTTGCAGCCGATCTAAAAGTCGTTGAATATATTCGGGGATACAGAAAGTTCAGGAATTTCACAAGGCATATATAGTTCAAATTTCAAAGCTCTATCTCGCTCAGGAACCGAGATATGCGATAAAACGTAAATGAACACTTTTCTTTTTGATGTTGCAGCCGATCTAAAAGTCGTTGAATATATTCGGGGATACAGAAAGTTGAGGAATTTCACAAGGCATTTATAGTTCAAATTTGAAAACTGTATCTCGCTCAGGAACCGAGATATACGATGAAACGTAAATGAACAGTTTTCTTTTTGATGTTGCAGCCGATCTAAAAGTCGTTGAATATATTCGGGGATACAGAAAGTTGAGGAATTTCACAAGGCATATATAGTTCAAATTTGAAAACTCTATCTCGCTCAGGAACCGAGATATACGATTAAACGTAAATGAACAGTCGTAGAATAATATCGGGGATACAGAAAGCTTACGAATTTCACATGGCGCTTAGAGTCCAAATTTCAAAGCTCTATCTCGCTCAGGAACCGAGATATACGATGAAACGTAAATTAACACTTTTCTTTTTGATGTTGCAGCCGATCTAAAAGTCGTTGAATATATTCGGGGATACAGAAAGTTGAGGAATTTCACAAGGCATTTATAGTTCAAATTTGAAAACTCTATCTCGCTCATGAACCGAGATATACGATGAAACGTAAATGAACAGTTTTCTTTTTGATGTTGCAGCCGATCTAAAAGTCGTTGAATATATTCGGGGATACAGAAAGTTGAGGAATTTCACAAGGCATTTATAGTTCAAATTTGAAAACTCTATCTCGCTCAGGAACCGAGATATACGATTAAACGTAAATGAACAGTCGTAGAATAATTTCGGGGATACAGAAAGCTTACGAATTTCACATGGCGCTTATAGTCCAAATTTCAAAGCTCTATCTAGCTCAGGAACCGAGATGTGCGATAAAACGTAAATGAACAGTTTTCTTTTTGATGTTGCAGCCGATCTAAAAGTCGTAGAATATATTCAGGGATACAGAAAGTTGAGGAATTTTTACAAGGCATTTATAGTCCAAATTTCAAAGCTCTATCTCGCTCAGGAACCGAGATATACGATTAAACGTAAATGAACAGTCGTAGAATAATTTCGGGGATACAGAAAGCTTACGAATTTCACATGGCGCTTATAGTCCAAATTTCAAAGCTCTATCTAGCTCAGGAACCGAGATATGCGATAAAACGTAAATGAACCGTTTTCTTTTTGATGTTGCGGCCGATCTAAAAGTCGTAGAATATATTCGGGGATACAGAATGTTGAGGAATTTTTACAAGGCATTTATACTCCTAATTTCAAAGTTCTATCTCACTCAGGAACCGAGATATGCGATAAAACGTAAATGAACAGCCGTAGAATATTTTCGGGGATACAGAAAGCTTACGAATTTCACTTGGCGCTTATAGTCCAAATTTCAAAGCTCTATCTAGCTCAGGAACCGAGATATGCGATAAAACGTAAATGAACACTTTTCTTTTTGATGTTGCAGCCGATCTTAAAGTCGTTGAATATTTTCGGGGATACAGAAAGTTGAGGAATTTCACAAGGCATATATAGTTCAAATTTCAAAGCTCTATCTCACTCAGGAACCGAGATATACGATGAAACGTAAATGAACACTTTTCTTTTCAGAAAGCTTACGAATTTCACTTGGCGCTTATAGTCCAAATTTCAAAGCTCTATCTAGCTCAGGAACCGAGATATGCGATAAAACGTAAATGAACAGTTTTCTTTTTGATGTTGCGGCCGATCTAAAAGTCGTAGAATATATTCGGGGATACAGAAAGCTTAGGAATTTCACATGGCGTTTATAGTCCAAATTTCAAAGCTCTATCTCGCTCAGGAACCGAGATATGCGATAAAACGTAAATGAACAGTTTTCTTTTTGATGTTGCAGCCGATCTAAAAGTCGTTGAATATTTTCGGGGATACAGAAAGTTCAGGAATTTCACAAGGCATATATAGTTCAAATTTCAAAGCTCTATCTCGCTCAGGAACCGAGATATGCGATAAAACGTAAATGAACACTTTTCTTTTTGATGTTGCAGCCGATCTAAAAGTCGTTGAATATATTCGGGGATACAGAAAGTTGAGGAATTTCACAAGGCATTTATAGTTCAAATTTGAAAACTGTATCTCGCTCAGGAACCGAGATATACGATGAAACGTAAATGAACACTTTTCTTTTCAGAAAGCTTACGAATTTCACTTGGCGCTTATAGTCCAAATTTCAAAGCTCTATCTAGCTCAGGAACCGAGATATGCGATAAAACGTAAATGAACAGTTTTCTTTTTGATGTTGCAGCCGATCTAAAAGTCGTTGAATATTTTCGGGGATACAGAAAGTTCAGGAATTTCACAAGGCATTTATAGTTCAAATTTCAAAGCTCTATCTCGCTCAGGAACCGAGATATGCGATAAAACGTAAATGAACACTTTTCTTTTTGATGTTGCAGCCGATCTAAAAGTCGTTGAATATATTCGGGGATACAGAAAGTTGAGGAATTTCACAAGGCATTTATAGTTCAAATTTGAAAACTCTATCTCGCTCAGGAACCGAGATATACGATGAAACGTAAATGAACAGTTTTCTTTTTGATGTTGCAGCCGATCTAAAAGTCGTTGAATATATTCGGGGATACAGAAAGTTGAGGAATTTCACAAGGCATATATAGTTCAAATTTCAAAGCTCTATCTCACTCAGGAACCGAGATATACGATGAAACGTAAATGAACACTTTTCTTTTCAGAAAGCTTACGAATTTCACTTGGCGCTTATAGTCCAAATTTCAAAGCTCTATCTAGCTCAGGAACCGAGATATGCGATAAAACGTAAATGAACAGTTTTCTTTTTGATGTTGCGGCCGATCTAAAAGTCGTAGAATATATTCGGGGATACAGAATGTTGAGGAATTCTTACAAGGCATTTATAGTCCTAATTTCAAAGTTCTATCTCACTCAGGAACCGAGATATGCGATAAAACGTAAATGAACAGCCGTAGAATATTTTCGGGGATACAGAAAGCTTAGGAATTTCACATGGCGTTTATAGTCCAAATTTCAAAGCTCTATCTCGCTCAGGAACCGAGATATGCGATAAAACGTAAATGAACAGTTTTCTTTTTGATGTTGCAGCCGATCTAAAAGTCGTTGAATATTTTCGGGGATACAGAAAGTTGAGGAATTTCACAAGGCATATATAGTTCAAATTTCAAAGCTCTATCTCGCTCAGGAACCGAGATATGCGATAAAACGTAAATGAACACTTTTCTTTTTGATGTTGCAGCCGATCTAAAAGTCGTTGAATATATTCGGGGATACAGAAAGTTGAGGAATTTCACAAGGCATTTATAGTTCAAATTTGAAAACTCTATCTCGCTCAGGAACCGAGATATACGATGAAACGTAAATGAACAGTTTTCTTTTTGATGTTGCAGCCGATCTAAAAGTCGTTGAATATATTCGGGGATACAGAAAGTTGAGGAATTTCACAAGGCATTTATAGTTCAAATTTGAAAACTGTATCTCGCTCAGGAACCGAGATATACGATGAAACGTAAATGAACACTTTTCTTTTTGATGTTGCAGCCGATCTAAAAGTCGTTGAATATATTCGGGGATACAGAAAGTTGAGGAATTTCACAAGGCATATATAGTTCAAATTTGAAAACTCTATCTCGCTCAGGAACCGAGATATACGATTAAACGTAAATGAACAGTCGTAGAATAATATCGGGGATACAGAAAGCTTACGAATTTCACATGGCGCTTATAGTCCAAATTTCAAAGCTCTATCTCGCTCAGGAACCGAGATATACGATGAAACGTATATGAACACTTTTCTTTTTGATGTTGCAGCCGATCTAAAAGTCGTTGAATATATTCGGGGATACAGAAAGTTGAGGAATTTCACAAGGCATTTATAGTTCAAATTTGAAAACTCTATCTCGCTCATGAACCGAGATATACGATGAAACGTAAAGAACAGTTTTCTTTTTGATGTTGCAGCCGATCTAAAAGTCGTTGAATATATTCGGGGATACAGAAAGTTGAGGAATTTCACAAGGCATTTATAGTTCAAATTTGAAAACTCTATCTCGCTCAGGAACCGAGATATACGATTAAACGTAAATGAACAGTCGTAGAATAATATCGGGGATACAGAAAGCTTACGAATTTCACATGGCGCTTATAGTCCAAATTTCAAAGCTCTATCTAGCTCAGGAACCGAGATGTGCGATAAAACGTAAATGAACAGTTTTCTTTTTGATGTTGCAGCCGATCTAAAAGTCGTAGAATATATTCAGGGATACAAAAAGTTGAGGAATTTTTACAAGGCATTTATAGTCCAAATTTCAAAGCTCTATCTCGCTCTGGAACCGAGATATACGATTAAACGTAAATGAACATTCGTAGAATAATTTCGGGGATACAGAAAGCTTACGAATTTCACATGGCGCTTATAGTCCAAATTTCAAAGCTCTATCTAGCTCAGGAACCGAGATATGCGATAAAACGTAAATGAACAGTTTTCTTTTTGATGTTGCGGCCGATCTAAAAGTCGTAGAATATATTCGGGGATACAGAATGTTGAGGAATTTTTACAAGGCATTTATAGTCCTAATTTCAAAGTTCTATCTCACTCAGGAACCGAGATATGCGATAAAACGTAAATGAACAGCCGTAGAATATTTTCGGGGATACAGAAAGCTTAGGAATTTCACATGGCGTTTATAGTCCAAATTTCAAAGCTCTATCTCGCTCAGGAACCGAGATATGCGATAAAACGTAAATGAACACTTTTCTTTTTGATGTTGCAGCCGATCTAAAAGTCGTTGAATATTTTCGGGGATACAGAAAGTTGAGGAATTTCACAAGGCATATATAGTTCAAATTTCAAAGCTCTATCTCACTCAGGAACCGAGATATACGATGAAACGTAAATGAACACTTTTCTTTTCAGAAAGCTTACGAATTTCACTTGGCGCTTATAGTCCAAATTTCAAAGCTCTATCTAGCTCAGGAACCGAGATATGCGATAAAACGTAAATGAACAGTTTTCTTTTTGATGTTGCGGCCGATCTAAAAGTCGTAGAATATATTCGGGGATACAGAATGTTGAGGAATTCTTACAAGGCATTTATAGTCCTAATTTCAAAGTTCTATCTCACTCAGGAACCGAGATATGCGATAAAACGTAAATGAACAGCCGTAGAATATTTTCGGGGATACAGAAAGCTTAGGAATTTCACATGGCGTTTATAGTCCAAATTTCAAAGCTCTATCTCGCTCAGGAACCGAGATATGCGATAAAACGTAAATGAACAGTTTTCTTTTTGATGTTGCAGCCGATCTAAAAGTCGTTGAATATTTTCGGGGATACAGAAAGTTCAGGAATTTCACAAGGCATATATAGTTCAAATTTCAAAGCTCTATCTCGCTCAGGAACCGAGATATGCGATAAAACGTAAATGAACACTTTTCTTTTTGATGTTGCAGCCGATCTAAAAGTCGTTGAATATATTCGGGGATACAGAAAGTTGAGGAATTTCACAAGGCATTTATAGTTCAAATTTGAAAACTCTAACTCGCTCAGGAACCGAGATATACGATGAAACGTAAATGAACAGTTTTCTTTTTGATGTTGCAGCCGATCTAAAAGTCGTTGAATATATTCGGGGATACAGAAAGTTGAGGAATTTCACAAGGCATTTATAGTTCAAATTTGAAAACTGTATCTCGCTCAGGAACCGAGATATACGATGAAACGTAAATGAACAGTTTTCTTTTTGATGTTGCAGCCGATCTAAAAGTCGTTGAATATATTCGGGGATACAGAAAGTTGAGGAATTTCACAAGGCATATATAGTTCAAATTTGAAAACTCTATCTCGCTCAGGAACCGAGATATACGATTAAACATAAATGAACAGTCGTAGAATAATATCGGGGATACAGAAAGCTTACGAATTTCACATGGCGCTTATAGTCCAAATTTCAAAGCTCTATCTAGCTCAGGAACCGAGATATGCGATAAAACGTAAATAAACAGTTTTCTTTTTGATGTTGCAGCCGATCTAAAAGTCGTAGAATATATTCGGGGATACAGAAAGTTAAGGAATTTTTACAAGGCATTTAAAGTCCAAATTTCAAAGCTCTATCTCGCTCAGGAACCGAGATATACGATTAAACGTAAATGAACAGTTTTCTTTTTGATGTTGCAGCCGATCTAAAAGTCGTTGAATATATTCGGGGGTACAGAAAGTTGAGGAATTTCACAAGGCATTTATAGTTCAAATTTGAAAACTCTTTCTCGCTCAGGAACCGAGATATACGATGAAACGTAAATGAACAGTTTTTTTTTTGATGTTGCAGCCGATCTAAAAGTCGTTGAATATATTCGGGGATACAGAAAGTTGAGGAATTTCACAAGGCATTTATAGTCCAAATTTGAAAACTCTATCTCGCTCAGGAACCGAGAAATACGATTAAACGTAAATGAACAGTCGTAGAATAATTTCGGGGATACAGAAAGCTTACGAATTTCACATGGCGCTTATAGTCCAAATATCAAAGCTCTTTCTCGCTCAGGAACCGAGATATGCGATAAAACGTAAATGAACACTTTTCTTTTTGATGTTGCAGCCGATCTAAAAGTCGTTGAGTATATTCGGGGACACAGAAAGTTAAGGAATTTCACAAGGCATTTATAGTTCAAATTTGAAAACTCTATCTCGCTCAGGAACCGAGATATGCGATAAAACGTAAATGAACACTTTTCTTTTTGATGTTGCAGCCGATCTTAAAGTCGTTGAATATATTCGGGGATACAGAAAGTTGAGGAATTTCACATGGCCTTTATAGTCCAAATTTCAAAGCTCTATCTCGCTCAGGAACCGAGATATGCGATAAAACGTAAATGAACACTTTTCTTTTTGATGTTGCAGCTGATCTTAAAGTCGTTGAATATATTCGGGGATACAGAAAGTTGAGGAATTTCACAAGGCATTTATAGTCCAAATTTCAACGCTCTATCGCGCTCAGGAACCGAGATATGCGATAAAACGTAAATGAACAGTTTTCTTTTTGATGTTGCAGCCGATCAAAAAGTCGCCGAATACATTCGGGGATACAGAAAGTTGAAGAATTTTTGCAAGGCATTTAAAGTCCAAATTTCAAAGCTCTATCTCGCTCAGGAACCGAGATATACGATTAAACGTAAATGAACAGTCGTAGAATATTTTCGGGGATACAGAAAGCTTACGAATTTCACATGGCGCTTATAGTCCAAATTTCAAAGCTTTATCTAGCTCAGGAACCGAGATATGCGATAAAACGTAAATGAACAGTTTTCTTTTTGATGTTGCGGCCGATCTAAAAGTCGTAGAATATATTCGGGGATACAGAATGTTGAGGAATTTTTACAAGGCATTTATAGTTCTAATTTCAAAGTTCTATCTCACTCAGGAACCGAGATATGCGATAAAACGTAAATGAACAGCCGTAGAATATTTTCGGTGATACAGAAAGCTGAGGAATTTCACATGGCGTTTATAGTCCAAATTTCAAAGCTATATCTACCTCAGGAACCGATATATGCGATAAAAGGTAAATGAACACTTTTCTTTTTGATGTTGCAGCCGATCTTAAATTCGTAGAATATATTCGGGGATACAGAAAGTTGAGGAACTCCACACGGCATTTATAGTCCGAATTTCAAAGCTCTATCTCGCTCAGGAACCGAGATATGCGATAAAAAGTAAATGAACAGTCGTAGAATGTATTCGGGGAATACAGAAATATGAGAGATATGCGATGAAACGTATATGAACACTTTTCTTTTTGATGTTGCAGCCGATCTAAAAGTCGTTGAATATATTCGGGGATACAGAAAGTTGATGAATTTCACAAGGCATTTATAGTTCAAATTTGAAAACTCTATCTCGCTCAGGAACCGAGATATACGATTAAACGTAAATGAACAGTCGTAGAATATATTCGGGGATACAGAAAGTTGAGGAATTTCACATGGCGTTTATAGTCCAAATATCAAAGCTCTTTCTCGCTCAGGAACCGAGATATGCGATAAAACGTAAATGAACACTTTTCTTTTTGATGTTGCAGCCGATCTAAAAGTCGTTGAGTATATTCGGGGACACAGAAAGTTAAGGAATTTCACAAGGCATTTATAGTTCAAATTTGAAAACTCTATCTCGCTCAGGAACCGAGATATGCGATAAAACGTAAATGAACACTTTTCTTTTTGATGTTGCAGCCGATCTAAAAGTCGTTGAATATATTCGGGGATACAGAAAGTTGAGGAATTTCACAAGGCATTTAAAGTTCAAATTTGAAAACTCTATCTCGCTCAGGAACCGACATATACGATTAAACGTAAATGAACAGTCGTATAATATTTTCGGGGATACAGAAAGCTGAGGAATTTCACGTGGCGTTTATAGTCCAAATATCAAAGCTCTTTCTCGCTCAGGAACCGAGATATGCGATAAAACGTAAATGAACACTTTTCTTTTTGATGTTGCGGCCGGTCTAAAAGTCGTTGAATATATTCGGGGACACAGAAAGTTAAGGAATTTCACAAGGCATTTATAGTTCAAATTTGAAAGCTCTATCTCGCTCAGGAACCGAGATATGCGATAAAACGTAAATGAACACTTTTCTTTTTGATGTTGCAGCCGATCTAAAAGTCGTTGAATATATTCGGGGATACAGAAAGTTAAGGAATTTCACAAGGCATTTATAGTTCAAATTTGAAAACTCTATCTCGCTCAGGAACCGAGATATGCAATAAAACGTAAATGAACAGTTTTCTTTTTGATGTTGCAGCCGATCTAAAAGTCGTTGAATATATTCGGGGATACAGAAAGTTGATGAATTTCACAAGGCATTTATAGTTCAAATTTGAAAACTCTATCTCGCTCAGGAACCGAGATATACGATTTAACGTAAATGAACAGTCGTAGAATATATTCGGGGATACAGAAAGCTGAGGAATTTCACATGGCGTTTATAGTCCAAATTTCAAAGCTATATCTACCTCAGGAACCGATATATGCGATAAAAGGTAAATGAACAGTTTTCTTTTTGATGTTGCAGACGATCTTAAATTCGTAGAATATATTCGGGGATACAGAAAGTTGAGGAACTCCACACGGCATTTATAGTCCGAATTTCAAAGCTCTATCTCGCTCAGGAACCGAGATATGCGATAAAAAGTAAATGAACAGTCGTAGAATGTATTCGGGGAATACAGAAATATGAGAGATATGCGATGAAACGTATATGAACACTTTTCTTTTTGATGTTGCAGCCAATTTAAAAGTCGTAGAATATTTTCGGGGATACAGAAAGTTGAGGAATTTCTCAAGGCAATTATAGTCCATATTTCAAAGCTCTATCTCGCTCAGGAACCGAGATATGCGATGAAACGTATATGAACACTTTTCTTTTTGATGTTGCAGCCAATCTAAAAGTCGTAGAATATTTTCGGGGATACAGAAAGTTGAGGAATTTCACAAGGCATTTATAGTTCAAATTTGAAAACTCTATCTCGCTCATGAACCGAGATATGCGATAAAACGTAAATGAACACTTTTCTTTTTGATGTTGCAGCCGATCTAAAAGTCGTTGAATATATTCGGGGATACAGAAAGTTGATGAATTTCACAAGGCATTTATAGTTCAAATTTGAAAACTCTATCTCGCTCAGGAACCGAGATATACGATTAAACGTAAATGAACAGTCGTAGAATATATTCGGGGATACAGAAAGTTGAGGAATTTCACATGGCGTTTATAGTCCAAATATCAAAGCTCTTTTTCGCTCAGGAACCGAGATATGCGATAAAACGTAAATGAACACTTTTCTTTTTGATGTTGCAGCCGATCTAAAAGTCGTTGAGTATATTCGGGGACACAGAAAGTTAAGGAATTTCACAAGGCATTTATAGTTCAAATTTGAAAACTCTATCTCGCTCAGGAACCGAGATATGCGATAAAACGTAAATGAACACTTTTCTTTTTGATGTTGCAGCCGATCTAAAAGTCGTTGAATATATTCGGGGATACAGAAAGTTGAGGAATTTCACAAGGCATTTAAAGTTCAAATTTGAAAACTCTGTCTCGCTCAGGAACCGACATATACGATTAAACGTAAATGAACAGTCGTATAATATTTTCGGTGATACAGAAAGCTGAGGAATTTCACATGGCGTTTATAGTCCAAATATCAAAGCTCTTTCTCGCTCAGGAACCGAGATATGCGATAAAACGTAAATGAACACTTTTCTTTTTGATGTTGCGGCCGGTCTAAAAGTCGTTGAATATATTCGGGGACACAGAAAGCTTAGGAATTTCAGATGGCGCTTATAGTCCAAATATCAAAGCTCTTTCTCGCTCAGGAACCGAGATATGCGATAAAACGTAAATGAACACTTTTCTTTTTGATGTTGCAGCCGATCTAAAAGTCGTTGAGTATATTCGGGGACACAGAAAGTTAAGGAATTTCACAAGGCATTTAAAGTTCAAATTTGAAAACTCTATCTCGCTCAAGAACCGAGATATGCGATAAAACGTAAATGAACACTTTTCTTTTTGATGTTGCAGCCGATCTTAAAGTCGTTGAATATATTCGGGGATACAGAAAGTTGAGGAATTTCACATGGCCTTTATAGTCCAAATTTCAAAGCTCTATCTCGCTCAGGAACCGAGATATGCGATAAAACGTAAATGAACACTTTTCTTTTTGATGTTGCAGCTGATCTTAAAGTCGTTGAATATATTCGGGGATACAGAAAGTTGAGGAATTTCACAAGGCATTTATAGTCCAAATTTCAACGCTCTATCGCGCTCAGGAACCGAGATATGCGATAAAACGTAAATGAACAGTTTTCTTTTTGATGTTGCAGCCGATCAAAAAGTCGCCGAATACATTCGGGGATACAGAAAGTTGAAGAATTTTTGCAAGGCATTTAAAGTCCAAATTTCAAAGCTCTATCTCGCTCAGGAACCGAGATATACGATTAAACGTAAATGAACAGTCGTAGAATATTTTCGGGGATACAGAAAGCTTACGAATTTCACATGGCGCTTATAGTCCAAATTTCAAAGCTTTATCTAGCTCAGGAACCGAGATATGCGATAAAACGTAAATGAACAGTTTTCTTTTTGATGTTGCGGCCGATCTAAAAGTCGTAGAATATATTCGGGGATACAGAATGTTGAGGAATTTTTACAAAGCATTTATAGTTCTAATTTCAAAGTTCTATCTCACTCAGGAACCGAGATATGCGATAAAACGTAAATGAACAGCCGTAGAATATTTTCGGTGATACAGAAAGCTGAGGAATTTCACATGGCGTTTATAGTCCAAATTTCAAAGCTATATCTACCTCAGGAACCGATATATGCGATAAAAGGTAAATGAACAGTTTTCTTTTTGATGTTGCAGCCGATCTTAAATTCGTAGAATATATTCGGGGATACAGAAAGTTGAGGAACTCCACACGGCATTTATAGTCCGAATTTTAAAGCTCTATCTCGCTCAGGAACCGAGATATGCGATAAAAAGTAAATGAACAGTCGTAGAATGTATTCGGGGAATACAGAAATATGAGAGATATGCGATGAAACGTATATGAACACTTTTCTTTTTGATGTTGCAGCCAATTTAAAAGTCGTAGAATATTTTCGGGGATACAGAAAGTTGAGGAATTTCTCAAGGCATTTATAGTCCATATTTCAAAGCTCTATCTCGCTCAGGAACCAAGATATGCGATGAAACGTATATGAACACTTTTCTTTTTGATGTTGCAGCCAATCTAAAAGTCGTAGAATATTTTCGGGGATACAGAAAGTTGAGGAATTTCACAAGGCATTTATAGTTCAAATTTGAAAACTCTATCTCGCTCAGGAACCGAGATATACGATTAAACGTAAATGAACAGTCGTAGAATATATTCGGGGATACAGAAAGTTGAGGAATTTCACATGGCGTTTATAGTCCAAATATCAAAGCTCTTTCTCGCTCAGGAACCGAGATATGCGATAAAACGTAAATGAACACTTTTCTTTTTGATGTTGCAGCCGATCTAAAAGTCGTTGAGTATATTCGGGGACACAGAAAGTTAAGGAATTTCACAAGGCATTTATAGTTCAAATTTGAAAACTTTATCTCGCTCAGGAGCCGAGATATGCGATAAAACGTAAATGAACACTTTTCTTTTTGATGTTGCAGCCGATCTAAAAGTCGTTGAATATATTCGGGGATACAGAAAGTTGAGGAATTTCACAAGGCATTTAAAGTTCAAATTTGAAAACTTTATCTCGCTCAGGAACCGACATATACGATTAAACGTAAATGAACAGTCGTATAATATTTTCGGGGATACAGAAAGCTGAGGAATTTCACGTGGCGTTTATAGTCTAAATATCAAAGCTCTTTCTCGCTCAGGAACCGAGATATGCGATAAAACGTAAATGAACACTTTTCTTTTTGATGTTGCGGCCGGTCTAAAAGTCGTTGAATATATTCGGGGACACAGAAAGTTAAGGAATTTCACAAGGCATTTATAGTTCAAATTTGAAAGCTCTATCTCGCTCAGGAACCGAGGTATGCGATAAAACGTAAATGAACAGTTTTCTTTTTGATGTTGCAGCCGATCTAAAAGTCGTTGAATATATTCGGGGATACAGAAAGTTAAGGAATTTCACAAGGCATTTATAGTTCAAATTTGAAAACTCTA
Source organism: Hirtodrosophila cameraria (assembly GCA_949708635.1). Lineage (NCBI taxonomy): Eukaryota > Metazoa > Arthropoda > Insecta > Diptera > Drosophilidae > Hirtodrosophila > Hirtodrosophila cameraria. Next base: position 5,846,358 of record OX453091.1, on the reverse strand, counting down.
TCTCGCTCAGGAACCGAGATATGCAATAAAACGTAAATGAACAGTTTTCTTTTTGATGTTGCAGCCGATCTAAAAGTCGTTGAATATATTCGGGGATACAGAAAGTTGATGAATTTCACAAGGCATTTATAGTTCAAATTTGAAAACTCTATCTCGCTCAGGAACCGAGATATACGATTAAACGTAAATGAACAGTCGTAGAATATATTCGGGGATACAGAAAGTTAAGGAATTTCACATGGCGTTTATAGTCCAAATATCAAAGCTCTTTCTCGCTCAGGAACCGAGATATGCGATAAAACGTAAATGAACACTTTTCTTTTTGATGTTGCAGCCGATCTTAAAGTCGTTGAGTATATTCGGGGACACAGAAAGTTCAGGAATTTCACAAGGCATTTATAGTCCAAATTTGAAAACTCTATCTCGCTCAGGAACCGAGATATGCGATAAAACGTAAATGAACACTTTTCTTTTTGATGTTGCAGCCGATCTAAAAGTCGTTGAATATATTCGGGGATACAGAAAGTTGAGGAATTTCACAAGGCATTTAAAGTTCAAATTTGAAAACTCTATCTCGCTCAGGAACCGACATATACGATTAAACGTAAATGAACAGTCGTATAATATTTTCGGGGATACAGAAAGCTGAGGAATTTCACATGGCGTTTATAGTCCAAATATCAAAGCTCTTTCTCGCTCAGGAACCGATATATGCGATAAAAGGTAAATGAACAGTTTTCTTTTTGATGTTGCAGCCGATCTTAAATTCGTAGAATATATTCGGGGATACAGAAAGTTGAGGAACTCCACACGGCATTTATAGTCCGAATTTCAAAGCTCTATCTCGCTCAGGAACCGAGATATGCGATAAAAAGTAAATGAACAGTCGTAGAATGTATTCGGGGAATACAGAAATATAAGAGATATGCGATGAAACGTATATGAACACTTTTCTTTTTGATGTTGCAGCCAATTTAAAAGTCGTAGAATATTTTCGGGGATACAGAAAAATGAGGAATTTCTCAATTCAATTATAGTCCATATTTCAAAGCTCTATCTCGCTCAGGAACCGAGATATGCGATGAAACGTATATGAACACTTTTCTTTTTGATGTTGCAGCCAATCTAAAAGTCGTAGAATATTTTCGGGGATACAGAAAGTTGAGGAATTTCACAAGGCATTTATAGTTCAAATTTGAAAACTCTATCTCGCTCATGAACCGAGATATGCGATAAAACGTAAATGAACACTTTTCTTTTTGATGTTGCAGCCGATCTAAAAGTCGTTGAATATATTCGGGGATACAGAAAGTTGATGAATTTCACAAGGCATTTATAGTTCAAATTTGAAAACTCTATCTCGCTCAGGAACCGAGATATACGATTAAACGTAAATGAACAGTCGTAGAATATATTCGGGGATACAGAAAGTTGAGGAATTTCACATGGCGTTTATAGTCCAAATATCAAAGCTCTTTCTCGCTCAGGAACCGAGATATGCGATAAAACGTAAATGAACACTTTTCTTTTTGATGTTGCAGCCGATCTAAAAGTCGTTGAGTATATTCGGGGACACAGAAAGTTAAGGAATTTCACAAGGCATTTATAGTTCAAATTTGAAAACTCTATCTCGCTCAGGAACCGAGATATGCGATAAAACGTAAATGAACACTTTTCTTTTTGATGTTGCAGCCGATCTAAAAGTCGTTGAATATATTCGGGGATACAGAAAGTTGAGGAATTTCACAAGGCATTTAAAGTTCAAATTTGAAAACTCTGTCTCGCTCAGGAACCGACATATACGATTAAACGTAAATGAACAGTCGTATAATATTTTCGGGGATACAGAAAGCTGAGGAATTTCACATGGCGTTTATAGTCCAAATATCAAAGCTCTTTCTCGCTCAGGAACCGAGATATGCGATAAAACGTAAATGAACACTTTTCTTTTTGATGTTGCGGCCGGTCTAAAAGTCGTTGAATATATTCGGGGACACAGAAAGTTAAGGAATTTCACAAGGCATTTATAGTTCAAATTTGAAAACTCTATCTCGCTCAGGAACCGAGATATGCAATAAAACGTAAATGAACAGTTTTCTTTGTGATGTTGCAGCCGATCTAAAAGTCGTTGAATATATTCGGGGATACAGAAAGTTGATGAATTTCACAAGGCATTTATAGTTCAAATTTGAAAACTCTATCTCGCTCAGGAACCGAGATATACGATTAAACGTAAATGAACAGTCGTAGAATATATTCGGGGATACAGAAAGCTTAGGAATTTCACATGGCGTTTATAGTCCAAATATCAAAGCTCTTTCTCGCTCAGGAACCGAGATATGCGATAAAACGTAAATGAACACTTTTCTTTTTGATGTTGCAGCCGATCTAAAAGTCGTTGAATATATTCGGGGATACAGAAAGTTGAGGAATTTCACATGGCGTTTATAGTCCAAATTTCAAAGCTCTATCTCGCTCAGGAACCGAGATATGCGATAAAACGTAAATGAACACTTTTCTTTTTATACTCTTTTTTTAACTTTTTTGAAAAAAAAGGAAAAAAGAGTATATTGGGTTTGTGAAATGTCCGTCCGTCCGTCTGTCCGTCTGTCCGTCTGTCTGTCCGTCTGTCCGTCTGTATGAACGCAGGTTTTTTCCACAGTTTTGAAGCTAGAGCAACCAAACTTGGTATACATGTTGGTATATACCATAGGCAGACAAAGTGTCAAGATCTCTCCCCCACCCCCACCCCTTTCCCCAAAAACCGCAAAAAACTATATCTTCCACAGTTTTAGAGCTAGAGTAACCAAATTTTGCACAAGGGCTACTAATCCCTTCCTTGATCGATCTGGTAAAAAAAATTTGGCCACGCCCACCTCCGCCCCCACAAATGAGCAAAGTCTGTATCTCCCCCACCCCTTTAGCTAGAATCACCAAATTTTGCAGGTTGAATTCTGTTGCCCTATTTAATAGATTGGATAAAAATAATTTTGCCACGCCCACCTCCGCCCTTGCAATCGACCAAAGTTTGTTTCTCCCAAACTTGTAGAACTGGCCCAAACAAACTTAAATTGATGGCAAAACTTGAAAGATTTGAGCAAAAATATAATTGCCACGCCCACTTCTGACTACGCAAAGAGACAAAAAAAAGAGTCTATCGCAGTCGGGTCCATCCGACTGCAACGTTCTTACTTGTTGATGTTGCAGCCGATCTAAAAGTCGTTGAATATATTCGGGGATACAGAAAGTTAAGGAATTTCACAAGGCATTTATAGTTCAAATTTGAAAACTCTATCTCGCTCAGGAACCGAGATATGCAATAAAACGTAAATGAACAGTTTTCTTTTTGATGTTGCGGCCGATCTAAAAGTCGTTGAATATATTCGGGGATACAGAAAGTTGATGAATTTCACAAGGCATTTATAGTTCAAATTTGAAAACTCTATCTCGCTCAGGAACCGAGATATACGATTAAACGTAAATGAACAGTCGTAGAATATATTCGGGGATACAGAAAGCTTAGGAATTTCACATGGCGTTTATGGTCCAAATATCAAAGCTCTTTCTCGCTCAGGAACCGAGATATGCGATAAAACGTAAATGAACACTTTTCTTTTTGATGTTGCGGCCGATCTAAAAGTCGTTGAGTATATTCGGGGACACAGAAAGTTAAGGAATTTCACAAGGCATTTATAGTTCAAATTTGAAAACTCTATCTCGCTCAGGAACCGAGATATGCGATAAAACGTAAATGAACAGTTTTCTTTTTGATGTTGCGGCCGATCTAAAAGTCGTTGAATATATTCGGGGATACAGAAAGTTAAGGAATTTCACAAGGCATTTATAGTTCAAATTTGAAAATTCTATGTCGCTCAGGAAACGAGATATGCGATAAAACGTAAATGAACAGTTTTCCTTTTGATGTTGCGGCCGATCTAAAAGTCGTTGAATATATTCGGGGTTACAGAAAGTTAAGGAATTTCACAAGGCATTTATAGTTCAAATTTGAAAACTCTATCTCGCTCAGGAACCGAGATATACGATAAAACGTAAATGAACAGTCGTAGAATATATTCGGGGATACAAAAAGTTGAGGAATTTCACAAGGCATTTATAGTTCAAATTTCAAAGCTCTATCTCGCTCAGGAACCGAGATATGCGATAAAACGTACATGAACACTTTTCTTTTTGATGTTGCAGCCGATCTAAAAGTCGTTGAATATATTCGAGGTTTCAGAAAGTTAAGGAATTTCACAAGGCATTTATAGTTCAAATTTCAAAGCTCTATCTCGCTCAGGAACCGAGATATGCGATAAAACGTATATGAACACTTTTCTTTTTGATGTTGCAGCCAATCTAAAAGTCGTAGAATATTTTCGGGGATACAGAAAGTTGAGGAATTTCACAAGGCATTTATAGTTCAAATTTGAAAACTCTATCTCGCTCAGGAACCGAGATATGCGATAAAACGTAAATGAACAGTTTTCTTTTTGATGTTGCGGCCGATCTAAAAGTCGTTGAATATATTCGGGGAAACAGAAAGTTAAGGAATTTCACAAGGCATTTATAGTTCAAATTTGAAAATTCTATCTCGCTCAGGAAACGAGATATGCGATAAAACGTAAATGAACAGTTTTCCTTTTGATGTTGCGGCCGATCTAAAAGTCGTTGAATATATTCGGGGTTACAGAAAGTTAAGGAATTTCACAAGGCATTTATAGTTCAAATTTGAAAACTCTATCTCGCTCAGGAACCGAGATATGCGATAAAACGTAAATGAACAGTTTTCCTTTTGATGTTGCGGCCGATCTAAAAGTCGTTGAATATATTCGGGGTTACAGAAAGTTAAGGAATTTCACAAGGCATTTATAGTTCAAATTTCAAAGCTCTATCTCGCTCAGGAACCGAGATATGCGATGAAACGTATATGAACACTTTTCTTTTTGATGTTGCAGCCAATCTAAAAGTCGTAGAATATTTTCGGGGATACAGAAAGTTGAGGAATTTCACAAGGCATTTATAGTTCAAATTTGAAAACTCTATCTCGCTCAGGAACCGAGATATGCGATAAAACGTAAATGAACACTTTTCTTTTTGATGTTGCAGCCGATCTTAAAGTCGTTGAATATATTCGGGGATACAGAAAGTTGAGGAATTTCACATGGCATTTATTGTCCAAATTTCAAAGCTCTGTCTCGCTCAGGAACAAAGATATGCGATAAAACGTAAATGAACAGTCGTAGAATATATTCGGGGAATACAGAAAGTTGAGGAATTTTAACAAGGCATTTATAGTCCATATTTCAAAGCCCTATCTCGCTCAAGAACCGAGATATGCGATAAAAAGTAAATGAACACTGTTCTTTTTGATGTTGCAGCCGATCTTAAAGTCGTAGAATATTTTCGGGGATACAGAAAGTTGAGGAATTTTTCAAGGCATTTATAGTCCATATTTCAAAGCTCTATGTCGCTCAGGAACCGAGATATGCGATAAAACGTAAATGAACACTTTTCTTTTTGATGTTGCAGCCGATCTAAAAGTCGTTGAATATATTCGGGGACACAGAAAGTTAAGGAATTTCAAAAGGCATTTATAGTTCAAATTTGAAAACTCTATCTCGCTCAGGAACCGAGATATGCGATAAAACGTAAATGAACACTTTTCTTTTTGATGTTGCAGCCGATCTTAAAGTCGTTGAATATATTCGGGGATACAGAAAGTTGAGGAATTTCACATGGCGTTTATAGTCCAAATTTCAAAGCTCTATCTCGCTCAGGAACCGAGATATGCGATAAAACGTAAATGAACACTTTTCTTTTTGATGTTGCAGCCGATCTAAAAGTCGTTGAATATATTCGGGGATACAGAAAGTTAAGGAATTTCACAAGGCATTTATAGTTCAAATTTGAAAACTCTATCTCGCTCAGGAACCGAGATATGCGATAAAACGTAAATGAACACTTTTCTTTTTGATGTTGCAGCCGATCTAAAAGTCGTTGAATATATTCGGGGATACAGAAAGTTGATGAATTTCACAAGGCATTTATAGTTCAAATTTGAAAACTCTATCTCGCTCAGGAACCGAGATATACGATTAAACGTAAATGAACAGTCGTAGAATATATTCGGGGATACAGAAAGTTGAGGAATTTTTACAAGGCATTTATAGTCCAAATTTCAAAGCTCCATCTCGCTCAGGAAACGAGAAATGCGATAAAACGTAAATGAACTCTTTTCTTTTTGATGTTGCAGCCGATCTTAAAGTCGTAGAATATTTTCGGTGATACAGAAAGTTGAGGAATTTCACATGGCATTTATTGTCCAAATTTCAAAGCTCTGTCTCGCTCAGGAACAGAGCTATGCGATAAAACGTAAATGAACAGTCTTAGAATATATTCGGGGAATACAGAAAGTTGAGGAATTTTAACAAGGCATTTATAGTCCAAATTTCAAAGCTCTATCTCGCTCAGGAACCGGGATATGCGATAAAAAGTAAATGAACAGTCGTAGAATGTATTCGGGGATACAGAAATTTGAGGAATTTCACAAGGCATTTATAGTCCAAATTTCAGAGCTTTGTCTCGCACAGGAACAAAGATATGCGGTAAAACGTAAATGAACAGTCGTAGAATATATTCGGGGATACAGAAAGTTGAGGAATTTTTACAAGGCATTTATAGTCCAAATTTCAAAGCTCCATCTCGCTCAGGAAACGAGAAATGCGATAAAACGTAAATGAACTCTTTTCTTTTTGATGTTGCAGCCGATCTTAAAGTCGTAGAATATTTTCGGGGATACAGAAAGTTGAGGAATTTCTCAAGGCATTTATAGTCCATATTTCAAAGCTCTATGTCGCTCAGGAACCGAGCTATTCGATAAAACGTAAATGAACAGTCGTAGAATGTATTCGGGGATACAGAAAGTTGAGGAATTTCTCAAGGCATAAGTCCATATTTCAAAGCCCTATCTCGCTCAGGAACCGAGATTTGCGATTTAACGTAAATGAACAGTCGTAGAATAATTTCGGGGATACAGAAAGCTTACGAATTTCACATGGCGCTTAAAGTCCAAATTTCAAAGCTCTATCTAGCTCAGGAACCGAGATATGCGATAAAACGTAGATGAACAGTTTTCTTTTTGATGTTGCGGCCGATCTTAAAGTCGTAGAATATAATCGGGGATACAGAATGTTGAGGAATTTTTACAAGGCATTTATAGTCCTAATTTCAAAGCTATATCTACCTCAGGAACCGAGATATGCGATAAAAGGTAAATGAACAGTTTTCTTTTTGATATTGCAGCCGATCTAAAAGTCGTTGAATATATTCGATGATACAGAAAGTTGAGGAATTTCACAAGGCATTTATAGTTCAAATTTAAAAAATTCTATCCCGCTCAGGAACCGAGATATACGATTTAACGTAAATGAACAGTCGTAGAATAATTTCGGGGATACAGAAAGCTTACGAATTTCACATGGCGCTTAAAGTCCAAATTTCAAAGCTCTATCTAGCTCAGGAACCGAGATATGCGATAAAACGTAGATGAACAGTTTTCTTTTTGATGTTGCGGCCGATCTAAAAGTCGTAGAATATAATCGGGGATACAGAATGTTGAGGAATTTTTACAAGGCATTTATAGTCCTAATTTCAAAGCTATATCTACCTCAGGAACCGAGATATGCGATAAAAGGTAAATGAACAGTTTTCTTTTTGATATTGCAGCCGATCTAAAAGTCGTTGAATATATTCGATGATACAGAAAGTTGAGGAATTTCACAAGGCATTTATAGTTCAAATTTAAAAAATTCTATCCCGCTCAGGAACCGAGATATACGATTTAACGTAAATGAACAGTCGTAGAATAATTTCGGGGATACAGAAAGCTTACGAATTTCACATGGCGCTTAAAGTCCAAATTTCAAAGCTCTATCTAGCTCAGGAACCGAGATATGCGATAAAACGTAGATGAACAGTTTTCTTTTTGATGTTGCGGCCGATCTAAAAGTCGTAGAATATAATCGGGGATACAGAATGTTGAGGAATTTTTACAAGGCATTTATAGTCCTAATTTCAAAGCTATATCTACCTCAGGAACCGAGATATGCGATAAAAGGTAAATGAACACTTTTCTTTTTGATATTGCAGCCGATCTAAAAGTCGTTGAATATATTCGATGATAAAGAAAGTTGAGGAATTTCACAAGGCATTTATAGTCCGAATTTCAAAGCTCTATCTCGCTCAGGAACCGAGATATGCGATAAAAAGTAAATGAACAGTCGTAGAATGCATTCGGGGATACAGAAAGTTTAGGAATTTCACAAGGCATATATAGTTCAAATTTAAAAAATTCTATCTCGCTCAGGAACCGAGATATGCGATAAAACGTAAATGAACAGCCGTAGAATATTTTCGGGGATACAGCAAGCTGAGGAATTTCACATGGCGTTTATAGTCCAAATATCAAAGCTCTTTCTCGCTCAGGAACCGAGATATGCGATAAAAGGTAAATGAACAGTTTTCTTTTTGATATTGCAGCCGATCTTAAAGTCGTTGAATGAATTCGATGATACAGAAAGTTGAGGAATTTCACAAGGCATTTATAGTTCAAATTTGAAAACTCTACCTCGCTCATGAACCGAGATATACGATAACACGTAAATGAACACTTTTCTTTTTGATGTTGCAGCCGATCTAAAAGTCGTTGAATATATTCGAGGATACAGAAAGTTGATGAATTTCTCAAGGTATTATTAGTTCAAATTTGAAAACTCTATCTCGCTCAGGAACCGAGATATACGATAAAACGTAGATGAACAGTCGTAGAATATATTCGGGGATACAGAAAGTTGAGGAATTTCACAAGGCATTTATAGTCCAAATTTCAAAGCTCTATCTCGCTCAGGAACCGAGATATGCGATAAAACGTAAATGAACACTTTTCTTTTTTATGTTGCAGCCGATCAAAAAGTCGCCGAATATATTCGGGGATACAGAAAGTTGAGGAATTTTTACAAGGCATTTATAGTCCAAATTTCAAAGCTCTATCTCGCTCAGGAACCGAGATATGCGATAAAACGTAAATTAACACTTCTCTTTTTGATGTTGCAGCCGATCTAAAAGTCGTTGAATATATTCGGGGATACAGAAAGTTAAGGAATTTCACAAGGCATTTATAGTTCAAATTTGAAAACTCTATCTCGCTCAGGAACCGAGATATGCGATAAAACGTAAATGAACAGTTTTCTTTTTGATGTTGCGGCCGATCTAAAAGTCGTTGAATATATTCGGGGATACAGAAAGTTAAGGAATTTCACAAGGCATTTATAGTTCAAATTTGAAAACTCTATCTCGCTCAGGAACCGACATATACGATTAAACGTAAATGAACAGTCGTATAATATTTTCGGGGATACAGAAAGCTGAGGAATTTCACATGGCGTTTATAGTCCAAATATCAAAGCTCTTTCTCGCTCAGGAACCGAGATATGCGATAAAACGTAAATGAACAGTCGTAGAATGCATTCGGGGATACAGAAATTTGAGGAATTTCACAAGGCATTTATAGTCCGAATTTCAAAGCTCAATCTCGCTCAGGAGCCGAGATATGCGATAAAAAGTAAATGAACAGTCGTAGAATGTATTCGGGGAATACAGAAATATGAGAGATATGCGATGAAACGTATATGAACACTTTTCTTTTTGATGTTGCAGCCAATTTAAAAGTCGTAGAATATTTTCGGGGATACAGAAAGTTGAGGAATTTCACAAGGCATTTATAGTCCATATTTCAACGCCCTATCTCGCTCAGGAACCGAGATATGCGATGAAACGTATATGAACACTTTTCTTTTTGATGTTGCAGCCAATCTAAAAGTCGTAGAATATTTTCGGGGATACAGAAAGTTGAGGAATTTCACAAGGCATTTATAGTTCAAATTTGAAAACTCTATCTCGCTCAGGAACCGACATATACGATTAAACGTAAATGAACAGTCGTATAATATTTTCGGGGATACGGAAAGCTGAGGAATTTCACATGGCGTTTATAGTCCAAATATCAAAGCTCTTTCTCGCTCAGGAACCGAGATATGCGATAAAACGTAAATGAACACTTTTCTTTTTGATGTTGCAGCCGATCTAAAAGTCGTTGAATATATTCGGGGACACAGAAAGTTAAGGAATTTCACAAGGCATTTATAGTTCAAATTTGAAAACTCTATCTCGCTCAGGAACCGAGATATGCGATAAAACGTAAATGAACACTTTTCTTTTTGATGTTGCAGCCGATCTAAAAGTCGTTGAATATATTCGGGGATACAGAACGTTGAGGAATTTCACATGGCGTTAATAGTCCAAACTTCAAAGCTCTATCTCGCTCAGGAACCGAGATATGCGATAAAACGTAAATGAACACTTTTCTTTTTGATGTTGCAGCCGATCTAAAAGTCGTTGAATATATTCGGGGATACAGAAAGTTAAGGAATTTCACAAGGCATTTATAGTTCAAATTTGAAAACTCTATCTCGCTCAGGAACGGAGATATACGATAAAACGTAAATGAACAGTCGTAGAATATATTCGGGGATACAAAAAGTTGAGGAATTTCACAAGGCATTTATAGTTCAAATTTCAAAGCTCTATCTCGCTCAGGAACCGAGATATGCGATAAAACGTAAATGAACACTTTTCTTTTTGATGTTGCAGCCGATCTAAAAGTCGTAGAATATATTCGGGGATACAGAAAGTTGAGGAATTTTAACAAGGCATTTATAGTCTAAATTTCAAAGCTCTATCTCGCTCAGGAACGGAGATATGCGATAAAACGTAAATGAACAGTCGTAGAATATATTCGGGGATACAAAAAGTTGAGGAATTTCACAAGGCATTTATAGTTAAAATTTCAAAGCTCTATCTCGCTCAGGAACCGAGATATGCGATAAAACGTAAATGAACACTTTTCTTTTTGATGTTGCAGCCGATCTAAAAGTCGTTGAATATTTTCGGGGATACAGAAAGTTGAGGAATTTCACAAGGCATTTATAGTTCAAATTTGAAAACTCTATCACGCTCAGGAACCGAGATATAAGATAAAACGTAAATGAAAAGTTTTCTTTTTGATGTTGCAGCCGATCTAAAAGTCATTGAATATATTCGGGGATACAGAAAGTTGAGGAATTTCACAAGGCATTTATAGTTCAAATTTGAAAACTCTATCTCGCTCAGGAACCGACATATACGATTAAACGTAAATGAACAGTCGTATAATATTTTCGGGGATACAGAAAGCTGAGGAATTTCACATGGCGTTTATAGTCCAAATATCAAAGCTCTTTCTCGCTCAGGAACCGAGATATGCGATAAAACGTAAATGAACACTTTTCTTTTTGATGTTGCAGCCGATCTAAAAGTCGTTGAATATTTTCGGGAATACAGAAAGTTGAGGAATTTCACACGGCATTTAAAGTTCAAATTTGAAAACTCTATCACGCTCAGGAACCGAGATATACGATAAAACGTAAATGAACAGTTTTCTTTTTGATGTTGCAGCCGATCTAAAAGTCGTTGAATATATTCGGGGATACAGAACGTTGAGGAATTTCACAAGGCATTTATAGTTCAAATTTCAAAGCTCTATCACGCTCAGGAACCGAGATATACGATAAAACGTAAATGAACAGTCGTAGAATATATTCGGGGATACAAAAAGTTGAGGAATTTCACAAGGCATTTATAGTTCAAATTTCAAAGCTCTATCTCGCTCAGGAACCGAGATATGCGATAAAACGTAAATGAACACTTTTCTTTTTGATGTTGCAGCCGATCTAAAAGTCGTTGAATATTTTCGGGGATACAGAAAGTTGAGAAATTTCACAAGGCATTTATAGTTCAAATTTGAAAACTCTATCACGCTCAGGAACCGAGATATAAGATAAAACGTAAATGAACAGTTTTCTTTTTGATGTTGCAGCCGATCTAAAAGTCATTGAATATATTCGGGGGTACAGAAAGTTGAGGAATTTCACAAGGGATTTATAGTTCAAATTTGAAAGCTCTATCTCGCTCAGGAACCGACATATACGATTAAACGTAAATGAACAGTCGTATAATATTTTCGGGGATACAGAAAGCTGAGGAATTTCACATGGCGTTTATAGTCCAAATATCAAAGCTCTTTCTCGCTCAGGAACCGAGATATGCGATAAAACGTAAATGAACACCTTTCTTTTTGATGTTGCAGCCGATCTAAAAGTCGTTGAATATTTTCGGGGATACAGAAAGTTGAGGAATTTCACAAGGCATTTATAGTTCAAATTTGAAAACTCTATCACGCTCAGGAACCGAGATATACGATAAAACGTAAATGAACAGTTTTCTTTTTGATGTTGCAGCCGATCTAAAAGTCATTGAATATATTCGGGGATACAGAAAGTTGAGGAATTTCACAAGGCATTTATAGTTCAAATTTGAAAACTCTATCTCGCTCAGGAACCGACATATACGATTAAACGTAAATGCACAGTCGTATAATATTTTCGGGGATACGGAAAGCTGAGGAATTTCACATGGCGTTTATAGTCCAAATATCAAAGCTCTTTCTCGCTCAGGAACCGAGATATGCGATAAAACGTAAATGAACACTTTTCTTTTTGATGTTGCAGCCGATCTAAAAGTCGTTGAATATTTTCGATGATACAGAAAGCTGAGGAATTTCACATGGCGTTTATAGTCCAAATTTGAAAACTCTATCACGCTCAGGAACCGAGATATACGATAAAACGTAAATGAACAGTTTTCTTTTTGATGTTGCAGCCGATCTAAAAGTCATTGAATATATTCGGGGATACAGAAAGTTGAGGAATTTCACAAGGCATTTATAGTTCAAATTTGAAAACTCTATCTCGCTCAGGAACCGAGATATACGATTAAACGTAAATGAACAGTCGTAGAATATATTCGGGGATACAGAAAGTTGAGGAATTTCACAAGGCATTTATAATTCAAATTTCAAAGCTCTATCTCGCTCAGGAACCGAGATATGCGATAAAACGTAAATGAACACTTTTCTTTTTGATGTTGCAGCCGATCAAAAAGTCGCCGAATATATTCGGGGATACAGAAAGTTGAGGAATTTTTACAAGGCATTTATAGTCCAAATTTCAAAGCTCCATCTCGCTCAGGAAGCGAGAAATGCGATAAAACGTAAATGAACTCTTTTCTTTTTGATGTTGCAGCCGATCTTAAAGTCGTAGAATATTTTCGGTGATACAGAAAGTTGAGGAATTTCACATGGCATTTATTGTTCAAATTTCAAAGCTCTGTCTCGCTCAGGAACAAAGATATGCGATAAAACGTAAATGAACAGTCGTAGAATATAGTCGGGAAATACAGAAAGTTGAGGATTTTCACAAGGCATTTATAGTCCAAATTTCAGAGCTCTATCTCGCCCAGGAACCGAGATATGCGATAAAAAGTAAATGAACAGTCGTAGAATATATTCGGGGAATACAGAAAGTTGAGGAATTCCTCAAGGCATTTACAGTCCATATTTCAAAGCCCTATCTCGCTCAAGAACCGAGATATGCGATAAAAAGTAAATGAACACTGTTCTTTTTGATGTTGCAGCCGATCTTAAAGTCGTAGAATATTTTCGGGGATACAGAAATTTGAGGAATTTTACACGGCATTTAAAGTCCGAATTTCAAAGCTCTATCTCGCTCAGGAACCGAGATATGCGATGAAACGTATATGAACACTTTTCTTTTTGATGTTGCAGCCAATCTAAAAGTCGTAGAATATTTTCGGGGATACAGTAAGTTGAGGAATTTCACACGGCATTTCAGTCCAAATTTCAAAGCTCTATGTCGCTCAGGAACCGAGCTATGCGATAAAACGTAAATGAACAGTCGTAGAATGTATTCGGGGATACAGAAAGGTCAGGAATTTCACAAGGCATTTATAGTCCAAATTTCAAAGCTCCATCTCGCTCAGGAAGCGAGAAATGCGATAAAACGTAAATGAACTCTTTTCTTTTTGATGTTGCAGCCGATCTTAAAGTCGTAGAATATTTTCGGTGATACAGAAAGTTGAGGAATTTCACATGGCATTTATTGTTCAAATTTCAAAGCTCTGTCTCGCTCAGGAACAAAGATATGCGATAAAACGTAAATGAACAGTCGTAGAATATAGTCGGGAAATACAGAAAGTTGAGGATTTTCACAAGGCATTTATAGTCCAAATTTCAGAGCTCTATCTCGCCCAGGAACCGAGATATGCGATAAAAAGTAAATGAACAGTCGTAGAATATATTCGGGGAATACAGAAAGTTGAGGAATTCCTCAAGGCATTTACAGTCCATATTTCAAAGCCCTATCTCGCTCAAGAACCGAGATATGCGATAAAAAGTAAATGAACACTGTTCTTTTTGATGTTGCAGCCGATCTTAAAGTCGTAGAATATTTTCGGGGATACAGAAATTTGAGGAATTTTACACGGCATTTAAAGTCCGAATTTCAAAGCTCTATCTCGCTCAGGAACCGAGATATGCGATGAAACGTATATGAACACTTTTCTTTTTGATGTTGCAGCCAATCTAAAAGTCGTAGAATATTTTCGGGGATACAGTAAGTTGAGGAATTTCACACGGCATTTCAGTCCAAATTTCAAAGCTCTATGTCGCTCAGGAACCGAGCTATGCGATAAAACGTAAATGAACAGTCGTAGAATGTATTCGGGGATACAGAAAGGTGAGGAATTTCACAAGGCATTTATAGTCCAAATTTCAGAGCTCTGTCTCGCTCAGGAACAAAGACATGCGATAAAACGTAAATGAACAGTCGTAGAATATATTCGGGGATACAGAAAGTTGAGGAACTCCACACGGCATTTATAGTCCGAATTTCAAAGCTCTATCTCGCTCAGGAACCGAGATATGCGATAAAAAGTAAATGAACAGTCGTAGAATGTTTTCGGGGATACAGAAAGTTGAGGAATTTCACAAGGCATTTATAGTCCAAATTTCAGAGCTCTGTCTCGCTCAGGAACAAAGACATGCGATAAAACGTAAATGAACAGTCGTAGAATATATTCGGGGATACAGAAAGTTGAGGAACTCCACACGGCATTTCAGTCCAAATTTCAAAGCTCTATGTCGCTCAGGAACAGAGCTATGCGATAAAACGTAAATGAACAGTCGTAGAATAAATTCGGGGTTACAGAAAGTTGAGGAACTCCACTTGGCATTTATAGTCCAAATTTCAAAGCTGTATCTCGCTCAGGAACCGAGATATGCGATAAAAAGTAAATGAACAGTCGTAGAATGTTTTCGGGGATACAGAATGTTGAGGAATTTCACAAGGCATTTATAGTCCAAATTTCAGAGCTCTGTCTCGCTCAGGAACAAAGACATGCGATAAAACGTAAACGAACAGTCGTAGAATATATTTGGAGAATACAGAAAGTTGAGGAATTTCTCAAGACATTTACAGTCCATATTTCAAAGCCCTATCTCGCTCAAGAACCGAGATATGCAATAAAAAGTAAATGAACACTGTTCTTTTTGATGTTGCAGCCGATCTAAAAGTCGTAGAATATTTTCGGGGATACAGAAAGCTGAGGAATTTCACAAGGCATTTCAGTCCAAATTTCAAAGCTCTATCTCGCTCAGGAACCGAGCTATGCGATAAAACGTAAATGAACAGTCGTAGAATGTATTGAGGGATACAGAAAGTTGAGGAATTTCTCAAGACATTTATAGTCCATATTTCAAAGCCCTATCTCGCTCAAGAACCGAGATATGCGATAAAAAGTAAATGAACACTGTTCTTTTTGATGTTGCAGCCGATCTAAAAGTCGTAGAATATTTTCGGGGATACAGAAAGCTGAGGAATTTCACACGGCATTTCAGTCCAAATTTCAAAGCTCTATCTCGCTCAGGAACCGAGATATGCGATAAAAAGTAAATGAACACTGTTCTTTTTGATGTTGCAGCCGATCTAAAAGTCGTAGAATATTTTCGGGGATACAGAAAGCTGAGGAATTTCACAAGGCATTTCAGTCCAAATTTCAAAGCTCTATCTCGCTCAGGAACCGAGCTATGCGATAAAACGTAAATGAACAGTCGTAGAATGTATTCGGGGATACAGAAATTTGAGGAATTTCACACGGCACTTCTAGTCCAAATTTCAAAGCTCTATCTCGCTCAGGAACCGAGATATGCGTTAAAACGTAAATGTACACTTTTCTTTTATGTTGCAGCCGATCTAAAAGTCGTAGAATATATTCGGGGATACAGAAAGTTGAGGAATTTTTTCAAACGGCATTTATAGTCCGAATTTCAAAGCTCTATCTCGCTCAGGAACCGAGATATGCGATGAAACGTATATGAACACTTTTCTTTTTGATGTTGCAGCCAATCTAAAAGTCGTAGAATATATTCGGGGATACAGAAAGTTGAGGAATTTCACACGGCATTTCAGTCCAAATTTCAAAGCTCTATCTCGCTCAGGAACCGAGCTATGCGATAAAACGTAAATGAACAGTCGTAGAATGTATTCGGGGATACAGAAAGTTGAGGAATTTCACATGACATTTTTTGTCCCAATTTCAAAGCCCTATCTCGCTCAAGAACCGAGATATGCGATAAAAAGTAAATGAACACTGTTCTTTTTGATGTTGCAGCCGATCTAAAAGTCGTAGAATATTTTCGGGGATACAGAAAGCTGAGGAATTTCACACGGCATTTCAGTCCAAATTTCAAAGCTCTATCTCGCTCAGGAACCGAGATATGCGATAAAAAGTAAATGAACACTGTTCTTTTTGATGTTGCAGCCGATCTAAAAGTCGAAGAATATTTTCGGGGATACAGAACGTTGAAGAATTTCACACGGCATTTATAGTCCAAATTTCAAAGCTTTATCTCGCTCAGGAACCGAGATATGCGATAAAAAGTAAATGAACAGTCGTAGAATGTATTCGGGGAATACAGAAAGTTGAGGAATTTCAACCGGCATTTATTGTCCAAATTTCAAAGCTCTATCTCGCTCAGGAACCGAGCTATGCGATTAAACGTAAATGAACACTTTTCTTTTTGATGTTGCAGCCGATATTAAAGTCGTAGAATATACTCGGGGATACAGAAAGTTGAGGAACTCCACACGGCATTTATAGTCCGAATTTCAAAGCTCTATCTCGCTCAGGAACCGAGATATGCGATAAAAAGTAAATGAACAGTCGTAGAATGTTTTCGGGGATACAGAAAGCTGAGGAATTTCACACGGCATTTCAGTCCAAATTTCAAAGCTCTATCTCGCTCAGGAACCGAGATATGCGTTTAAACGTAAATGTACACTGTTCTTTTTGATGTTGCAGCCGTTCTAAAAGTCGTAGAATATATTCGGGGATACAGAAAGCTGAAGAATGTCACAAGGCATTTATAGTCCAAATTTCAAAGCTCTATCTCGCTCAGGAACCGAGATATGCGTTAAAACGTAAATGTACACTTTTCTTTTATAAAGCAGCCAATCTAAAAGTCGTAGAATATTTTCGGCGATACAGAAATTTGAGGAATTTCACAAGGCATTTATAGTCCGAATTTCAAAGCTCAATCTCGCTCAGGAACCGAGATATGCGATAAAAAGTAAATGAACAGTCGTAGAATGTTTTCGGGGAATACAGAACGTTGAGGAATTTCAACCGGCATTTATTGTCCAAATTTCAAAGCTCTATCTCGCTCAGGAACCGAGCTATGCGATTAAACGTAAATGAACACTTTTCTTTTTGATGTTGCAGCCGATATTAAAGTCGTAGAATATACTCGGGGATACAGAAAGTTGAGGAACTCCACACGGCATTTATAGTCCGAATTTAAAAGCTCTTTCTCGCTCAGGAACCGAGATATGCGATAAAAAGTAAATGAACAGTCGTAGAATGTTTTCGGGGATACAGAAAAATGAGGAATTTCACACGGCTTTTATAGTCCGAATTTCAAAGCTCTATCTCGCTCAGGAACCGAGATATGCGATGAAACGTATATGAACACTTTTCTTTTTGCTGTTGCAGCCAATCTAAAAGTCGTAGAATATTTTCGGGGATACAGTAAGTTGAGGAATTTCACACGGCATTTCAGTCCAAATTTCAAAGCTCTATCTCGCTCAGGAACCGAGATATGCGATAAAAAGTAAATGAACAGTCGTAGAATGTATTCGGGGATACAGAATGTTGAGGAATTTCACAAGGCATTTATAGTCCAAATTTCAGAGCTCTGTCTCGCTCAGGAACAAAGACATGCGATAAAACGTAAACGAACAGTCGTAGAATATATTTGGAGAATACAGAAAGTTGAGGAATTTCTCAAGACATTTACAGTCCATATTTCAAAGCCCTATCTCGCTCAAGAACCGAGATATGCAATAAAAAGTAAATGAACACTGTTCTTTTTGATGTTGCAGCCGATCTAAAAGTCGTAGAATATTTTCGGGGATACAGAAAGCTGAGGAATTTCACAAGGCATTTCAGTCCAAATTTCAAAGCTCTATCTCGCTCAGGAACCGAGCTATGCGATAAAACGTAAATGAACAGTCGTAGAATGTATTGGGGGATACAGAAAGTTGAGGAATTTCTCAAGACATTTATAGTCCATATTTCAAAGCCCTATCTCGCTCAAGAACCGAGATATGCGATAAAAAGTAAATGAACACTGTTCTTTTTGATGTTGCAGCCGATCTAAAAGTCGTAGAATATTTTCGGGGATACAGAAAGCTGAGGAATTTCACACGGCATTTCAGTCCAAATTTCAAAGCTCTATCTCGCTCAGGAACCGAGATATGCGATAAAAAGTAAATGAACACTGTTCTTTTTGATGTTGCAGCCGATCTAAAAGTCGTAGAATATTTTCGGGGATACAGAAAGCTGAGGAATTTCACAAGGCATTTCAGTCCAAATTTCAAAGCTCTATCTCGCTCAGGAACCGAGCTATGCGATAAAACGTAAATGAACAGTCGTAGAATGTATTCGGGGATACAGAAATTTGAGGAATTTCACACGGCACTTCTAGTCCAAATTTCAAAGCTCTATCTCGCTCAGGAACCGAGATATGCGTTAAAACGTAAATGTACACTTTTCTTTTATGTTGCAGCCGATCTAAAAGTCGTAGAATATATTCGGGGATACAGAAAGTTGAGGAATTTTTTCAAACGGCATTTATAGTCCGAATTTCAAAGCTCTATCTCGCTCAGGAACCGAGATATGCGATGAAACGTATATGAACACTTTTCTTTTTGATGTTGCAGCCAATCTAAAAGTCGTAGAATATATTCGGGGATACAGAAAGTTGAGGAATTTCACACGGCATTTCAGTCCAAATTTCAAAGCTCTATCTCGCTCAGGAACCGAGCTATGCGATAAAACGTAAATGAACAGTCGTAGAATGTATTCGGGGATACAGAAAGTTGAGGAATTTCACATGACATTTTTTGTCCCAATTTCAAAGCCCTATCTCGCTCAAGAACCGAGATATGCGATAAAAAGTAAATGAACACTGTTCTTTTTGATGTTGCAGCCGATCTAAAAGTCGTAGAATATTTTCGGGGATACAGAAAGCTGAGGAATTTCACACGGCATTTCAGTCCAAATTTCAAAGCTCTATCTCGCTCAGGAACCGAGATATGCGATAAAAAGTAAATGAACACTGTTCTTTTTGATGTTGCAGCCGATCTAAAAGTCGAAGAATATTTTCGGGGATACAGAACGTTGAAGAATTTCACACGGCATTTATAGTCCAAATTTCAAAGCTTTATCTCGCTCAGGAACCGAGATATGCGATAAAAAGTAAATGAACAGTCGTAGAATGTATTCGGGGAATACAGAAAGTTGAGGAATTTCAACCGGCATTTATTGTCCAAATTTCAAAGCTCTATCTCGCTCAGGAACCGAGCTATGCGATTAAACGTAAATGAACACTTTTCTTTTTGATGTTGCAGCCGATATTAAAGTCGTAGAATATACTCGGGGATACAGAAAGTTGAGGAACTCCACACGGCATTTATAGTCCGAATTTCAAAGCTCTATCTCGCTCAGGAACCGAGATATGCGATAAAAAGTAAATGAACAGTCGTAGAATGTTTTCGGGGATACAGAAAGCTGAGGAATTTCACACGGCATTTCAGTCCAAATTTCAAAGCTCTATCTCGCTCAGGAACCGAGATATGCGTTTAAACGTAAATGTACACTGTTCTTTTTGATGTTGCAGCCGTTCTAAAAGTCGTAGAATATATTCGGGGATACAGAAAGCTGAAGAATGTCACAAGGCATTTATAGTCCAAATTTCAAAGCTCTATCTCGCTCAGGAACCGAGATATGCGTTAAAACGTAAATGTACACTTTTCTTTTATAAAGCAGCCAATCTAAAAGTCGTAGAATATTTTCGGCGATACAGAAATTTGAGGAATTTCACAAGGCATTTATAGTCCGAATTTCAAAGCTCAATCTCGCTCAGGAACCGAGATATGCGATAAAAAGTAAATGAACAGTCGTAGAATGTTTTCGGGGAATACAGAACGTTGAGGAATTTCAACCGGCATTTATTGTCCAAATTTCAAAGCTCTATCTCGCTCAGGAACCGAGCTATGCGATTAAACGTAAATGAACACTTTTCTTTTTGATGTTGCAGCCGATATTAAAGTCGTAGAATATACTCGGGGATACAGAAAGTTGAGGAACTCCACACGGCATTTATAGTCCGAATTTAAAAGCTCTTTCTCGCTCAGGAACCGAGATATGCGATAAAAAGTAAATGAACAGTCGTAGAATGTTTTCGGGGATACAGAAAAATGAGGAATTTCACACGGCTTTTATAGTCCGAATTTCAAAGCTCTATCTCGCTCAGGAACCGAGATATGCGATGAAACGTATATGAACACTTTTCTTTTTGCTGTTGCAGCCAATCTAAAAGTCGTAGAATATTTTCGGGGATACAGTAAGTTGAGGAATTTCACACGGCATTTCAGTCCAAATTTCAAAGCTCTATGTCGCTCAGGAACCGAGCTATGCGATAAAACGTAAATGAACAGTCGTAGAATGTATTCGGGGATACAGAAAGGTGAGGAATTTCACAAGGCATTTATAGTCCAAATTTCAGAGCTCTGTCTCGCTCAGGAACAAAGACATGCGATAAAACGTAAATGAACAGTCGTAGAATATATTCGGGGATACAGAAAGTTGAGGAACTCCACACGGCATTTATAGTCCGAATTTCAAAGCTCTATCTCGCTCAGGAACCGAGATATGCGATAAAAAGTAAATGAACAGTCGTAGAATGTTTTCGGGGATACAGAAAGTTGAGGAATTTCACAAGGCATTTATAGTCCAAATTTCAAAGCTCTATCTCGCTCAGGAACCGAGCTATGCGATAAATCGAAAATGAACAGTCGTAGAATGTATTCGGGGATACAGAAAGTTGAGGAATTTCTCAAGACATTTATAGTCCAAATTTCAGAGCTCTGTCTCGCTCAGGAACAAAGACATGCGATAAAACGTAAATGAACAGTCGTAGAATATATTCGGGGATACAGAAAGTTGAGGAACTCCACACGGCATTTATAGTCCGAATTTCAAAGCTCTATCTCGCTCAGGAACCGAGATATGCGATAAAAAGTAAATGAACAGTCGTAGAATGTTTTCGGGGATACAGAAAGTTGAGGAATTTCACAAGGCATTTATAGTCCAAATTTCAGAGCTCTGTCTCGCTCAGGAACAAAGACATGCGATAAAACGTAAATGAACAGTCGTAGAATATATTCGGGGATACAGAAAGTTGAGGAACTCCACACGGCATTTCAGTCCAAATTTCAAAGCTCTATGTCGCTCAGGAACAGAGCTATGCGATAAAACGTAAATGAACAGTCGTAGAATAAATTCAGGGTTACAGAAAGTTGAGGAACTCCACTTGGCATTTATAGTCCAAATTTCAAAGCTGTATCTCGCTCAGGAACCGAGATATGCGATAAAAAGTAAATGAACAGTCGTAGAATGTATTCGGGGATACAGAATGTTGAGGAATTTCACAAGGCATTTATAGTCCAAATTTCAGAGCTCTGTCTCGCTCAGGAACAAAGACATGCGATAAAACGTAAACGAACAGTCGTAGAATATATTTGGAGAATACAGAAAGTTGAGGGATTTCTCAAGACATTTACAGTCCATATTTCAAAGCCCTATCTCGCTCAAGAACCGAGATATGCGATAAAAAGTAAATGAACACTGTTCTTTTTGATGTTGCAGCCGATCTAAAAGTCGAAGAATATTTTCGGGGATACAGAAAGCTGAGGAATTTCACAAGGCATTTCAGTCCAAATTTCAAAGCTCTATCTCGCTCAGGAACCGAGCTATGCGATAAAACGTAAATGAACAGTCGTAGAATGTATTGGGGGATACAGAAAGTTGAGGAATTTCTCAAGACATTTATAGTCCATATTTCAAAGCCCTATCTCGCTCAAGAACCGAGATATGCGATAAAAAGTAAATGAACACTGTTCTTTTTGATGTTGCAGCCGATCTAAAAGTCGTAGAATATTTTCGGGGATACAGAAAGTTGAGGAATTTTACACGGCATTTAAAGTCCGAATTTCAAAGCTCTATCTCGCTCAGGAACCGAGATATGCGATGAAACGTATATGAACACTTTTCTTTTTGATGTTGCAGCCAATCTAAAAGTCGTAGAATATTTTCGGGGATACAGTAAGTTGAGGAATTTCACACGGCATTTCAGTCCAAATTTCAAAGCTCTATGTCGCTCAGGAACCGAGCTATGCGATAAAACGTAAATGAACAGTCGTAGAATGTATTCGGGGATACAGAAAGGTGAGGAATTTCACAAGGCATTTATAGTCCAAATTTCAGAGCTCTGTCTCGCTCAGGAACAAAGACATGCGATAAAACGTAAATGAACAGTCGTAGAATATATTCGGGGATACAGAAAGTTGAGGAACTCCACACGGCATTAATAGTCCGAATTTCAAAGCTCTATCTCGCTCAGGAACCGAGATATGCGATAAAAAGTAAATGAACAGTCGTAGAATGTTTTCGAGGATACAGAAAGTTGAGGAATTTCACAAGGCATTTATAGTCCAAATTTCAGAGCTCTGTCTCGCTCAGGAACAAAGACATGCGATAAAACGTAAATGAACAGTCGTAGAATATATTCGGGGATACAGAAAGTTGAGGAACTCCACACGGCATTTCAGTCCAAATTTCAAAGCTCTATGTCGCTCAGGAACAGAGCTATGCGATAAAACGTAAATGAACAGTCGTAGAATAAATTCGGGGTTACAGAAAGTTGAGGAACTCCACTTGGCATTTATAGTCCAAATTTCAAAGCTGTATCTCGCTCAGGAACCGAGATATGCGATAAAAAGTAAATGAACACTCGTAGAATGTATTCGGGGATACAGAATGTTGAGGAATTTCACAAGGCATTTATAGTCCAAATTTCAGAGCTCTGTCTCGCTCAGGAACAAAGACATGCGATAAAACGTAAACGAACAGTCGTAGAATATATTTGGAGAATACAGAAAGTTGAGGAATTTCTCAAGACATTTACAGTCCATATTTCAAAGCCCTATCTCGCTCAAGAACCGAGATATGCGATAAAAAGTAAATGAACACTGTTCTTTTTGATGTTGCAGCCGATCTAAAAGTCGTAGAATATTTTCGGGGATACAGAAAGCTGAGGAATTTCACAAGGCATTTCAGTCCAAATTTCAAAGCTCTATCTCGCTCAGGAACCGAGCTATGCGATAAAACGTAAATGAACAGTCGTAGAATGTATTGGGGGATACAGAAAGTTGAGGAATTTCTCAAGACATTTATAGTCCATATTTCAAAGCCCTATCTCGCTCAAGAACCGAGATATGCGATAAAAAGTAAATGAACACTGTTCTTTTTGATGTTGCAGCCGATCTAAAAGTCGTAGAATATTTTCGGGGATACAGAAAGCTGAGGAATTTCACACGGCATTTCAGTCCAAATTTCAAAGCTCTATCTCGCTCAGGAACCGAGATATGCGATAAAAAGTGAATGAACACTGTTCTTTTTGATGTTGCAGCCGATCTAAAAGTCGTAGAATATTTTCGGGGATACAGAAAGCTGAGGAATTTCACAAGGCATTTCAGTCCAAATTTCAAAGCTCTATCTCGCTCAGGAACCGAGCTATGCGATAAAACGTAAATGAACAGTCGTAGAATGTATTCGGGGATACAGAAATTTGAGGAATTTCACACGGCATTTCTAGTCCAAATTTCAAAGCTCTATCTCGCTCAGGAACCGAGATATGCGTTAAAACGTAAATGTACACTTTTCTTTTATGTTGCAGCCGATCTAAAAGTCGTAGAATATATTCGGGGATACAGAAAGTTGAGGAATTTTTTCAAACGGCATTTATAGTCCGAATTTCAAAGCTCTATCTCGCTCAGGAACCGAGATATGCGATGAAACGTATATGAACACTTTTCTTTTTGATGTTGCAGCCAATCTAAAAGTCGTAGAATATTTTCGGGGATACAGAAAGTTGAGGAATTTCACACGGCATTTCAGTCCAAATTTCAAAGCTCTATCTCGCTCAGGAACCGAGCTATGCGATAAAACGTAAATGAACAGTCGTAGAATGTATTCGGGGATACAGAAAGTTGAGGAATTTCACATGACATTTTTTGTCCCAATTTCAAAGCCCTATCTCGCTCAAGAACCGAGATATGCGATAAAAAGTAAATGAACACTGTTCTTTTTGATGTTGCAGCCGATCTAAAAGTCGTAGAATATTTTCGGGGATACAGAAAGCTGAGGAATTTCACACGGCATTTCAGTCCAAATTTCAAAGCTCTATCTCGCTCAGGAACCGAGATATGCGATAAAAAGTAAATGAACACTGTTCTTTTTGATGTTGCAGCCGATCTAAAAGTCGAAGAATATTTTCGGGGATACAGAACGTTGAAGAATTTCACACGGCATTTATAGTCCAAATTTCAAAGCTTTATCTCGCTCAGGAACCGAGATATGCGATAAAAAGTAAATGAACAGTCGTAGAATGTATTCGGGGAATACAGAAAGTTGAGGAATTTCAACCGGCATTTATTGTCCAAATTTCAAAGCTCTATCTCGCTCAGGAACCGAGCTATGCGATTAAACGTAAATGAACACTTTTCTTTTTGATGTTGCAGCCGATATTAAAGTCGTAGAATATACTCGGGGATACAGAAAGTTGAGGAACTCCACACGGCATTTATAGTCCGAATTTCAAAGCTCTATCTCGCTCAGGAACCGAGATATGCGATAAAAAGTAAATGAACAGTCGTAGAATGTTTTCGGGGATACAGAAAGCTGAGGAATTTCACACGGCATTTCAGTCCAAATTTCAAAGCTCTATCTCGCTCAGGAACCGAGATATGCGTTTAAACGTAAATGTACACTGTTCTTTTTGATGTTGCAGCCGTTCTAAAAGTCGTAGAATATATTCGGGGATACAGAAAGCTGAAGAATGTCACAAGGCATTTATAGTCCAAATTTCAAAGCTCTATCTCGCTCAGGAACCGAGATATGCGTTAAAACGTAAATGTACACTTTTCTTTTATAAAGCAGCCAATCTAAAAGTCGTAGAATATTTTCGGCGATACAGAAATTTGAGGAATTTCACAAGGCATTTATAGTCCGAATTTCAAAGCTCAATCTCGCTCAGGAACCGAGATATGCGATAAAAAGTAAATGAACAGTCGTAGAATGTTTTCGGGGAATACAGAACGTTGAGGAATTTCAACCGGCATTTATTGTCCAAATTTCAAAGCTCTATCTCGCTCAGGAACCGAGCTATGCGATTAAACGTAAATGAACACTTTTCTTTTTGATGTTGCAGCCGATATTAAAGTCGTAGAATATACTCGGGGATACAGAAAGTTGAGGAACTCCACACGGCATTTATAGTCCGAATTTAAAAGCTCTTTCTCGCTCAGGAACCGAGATATGCGATAAAAAGTAAATGAACAGTCGTAGAATGTTTTCGGGGATACAGAAAAATGAGGAATTTCACACGGCTTTTATAGTCCGAATTTCAAAGCTCTATCTCGCTCAGGAACCGAGATATGCGATGAAACGTATATGAACACTTTTCTTTTTGCTGTTGCAGCCAATCTAAAAGTCGTAGAATATTTTCGGGGATACAGTAAGTTGAGGAATTTCACACGGCATTTCAGTCCAAATTTCAAAGCTCTATGTCGCTCAGGAACCGAGCTATGCGATAAAACGTAAATGAACAGTCGTAGAATGTATTCGGGGATACAGAAAGGTGAGGAATTTCACAAGGCATTTATAGTCCAAATTTCAGAGCTCTGTCTCGCTCAGGAACAAAGACATGCGATAAAACGTAAATGAACAGTCGTAGAATATATTCGGGGATACAGAAAGTTGAGGAACTCCACACGGCATTTATAGTCCGAATTTCAAAGCTCTATCTCGCTCAGGAACCGAGATATGCGATAAAAAGTAAATGAACAGTCGTAGAATGTTTTCGGGGATACAGAAAGTTGAGGAATTTCACAAGGCATTTATAGTCCAAATTTCAAAGCTCTATCTCGCTCAGGAACCGAGCTATGCGATAAAACGAAAATGAACAGTCGTAGAATGTATTCGGGGATACAGAAAGTTGAGGAATTTCTCAAGACATTTATAGTCCAAATTTCAGAGCTCTGTCTCGCTCAGGAACAAAGACATGCGATAAAACGTAAATGAACAGTCGTAGAATATATTCGGGGATACAGAAAGTTGAGGAACTCCACACGGCATTTATAGTCCGAATTTCAAAGCTCCATCTCGCTCAGGAACCGAGATATGCGATAAAAAGTAAATGAACAGTCGTAGAATGTTTTCGGGGATACAGAAAGTTGAGGAATTTCACAAGGCATTTATAGTCCAAATTTCAGAGCTCTGTCTCGCTCAGGAACAAAGACATGCGATAAAACGTAAATGAACAGTCGTAGAATATATTCGGGGATACAGAAAGTTGAGGAACTCCACACGGCATTTCAGTCCAAATTTCAAAGCTCTATGTCGCTCAGGAACAGAGCTATGCGATAAAACGTAAATGAACAGTCGTAGAATAAATTCAGGGTTACAGAAAGTTGAGGAACTCCACTTGGCATTTATAGTCCAAATTTCAAAGCTGTATCTCGCTCAGGAACCGAGATATGCGATAAAAAGTAAATGAACAGTCGTAGAATGTATTCGGGGATACAGAATGTTGAGGAATTTCACAAGGCATTTATAGTCCAAATTTCAGAGCTCTGTCTCGCTCAGGAACAAAGACATGCGATAAAACGTAAACGAACAGTCGTAGAATATATTTGGAGAATACAGAAAGTTGAGGAATTTCTCAAGACATTTACAGTCCATATTTCAAAGCCCTATCTCGCTCAAGAACCGAGATATGCGATAAAAAGTAAATGAACACTGTTCTTTTTGATGTTGCAGCCGATCTAAAAGTCGAAGAATATTTTCGGGGATACAGAAAGCTGAGGAATTTCACAAGGCATTTCAGTCCAAATTTCAAAGCTCTATCTCGCTCAGGAACCGAGCTATGCGATAAAACGTAAATGAACAGTCGTAGAATGTATTGGGGGATACAGAAAGTTGAGGAATTTCTCAAGACATTTATAGTCCATATTTCAAAGCCCTATCTCGCTCAAGAACCGAGATATGCGATAAAAAGTAAATGAACACTGTTCTTTTTGATGTTGCAGCCGATCTAAAAGTCGTAGAATATTTTCGGGGATACAGAAAGTTGAGGAATTTTACACGGCATTTAGAGTCCGAATTTCAAAGCTCTATCTCGCTCAGGAACCGAGATATGCGATGAAACGTATATGAACACTTTTCTTTTTGATGTTGCAGCCAATCTAAAAGTCGTAGAATATTTTCGGGGATACAGTAAGTTGAGGAATTTCACACGGCATTTCAGTCCAAATTTCAAAGCTCTATGTCGCTCAGGAACCGAGCTATGCGATAAAACGTAAATGAACAGTCGTAGAATGTATTCGGGGATACAGAAAGGTGAGGAATTTCACAAGGCATTTATAGTCCAAATTTCAGAGCTCTGTCTCGCTCAGGAACAAAGACATGCGATAAAACGTAAATGAACAGTCGTAGAATATATTCGGGGATACAGAAAGTTGAGGAACTCCACACGGCATTAATAGTCCGAATTTCAAAGCTCTATCTCGCTCAGGAACCGAGATATGCGATAAAAAGTAAATGAACAGTCGTAGAATGTTTTCGAGGATACAGAAAGTTGAGGAATTTCACAAGGCATTTATAGTCCAAATTTCAGAGCTCTGTCTCGCTCAGGAACAAAGACATGCGATAAAACGTAAATGAACAGTCGTAGAATATATTCGGGGATACAGAAAGTTGAGGAACTCCACACGGCATTTCAGTCCAAATTTCAAAGCTCTATGTCGCTCAGGAACAGAGCTATGCGATAAAACGTAAATGAACAGTCGTAGAATAAATTCGGGGTTACAGAAAGTTGAGGAACTCCACTTGGCATTTATAGTCCAAATTTCAAAGCTGTATCTCGCTCAGGAACCGAGATATGCGATAAAAAGTAAATGAACACTCGTAGAATGTATTCGGGGATACAGAATGTTGAGGAATTTCACAAGGCATTTATAGTCCAAATTTCAGAGCTCTGTCTCGCTCAGGAACAAAGACATGCGATAAAACGTAAACGAACAGTCGTAGAATATATTTGGAGAATACAGAAAGTTGAGGAATTTCTCAAGACATTTACAGTCCATATTTCAAAGCCCTATCTCGCTCAAGAACCGAGATATGCGATAAAAAGTAAATGAACACTGTTCTTTTTGATGTTGCAGCCGATCTAAAAGTCGTAGAATATTTTCGGGGATACAGAAAGCTGAGGAATTTCACAAGGCATTTCAGTCCAAATTTCAAAGCTCTATCTCGCTCAGGAACCGAGCTATGCGATAAAACGTAAATGAACAGTCGTAGAATGTATTGGGGGATACAGAAAGTTGAGGAATTTCTCAAGACATTTATAGTCCATATTTCAAAGCCCTATCTCGCTCAAGAACCGAGATATGCGATAAAAAGTAAATGAACACTGTTCTTTTTGATGTTGCAGCCGATCTAAAAGTCGTAGAATATTTTCGGGGATACAGAAAGCTGAGGAATTTCACAAGGCATTTCAGTCCAAATTTCAAAGCTCTATCTCGCTCAGGAACCGAGCTATGCGATAAAACGTAAATGAACAGTCGTAGAATGTATTCGGGGATACAGAAATTTGAGGAATTTCACACGGCATTTCTAGTCCAAATTTCAAAGCTCTATCTCGCTCAGGAACCGAGATATGCGTTAAAACGTAAATGTACACTTTTCTTTTATGTTGCAGCCGATCTAAAAGTCGTAGAATATATTCGGGGATACAGAAAGTTGAGGAATTTTTTCAAACGGCATTTATAGTCCGAATTTCAAAGCTCTATCTCGCTCAGGAACCGAGATATGCGATGAAACGTATATGAACACTTTTCTTTTTGATGTTGCAGCCAATCTAAAAGTCGTAGAATATTTTCGGGGATACAGAAAGTTGAGGAATTTCACACGGCATTTCAGTCCAAATTTCAAAGCTCTATCTCGCTCAGGAACCGAGCTATGCGATAAAACGTAAATGAACAGTCGTAGAATGTATTCGGGGATACAGAAAGTTGAGGAATTTCACATGACATTTTTTGTCCCAATTTCAAAGCCCTATCTCGCTCAAGAACCGAGATATGCGATAAAAAGTAAATGAACACTGTTCTTTTTGATGTTGCAGCCGATCTAAAAGTCGTAGAATATTTTCGGGGATACAGAAAGCTGAGGAATTTCACACGGCATTTCAGTCCAAATTTCAAAGCTCTATCTCGCTCAGGAACCGAGATATGCGATAAAAAGTAAATGAACACTGTTCTTTTTGATGTTGCAGCCGATCTAAAAGTCGAAGAATATTTTCGGGGATACAGAACGTTGAAGAATTTCACACGGCATTTATAGTCCAAATTTCAAAGCTTTATCTCGCTCAGGAACCGAGATATGCGATAAAAAGTAAATGAACAGTCGTAGAATGTATTCGGGGAATACAGAAAGTTGAGGAATTTCAACCGGCATTTATTGTCCAAATTTCAAAGCTCTATCTCGCTCAGGAACCGAGCTATGCGATTAAACGTAAATGAACACTTTTCTTTTTGATGTTGCAGCCGATCTAAAAGTCGTAGAATATTTTCGGGGATACAGAAAGCTGAGGAATTTCACACGGCATTTCAGTCCAAATTTCAAAGCTCTATCTCGCTCAGGAACCGAGATATGCGATAAAAAGTAAATGAACACTGTTCTTTTTGATGTTGCAGCCGATCTAAAAGTCGTAGAATATACTCGGGGATACAGAAAGTTGAGGAACTCCACACGGCATTTATAGTCCGAATTTCAAAGCTCTATCTCGCTCAGGAACCGAGATATGCGATAAAAAGTAAATGAACAGTCGTAGAATGTTTTCGGGGATACAGAAAGCTGAGGAATTTCACACGGCATTTCAGTCCAAATTTCAAAGCTCTATCTCGCTCAGGAACCGAGATATGCGTTTAAACGTAAATGTACACTGTTCTTTTTGATGTTGCAGCCGTTCTAAAAGTCGTAGAATATATTCGGGGATACAGAAAGCTGAAGAATGTCACAAGGCATTTATAGTCCAAATTTCAAAGCTCTATCTCGCTCAGGAACCGAGATATGCGTTAAAACGTAAATGTACACTTTTCTTTTATAAAGCAGCCAATCTAAAAGTCGTAGAATATTTTCGGCGATACAGAAATTTGAGGAATTTCACAAGGCATTTATAGTCCGAATTTCAAAGCTCAATCTCGCTCAGGAACCGAGATATGCGATAAAAAGTAAATGAACAGTCGTAGAATGTATTCGGGGAATACAGAACGTTGAGGAATTTCAACCGGCATTTATTGTCCAAATTTCAAAGCTCTATCTCGCTCAGGAACCGAGCTATGCGATTAAACGTAAATGAACACTTTTCTTTTTGATGTTGCAGCCGATATTAAAGTCGTAGAATATACTCGGGGATACAGAAAGTTGAGGAACTCCACACGGCATTTATAGTCCGAATTTAAAAGCTCTTTCTCGCTCAGGAACCGAGATATGCGATAAAAAGTAAATGAACAGTCGTAGAATGTTTTCGGGGATACAGAAAAATGAGGAATTTCACACGGCTTTTATAGTCCGAATTTCAAAGCTCTATCTCGCTCAGGAACCGAGATATGCGATGAAACGTATATGAACACTTTTCTTTTTGCTGTTGCAGCCAATCTAAAAGTCGTAGAATATTTTCGGGGATACAGTAAGTTGAGGAATTTCACACGGCATTTCAGTCCAAATTTCAAAGCTCTATGTCGCTCAGGAACCGAGCTATGCGATAAAACGTAAATGAACAGTCGTAGAATGTATTCGGGGATACAGAAAGGTGAGGAATTTCACAAGGCATTTATAGTCCAAATTTCAGAGCTCTGTCTCGCTCAGGAACAAAGACATGCGATAAAACGTAAATGAACAGTCGTAGAATATATTCGGGGATACAGAAAGTTGAGGAACTCCACACGGCATTTATAGTCCGAATTTCAAAGCTCTATCTCGCTCAGGAACCGAGATATGCGATAAAAAGTAAATGAACAGTCGTAGAATGTTTTCGGGGATACAGAAAGTTGAGGAATTTCACAAGGCATTTATAGTCCAAATTTCAAAGCTCTATCTCGCTCAGGAACCGAGCTATGCGATAAAACGAAAATGAACAGTCGTAGAATGTATTCGGGGATACAGAAAGTTGAGGAATTTCTCAAGACATTTATAGTCCATATTTCAAAGCCCTATCTCGCTCAAGAACCGAGATATGCGATAAAAAGTAAATGAACACTTTTCTTTTTGATGTTGCAGCCGATATTAAAGTCGTAGAATATTTTCGGGGATACAGAAAGCTGAGGAATTTCACACGGCATTTCAGTCCAAATTTCAAAGCTCTATCTCGCTCAGGAACCGAGATATGCGATAAAAAGTAAATGAACACTGTTCTTTTTGATGTTGCAGCCGATCTAAAAGTCGTAGAATATTTTCGGGGATACAGAAAGCTGAGGAATTTCACAAGGCATTTCAGTCCAAATTTCAAAGCTCTATCTCGCTCAGGAACCGAGCTATGCGATAAAACGTAAATAAACAGTCGTAGAATGTATTCGGGGATACAGAAATTTGAGGAATTTCACACGGCATTTCTAGTCCAAATTTCAAAGCTCTATCTCGCTCAGGAACCGAGATATGCGTTAAAACGTAAATGTACACTTTTCTTTTATGTTGCAGCCGATCTAAAAGTCGTAGAATATATTCGGGGAATACAGAAAGTTGAGGAATTTTTGCAAACGGCATTTATAGTCCGAATTTCAAAGCTCTATCTCGCTCAGGAACCGAGATATGCGCTAAAACGTAAATGTACACTTTTCTTTTATGTAGCAGCCGATCTAAAAGTCGTAGAATATATTCGGGGATACAGAAAGTTGAGGAATTTTTTCAAACGGCATTTATAGTCCGAATTTCAAAGCTCTATCTCGCTCAGGAACCGAGATATGCGATGAAACGTATATGAACACTTTTCTTTTTGATGTTGCAGCCAATCTAAAAGTCGTAGAATATTTTCGGGGATACAGAAAGTTGAGGAATTTCACACGGCATTTCAGTCCAAATTTCAAAGCTCTATCTCGCTCAGGAACCGAGCTATGCGATAAAACGTAAATGAACAGTCGTAGAATGTATTCGGGGATACAGAAAGTTGAGGAATTTCTCAAGGCATTTATAGTCCATATTTCAAAGCCCTATCTCGCTCAAGAACCGAGATATGCGATAAAAAGTAAATGAACACTGTTCTTTTTGATGTTGCAGCCGATCTAAAAGTCGTAGAATATTTTCGGGGATACAGAAATTTGAGGAATTTCACAAGTCATTTATAGTCCGAATTTCAAAGCTCAATCTCGCTCAGGAACCGAGCTTTGCGATAAAACGTAAATGAACAGTCGTAGAATGTATTCGGGGATACAGAAATTTGAGGAATTTCACACGGCATTTCAGTCCAAATTTCAAAGCTCTATCTCGCTCAGGAACCGAGATATGCGATAAAAAGTAAATGAACACTGTTCTTTTTGATGTTGCAGCCGATCTAAAAGTCGAAGAATATTTTCGGGGATACAGAACGTTGAAGAATTTCACACGGCATTTATAGTCCAAATTTCAAAGCTTTATCTCGCTCAGGAACCGAGATATGCGTTAAAACGTAAATGTACACTTTTCTTTTATGTTGCAGCCAATCTAAAAGTCGTAGAATATTTTCGGGGATACAGAAAGTTGAGGAATTTCACACGGCATTTCAGTCCAAATTTCAAAGCTCTATCTCGCTCAGGAACCGAGCTATGCGATAAAACGTAAATGAACAGTCGTAGAATGTATTCGGGGAATACAGAACGTTGAGGAATTTCAACCGGCATTTATTGTCCAAATTTCAAAGCTCTATCTCGCTCAGGAACCGAGCTATGCGATTAAACGTAAATGAACACTTTTCTTTTTGATGTTGCAGCCAATCTAAAAGTCGTAGAATATTTTCGGGGATACAGAAAGTTGAGGAATTTCACACGGCATTTCAGTCCAAATTTCAAAGCTCTTTCTCGCTCAGGAACCGAGATATGCGATAAAAAGTAAATGAACAGTCGTAGAATGTTTTCGGGGATACAGAAAGTTGAGGAATTTCACACGGCTTTTATAGTCCGAATTTCAAAGCTCTATCTCGCTCAGGAACCGAGATATGCGATGAAACGTATATGAACACTTTTCTTTTTGCTGTTGCAGCCAATCTAAAAGTCGTAGAATATTTTCGGGGATACAGTAAGTTGAGGAATTTCACACGGCATTTCAGTCCAAATTTCAAAGCTCTATGTCGCTCAGGAACCGAGCTATGCGATAAAACGTAAATGAACAGTCGTAGAATGTATTCGGGGATACAGAAAGGTGAGGAATTTCACAAGGCATTTATAGTCCAAAAATCAGAGCTCTGTCTCGCTCAGGAACAAAGACATGCGATAAAACGTAAATGAACAGTCGTAGAATATATTCGGGGATACAGAAAGTAGAGGAACTCCACACGGCATTTATAGTCCGAATTTCAAAGCTCTATCTCGCTCAGGAACCGAGATATGCGATAAAAAGTAAATGAACAGTCGTAGAATGTTTTCGGGGATACAGAAAGTTGAGGAATTTCACCAGGCATTTATAGTCCAAATTTCAGAGCTCTGTCTCGCTCAGGAACAAAGACATGCGATAAAACGTAAATGAACAGTCGTAGAATATATTCGGGGATACAGAAAGTTGAGGAACTCCACACGGCATTTCAGTCCAAATTTCAAAGCTCTATGTCGCTCAGGAACAGAGCTATGCGATAAAACGTAAATGAACAGTCGTAGAATAAATTCGGGGTTACAGAAAGTTGAGGAACTCCACTTGGCATTTATAGTCCAAATTTCAAAGCTGTATCTCGCTCAGGAACCGAAATATGCGATAAAAAGTAAATGAACAGTCGTAGAATGTATTCGGGGATACAGAAAGTTGAGGAATTTCACAAGGCATTTATAGTCCAAATTTCAGAGCTCTGTCTCGCTCAGGAACAAAAACATGCGATACAACGTAAACGAACAGTCGTAGAATATATTTGGGGAATACAGAAAGTTGAGGAATTTCTCAAGACATTTACAGTCCATATTTCAAAGCCCTATCTCGCTCAAGAACCGAGATATGCGATAAAAAGTAAATGAACACTGTTCTTTTTGATGTTGCAGCCGATCTAAAAGTCGTAGAATATTTTTGGGGATACAGAAAGCTCAGGAATTTCACAAGGCATTTCAGTCCAAATTTCAAAGCTCTATCTCGCTCAGGAACCGAGCTATGCGATAAAACGTAAATGAACAGTCGTAGAATGTATTCGGGGATATAGAAAGTTGAGGAATTTCTCAAGACATTTATAGTCCATATTTCAAAGCCCTATCTCGCTCAAGAACCGAGATATGCGATAAAAAGTAAATGAACACTTTTCTTTTTGATGTTGCAGCCGATCTAAAAGTCGTAGAATATTTTCGGGGATACAGAAAGCTGAGGAATTTCACACGGCATTTCAGTCCAAATTTCAAAGCTCTATCTCGCTCAGGAACCGAGATATGCGATAAAAAGTAAATGAACACTGTTCTTTTTGATGTTGCAGCCGATCTAAAAGTCGTAGAATATTTTCGGGGATACAGAAAGCTGAGGAATTTCACAAGGCATTTCAGTCCATATTTCAAAGCTCTATCTCGCTCAGGAACCGAGCTATGCGATAAAACGTAAATAAACAGTCGTAGAATGTATTCGGGGATACAGAAATTTGAGGAATTTCACACGGCATTTCTAGTCCAAATTTCAAAGCTCTATCTCGCTCAGGAACCGAGATATGCGTTAAAACGTAAATGTACACTTTTCTTTTATGTTGCAGCCGATCTAAAAGTCGTAGAATATATTCGGGGATACAGAAAGTTGAGGAATTTTTGCAAACGGCATTTATAGTCCGAATTTCAAAGCTCTATCTCGCTCAGGAACCGAGATATGCGTTAAAACGTAAATGTACACTTTTCTTTTATGTTGCAGCCGATCTAAAAGTCGTAGAATATTTTCGGGGATACAGAAAGTTGAGGAATTTCACACGGCATTTCAGTCCAAATTTCAAAGCTCTATCTCGCTCAGGAACCGAGCTATGCGATAAAACGTAAATGAACGGTCGTAGAATGTATTCGGGGATACAGAAAGTTGAGGAATTTCTCAAGGCATTTATAGTCCATATTTCAAAGCCCTATCTCGCTCAAGAACCGAGATATGCGATAAAAAGTAAATGAACACTGTTATTTTTGATGTTGCAGCCGATCTAAAAGTCGTAGAATATTTTCGGGGATACAGAAATTTGAGGAATTTCACAAGTCATTTATAGTCCGAATTTCAAAGCTCAATCTCGCTCAGGAACCGAGCTATGCGATAAAACGTAAATGAACAGTCGTAGAATGTATTCGGGGATACAGAAATTTGAGGAATTTCACACGGCATTTCAGTCCAAATTTCAAAGCTCTATCTCGCTCAGGAACCGAGATATGCGATAAAAAGTAAATGAACACTGTTCTTTTTGATGTTGCAGCCGATCTAAAAGTCGAAGAATATTTTCGGGGATACAGAACGTTGAAGAATTTCACAAGGCATTTATAGTCCAAATTTGAAAACTCTATCTCGCTCAGGAACCGAGATATGCGATAAAACGTAAATGAACACTTTTCTTTTTGATGTTGCAGCCGATCTAAAAGTCGTTGAATATATTCGGGGATACAGAAAGTTGAGGAATTTCACAAGGCATTTAAAGTTCAAATTTGAAAACTCTATCTCGCTCAGGAACCGACATATACGATTAAACGTAAATGAACAGTCGTATAATATTTTCGGGGATACAGAAAGTTGAGGAATTTCTCAAGGCATTTATAGTCCATATTTCAAAGCCCTATCTCGCTCAAGAACCGAGATATGCGATAAAAAGTAAATGAACACTGTTCTTTTTGATATTGCAGCCGATCTAAAAGTCGTAGAATATTTTCGGGGATACAGAAAGCTGAGGAATTTCACACGGCATTTCAGTCCAAATTTCAAAGCTCTATCTCGCTCAGGAACCGAGATATGCGATAAAAAGTAAATGAACACTGTTCTTTTTGATGTTGCAGCCGATCTAAAAGTCGAAGAATATTTTCGGGGATACAGAACGTTGAAGAATTTCACACGGCATTTAAAGTCCAAATTTCAAAGCTTTATCTCGCTCAGGAACCGAGATATGCGTTAAAACGTAAATGTACACTTTTCTTTTATGTTGCAGCCAATCTAAAAGTCGTAGAATATTTTCGGGGATACAGAAATTTGAGGAATTTCACAAGTCATTTATAGTCCGAATTTCAAAGCTCAATCTCGCTCAGGAACTGAGATATGCGATAAAAAGTAAATGAACAGTCGTAGAATGTATTCGGGGAATACAGAACGTTGAGGAATTTCAACCGGCATTTATTGTCCAAATTTCAAAGCTCTATCTCGCTCAGGAACCGAGCTATGCGATTAAACGTAAATGAACACTTTTCTTTTTGATGTTGCAGCCGATATTAAAGTCGTAGAATATACTCGGGGATACAGAAAGTTGAGGAACTCCACACGGCATTTAAAGTCCGAATTTCAAAGCTCTATCTCGCTCAGGAACCGAGATATGCGATAAAAAGTAAATGAACAGTCGTAGAATGTTTTCGGGGATACAGAAAGTTGAGAAATTTCACACGGCTTTTATAGTCCAAATTTCAAATCTCTATCTCGCTCAGGAACCGAGCTATGCGATTAAACGTAAATGAACACTTTTCTTTTTGATGTTGCAGCCGATATTAAAGTCGTAGAATATACTCGGGGATACAGAAAGTTGAGGAGCTCCACACGGCATTTATAGTCCGAATTTCAAAGCTCTATCTCGCTCCTTAACCGAGATATGCGATAAAAAGTAAATGAACAGTCGTAGAATGTTTTCGGGGATACAGAAAGTTGAGGAATTTCACACGGCTTTTATAGTCCGAATTTCAAAGCTCAATCTCGCTCAGGAACCGAGATATGCGATGAAACGTATATGAACACTTTTCTTTTTGATGTTGCAGCCAATTTAAAAGTCGTAGAATATTTTCGGGGATACAGAAAGTTGAGGAATTTCACACGGCATTTATTGCCCAAATTTCAGAGCTCTGTCTCGCTCAGGAACAAAGACATGCGATAAAACGTAAACGAACAGTCGTAGAATATATTCGGGGAATACAGAAAGTTGAGGAATTTCTCAAGGCATTTACAGTCCATATTTCAAAGCCCTATCTCGCTCAAGAACCGAGATATGCGATAAAAAGTAAATGAACACTGTTCTTTTTGATGTTGCAGCCGTTCTAAAAGTCGTAGAATATATTCGGGGATACAGAACGTTGAGGAATTTCACACGGCATTTATAGTCCAAATTTCAAAGCTCTATCTCGCTCAGGAACCGAGATATGCGTTAAAACGTAAATGTACACTTTTCTTTTATGTTGCAGCCAATCTAAAAGTCGTAGAATTTTTTCGGCGATACAGAAATTTGAGGAATTTCACAAGGCATTTATAGTCCGAATTTCAAAGCTCAATCTCGCTCAGGAACCGAGATATGCGATAAAAAGTAAATGAACAGTCGTAGAATGTATTCGGGGAATACAGAAAGTTGAGGAATTTCAACCGGCATTTATAGTCCAAATTTCAAATCTCTGTCTCGCTCAGGAACAAAGACATGCGATAAAACGTAAATGAACAGTCGTAGAATGTATTCGGGAAATACAGAAAGTTGAGGAATTTCTCAAGGCATTTATAGTCCAAATTTCAGAGCTCTATCTCGCTCAGGAACCGAGATATGCAATAAAACGTTTATGAACACTTTTCTTTTTAATTTTTTTTTTTAAAAAAGGAAAAAAGAGTATATTGGGTTTGTGAAATGTCCGTCTGTCCGTCTGTCCGTATGAACGCAGGTTTTTTCCACAGTTTTGAAGCTAGAGCAACCAAACTTGGTATACATGTTGGTATATACCATAGGCAGACAAAGTGTCAAGATCTCCCCCCCACCACCCTCCCTTCCACCACAAACCGCAAAAACCTATATCTTCCACAGTTTTATAGCTAGAGTAACCAAATTTGGCACAAGGGCTACTTATCACATCCTTCATTGATCGGACAAAAAAATTCGGCCACGCCCACCCCCGCCCCCACAAATAGGCAAAGTCTGTATCTCCCCCACCCCTTTAGCTAGAATCACCAAATTTTGCAGGTTGAATTCTGTTGCCCTATTTAATAGATTGGATAAAAATATTTTTGCCACGCCCACCCCCGCCCTTGCAATCAAGCAATGTTTGTTTCTCCCAAACCTGTAGAACAGGCCCAACCAAATTTTAATTGATGGCAAAACTTGAAAGATTTGAGCAGAAATTCAATTGCCACGCCCACTGACTCCGCAAAGAGGCGAAAAAAAGAGTATATCGCAGTCGGATGCATCCGACTGCAACGTTCTTACTTGTTGATGTTGCAGCCGTTCTAAAAGTCGTAGAATATATTCGGGGATACAGAAAGTTGAGGAATGTCACAAGGCATTTATAGTCCAAATTTCAAAGCTCAATCTCGCTCAGGAACCGAGATATGCGATAAAAAGTAAATGAACAGTCGTAGAATGCATTCGGGGATACAGAAAGTTGAGGAATTTCACAAGGCATTTATAGTCCGAATTTCAAAGCTCAATCTCGCTCAGGAACCGATATATACGATGAAACGTATATGAACACTTTTCTTTTTGATGTTGCAGCCAATTTAAAAGTCGTAGAATATTTTCGGGGATACAAAAAGTTGAGGAATTTCACACGGCATTTATTGTCCAAATTTCAGAGCTCTGTCTCGCTCAGGAACAAAGACATGCGATAAAACGTAAACGAACAGTCGTAGAATATATTCGGGGAATACAGAAAGTTGAGGAATTTCTCAAGGCATTTACAGTCCATATTTCAAAGCCCTATCTCGCTCAAGAACCGAGATATGCGATAAAAAGTAAATGAACACTGTTCTTTTTGATGTTGCAGCCGTTCTAAAAGTCGTAGAATATATTCGGGGATACAGAAAGTTGAGGAATTTTTACAAGGCATTTATAGTCCGAATTTCAAAGCTCTATCTCGCTCAGGAACCGAGATATGCGATAAAAAGTAAATGAACAGTCGTAGAATGCATTCGGGGATACAGAAATTTGAGGAATTTCACAAGGCATTTATAGTCCAAATTTCAGAGCTCTGTCTCGCTCAGGAACAAAGACATGCGATAAAACGTAAATGAACAGTCGTAGAATATATTCGGGAAAAACAGAAAGTTGAGGAATTTCACATGACATTTATAGTCCAAATTTCAAAGCTCTTTCTCGCTCAGGAACAAAGATATGCGATAAAAAGTCAATGAACAGTCGTAGAATGTATTCGGGGATACAGAAAGTTGAGGAATTTCACAAGGCATTTATAGTCCAAATTTCACAGCTTTGTCTCGCACAGGAACAAAGATATGCGGTAAAACTTAAATGAACACTGTTCTTTTTGATGTTGCAGCCGATCTTAAAGTCGTAGAATATTTTCGGTGATACAGAAAGTTGAGGACTTTCACATGACATTTATTGTCCAAATTTCAAAGCTCTGTCTCGCTCAGGAACAAAGGTATGCGATAAAACGTAAATGAACAGTCGTAGAATATAATCGGGGAATACAGAAAGTTGAGGAATTTTAACAAGGCATTTATGGTCCAAATTTCAAAGCTCTATCTCGCTCAGGAACCGAGATATGCGATAAAACGTAAATTAACACTTTTCTTTTTGATGTTGCAGCCGATCTTAAAGTTGTAGAGTATTTTCGGTGATACAGAAAGTTGAGGAATTTCACATGACATCTTTTGTCCCAATTTCAAAGCTCTGTCTCGCTCAGGAACCGAGATATGCGATAAAAAGTAAATGAACAGTCGTAGAATGTATTCGGGGATACAGAAAATTGAGGAATTTCACAAGGTATTTATAGTCAAAATTTCGAGCTTTGTCTCGCACAGGAACAAAGATATGTGGTAAAACGTAAATGAACACTTTTCTTTCTGATGTTGCAGCCGATCTTAAAGTCGTAGAATATTTTCGGTGATACAGAAAGTTGAGGAATTTCACATGACATTTATTGTCCAAATTTCAAAGCTCTGTCTCGCTCAGGAACAAAGATATGCGATAAAACGTAAATGAACAGTCGTAGAATACATTCGGGGAATACAGAAAGTTGAGGAATTTTTTCACACGGCATTTAAAGTCCAAATTTCAAAGCTCTATCTCGCTCAGGAACCGAGATATGCGATAAAAAGTAAATGAACAGTCGTAGAATGTTTTCGGGGATACAGAAAGTTGAGGAATTTCACAAGGCATTTATAGTCCAAATTTCAGAGCTCTGTCTCGCTCAGGAACAAAGACATGCGATAAAACCTAAATGCACAGTCGTAGAATATATTCGGGGATACAGAAAGTTGAGGAACTCCACACGGCATTTCAGTCCAAATTTCAAAGCTCTATCTCGCTCAGGAACCGAGCTATGCGATAAAACGTAAATGAACAGTCGTAGAATGTATTCGGGGATACAGAAAGTTGAGGAATTTCTCAAGGTATTTATAGTCCATATTTCAAAGCCCTATCTCGCTCAAGAACCGAGATATGCGATAAAAAGTAAATGAACAGTCGTAGAATGTATTCGGGGAATACAGAAAGTTAAGGAATTTCAACCGGCATTTATTGTCCAAATTTCAAAGCTCTATCTCGCTCAGGAACCGAGCTATGCGATTAAACGTAAATGAACACTTTTCTTTTTGATGTTGCAGCCGATCTGAAAGTCGTAGAATATTTTCGGGGATACAGAAAGCTGAGGAATTTCACAAGGCATTTAAAGTCAAAATTTCAAAGCTCAATCTCGCTCAGGAACCGAGATATGCGATAAAAAGTAAATGAACAGTCGTAGAATGTATTCGGGGAATACAGAAAGTTGAGGAATTTCAACCGGCATTTATTGTCCAAATTTCAAAGCGCTATCTCGCTCAGGAACCGAGCTATGCGATTAAACGTAAATGAACACTTTTCGTTTTGATGTTGCAGCCGATATTAAAGTCGTAGAATATACTCGGGGATACAGAAAGTTGAGGAACTCCACACGGCATTTATAGTCCGAATTTCAAAGCTCTATCTCGCTCAGGAACCGAGATATGCGATAAAAAGTAAATGAACAGTCGTAGAATGTTTTCGGGGATACAGAAAGTTGAGGAATTTCACACGGCTTTTATAGTCCAAATTTCAAATCTCTGTCTCGCTCAGGAACAAAGACATGCGATAAAAAGTAAATGAACAGTCGTAGAATTTTTTCGGGGATACAGAAAGTTGAGGAACTCCACACGGCATTTCAGTCCAAATTTCAAAGCTCTATCTCGCTCAGGAACCGAGCTATGCGATAAAACGTAAATGAACAGTCGTAGAATGTATTCGGGGATACAGAAAGTTGAGGAATTTCTCAAGGTATTTATAGTCCAAATTTCAAAGCCCTATCTC
Organism: Hirtodrosophila cameraria; assembly: GCA_949708635.1. NCBI lineage: Eukaryota > Metazoa > Arthropoda > Insecta > Diptera > Drosophilidae > Hirtodrosophila > Hirtodrosophila cameraria. The sequence goes on along the minus strand of OX453091.1, from coordinate 5,803,994 downwards.
GCTCAAGAACCGAGATATGCGATAAAAAGTAAATGAACAGTCGTAGAATGTATTCGGGGAATACAGAAAGTTAAGGAATTTCAACCGGCATTTATTGTCCAAATTTCAAAGCTCTATCTCGCTCAGGAACCGAGCTATGCGATTAAACGTAAATGAACACTTTTCTTTTTGATGTTGCAGCCGATCTGAAAGTCGTAGAATATTTTCGGGGATACAGAAAGCTGAGGAATTTCACAAGGCATTTAAAGTCAAAATTTCAAAGCTCAATCTCGCTCAGGAACCGAGATATGCGATAAAAAGTAAATGAACAGTCGTAGAATGTATTCGGGGAATACAGAAAGTTGAGGAATTTCAACCGGCATTTATTGTCCAAATTTCAAAGCGCTATCTCGCTCAGGAACCGAGCTATGCGATTAAACGTAAATGAACACTTTTCGTTTTGATGTTGCAGCCGATATTAAAGTCGTAGAATATACTCGGGGATACAGAAAGTTGAGGAACTCCACACGGCATTTATAGTCCGAATTTCAAAGCTCTATCTCGCTCAGGAACCGAGATATGCGATAAAAAGTAAATGAACAGTCGTAGAATGTTTTCGGGGATACAGAAAGTTGAGGAATTTCACACGGCTTTTATAGTCCAAATTTCAAATCTCTGTCTCGCTCAGGAACAAAGACATGCGATAAAAAGTAAATGAACAGTCGTAGAATTTTTTCGGGGATACAGAAAGTTGAGGAATTTCTCAAGGCATTTATAGTCCAAATTTCAGAGCTCCATCTCGCTCAGGAACCGGGATATGCAATAAAACGTATATGAACACTTTTCTTTTTAATTTTTTTTTTTTAAAAAGGAAAAAAGAGTATATTGGGTTTGTGAAATGTCCGTCTGTCCGTATGAATGCAGGTTTTTTCCACAGTTTTGAAGCTAGAGCAACCAAACTTGGTATACATGTTGGTATATACCATAGGCAGACAAAGTGTCAAAAACCTATATCTTCCACAGTTTTATAGCTAGAGTAACCAAATTTGGCACAAGGGCTACTTATCACATCCTTCATTGATCGGACAAAAAAAATTCGGCCACGCCCACCCCCGCCCCCACAAATAGGCAAAGTCTGTATCTCCCCCACCCCTTTAGCTAGAATCACCAAATTTTGCAGGTTGAATTCTGTTGCCCTATTTAATAGATTGGATAAAAATATTTTTGCCACGCCCACCCCCGCCCTTGCAATCAAGCAATGTTTGTTTCTCCCAAACCTGTAGAACAGGCCCAACCAAATTTTAATTGATGGCAAAACTTGAAAGATTTGAGCAGAAATTCAATTGAAACGCCCACTGACTCCGCAAAGAGGCGAAAAAAAGAGTATATTGCAGTCGGGTGCATCCGACTGCAACGTTCTTACTTGTTGATGTTGCAGCCGTTCTAAAAGTCGTAGAATATATTCGGGGATACAGAAAGTTGAGGAATTTTTACAAGGCATTTATAGTCCGAATTTCAAAGCTCTATCTCGCTCAGGAACCGAGATATGCGATAAAAAGTAAATGAACAGTCGTAGCATGCATTCGGGGATACAGAAAGTTGAGGAATTTCACAGGGCATTTAAAGTCCGAATTTCAAAGCTCTTTCTCGCTCAGGAACAAAGATATGCGATAAAAAGTAAATGAACAGTCGTAGAATGTATTCGGGGATACAGAAAGTTGAGGAATTTCACAAGGCATTTATAGTCCAAATTTCAGAGCTCTGTCTCAGGAACAAAGACATGCGATAAAGCGTAAATGAACAGTCGTTGAATATATTCGGGAAAGACAGAAAGTTGAGGAGTTTCACAAGGCATTTATAGTCCAAATTTCAGAGCTCTGTCTCGCTCAGGAACAAAGATATGCGATAAAACGTAAACGAACAGTCGTAGAATATATTTGGGGAATACAGAAAGTTGAGGAATTTCTCAAGGCATTTATAGTCCAAATTTCAAAGCCATATCTCGCTCAGGAACCGAGATATGCGATAAAAAGTAAATGAACACTGTTCTTTTTGATGTTGCAGCCGATCTAAAAGTCGTAGAATATTTTTGGGGATACAGAAAGTTGAGGAATTTCACAAGGCATTTATAGTCCAAATTTCAGAGCTTTGTATCGCACAGGAACAAAGATATGCGGTAAAACGTAAATGAACACTTTTCTTTTTGATGTTGCAGCCGATCTTAAAGTCGTAGAATATTTACGGTGATACAGAAAGTTGAGGAATTTCACATGACATTTATTGTAAAAATTTCAAAGCTCTGTCTCGCTCAGGAACAAAGATATGCGATAAAACGTAAATGAACAGTCGTAGAATATATTCGGGGAATACTGAAAGTTGAGGAATTTTTTCACACGGCATTTATAGTCCAAATTTCAAAGCTCTATCTCGCTCAGGAACCGAGATATGCGTAAAAACGTAAATGTACACTTTTCTTTAATGTTGCAGCCGATCTAAAAGTCGTAGAATATATTCGGGGATACAGAAAGTTGAGGAATTTTTTCACACGGCATTTATAGTCCGAATTTCAAAGCTCTATCTCGCTCAGGAACCGAGATATGCGATGAAACGTAAATGTACACTTTTCTTTTTGATGTTGCAGCCGATCTAAAAGTCGTTGAATATATTCGGGGATACAGAAAGTTGAGGAATTTCACAAGGCATTTATAGTCCAAATTTCAGAGCTCTGTCTCAGGAACAAAGACATGCGATAAAGCGTAAATGAACAGTCGTTGAATATATTCGGGAAAGACAGAAAGTTGAGGAGTTTCACAAGGCATTTATAGTCCAAATTTCAGAGCTCTGTCTCGCTCAGGAACAAAGACATGCGATAAAACGTAAACGAACAGTCGTAGAATATATTTGGGGAATACAGAAAGTTGAGGAATTTTTCAAGGCATTTATAGTCCAAATTTCAAAGCCATATCTCGCTCAGGAACCGAGATATGCGATAAAAAGTAAATGAACACTGTTCTTTTTGATGTTGCAGCCGATCTAAAAGTCGTAGAATATTTTTGGGGATACAGAAAGTTGAGGAATTTCACAAGGCATTTATAGTCCAAATTTCAGAGCTTTGTATCGCACAGGAACAAAGATATGCGGTAAAACGTAAATGAACACTTTTCTTTTTGATGTTGCAGCCGATCTTAAAGTCGTAGAATATTTACGGTGATACAGAAAGTTGAGGAATTTCACATGACATTTATTGTAAAAATTTCAAAGCTCTGTCTCGCTCAGGAACAAAGATATGCGATAAAACGTAAATGAACAGTCGTAGAATATATTCGGGGAATACTGAAAGTTGAGGAATTTTTTCACACGGCATTTATAGTCCAAATTTCAAAGCTCTATCTCGCTCAGGAACCGAGATATGCGTTAAAACGTAAATGTTCACTTTTCTTTAATGTTGCTGCCGATCTAAAAGTCGTAGAATATATTCGGGGATACAGAAAATTGAGGAATTTTTTCACACGGCATTTATAGTCCAAATTTCAAAGCCCTATCTCGCTCAGGAACCGAGATATGCGATAAAACGTAAATGAACAGTCGTAGAATATATTCGGGGAATACTGAAAGTTGAGGAATTTTTTCACACGGCATTTATAGTCCAAATTTCAAAGCTCTATCTCGCTCAGTTACCGAGATATGCGATGAAACGTATATGAACACTTTTCTTTTTGATGTTGCAGCCAATCTAAAAGTCATAGAATATTTTCGGGGATACAGAAAGTTGAGGAATTTCACACGGCATTTCAGTCCAAATTTCAAAGCTCTATCTCGCTCAGGAACTGAGCTATGCGATAAAACGTAAATGAACAGTCGTAGAATGTATTCGGGGATACAAAAAGTTGAGGAATTTCACAAGGCATTTATAGTCCAAATTTCAGAGCTCTGTCTCAGGAACAAAGACATGCGATAAAGCGTAAATGAACAGTCGTTGAATATATTCGGGAAAGACAGAAAGTTGAGGAGTTTCACAAGGCATTTATAGTCCAAATTTCAGAGCTCTGTCTCGCTCAGGAACAAAGACATGCGATAAAACGTAAACGAACAGTCGTAGAATATATTTGGGGAATACAGAAAGTTGAGGAATTTCTCAAGGCATTTATAGTCCAAATTTCAAAGCCATATCTCGCTCAGGAACCGAGATATGCGATAAAAAGTAAATGAACACTGTTCTTTTTACTCCCTGTTCCCATTAAAAATGGGAAAAAGGGAGTTATAAAGTACTGCAAATGTGTGTAACAGGCAGAAGGAAGTATTTCCGACTATATAAACTATATATATTCTTGATCAGCATCAACAGCCATGACGATCTAGCCATGTCCGTCTGTCTGTCTGTCTGTCCGTCTGTCCGTCTGTCCGTCTGTCCGTCTGTATGAACGCGTCGATCTCAGAGACTATAAGAGCTAGAGACACCAAACTTGGCATGCACGTTCCTGTATACCATACGCAGATCAAGTTTATTTCAAATTTCGGATGCATCCCCCCGCACCCCCGCAAATCGCAAAAGACTCCCACAGTCACAATTTTAAAGATAAAGCTTTAATTTTTGGTACACATGTATGTTTAATCAATGTCTTTCGGATGTGTAAATTTCAACACGATCGGATAAATACCACCAAAGTTATGGAATAATCAATTTCCCCTGTCTCAGCAGGCAGAAACAACAGTTTGACATGCACTGTGCAAGTTGAGTACGCTGCTTACTTGTGTTGCCGCTGAACTGCTTGAAATGCAAGTTGGGAGCAGGGAGTCTCGTAGTCGGGCACACTCGACTAGAGTATTCTTACTTGTTGATGTTGCAGCCGATCTAAAAGTCGTAGAATATTTTTGGGGATACAGAAAGTTGAGGAATTTCACAAGGCATTTATAGTCCAAATTTCAGAGCTATGTATCGCACAGGAATAAAGATATGCGGTAAAACGTAAATGAACACTTTTCTTTTTGATGTTGCAGCCGATCTTAAAGTCGTAGAATATTTACGGTGATACAGAAAGTTGAGGAATTTCACATGACATTTATTGTAAAAATTTCAAAGCTCTTTCTCGCTCAGGAACAAAGATATGCGATAAAACGTAAATGAACAGTCGTAGAATATATTCGGGGAATACTGAAAGTTGAGGAATTTTTTCACACGGCATTTATAGTCCAAATTTCAAAGCTCTATCTCGCTCAGGAACCGAGATATGCGTTAAAACGTAAATGTACACTTTTCTTTAATGTTGCTGCCGATCTAAAAGTCGTAGAATATATTCGGGGATACAGAAAATTGAGGAATTTTTTCACACGGCATTTATAGTCCAAATTTCAAAGCCCTATCTCGCTCAGGAACCGAGATATGCGATAAAACGTAAATGAACAGTCGTAGAATATATTCGGGGAATACTGAAAGTTGAGGAATTTTTTCACACGGCATTTATAGTCCAAATTTCAAAGCTCTATCTCGCTCAGTTACCGAGATATGCGATGAAACGTATATGAACACTTTTCTTTTTGATGTTGCAGCCAATCTAAAAGTCATAGAATATTTTCGGGGATACAGAAAGTTGAGGAATTTCACACGGCATTTCAGTCCAAATTTCAAAGCTCTATCTCGCTCAGGAACTGAGCTATGCGATAAAACGTAAATGAACAGTCGTAGAATGTATTCGGGGATACAAAAAGTTGAGGAATTTCACAAGGCATTTATAGTCCAAATTTCAGAGCTCTGTCTCGCTCAGGAACAAAGACATGCGAAAATACGTAAACGAACAGTCGTAGAATATATTCGGGGAATACAGAAAGTTGAGGAATTTTTACAAGGCATTTATAGTCCAAATTTCAAAGCCCTATCTCGCTCAGGAACCCAGATATGCGATAAAAAGTAAATGAACACTGTTCTTTTTGATGTTGCAGCCGATCTAAAAGTCGTAGAATATTTTTGGGGATACAGAAAGTTGAGGAATTTCACAAGGCATTTATAGTCCAAATTTCAGAGCTTTGTATCGCACAGGAACAAAGATATGCGGTAAAACGTAAATGAACACTTTTCTTTTTGATGTTGCAGCCGATCTTAAAGTCGTAGAATATTTTCGGTGATACAGAAAGTTGAGAAATTTCACATGACATTTATTGTAAAAATTTCAAAGCTCTGTCTCGCTCAGGAACAAAGATATGCGATAAAACGTAAATGAACAGTCGTAGAATATATTCGGGGAATACAGAAAGTTGAGGAATGTCACAAGACACTTATAGTCCAAATTTCAAAGCTCTTTCTCGCTCAGGAACAAAGACATGCGATAAAACGTAAATGAATAGTCGTAGAATATATTCGGGGAATACAGAAAGTTGAGGAATTTCTCAAGGCATTTATAGTCCAAATTTCAAAGCTCTATCTCGCTCAGGAACCGAGATATGCGATGAAACGTATATGAACACTTTTCTTTTTGATGTTGCAGCCAATCTAAAAGTCATAGAATATTTTCGGGGATACAGAAAGTTGAGGAATTTCACACGGCATTTCAGTCCAAATTTCAAAGCTCTATCTCGCTCAGGAACTGAGCTATGCGATAAAACGTAAATGAACAGTCGTAGAATATATTCGGGGAATACAGAAAGTTGAGGAATTTCTCAAGGCATTTATAGTCCAAATTTCAAAGCTCTATCTCGCTCAGGAACCGAGATATGCGTTAAAACGTAAATGTACACTTTTCTTTTATGTTGCAGCCGATCTAAAAGTCGTAGAATATATTCGGGGATACAGAAAGTTGAGGAATTTCACAAGGCATTTATAGTCCAAATTTCAAAGCCATATCTCGCTCAGGAACCGAGATATGCGATAAAAAGTAAATGAACACTGTTCTTTTTGATGTTGCAGCCGATCTAAAAGTCGTAGAATATTTTTGGGGATACAGAGGAATTTCACAAGGCATTTATAGTCCAAATTTCAGAGCTTTGTATCGCACAGGAACAAAGATATGCGGTAAAACGTAAATGAACACTTTTCTTTTTGATGTTGCAGCCGATCTTAAAGTCGTAGAATATTTACGGTGATACAGAAAGTTGAGGAATTTCACATGACATTTATTGTAAAAATTTCAAAGCTCTGTCTCGCTCAGGAACAAAGATATGCGATAAAACGTAAATGAACAGTCGTAGAATATATTCGGGGAATTCTGAAAGTTGAGGAATTTTTTCACACGGCATTTATAGTCCAAATTTCAAAGCTCTATCTCGCTCAGGAACCGAGATATGCGTTAAAACGTAAATGTACACTTTTCTTTAATGTTGCTGCCGATCTAAAAGTCGTAGAATATATTCGGGGATACAGAAAATTGAGGAATTTTTTCACACGGCATTTATAGTCCAAATTTCAAAGCCCTATCTCGCTCAGGAACCGAGATATGCGATAAAACGTAAATGAACAGTCGTAGAATGTATTCGGGGATACAAAAAGTTGAGGAATTTCACAAGGCATTTATAGTCCAAATTTCAGAGCTCTGTCTCGCTCAGGAACAAAGACATGCGAAAATACGTAAACGAACAGTCGTAGAATATATTCGGGGAATACAGAAAAATGAGGAATTTTTACAAGGCATTTATAGTCCAAATTTCAAAGCCCTATCTCGCTCAGGAACCCAGATATGCGATAAAAAGTAAATGAACACTGTTCTTTTTGATGTTGCAGCCGATCTAAAAGTCGTAGAATATTTTTGGGGATACAGAAAGTTGAGGAATTTCACAAGGCATTTATAGTCCAAATTTCAGAGCTTTGTATCGCACAGGAACAAAGATATGCGGTAAAACGTAAATGAACACTTTTCTTTTTGATGTTGCAGCCGATCTTAAAGTCGTAGAATATTTACGGTGTTACAGAAAGTTGAGGAATTTCACATGACATTTATTGTAAAAATTTCAAAGCTCTGTCTCGCTCAGGAACAAAGATATGCGATAAAACGTAAATGAACAGTCGTAGAATATATTCGGGGAATACAGAAAGTTGAGGAATGTCACAAGACACTAATAGTCCAAATTTCAAAGCTCTATCTCGCTCAGGAACCGAGATATGCGATGAAACGTATATGAACACTTTTCTTTTTGATGTTGCAGCCAATCTAAAAGTCATAGAATATTTTCGGGGATACAGAAAGTTGAGGAATTTCACAAGGCATTTCAGTCCAAATTTCAAAGCTCTATCTCGCTCAGGAACTGAGCTATGCGATAAAACGTAAATGAACAGTCGTAGAATGTATTCGGGGATACAAAAAGTTGAGGAATTTCACAAGGCATTTATAGTCCAAATTTCAGAGCTCTGTCTCGCTCAGGAACAAAGACATGCGATAAAACGTAAATGAATAGTCGTAGAATATATTCGGGGAATACAGAAAGTTGAGGAATTTCTCAAGGCATTTATAGTCCAAATTTCAAAGCTCTATCTCGCTCAGGAACCGAGATATGCGATGAAATGTATATGAACACTTTTCTTTTTGATGTTGCAGCCAATCTAAAAGTCATAGAATATTTTCGGGGATACAGAAAGTTGAGGAATTTCACACGGCATTTCAGTCCAAATTTCAAAGCTCTATCTCGCTCAGGAACTGAGCTATGCGATAAAACGTAAATGAACAGTCGTAGAATATATTCGGGGAATACAGAAAGTTGAGGAATTTCTCAAGGCATTTATAGTCCAAATTTCAAAGCTCTATCTCGCTCAGGAACCGAGATATGCGTTAAAACGTAAATGTACACTTTTCTTTTATGTTGCAGCCGATCTAAAAGTCGTAGAATATATTCGGGGATACAGAAAGTTGAGGAATTTCACAAGGCATTTATAGTCCAAATTTCAAAGCCATATCTCGCTCAGGAACCGAGATATGCGATAAAAAGTAAATGAACACTGTTCTTTTTGATGTTGCAGCCGATCTAAAAGTCGTAGAATATTTTTGGGGATACAGAAAGTTGAGGAATTTCACAAGGCATTTATAGTCCAAATTTCAGAGCTTTGTATCGCACAGGAACAAAGATATGCGGTAAAACGTAAATGAACACTTTTCTTTTTGATGTTGCAGCCGATCTTAAAGTCGTAGAATATTTACGGTGATACAGAAAGTTGAGGAATTTCAAATGACATTTATTGTAAAAATTTCAAAGCTCTGTCTCGCTCAGGAACAAAGATATGCGATAAAACGTAAATGAACAGTCGTAGAATATATTCGGGGAATACAGAAAGTTGAGGAATTTCTCAAGGCATTTATAGTCCAAATTTCAAAGCCATATCTCGCTCAGGAACCGAGATATGCGATAAAAAGTAAATGAACACTGTTCTTTTTGATGTTGCAGCCGATCTAAAAGTCGTAGAATATTTTTGGGGATACAGAAAGTTGAGGAATTTCACAAGGCATTTATAGTCCAAATTTCAGAGCTTTGTAACGCACAGGAACAAAGATATGCGGTAAAACGTAAATGAACACTTTTCTTTTTGATGTTGCAGCCGATCTTAAAGTCGTAGAATGTTTTCGGTGTTACAGAAAGTTGAGGAATTTCACATGACATTTATTGTAAAAATTTCAAAGCTCTGTCTCGCTCAGGAACAAAGATATGCGATAAAACGTAAATGAACAGTCGTAGAATATATTCGGGGAATACAGAAAGTTGAGGAATGTCACAAGACACTAATAGTCCAAATTTCAAAGCTCTATCTCGCTCAGGAACCGAGATATGCGATGAAACGTATATGAACACTTTTCTTTTTGATGTTGCAGCCAATCTAAAAGTCATAGAATATTTTCGGGGATACAGAAAGTTGAGGAATTTCACAAGGCATTTCAGTCCAAATTTCAAAGCTCTATCTCGCTCAGGAACTGAGCTATGCGATAAAACGTAAATGAACAGTCGTAGAATGTATTCGGGGATACAAAAAGTTGAGGAATTTCACAAGGCATTTATAGTCCAAATTTCAGAGCTCTGTCTCGCTCAGGAACAAAGACATGCGATAAAACGTAAATGAATAGTCGTAGAATATATTCGGGGAATACAGAAAGTTGAGGAATTTCTCAAGGCATTTATAGTCCAAATTTCAAAGCTCTATCTCGCTCAGGAACCGAGATATGCGATGAAATGTATATGAACACTTTTCTTTTTGATGTTGCAGCCAATCTAAAAGTCATAGAATATTTTCGGGGATACAGAAAGTTGAGGAATTTCACACGGCATTTCAGTCCAAATTTCAAAGCTCTATCTCGCTCAGGAACTGAGCTATGCGATAAAACGTAAATGAACAGTCGTAGAATATATTCGGGGAATACAGAAAGTTGAGGAATTTCTCAAGGCATTTATAGTCCAAATTTCAAAGCTCTATCTCGCTCAGGAACCGAGATATGCGTTAAAACGTAAATGTACACTTTTCTTTTATGTTGCAGCCGATCTAAAAGTCGTAGAATATATTCGGGGATACAGAAAGTTGAGGAATTTCACAAGGCATTTATAGTCCAAATTTCAAAGCCATATCTCGCTCAGGAACCGAGATATGCGATAAAAAGTAAATGAACACTGTTCTTTTTGATGTTGCAGCCGATCTAAAAGTCGTAGAATATTTTTGGGGATACAGAAAGTTGAGGAATTTCACAAGGCATTTATAGTCCAAATTTCAGAGCTTTGTATCGCACAGGAACAAAGATATGCGGTAAAACGTAAATGAACACTTTTCTTTTTGATGTTGCAGCCGATCTTAAAGTCGTAGAATATTTACGGTGATACAGAAAGTTGAGGAATTTCACATGACATTTATTGTAAAAATTTCAAAGCTCTGTCTCGCTCAGGAACAAAGATATGCGATAAAACGTAAATGAACAGTCGTAGAATATATTCGGGGAATTCTGAAAGTTGAGGAATTTTTTCACACGGCATTTATAGTCCAAATTTCAAAGCTCTATCTCGCTCAGGAACCGAGATATGCGTTAAAACGTAAATGTACACTTTTCTTTAATGTTGCTGCCGATCTAAAAGTCGTAGAATATATTCGGGGATACAGAAAATTGAGGAATTTTTTCACACGGCATTTATAGTCCAAATTTCAAAGCCCTATCTCGCTCAGGAACCGAGATATGCGATAAAACGTAAATGAACAGTCGTAGAATGTATTCGGGGATACAAAAAGTTGAGGAATTTCACAAGGCATTTATAGTCCAAATTTCAGAGCTCTGTCTCGCTCAGGAACCGAGATATGCGATAAAAAGTAAATGAACAGTCGTAGAATGTATTCGGGGATACAGAAAGTTGAGGAATTTCACAAGGCATTTGTAGTCCAAATTTCAAAGCCCTATCTCGCTCAGGAACCCAGATATGCGATAAAAAGTAAATGAACACTGTTCGTTTTGATGTTGCAGCCGATCTAAAAGTCGTAGAATATTTTTGGGGATACAGAAAGTTGAGGAATTTCACACGGCATTTATAGTCCAAATTTCAAAGCTCTATCTCGCTCAGGAACCGAGATATGCGATAAAAAGTAAATGAACAGTCGTAGAATGTATTCGGGGATACAGAAAATTGAGGAATTTCACAAGGCATTTATAGTCCAAATTTCAAAGCTCTATCTCGCTCAGGAACCGAGATATGCACTAAAAGTCGTAGAATATTTTCGGGGATACAGAAAGCTGAGGAATGTCACAAGGCATTTATAGACCAAATTTCAAAGCTCTATCTCGCTCAGGAACCGAGATATGCGATGAAACGTATATGAACACTTCTCTTTTTGATGTTGCAGCCAATCTAAAAGTCATAGAATATTTTCGAGGATACAGAAAGTTGAGGAATTTCACACGGCATTTCAGTCCAAATTTCAAAGCTCTATCTCGCTCAGGAACTGAGCTATGCGATAAAACGTAAATGAACAGTCGTAGAATGTATTCGGGGATACAAAAAGTTGAGGAATTTCACAAGGCATTTATATTTCAGAGCTCTGTCTCGCTCAGGAACAAAGACATGCGATAAAACGTAAATGAACAGTCGTAGAATATATTCGGGGAATACAGAAAGTTGAGGAATTTCTCAAGGCATTTATAGTCCAAATTTCAAAGCTCTATCTCGCTCAGGAACCGAGATATGCGATGAAACGTATATGAACACTTTTCTTTTTGATGTTGCAGCCAATCTAAAAGTCAAAGAATATTTTCGGGGATACAGAAAGTTGAGGAATTTCACACGGCATTTCAGTCCAAATTTCAAAGCTCTATCTCGCTCAGGAACTGAGCTATGCGATAAAACGTAAATGAACAGTCGTAGAATATATTCGGGGAATACAGAAAGTTGAGGAATTTCTCAAGGCATTTATAGTCCAAATTTCAAAGCTCTATCTCGCTCAGGAACCGAGATATGCGTTAAAACGTAAATGTACACTTTTCTTTTATGTTGCAGCCGATCTAAAAGTCGTAGAATATATTCGGGGATACAGAAAGTTGAGGAATTTCACAAGGCATTTATAGTCCAAATTTCAAAGCTCTATCTCGCTCAGGAACCGAGATATACGATGAAACGTATATGAACACTTTTCTTTTTGATGTTGCAGCCAATCTAAAAGTCATAGAATATTTCCGGGGATACAGAAAGCTGAGGAATTTCACAAGGCATTTAAAGTCCAAATTTCAAAGCTCTATCTCGCTCAGGAACCGAGCTTTGCGATAAAACGTAAATAAACAGTCGTAGAATGTATTCGGGGATACAGAAAGTTGAGGAATTTCACAAGGCATTTATAGTCCAAATTTCAGAGCTTTGTCTCGCACAGGAACAAAGATATGCGGTAAAACGTAAATGAACACTTTTCTTTTTGATGTTGCAGCCGATCTTAAAGTCGTAGAATATTTTCGGTGATACAGAAAGTTGAGGAATTTCACATGACATTTATTGTAAAAATTTCAAAGCTCTGTCTTGCTCAGGAACAAAGATATGCGATAAAACGTAAATGAACAGTCGTAGAATATATTCGGGGAATTCAGAAAGTTGAGGAATTTTAACAAGGCATTTATAGTCCAAATTTCAAAGCTCAATCTCGCTCAGGAATCGAGATATGCGATAAAACGTAAATTAACACTTTTCTTTTTGATGTTACAGCCGATATAAAAGTTGTAAAGTATTTTGGGTGATGCAGAAAGTTGAGGAATTTCACATGACATTTTTTGTCCCAATTTCAAAGCTCTGTCTCGCTCAGGAACCGAGATATGCGATAAAAAGTAAATGAACAGTCGTAGAATGTATTCGGGGATACAGAAAATTGAGGAATTTCACAAGGCATTTATAGTCCAAATTTCGAGCTCTATCCCGCTCAGGAACCGAGATATGCGATAAAAAGTATGAACAGTCGTAGCATGTATTCGGGTATACAGAAAGTTGAGGAATTTCACAAGGCATTTATAGTCCAAATTTCAGAGCTTTGTCTCGCACAGGAACAAAGATATGCGGTAAAACGTAAATGAACACTTTTCTTTTTGATGTTGCAGCCGATCTTAAAGTCGTAGAATATTTTCGGTGATACAGAAAGTTGAGGAATTTCAAATGACAATTATTGTAAAAATTTCAAAGCTCTTTCTCGCTCAGGAACAAAGATATGCGATAAAACGTAAATGAACAGTCGTAGAATATATTCAGGGAATACAGAAAGTTGAGGAATTTTAACAAGGCATTTATAGTCCAAATTTCAAAGCTCAATCTCGCTCAGGAACCGAGATATGCGATAAAACGTAAATTAACACTTTTCTTTTTGATGTTGCAGCCGATCTTAAAGTTGTCGAGTATTTTCGGTGATACAGAAAGTTGAGGAATTTCACATGACATTTTTTGTCCCAATTTCAAAGCTCTGTCTCGCTCAGGAACCGAGATATGCGATAAAAAGTAAATGAACAGTCGTAGAATGTATTCGGGGATACAGAAAATTGAGGAATTTCACAAGGCATTTATAGTCCAAATTTCGAGCTTTGTCTCGCACAGGAACAAAGATATGCGGTAAAACGTAAATGAACACTTTTCTTTTTGATGTTGCAGCCGATCTTAAAGTCGTAGAATATTTTCGGTGATACAGAAAGTTGAGGAATTTCACATGACATTTATTGTCCAAATTTCAAAGCTCTGTCTCGCTCAGGAACAAAGATATGCGATAAAACGTAAATGAACAGTCGTAGAATATATTCGGGGAATACAGAAAGTTGAGGAATTTTTTCACACGGCATTTAAAGTCCAAATTTCAAAGCCTTATCTCGCTCAGGAACCGAGATATGCGATAAAACGTAAATGAACACTTTTCTTTTTGATGTTGCAGCCAATCTAAAAGTCGTAGAATATTTTCGGGGATACAGAAAGCTGAGAAATTCCACAAGGCATTTCAGTCCAAATTTCAAAGCAGTATCTCGCTCAGGAACCGAGATATGCGATAAAAAGTAAATGAACACTGTTCTTTTTGATGTTGCAGCCGATCTTAAAGTCGTAGAATATTTTCGGGGATACAGAAAGCTGAGAAATTCCACAAGGCATTTCAGTCCAAATTTCAAAGCAGTATCTCGCTCAGGAACCGAGATATGCGATAAAAAGTAAATGAACACTGTTCTTTTTGATGTTGCAGCCGATCTTAAAGTCGTAGAATATTTTCGGGGATACAGAAAGCTGAGGAATTTCACAAGGCATTTATAGTCCAAATTTCAAAGCTCTATCTCGCTCAGGAACCGAGATATGCGATAAAACGTAAATGAACACTTTTCTTTTTGATGTTGCAGCCAATCTAAAAGTCGTAGAATATTTTCGAGGATACAGAAAGTTGAGGAATTTTACACGGCATTTCAGTCCAAATTTCAAAGCTCTATCTCGCTCAGGAACTGAGCTATGCGATAAAACGTAAATGAACAGTCGTAGAATGTATTCGGGGATACAGAAAGTTGAGGAATTTCACAAGGCATTTATAGTCCAAATTTCAGAGCTCTGTCTCGCTCAGGAACAAAGACATGCGAAAAAACGTAAGCGAACAGTCGTAGAATATATTCGGGGAATACAGAAAGTTGAGGAATTTCACAAGGCATTTATAGTCCAAATTTCAAAGCTCTATCTCGCTCAGGAACCGAGATATGCGATGAAACGTATATGAACAGTTTTCTTTTTGATGTTGCAGCCAATCTAAAAGTCGTAGAATATTTTCGAGGATACAGAAAGTTGAGGAATTTCACACGGCATTTCAGTCCAAATTTCAAGGTCTATCTCGCTCAGGAACAAAGATATGCGATAAAACGTAAATGAACAGTCGTAGAATATATTCGGGAAATACAGAAAGTTGAGGAATTTCACAAGGCATTTATAGTCCAAATTTCAGAGCTCTATCTCGCTCAGGAACCGAGATAAGCGATATAAAGTAAATGAACAGTCGTAGAATGTATTCGGGGATACAGAAAGTTGAGGAATTTTACAAGGCATTTATAGTCAAAATTTCAGAGCTCTGTCTCAGGAACAAAGACATGCGATTAAACGTAAACGAACAGTCGTAGAATATATTCGGGGAATACAAAAAGTTGAGGAATTTCTCAAGGCATTTATAGTCCAAATTTCAGAGCTCTGTCTCGCTCAGGAACAAAGACATGCGATAAAACGTAAACGAACAGTCGTAGAATATATTTGAGGAATACAGAAAGTTGAGGAATTTCTCAAGGCATTTAAAGTCCAAATTTCAAAGCCCTATCTCGCTCAGGAACCCAGATATGCGATAAAAAGCTAATGAACACTGTTCTTTTTGATGTTGCAGCCGATCTAAAAGTCGTAGAATATTTTCGGGACTACAGAAAGCTGAGGAATGTCACAAGGCATTTATAGTCCAAATTTCAAAGCTCTATCTCGCTCAGGAACCGAGATATGCGATGAAACGTATATGAACACTTCTCTTTTTGATGTTGCAGCCGATATAAAAGTCGTAGGACATATTCAGGGATACAGAAATTTGAGGAACTCCACACGGCATTTATAGTCCGAATTTCAAAGCTCTATCTCGCTCAGGAACCGAGATATGCGATTAAAAGTAAATGAACAGTCGTAGAATGTATTCGGGGATACAGAAAGTTGAGGAATTTCACAAGGCATTTATAGTCCAAATTTCAGAGCTCTGTCTCAGGAACAAAGACATGCGACTAAACGTAAACGAACAGTCGTAGAATATATTCGGGAAATACAGAAAGTTGAGGAATTTCTCAAGGCATTTATAGTCCAAATTTCAGAGCTCTGTCTCGCTCAGGAACAAAGACATGCGATAAAACGTAAATGAACAGTCGTAGAATGTATTCGGGGATACAGAAAGTTGAGGAATTTCACAAGGCATTTAAAGTCCAAATTTCAGAGCTTTGTCTCGCACAGGAACAAAGATATGCGATAAAACGTAAATTAACACTTTTCTTTTTGATGTTGCAGCCGATCTTAAAGTTGTAGAGTATTTTCGGTGATACAGAAAGTTGAGGAATTTCACATGACATTTTTTGTCCCAATTTCAAAGCTCTGTCTCGCTCAGGAACCGAGATATGCGATAAAAAGTAAATGAACAGTCGTAGAATGTATTCGGGGATACAGAAAATTGAGGAATTTCACAAGGCATTTATAGTCCAAATTTCGAGCTTTGTCTCGCACAGGAACAAAGATATGCGGTAAAACGTAAATGAACACTTTTCTTTTTGATGTTGCAGCCGATCTAAAAGTCGTAGAATATCTCCGGTGATACAGAAAGTTGAGGAATTTCACATGACATTTATTGTAAAAATTTCAAAGCTCTGTCTCGCTCAGGAACAAAGACATGCGATAAAACGTAAATGAACAGTCGTAGAATATATTCAGGGAATACAGAAAGTTGAGGAATTTTAACAAGGCATTTATAGTCCAAATTTCAAAGCTCAATCTCGCTCAGGAACCGAGATATGCGATAAAACGTAAATTAACACTTTTCTTTTTGATGTTGCAGCCGATCTTAAAGTTGTAGAGTATTTTCGGTGATACAGAAAGTTGAGGAATTTCACATGACATTTTTTGTCCCAATTTCAAAGCTCTGTCTCGCTCAGGAACCGATATATGCGATAAAAAGTAAATGAACAGTCGTAGAATGTATTCGGGGATACAGAAAATTGAGGAATTTCACAAGGCATTTATAGTCCAAATTTCGAGCTTTGTCTCGCACAGGAACAAAGATATGCGGTAAAACGTAAATGAACACTTTTCTTTTTGATGTTGCAGCCGATCTTAAAGTCGTAGAATATTTTCGGTGATACAGAAAGTTGAGGAATTTCACAAGGCATTTATAGTCCAAATTTCAGAGCTCTGTCTCGCTCAGGAACAAAGACATGCGAAAAAACGTAAGCGAACAGTCGTAGAATATATTCGGGGAATACAGAAAGTTGAGGAATTTCACAAGGCATTTATAGTCCAAATTTCAAAGCTCTATCTCGCTCAGGAACCGAGATATGCGTTAAAACGTAAATGAACACTTTTCTTTTTGATGTTGCAGCCGATCTTAAAGTCGTAGAATATTTTCGGTGATACAGAAAGTTGAGGAATTTCACATGACATTTATTGTAAAAATTTCAAAGCTCTGTCTCGCTCAGGAACAAAGATATGCGATAAAACGTAAATGAACAGTCGTAGAATATATTCAGGGAATACAGAAAGTTGAGGAATTTTAACAAGGCATTTATAGTCCAAATTTCAAAGCTCAATCTCGCTCAGGAACCGAGATATGCGATAAAACGTAAATTAACACTTTTCTTTTTGATGTTGCAGCCGATCTTAAAGTTGTAGAGTATTTTCGGTGATACAGAAAGTTGAGGAATTTCACATGACATTTTTTGTCCCAATTTCAAAGCTCTGTCTCGCTCAGGAACCGATATATGCGATAAAAAGTAAATGAACAGTCGTAGAATGTATTCGGGGATACAGAAAATTGAGGAATTTCACAAGGCATTTATAGTCCAAATTTCGAGCTTTGTCTCGCACAGGAACAAAGATATGCGGTAAAACGTAAATGAACACTTTTCTTTTTGATGTTGCAGCCGATCTTAAAGTCGTAGAATATTTTCGGTGATACAGAAAGTTGAGGAATTTCACATGACATTTATTGTCCAAATTTCAAAGCTCTGTCTCGCTCAGGAACAAAGATATGCGATAAAACGTAAATGAAAAGTCGTAGAATATATTCGGGGAATACAGAAAGTTGAGGAATTTTTTCACACGGCATTTAAAGTCCAAATTTCAAAGCCCTATCTCGCTCAGGAACCGAGATATGCGATAAAAAGTAAATGAACACTGTTCTTTTTGATGTTGCAGCCGATCTAAAAGTCGTAGAATATTTTCGGGGATACAGAAAGCTGAGAAATTCCACAAGGCATTTAAAGTCCAAATTTCAAAGCTCTATCTCGCTCAGGAACCGAGATATGCGATAAAAAGTAAATGAACACTGTTCTTTTTGATGTTGCAGCCGATCTTAAGGTCGTAGAATATTTTCGGGGATACAGAAAGCTGAGGAATTTCACAAGGCATTTATAGTCCAAATTTCAAAGCTCTATCTCGCTCAGGAACCGAGATATGCGATGAAACGTATATGAACACTTTTCTTTTTGATGTTGCATTGCAGTCCAAATTTCAAAGCTCTATCTCGCTCAGGAACTGAGCTATGCGATAAAACGTAAATGAACAGTCGTAGAATGTTTTCGGGGATACAGAAAGTTGAGGAATTTCTCAAGGCATTTATAGTCCAAATTTCAGAGCTCTGTCTCGCTCAGGAACAAAGACATGCGAAAAAACGTAAGCGAACAGTCGTAGAATATATTCGGGGAATACAGAAAGTTGAGGAATTTCACAAGGCATTTATAGTCCAAATTTCAAACCTCTATCTCGCTCAGGATATGAACACTTTTCTTTTTGATGTTGCAGCCAATCTAAAAGTCGTAGAATATTTTCGAGGATACAGAAAGTTGAGGAATTTCACACGGCATTTATAGTCCAAATTTCAGAGCTCTATCCCGCTCAGGAAATGAACAGTCGTAGAATGTATTGGGGGATACAGAAAGTTGAGGAATTTCACAAGGCATTTATAGTCCAAATTTTCGAGCTATGTCTCGCTCAGGAACAAAGACATGCGATAAAACGTAAATGAACAGTCGTAGAATATATTCGGGAAATACAGAAAGTTGAGGAATTTCACAAGGCATTTATAGTCCAAATTTCAGAGCTCTATCCCGCTCAGGAAATGAACAGTCGTAGAATGTATTGGGGGATACAGAAAGTTGAGGAATTTCACAAGGCATTTATAGTCCAAATTTTCGAGCTATGTCTCGCTCAGGAACAAAGACATGCGATATAAAGTAAATGAACAGTCGTAGAATGTATTCGGGGATACAGAAAGTTGAGGAATTTTACAAGGCATTTATAGTCCAAATTTCAGAGCTCTGTCTCAGGAACAAAGACATGCGATTAAACGTAAACGAACAGTCGTAGAATATATTCGGGGAATACAAAAAGTTGAGGAATTTCACAAGGCATTTATAGTCCAAATTTCAGAGCTCTGTCTCGCTCAGGAACAAAGACATGCGATAAAACGTAAACGAACAGTCGTAGAATATATTTGAGGAATACAGAAAGCTGAGGAATGTCACAAGGCATTTATAGTCCAAATTTCAGAGCTCTGTCTCGCTCAGGAACAAAGACATGCGATAAAACGTAAACGAACAGTCGTAGAATATATTTGGGGAATACAGAAAGTTGAGGAATTTCTCAAGGCATTTATAGTCCAAATTTTCGAGCTATGTCTCGCTCAGGAACAAAGACATGCGATAAAACGTAAATGAACAGTCGTAGAATATATTCGGGAAATACAGAAAGTTGAGGAATTTCACAAGGCATTTATAGTCCAAATTTCAGAGCTCTATCTCGCTCAGGAACCGAGATAAGCGATATAAAGTAAATGAACAGTCGTAGAATGTATTCGGGGATACAGAAAGTTGAGGAATTTTACAAGGCATTTATAGTCCAAATTTCAGAGCTCTGTCTCAGGAACAAAGACATGCGATTAAACGTAAACGAACAGTCGTAGAATATATTCGGGGAATACAAAAAGTTGAGGAATTTCACAAGGCATTTATAGTCCAAATTTCAGAGCTCTGTCTCGCTCAGGAACAAAGACATGCGATAAAACGTAAACGAACAGTCGTAGAATATATTTGAGGAATACAGAAAGCTGAGGAATGTCACAAGGCATTTATAGTCCAAATTTCAAAGCTCTATCTCGCTCAGGAACCGAGATATGCGATGAAACGTATATGAACACTTCTCTTTTTGATGTTGCAGCCGATATAAAAGTCGTAGAACATATTCAGGGATACAGAAAGTTGAGGAACTCCACACGGCATTTATAGTCCGAATTTCAAAGCTCTATCTCGCTCAGGAACCGAGATATGCGATTAAAAGTAAATGAACAGTCGTAGAATGTATTCGGGGATACAGAAAGTTGAGGAATTTCACAAGGCATTTATAGTCCAAATTTCAGAGCTCTGTCTCAGGAACAAAGACATGCGACTAAACGTAAACGAACAGTCGTAGAATATATTCGGGAAATACAGAAAGTTGAGGAATTTCTCAAGGCATTTATAGTCCAAATTTCAGAGCTCTGTCTCGCTCAGGAACAAAGACATGCGATAAAACGTAAATGAACACTGTTCTTTTTGATGTTGCAGCCGATCTAAAAGTCGTAGAATATTTTTGGGGATACAGAAAGTTGAGGAATTTCACACGGCATTTATAGTCCAAATTTCAAAGCTCTATTTCGCTCAGGAACCGAGATATGCGTTAAAACGTAAATGTACACTTTTCTTTTATGTTGCAGCCGATCTAAAAGTCGTAGAATATATTCGGGGATACAGAAAGTTGAGGAATTTTTTCACACGGCATTTCAGTCCAAATTTCAAAGCTCTATCTCGCTCAGGAACCGAGATATGCGATAAAAAGTAAATGAACAGTCGTAGAATGTATTCGGGGATACAGAAAATTGAGGAATTTCACAAGGCATTTATAGTCCAAATTTCGAGCTTTGTCTCGCACAGGAACAAAGATATGCAGTAAAACGTAAATGAACACTTTTCTTTTTGATGTTGCAGCCGATCTAAAAGTCGTAGAATATTTTCGGTGATACAGAAAGTTGAGGAATTTCACATGACATTTTTTGTCCCAATTTCAAAGCTCTGTCTCGCTCAGGAACCGAGATATGCGATAAAAAGTAAATGAACAGTCGTAGAATGTATTCGGGGATACAGAAAATTGAGGAATTTCACAAGGCATTTATAGTCCAAATTTCGAGCTTTGTCTCGCACAGGAACAAAGATATGCGGTAAAACGTAAATGAACACTTTTCTTTTTGATGTTGCAGCCGATCTAAAAGTCGTAGAATATTTTTGGGGATACAGAAAATTGAGGAATTTCACAAGGCATTTATAGTCCAAATTTCGAGCTTTGTCTCGCACAGGAACAAAGATATGCGGTAAAACGTAAATGAACACTTTTCTTTTTGATGTTGCAGCCGATCTAAAAGTCGTAGAATATTTTCGGTGATACAGAAAGTTGAGGAATTTCACATGAAATTTTTTGGTTCAATTTCAAAGCTCTGTCTCGCTCAGGAACCGAGATATGCGATAAAAAGTAAATGAACAGTCGTAGAATGTATTCGGGGATACAGAAAATTGAGGAATTTTAACAAGGCATTTATAGTCCAAATTTCAAAGCTCAATCTCGCACAGGAACAAAGATATGCGGTAAAACGTAAATGAACACTTTTCTTTTTGATGTTGCAGCCGATCTAAAAGTCGTAGAATATTTTTGGGGATACAGAAAGTTGAGGAATTTCACACGGCATTTATAGTCCAAATTTCAAAGCTCTATCTCGCTCAGGAACCGAGATATGCGTTAAAACGTAAATGTACACTTTTCTTTTATGTTGCAGCCGATCTAAAAGTCGTAGAATATCTCCGGTGATACAGAAAGTTGAGGAATTTCACATGACATTTATTGTAAAAATTTCAAAGCTCTGTCTCGCTCAGGAAAAAAGATATGCGATAAAACGTAAATGAACAGTCGTAGAATATATTCGGGGAATACAGAAAGTTGAGGAATTTTAACAAGGCATTTATAGTCCAAATTTCAAAGCTCAATCTCGCTCAGGAACCGAGATATGCGATAAAACGTAAATTAACACTTTTCTTTTTGATGTTGCAGCCGATCTTAAAGTTGTAGAGTATTTTCGGTGATACAGAAAGTTGAGGAATTTCACATGACATCTTTTGTCCCAATTTCAAAGCTCTGTCTCGCTCAGGAACCGAGATATGCGATAAAAAGTAAATGAACAGTCGTAGAATGTATTCGGGGATACAGAAAATTGAGGAATTTCACAAGGCATTTATAGTCCAAATTTCGAGCTTTGTCTCGCACAGGAACAAAGATATGCGGTAAAACGTAAATGAACACTTTTCTTTTTGATGTTGCAGCCGATCTTTAAGTCGTAGAATATTTTCGGTGATACAGAAAGTTGAGGAATTTCACATGACATTTATTGTCCAAATTTCAAAGCTCTGTCTCGCTCAGGAACAAAGATATGCGATAAAACGTTAATGAACAGTCGTAGAATATATTCGGGGAATACAGAAAGTTGAGAAATTTTTTCACACGGCATTTAAAGTCCAAATTTCAAAGCCCTATCTCGCTCAGGAACCGAGATATGCGATAAAAAGTAAATGAACACTGTTCTTTTTGATGTTGCAGCCGATCTAAAAGTCGTAGAATATATTCGGGGATACAGAAAGTTGAGGAATTTTTTCACACGGCATTTATAGTCCGAATTTCAAAGCTCTATCTCGCTCAGGAACCGAGATATGCGTTAAAACGTAAATGTACACTTTTCTTTTATGTTGCAGCCGATCTAAAAGTCGTAGAATATCTCCGGTGATACAGAAAGTTGAGGAATTTCACATGACATTTATTGTAAAAATTTCAAAGCTCTGTCTCGCTCAGGAAAAAAGATATGCGATAAAACGTAAATGAACAGTCGTAGAATATATTCGGGGAATACAGAAAGTTGAGGAATTTTAACAAGGCATTTATAGTCCAAATTTCAAAGCTCAATCTCGCTCAGGAACCGAGATATGCGATAAAACGTAAATTAACACTTTTCTTTTTGATGTTGCAGCCGATCTTAAAGTTGTAGAGTATTTTCGGTGATACAGAAAGTTGAGGAATTTCACATGACATCTTTTGTCCCAATTTCAAAGCTCTGTCTCGCTCAGGAACCGAGATATGCGATAAAAAGAAAATGAACAGTCGTAGAATATATTCGGGGATACAGAAAATTGAGGAATTTCACAAGGCATTTATAGTCCAAATTTCGAGCTTTGTCTCGCTCAGGAACAAAGATATGCGATAAAACGTTAATGAACAGTCGTAGAATATATTCGGGGAATACAGAAAGTTGAGCAATTTTTTCACACGGCATTTAAAGTCCAAATTTCAGAAAGTTGAGGAATTTCACAAGGCATTTATAGTCCAAATTTCAGAGCTCTGTCTCAGGAACAAAGACATGCGATTAAACGTAAACGAACAGTCGTAGAATATATTCGGGGAATACAAAAAGTTGAGGAATTTCTCAAGGCACTTATAGTCCAAATTTCAAAGCCATATCTCGCTCAGGAACCAAGATATGTGATAAAAAGTAAATGAACACTGTTCTTTTTGATGTTGCAGCCGATCTAAAAGTCGTAGAATATTTTCGGGGATACAGAAAGTTGAGGAATTTTTTCACACGGCATTTCAGTCCAAATTTCAAAGCTCTATCTCGCTCAGGAACCGAGATATGCGATAAAAAGTAAATGAACAGTCGTAGAATGTATTCGGGGATACAGAAAATTGAGGAATTTCACAAGGCATTTATAGTCCAAATTTCGAGCTTTGTCTCGCACAGGAACAAAGATATGCGGTAAAACGTAAATGAACACTTTTCTTTTTGATGTTGCAGCCGATCTAAAAGTCGTAGAATATTTTCGGTGATACAGAAAGTTGAGGAATTTCACATGACATTTTTTGTCCCAATTTCAAAGCTCTGTCTCGCTCAGGAACCGAGATATGCGATAAAAAGTAAATGAACAGTCGTAGAATGTATTCGGGGATACAGAAAATTGAGGAATTTCACAAGGCATTTATAGTCCAAATTTCGAGCTTTGTCTCGCACAGGAACAAAGATATGCGGTAAAACGTAAATGAACACTTTTCTTTTTGATGTTGCAGCCGATCTAAAAGTCGTAGAATATTTTTGGGGATACAGAAAATTGAGGAATTTCACAAGGCATTTATAGTCCAAATTTCGAGCTTTGTCTCGCACAGGAACAAAGATATGCGGTAAAACGTAAATGAACACTTTTCTTTTTGATGTTGCAGCCGATCTAAAAGTCGTAGAATATTTTCGGTGATACAGAAAGTTGAGGAATTTCACATGACATTTTTTGTCCCAATTTCAAAGCTCTCTCTCGCTCAGGAACCGAGATATGCGATAAAAAGTAAATGAACAGTCGTAGAATGTATTCGGGGATACAGAAAATTGAGAAATTTTAACAAGGCATTTATAGTCCAAATTTCAAAGCTCAATCTCGCACAGGAACAAAGATATGCGGTAAAACGTAAATGAACACTTTTCTTTTTGATGTTGCAGCCGATCTAAAAGTCGTAGAATATTTTTGGAGATACAGAAAGTTGAGGAATTTCACACGGCATTTATAGTCCAAATTTCAAAGCTCTATCTCGCTCAGGAACCGAGATATGCGTTAAAACGTAAATGTACACTTTTCTTTTATGTTGCAGCCGATCTAAAAGTCGTAGAATATCTCCGGTGATACAGAAAGTTGAGGAATTTCACATGACATTTATTGTAAAAATTTCAAAGCTCTGTCTCGCTCAGGAAAAAAGATATGCGATAAAACGTAAATGAACAGTCGTAGAATATATTCGGGGAATACAGAAAGTTGAGGAATTTTAACAAGGCATTTATAGTCCAAATTTCAAAGCTCAATCTCGCTCAGGAACCGAGATATGCGATAAAACGTAAATTAACACTTTTCTTTTTGATGTTGCAGCCGATCTTAAAGTTGTAGAGTATTTTCGGTGATACAGAAAGTTGAGGAATTTCACATGACATCTTTTGTCCCAATTTCAAAGCTCTGTCTCGCTCAGGAACCGAGATATGCGATAAAAAGTAAATGAACAGTCGTAGAATGTATTCGGGGATACAGAAAATTGAGGAATTTCACAAGGCATTTATAGTCCAAATTTCAAGCTTTGTCTCGCACAGGAACAAAGATATGCGGTAAAACGTAAATGAACACTTTTCTTTTTGATGTTGCAGCCGATCTTTAAGTCGTAGAATATTTTCGGTGATACAGAAAGTTGAGGAATTTCACATGACATTTATTGTCCAAATTTCAAAGCTCTGTCTCGCTCAGGAACAAAGATATGCGATAAAACGTTAATGAACAGTCGTAGAATATATTCTGGGAATACAGAAAGTTGAGAAATTTTTTCACACGGCATTTAAAGTCCAAATTTCAAAGCCCTATCTCGCTCAGGAACCGAGATATGCGATAAAAAGTAAATGAACACTGTTCTTTTTGATGTTGCAGCCGATCTAAAAGTCGTAGAATATATTCGGGGATACAGAAAGTTGAGGAATTTTTTCACACGGCATTTATAGTCCGAATTTCAAAGCTCTATCTCGCTCAGGAACCGAGATATGCGTTAAAACGTAAATGTACACTTTTCTTTTATGTTGCAGCCGATCTAAAAGTCGTAGAATATCTCCGGTGATACAGAAAGTTGAGGAATTTCACATGACATTTATTGTCCAAATTTCAAAGCTCTGTCTCGCTCAGGAAAAAAGATATGCGATAAAACGTAAATGAACAGTCGTAGAATATATTCGGGGAATACAGAAAGTTGAGGAATTTTAACAAGGCATTTATAGTCCAAATTTCAAAGCTCAATCTCGCTCAGGAACCGAGATATGCGATAAAACGTAAATTAACACTTTTCTTTTTGATGTTGCAGCCGATCTAAAAGTCGTAGAATATATTCGGGGATACAGAAAGTTGAGGAATTTCACAAGGCATTTATAGTCCAAATTTCGAGCTTTGTCTCGCTCAGGAACAAAGATATGCGATAAAACGTTAATGAACAGTCGTAGAATATATTCGGGGAATACAGAAAGTTGAGAAATTTTTTCACACGGCATTTAAAGTCCAAATTTCAAAGCCCTATCTCGCTCAGGAACCGAGATATGCGATAAAAAGTAAATGAACACTGTTCTTTTTGATGTTGCAGCCGATCTAAAAGTCGTAGAATATATTCGGGGATACAGAAAGTTGAGGAATTTTTTCACACGGCATTTATACTCCGAATTTCAAAGCTCTATCTCGCTCAGGAACCGAGATATGCGATGAAACGTATATGAACACTTTTCTTTTTGATGTTGCAGCCAATCTAAAAGTCGTAGAATATTTTCGAGGATACAGAAAGTTGAGGAATTTCACACGGCATTTATACTCCGAATTTCAAAGCTCTATCTCGCTCAGGAACCGAGATATGCGATGAAACGTATATGAACACTTTTCTTTTTGATGTTGCAGCCAATCTAAAAGTCGTAGAATATTTTCGAGGATACAGAAAGTTGAGGAATTTCACACGGCATTTCAGTCCAAATTTCAAAGCTCTATCTCGCTCAGGAACCGAGCTATGCGATAAAACGTAAATGAACAGTCGTAGAATGTATTCGGGGATACAGAAAGTTGAGGAATTTCACAAGGCATTTATAGTCCAAATTTCAGAGCTCTGTCTCAGGAACAAAGACATGCGATTAAACGTAAACGAACAGTCGTAGAATATATTCGGGGAATACAAAAAGTTGAGGAATTTCTCAAGGCACTTATAGTCCAAATTTCAAAGCCATATCTCGCTCAGGAACCAAGATATGTGATAAAAAGTAAATGAACACTGTTCTTTTTGATGTTGCAGCCGATCTAAAAGTCGTAGAATATATTCGGGGATACAGAAAGTTGAGGAATTTTTTCACACGGCATTTAAACTCCGAATTTCAAAGCTCTATCTCGCTCAGGAACCGAGATATGCGATGAAACGTATATGAACACTTTTCTTTTTGATGTTGCAGCCAATCTAAAAGTCGTAGAATATTTTCGAGGATACAGAAAGTTGAGGAATTTCACACGGCATTTCAGTCCAAATTTCAAAGCTCTATCTCGCTCAGGAACCGAGCTATGCGATAAAACGTAAATGAACAGTCGTAGAATGTATTCGGGGATACAGAAAGTTGAGGAATTTCACAAGGCATTTATAGTCCAAATTTCAGAGCTCTGTCTCGCTCAGGAACAAAGACATGCGATAAAACGTAAACGAACAGTCGTAGAATATATTTGAGGAATACAGAAAGTTGAGGAATTTCTCAAGGCATTTATAGTCCCAATTTCAAAGCCATATCTCGCTCAGGAACCAAGATATGTGATAAAAAGTAAATGAACACTGTTCTTTTTGATGTTGCAGCCGATCTAAAAGTCGTAGAATATTTTCGGGGATACAGAAAGCTGAGGAATGTCACAAGGCATTTATAGTCCAAATTTCAAAGCTCTATCTCGCTCAGGAACCGAGATATGCGATGAAACGTATATGAACACTTCTCTTTTTGATGTTGCAGCCGATATAAAAGTCGTAGAACATATTCAGGGATACAGAAAGTTGAGGAACTCCACACGGCATTTATAGTCCGAATTTCAAAGCTCTATCTCGCTCAGGAACCGAGATATGCGATTAAAAGTAAATGAACAGTCGTAGAATGTATTCGGGGATACAGAAAGTTGAGGAATTTCACAAGGCATATATAGTCCAAATTTCAAAGCCCAATCTCGCTCAGGAACAAAGACATGCGATAAAACGTAAATGAACAGTCGTAGAATGTATTCGGGGATACAGAAAGTTGAGGAATTTCACAAGGCATTTATAGTCCAAATTTCAGAGCTCTGTCTCGCTCAGGAACAAAGACATGCGATAAAACGTAAATGAACACTGTTCTTTTTGATGTTGCAGCCGATCTTAAAGTCGTAAAATATTTTTGGGGATACAGAAAGTTGAGGAATTTCACACGGCATTTATAGTCCAAATTTCAAAGCTCTATTTCGCTCAGGAACCGAGATATGCGTTAAAACGTAAATGAACACTTTTCTTTTATGTTGCAGCCGATCTAAAAGTCGTAGAATATATTCGGGGATACAGAAAATTGAGGAATTTTTTCACACGGCATTTCAGTCCAAATTTCAAAGCTCTATCTCGCTCAGGAACCGAGCTATGCGATAAAACGTAAATGAACAGTCGTAGAATGTATTCGGGGATACAGAAAGTTGAGGAATTTCACAAGGCATTTATAGTCCAAATTTCAGAGCTTTGTCTCGCACAGGAACAAAGATATGCGGTAAAACGTAAATGAACACTTTTCTTTTTGATGTTGCAGCCGATCTTAAAGTTGTAGAGTATTTTCGGTGATACAGAAAGTTGAGGAATTTCACATGACATTTTTTGTCCCAATTTCAAAGCTCTCTCTCGCTCAGGAACCGAGATATGCGATAAAAAGTAAATGAACAGTCGTAGAATGTATTCGGGGATACAGAAAATTGAGGAATTTCACAAGGCATTTATAGTCCAAATTTCGAGCTTTGTCTCGCACAGGAACAAAGATATGCGGTAAAACGTAAATTAACACTTTTCTTTTTGATGTTGCAGCCGATCTAAAAGTCGTAGAATATTTTTGGGGATACAGAAAGTTGAGGAATTTCACACGGCATTTATAGTCCAAATTTCAAAGCTCTATCTCGCTCAGGAACCGAGATATGCGTTAAAACGTAAATGTACACTTTTCTTTTATGTTGCAGCCGATCTAAAAGTCGTAGAATATCTCCGGTGATACAGAAAGTTGAGGAATTTCACATGACATTTATTGTAAAAATTTCAAAGCTCTGTCTCGCTCAGGAACAAAGATATGCGATAAAACGTAAATGAACAGTCGTAGAATATATTCGGGGAATACAGAAAGTTGAGGAATTTTAACAAGGCATTTATAGTCCAAATTTCAAAGCTCAATCTCGCTCAGGAACCGAGATATGCGATAAAACGTAAATTAACACTTTTCTTTTTGATGTTGCAGCCGATCTTAAAGTTGTAGAGTATTTTCGGTGATACAGAAAGTTGAGGAATTTCACATGACATCTTTTGTCCCAATTTCAAAGCTCTGTCTCGCTCAGGAACCGAGATATGCGATAAAAAGTAAATGAACAGTCGTAGAATGTATTCGGGGATACAGAAAATTGAGGAATTTCACAAGGCATTTATAGTCCAAATTTCGAGCTTTGTCTCGCACAGGAACAAAGATATGCGGTAAAACGTAAATGAACACTTTTCTTTTTGATGTTGCAGCCGATCTTTAAGTCGTAGAATATTTTCGGTGATACAGAAAGTTGAGGAATTTCACATGACATTTATTGTCCAAATTTCAAAGCTCTGTCTCGCTCAGGAACAAAGATATGCGATAAAACGTAAATGAACAGTCGTAGAATATATTCGGGGAATACAGAAAGTTGAGAAATTTTTTCACACGGCATTTAATGTCCAAATTTCAAAGCCCTATCTCGCTCAGGAACCGAGATATGCGATAAAAAGTAAATGAACACTGTTCTTTTTGATGTTGCAGCCGATCTAAAAGTCGTAGAATATTTTCGGGGATACAGAAAGGTGAGGAATTTCACACGGCATTTCAGTCCAAATTTCAAAGCTCTATCTCGCTCAGGAACCGAGCTATGCGATAAAACGTAATTGAACAGTCGTAGAATGTATTCGGGGATACAGAAAGTAAGTGAACAGTCGTAGAATATATTCGGGAAATACAGAAAGTTGAGGAATTTCACAAGGCGATTTCTCAGGAACAAAGACATGCGATTAAACGTAAACGAACAGTCGTAGAATATATTCGGGGAATACAGAAAGTTGAGGAATTTCACAAGGCATTTATAGTTCAAATTTCAGAGCTCTGTCTCGCTCAGGAACAAAGACATGCGATAAAACGTAAACGAACAGTAGTAGAATATATTCGGGGAATACAGAAAGTTGAGGAATTTTTTCACACGGCATTTAAAGTCCAAATTTCAAAGCTCTATCTCGCTCAGGAACCGAGATATGCGTTAAAACGTAAATGTACACTTTTCTTTTATGTTGCAGCCGATCTAAAAGTCGTAGAATATATTCGGGGATACAGAAAGTTGAGGAATTTTTTCACACGGCATTTATAGTCCGAATTTCAAAGCTCTATCTCGCTCAGGAACCGAGATATGCGATGAAACGTATATGAACACTTTTCTTTTTGATGTTGCAGCCAATCTTAAAGTCGTAGAATATTTTCGTGGATACAGAAAGTTGAGGAATTTCACACGGCATTTCAGTCCAAATTTCAAAGCTCTATCTCGCTCAGGAACCGAGCTATGCGATAAAACGTAAATGAACAGTCGTAGAATGTATTCGGGGATATAGAAAGTTGAGGAATTTCTCAAGGCATTTAAAGTCCAAATTTCAGAGCTCTGTCTCGCTCAGGAACAAAGACATGCGATAAAACGTAAACGAACAGTCGTAGAATATATTTGGGGAATACAGAAAGTTGAGTAATTTCTCAAGGCATTTATAGTCCAAATTTCAAAGCCATATCTCGCTCAGGAACCGAGATATGTGATAAAAAGGAAATGAACACTGTTCTTTTTGATGTTGCAGCCGATCTAAAAGTCGTAGAATATTTTCGGGGATACAGAAAGCTGAGGAATGTCACAAGGCATTTATAGTCCAAATTTCAAAGCTCTATCTCGCTCAGGAACCGAGATATGCGATGAAACGTATATGAACACTTCTCTTTTTGATGTTGCAGCCGATATAAAAGTCGTAGAATATATTCGGGGATACAGAAAGTTGAGGAACTCCACACGGCATTTATAGTCCGAATTTCAAAGCCCTTTCTCGCTCAGGAACAAAGACATGCGATAAAACGTAAATGAACAGTCGTAGAATGTATTCGGGGATACAGAAAGTTGAGGAATTTCACACGGCATTTCAGTCCAAATTTCAAAGCTCTATCTCGCTCAGGAACCGAGCTATGCGATAAAACGTAAATGAACAGTTGTAGAATGTATTCGGGCATACAGAAAGTTGAGGAATTTCACAAGGCATTTATAGTCCAAATTTCAGAGCTTTGTCTCGCTCAGGAACAAAGACATGCGATAAAACGTAAATGAACAGTCGTAGAATATATTCGGGAAATACAGAAAGTTGAGGAATTTCACAAGGCATTTATAGTCCAAATTTCAGAGCTCTATCCCGCTCAGGAACCGAGATATGCGATAAAAAGTAAATGAACACTGTTCTTTTTGATGTTGCAGCCGATCTTAAAGTCGTAGAATATTTTCGGGGATACAGAAAGCTGAGGAATTTCACAAGGCATTTAAAGTCCAAATTTCAAAGCTCTATCTCGCTCAGGAACCGAGATATGCGATAAAAAGTAAATGAACACTGTTCTTTTTGATGTTGCAGCCGATCTAAAAGTCGTAGAATATTTTCGGGGAAACAGAAAGCTGAGGAATGTCACAAGGCATTTATAGTCCAAATTTCAAAGCTCTATCTCGCTCAGGAACCGAGATATGCGATGAAACGTATATGAACACTTTTCTTTTTGATGTTGCAGCCGATATAAAAGTCGTTGAATATATTCGGGGATACAGAAAGTTGAGGAACTCCACACGGCATTTATAGTCCGAATTTCAAAGCCCTTTCTCGCTCAGGAACAAAGACATGCGATAAAACGTAAATGAACAGTCGTAGAATGTATTCGGGGATACAGAAAGTTGAGGAATTTCACAAAGCATTTATAGTCCAAATTTTCGAGCTATGTCTCGCTCAGGAACAAAGACATGCGATAAAACGTAAATGAACAGTCGTAGAATATATTCGGGAAATACAGAAAGTTGAGGAATTTCACAAGACATTTATAGTCCAAATTTCAGAGCTCTATCTCGCTCAGGAACCGAGATAAGCGATATAAAGTAAATGAACAGTCGTAGAATGTATTCGGGGAAACAGAAAGTTGAGGAATTTCACAAGGCATTTATAGTCCAAATTTCAGAGCTCTGTCTCAGGAACAAAGACATGCGATTAAACGTAAACGAACAGTCGTAGAATATATTCGGGGAATACAGAAAGTTGAGGAATTTCACAAGGCATTTATAGTTCAAATTTCAGAGCTCTGTCTCGCTCAGGAACAAAGACATGCGATAAAACGTAAACGAACAGTAGTAGAATATATTCGGGGAATACAGAAAGTTGAGGAATTTTTTCACACGGCATTTAAAGTCCAAATTTCAAAGCTCTATCTCGCTCAGGAACCGAGATATGCGTTAAAACGTAAATGTACACTTTTCTTTTATGTTGCAGCCGATCTAAAAGTCGAAGAATATATTCGGGGATACAGAAAGTTGAGGAATTTTTTCACACGGCATTTATAGTCCGAATTTCAAAGCTCTATCTCGCTCAGGAACCGAGATATGCGATGAAACGTATATGAACACTTTTCTTTTTGATGTTGCAGCCAATCTTAAAGTCGTAGAATATTTTCGAGGATACAGAAAGTTGAGGAATTTCACACGGCATTTCAGTCCAAATTTCAAAGCTCTATCTCGCTCAGGAACCGAGCTATGCGATAAAACGTAAATGAACAGTCGTAGAATGTATTCGGGGATATAGAAAGTTGAGGAATTTCACAAGGCATTTAAAGTCCAAATTTCAGAGCTCTGTCTCAGGAACAAAGACAAGCGATTAAACGTAAACGAACAGTCGTAGAATATATTCGGGGAATACAGAAAGTTGAGGAATTTCTCAAGGCATTTAAAGTCCAAATTTCAGAGCTCTGTCTCGCTCAGGAACAAAGACATGCGATAAAACGTAAACGAACAGTCGTAGAATATATTTGGGGAATACAGAAAGTTGAGGAATTTCTCAAGGCATTTATAGTCCAAATTTTCGAGCTATGTCTCGCTCAGGAACAAAGACATGCGATAAAACGTAAATGAACAGTCGTAGATATATTCGGGAAATACAGAAAGTTGAGGAATTTCACAAGGCATTTATAGTCCAAATTTCAGAGCTCTATCTCGCTCAGGAACCGAGATAAGCGATATAAAGTAAATGAACAGTCGTAGAATGTATTCGGGGATACAGAAAATTGAGGAATTTCACAAGGCATTTATAGTTCAAATTTCAGAGCTCTGTCTCAGGAACAAAGACATGCGATTAAACGTAAACGAACAGTCGTAGAATATATTCGGGGAATACAGAAAGTTGAGGAATTTCACAAGGCATTTATAGTCCAAATTTCAGAGCTCTATCTCGCTCAGGAACCGAGATAAGCGATATAAAGTAAATGAACAGTCGTAGAATGTATTCGGGGATACAGAAAATTGAGGAATTTCACAAGGCATTTATAGTTCAAATTTCAGAGCTCTGTCTCGCTCAGGAACAAAGACATGCGATAAAACGTAAACGAACAGTAGTAGAATATATTCGGGGAATACAGAAAGTTGAGGAATTTTTTCACACGGCATTTAAAGTCCAAATTTCAAAGCTCTATCTCGCTCAGGAACCGAGATATGCGTTAAAACGTAAATGTACACTTTTCTTTTATGTTGCAGCCGATCTAAAAGTCGTAGAATATATTCGGGGATACAGAAAGTTGAGGAATTTTTTCACCCGGCATTTAAAGTCCAAATTTCAAAGCCCTATCTCGCTCAGGAACCGAGATATGCGATAAAAAGTAAATGAACACTGTTCTTTTTGATGTTGCAGCCGATCTAAAAGTAGTAGAATAATTTCGGGGATACAGAAAGCTGAGGAATTTCACAAGGCATTTCAGTCCAAATTTCAAAGCTCTATCTCGCTCAGGAACCGAGCTATGCGATAAAACGTAATTGAACAGTCGTAGAATGTATTCGGGGATACAGAAAGTAAGTGAACAGTCGTAGAATATATTCGGGAAATACAGAAAGTTGAGAAATTTCACAAGGCATTTATAGTCCAAATTTCAGAGCTCTATCCCGCTCAGGAACCGAGAACCCTATGTTGCAGCCAATCTAAAAGTCGTAGAATATTTTCGAGGATACAGAAAGTTGAGGAATTTCACACGGCATTTCAGTCCAAATTTCAAAGCTCTATCTCGCTCAGGAACCGAGCTATGCGATAAAAGGTAAATGAACAGTCGTAGAATGTATTCGGGGATACAGAAAGCTGAGGAATTTCACAAATCATTTGTAGTCCAAATTTCAAAGCTCTATCTCGCTCAGGAACCGAGATATGCGATGAAACGTATATGAACACTTTTCTTTTTGATGTTGCAGCCAATCTAAAAGTCATAGAATATTTTCGGGGATACAGAAAGTTGAGGAATTTCACACGGCATTTCAGTCCAAATTTCAAAGCTCTATCCCGCTCAGGAACCGAGATATGCGATAAAAAGTAAATGAACAGTCGTAGAATGTATTCGGGGAAACAGAAAGTTGAGGAATTTTACAAGGCATTTATAGTCCAAATTTCAGAGCTCTGTCTCAGGAACAAAGACATGCGATTAAACGTAAACGAACAGTCGTAGAATATATTCGGGGAATACAGAAAGTTGAGGAATTTCACAAGGCATTTATAGTTTAAATTTCAGAGCTCTGTCTCGCTCAGAAACAAAGACATGCGATAAAACGTAAACGAACAGTAGTAGAATATATTCGGGGAATACAGAAAGTTGAGGAATTTTTTCACACGGCATTTAAAGTCCAAATTTCAGAGCTCTATCTCGCTCAGGAACCGAGATATGCGTTAAAACGTAAATGTACACTTTTCTTTTATGTTGCAGCCGATCTAAAAGTCGAAGAATATATTCGGGGATACAGAAAGTTGAGGAATTTTTTCACACGGCATTTATAGTCCGAATTTCAAAGCTCTATCTCGCTCAGGAACCGAGATATGCGATGAAATGTATATGAACACTTTTCTTTTTGATGTTGCAGCCAATCTTAAAGTCGTAGAATATTTTCGAGGATACAGAAAGTTGAGGAATTTCACACGGCATTTCAGTCCAAATTTCAAAGCTCTATCTCGCTCAGGAACCGAGCTATGCGATAAAACGTAAATGAACAGTCGAAGAATGTATTCGGGGATATAGAAAGTTGAGGAATTTCACAAGGCATTTAAAGTCCAAATTTCAGAGCTCTGTCTCAGGAACAAAGACATGCGATTAAACGTAAACGAACAGTCGTTGAATATATTCGAGGAATACAGAAAGTTGAGGAATTTCTCAAGGCATTTAAAGTCCAAATTTCAGAGCTCTGTCTCGCTCAGGAACAAAGACATGCGATAAAACGTAAGCGAACAGTCGTAGAATATATTTGGGGAATACAGAAAGTTGAGGAATTTCTCAAGGCATTTATAGTCCCAATTTTCGAGCTATGTCTCGCTCAGGAACAAAGACATGCGATAAAACGTAAATGAACAGTCGTAGATATATTCGGGAAATACAGAAAGTTGAGGAATTTCACAAGGCATTTATAGTCCAAATTTCAGAGCTCTATCTCGCTCAGGAACCGAGATAAGCGATATAAAGTAAATGAACAGTCGTAGAATGTATTCGGGGATACAGAAAGTTGAGGAATTTCACAAGGCATTTATAGTCCAAATTTCAGAGCTCTGTCTCAGGAACAAAGACATGCGATTAAACGTAAACGAACAGTCGTAGAATATATTCGGGGAATACAGAAAGTTGAGGAATTTCACAAGGCATTTATAGTCCAAATTTCAGAGCTCTATCTCGCTCAGGAACCGAGATACGCGATATAAAGTAAATGAACAGTCGTAGAATGTATTCGGGGATACAGAAAGTTGAGGAATTTCACAAGGCATTTATAGTTCAAATTTCAGAGCTCTGTCTCGCTCAGGAACAAAGAAATGCGATTAAACGTAAACGAACAGTAGTAGAATATATTCGGGGAATACAGAAAGTTGAGGAATTTTTTCACACGGCATTTAAAGTCCAAATTTCAAAGCTCTATCTCGCTCAGGAACCGAGATATGCGTTAAAACGTAAATGTACACTTTTCTTTTATGTTGCAGCCGATCTAAAAGTCGTAGAATATATTCGGGGATACAGAAAGTTGAGGCATTTTTTTCACACGGCATTTATAGTCCGAATTTCAAAGCTCTATCTCGCTCAGGAACCGAGATATGCGATGAAACGTATATGAACACTTTTCTTTTTGATGTTGCAGCCAATCTTAAAGTCGTAGAATATTTTCGAGGATACAGAAAGTTGAGGAATTTCACACGGCATTTCAGTCCAAATTTCAATGCTCTATCTCGCTCAGGAACCGAGCTATGCGATAAAACGTAAATGAACAGTCGTAGAATGTATTCGGGGATATAGAAAGTTGAGGAATTTCTCAAGGCATTTAAAGTCCAAATTTCAGAGCTCTGTCTCGCTCAGGAACAAAGACATGCGATAAAACGTAAACGAACAGTCGTAGAATATATTTGGGGAATACAGAAAGTTGAGGAATTTCTCAAGGCATTTATAGTCCAAATTTTCGAGCTATGTCTCGCTCAGGAACAAAGACATGCGATAAAACGTAAATGAACAGTCGTAGAATATATTCGGGAAATACAGAAAGTTGAGGAATTTCACAAGGCATTTATAGTCCAAATTTCAGAGCTCTATCTCGCTCAGGAACCGAGATAAGCGATATAAAGTAAATGAACAGTCGTAGAATGTATTCGGGGATACAGAAAGTTGAGGAATTTCACAAGGCATTTATAGTCCAAATTTCAGAGCTCTGTCTCAGGAACAAAGACATGCGATTAAACGTAAACGAACAGTCGTAGAATATATTCGGGGAATACAGAAAGTTGAGGAATTTCACAAGGCATTTATAGTTCAAATTTCAGAGCTCTGTCTCGCTCAGGAACAAAGACATGCGATAAAACGTAAACGAACAGTAGTAGAATATATTCGGGGAATACAGAAAGTTGAGGAATTTTTTCACACGGCATTTAAAGTCCAAATTTCAAAGCTCTATCTCGCTCAGGAACCGAGATATGCGTTAAAACGTAAATGTACACTTTTCTTTTATGTTGCAGCCGATCTAAAAGTCGTAGAATATATTCGGGGATACAGAAAGTTGAGGAATTTTTTCACACGGCATTTATAGTCCGAATTTCAAAGCTCTATCTCGCTCAGGAACCGAGATATGCGATGAAACGTATATGAACACTTTTCTTTTTGATGTTGCAGCCAATCTTAAAGTCGTAGAATATTTTCGTGGATACAGAAAGTTGAGGAATTTCACACGGCATTTCAGTCCAAATTTCAAAGCTCTATCTCGCTCAGGAACCGAGCTATGCGATAAAACGTAAATGAACAGTCGTAGAATGTATTCGGGGATATAGAAAGTTGAGGAATTTCA
Source organism: Hirtodrosophila cameraria (assembly GCA_949708635.1). Taxonomy (NCBI): domain Eukaryota; kingdom Metazoa; phylum Arthropoda; class Insecta; order Diptera; family Drosophilidae; genus Hirtodrosophila; species Hirtodrosophila cameraria. The sequence continues at coordinate 5,766,336 of OX453091.1, read as the reverse complement.
CAAGGCATTTAAAGTCCAAATTTCAGAGCTCTGTCTCGCTCAGGAACAAAGACATGCGATAAAACGTAAACGAACAGTCGTAGAATATATTCGGGGAATACAGAAAGTCGAGGAATTTCTCAAGGCATTTAAAGTCCAAATTTCAGAGCTCTGTCTCGCTCAGGAACAAAGACATGCGATAAAACGTAAACGAACAGTCGTAGAATATATTTGGGGAATACAGAAAGTTGAGGAATTTCTCAAGGCATTTATAGTCCAAATTTTCGAGCTATGTCTCGCTCAGGAACAAAGACATGCGATAAAACGTAAATGAACAGTCGTAGAATATATTCGGGAAATACAGAAAGTTGAGGAATTTCACAAGGCATTTATAGTCCAAATTTCAGAGCTCTATCTCGCTCAGGAACCGAGATAAGCGATATAAAGTAAATGAACAGTCGTAGAATGTATTCGGGGATACAGAAAGTTGAGGAATTTCACAAGGCATTTAGAGTCCAAATTTCAGAGCTCTGTCTCAGGAACAAAGACATGCGATTAAACGTAAACGAACAGTCGTAGAATATATTCGGGGAATACAGAAAGTTGAGGAATTTCACAAGGCATTTATAGTTCAAATTTCAGAGCTCTGTCTCGCTCAGGAACAAAGACATGCGATAAAACGTAAACGAACAGTAGTAGAATATATTCGGGGAATACAGAAAGTTGAGGAATTTTTTCACACGGCATTTAAAGTCCAAATTTCAAAGCTCTATCTCGCTCAGGAACCGAGATATGCGTTAAAACGTAAATGTACACTTTTCTTTTATGTTGCAGCCGATCTAAAAGTCGTAGAATATATTCGGGGATACAGAAAGTTGAGGAATTTTTTCACACGGCATTTATAGTCCGAATTTCAAAGCTCTATCTCGCTCAGGAACCGAGATATGCGATGAAACGTATATGAACACTTTTCTTTTTGATGTTGCAGCCAATCTTAAAGTCGTAGAATATTTTCGTGGATACAGAAAGTTGAGGAATTTCACACGGCATTTCAGTCCAAATTTCAAAGCTCTATCTCGCTCAGGAACCGAGCTATGCGATAAAACGTAAATGAACAGTCGTAGAATGTATTCGGGGATATAGAAAGTTGAGGAATTTCTCAAGGCATTTAAAGTCCAAATTTCAGAGCTCTGTCTCGCTCAGGAACAAAGACATGCGATAAAACGTAAACGAACAGTCGTAGAATATATTTGGGGAATACAGAAAGTTGAGTAATTTCTCAAGGCATTTATAGTCCAAATTTCAAAGCCATATCTCGCTCAGGAACCGAGATATGTGATAAAAAGGAAATGAACACTGTTCTTTTTGATGTTGCAGCCGATCTAAAAGTCGTAGAATATTTTCGGGGATACAGAAAGCTGAGGAATGTCACAAGGCATTTATAGTCCAAATTTCAAAGCTCTATCTCGCTCAGGAACCGAGATATGCGATGAAACGTATATGAACACTTCTCTTTTTGATGTTGCAGCCGATATAAAAGTCGTAGAATATATTCGGGGATACAGAAAGTTGAGGAACTCCACACGGCATTTATAGTCCGAATTTCAAAGCCCTTTCTCGCTCAGGAACAAAGACATGCGATAAAACGTAAATGAACAGTCGTAGAATGTATTCGGGGATACAGAAAGTTGAGGAATTTCACACGGCATTTCAGTCCAAATTTCAAAGCTCTATCTCGCTCAGGAACCGAGCTATGCGATAAAACGTAAATGAACAGTCGTAGAATGTATTCGGGCATACAGAAAGTTGAGGAATTTCACAAGGCATTTATAGTCCAAATTTCAGAGCTTTGTCTCGCTCAGGAACAAAGACATGCGATAAAACGTAAATGAACAGTCGTAGAATATATTCGGGAAATACAGAAAGTTGAGGAATTTCACAAGGCATTTATAGTCCAAATTTCAGAGCTCTATCCCGCTCAGGAACCGAGATATGCGATAAAAAGTAAATGAACACTGTTCTTTTTGATGTTGCAGCCGATCTTAAAGTCGTAGAATATTTTCGGGGATACAGAAAGCTGAGGAATTTCACAAGGCATTTAAAGTCCAAATTTCAAAGCTCTATCTCGCTCAGGAACCGAGATATGCGATAAAAAGTAAATGAACACTGTTCTTTTTGATGTTGCAGCCGATCTAAAAGTCGTAGAATATTTTCGGGGAAACAGAAAGCTGAGGAATTTCACAAGGCATTTATAGTCCAAATTTCAGAGCTCTATCCCGCTCAGGAACCGAGATATGCGATAAAAAGTAAATGAACACTGTTCTTTTTGATGTTGCAGCCGATCTAAAAGTCGTAGAATATTTTCGGGGATACAGAAAGCTGAGGAATTTCACAAGGCATTTAAAGTCCAAATTTCAAAGCTCTATCTCGCTCAGGAACCGAGATATGCGATAAAAAGTAAATGAACACTGTTCTTTTTGATGTTGCAGCCGATCTAAAAGTCGTAGAATATTTTTGGGGATACAGAAAGTTGAGGAATTTCACACGGCATTTCAGTCCAAATTTCAAAGCTGTATCTCGCTCAGGAACCGAGCTATGCGATAAAACGTAATTGAACAGTCGTAGAATGTATTCGGGGATACAGAAAGTTGAGGAATTTCACACGGCATTTCAGTCCAAATTTCAAAGCTCTATCTCGCTCAGGAACCGAGCTATGCGATAAAACGTAAATGAACAGTCGTAGAATGTATTCGGGCATACAGAAAGTTGAGGAATTTCACAAGGCATTTATAGTCCAAATTTCAGAGCTTTGTCTCGCTCAGGAACAAAGACATGCGATAAAACGTAAATGAACAGTCGTAGAATATATTCGGGAAATACAGAAAGTTGAGGAATTTCACAAGGCATTTATAGTCCAAATTTCAGAGCTCTATCCCGCTCAGGAACCGAGATATGCGATAAAAAGTAAATGAACACTGTTCTTTTTGATGTTGCAGCCGATCTTAAAGTCGTAGAATATTTTCGGGGATACAGAAAGCTGAGGAATTTCACAAGGCATTTAAAGTCCAAATTTCAAAGCTCTATCTCGCTCAGGAACCGAGATATGCGATAAAAAGTAAATGAACACTGTTCTTTTTGATGTTGCAGCCGATCTAAAAGTCGTAGAATATTTTCGGGGAAACAGAAAGCTGAGGAATGTCACAAGGCATTTATAGTCCAAATTTCAAAGCTCTATCTCGCTCAGGAACCGAGATATGCGATGAAACGTATATGAACACTTCTCTTTTTGATGTTGCAGCCGATATAAAAGTCGTAGAATATATTCGGGGATACAGAAAGTTGAGGAACTCCACACGGCATTTATAGTCCGAATTTCAAAGCCCTTTCTCGCTCAGGAACAAAGACATGCGATAAAACGTAAATGAACAGTCGTAGAATGTATTCGGGGATACAGAAAGTTGAGGAATTTCACACGGCATTTCAGTCCAAATTTCAAAGCTCTATCTCGCTCAGGAACCGAGCTATGCGATAAAACGTAAATGAACAGTCGTAGAATGTATTCGGGGATACAGAAAGTTGAGGAATTTCACAAGGCATTTATAGTCCAAATTTCAGAGCTTTGTCTCGCTCAGGAACAAAGACATGCGATAAAACGTAAATGAACAGTCGTAGAATATATTCGGGAAATACAGAAAGTTGAGGAATTTCACAAGGCATTTATAGTCCAAATTTCAGAGCTCTATCCCGCTCAGGAACCGAGATATGCGATAAAAAGTAAATGAACACTGTTCTTTTTGATGTTGCAGCCGATCTAAAAGTCGTAGAATATTTTCGGGGATACAGAAAGCTGAGGAATTTCACAAGGCATTTAAAGTCCAAATTTCAAAGCTCTATCTCGCTCAGGAACCGAGATATGCGATAAAAAGTAAATGAACACTGTTCTTTTTGATGTTGCAGCCGATCTAAAAGTCGTAGAATATTTTTGGGGATACAGAAAGTTGAGGAATTTCACACGGCATTTCAGTCCAAATTTCAAAGCTGTATCTCGCTCAGGAACCGAGCTATGCGATAAAACGTAATTGAACAGTCGTAGAATGTATTCGGGGATACAGAAAGTAAGTGAACAGTCGTAGAATATATTCGGGAAATACAGAAAGTTGAGGAATTTCACAAGGCATTTATAGTCCAAATTTCAGAGCTCTATCCCGCTCAGGAACCGAGATATGCGATAAAAAGTAAATGAACAGTCGTAGAATGTATTCGGGGATACAGAAAGTTGAGGAATTTCTCAAGGCATTTATAGTCCAAATTTCAAAGCTCTATCTCGCTCAGGAACCGAGATATGCGTTAAAACGTAAATGTACACTTTTCTTTTATGTTGCAGCCGATCTAAAAGTCGTAGAATATATTCGGGGATACAGAAAGCTGAGGAATTTTTTCACACGGCATTTATAGTCCGAATTTCAAAGCTCTATCTCGCTCAGGAACCGAGATATGCGATGAAACGTATGTGAACACTTTTCTTTTTGATGTTGCAGCCAATCTAATAGTCGTAGAATATTTTCGAGGATACAGAAAGTTGAGGAATTTCACACGGCATTTCCGTCCAAATTTCAAAGCTCTATCTCGCTCAGGAACTGAGCTATGCGATAAAACGTAAATGAACAGTCGTAGAATGTATTCGGGGATACAGAAAGTTGAGGAATTTCACAAGGCATTTATAGTCCAAATTTCAGAGCTCTGTCTCGCTCAGGAACAAAGATATGCGGTAAAACGTAAATGAACACTTTTCTTTTTGATGTTGCAGCCGATCTTAAAGTCGTAGAATATTTTCGGTGATACAGAAAGTTGAGGAATTTCACATGACATTTATTGTAAAAATTTCAAAGCTCTGTCTCGCTCAGGAACCGAGATATGCGATGAAACGTATATGAACACTTTTCTTTTTGATGTTGCAGCCAATCTTAAAGTCGTAGAATATTTTTCGAGGATACAGAAAGTTGAGGAATTTCACGTGACATTTTTTGTCCCAATTTCAAAGCTCTGTCTCGCTCAGGAACCGAGATATGCGATAAAAAGTAAATGAACAGTCGTACAATGTATTCGGGGATACAGAAAATTGAGGAATTTCACAAGGCATTTATAGTCCAAATTTCAGAGCTTTGTCTCGCACAGGAACAAAGATATGCGGTAAAACGTAAATGAACACTTTTCTTTTTGATGTTGCAGCCGATCTTAAAGTCGTAAAATATTTTCGGTGATACAGAAAGTTGAGGAATTTCACATGACATTTATTGTCCAAATTTCAAAGCTCTGTCTCGCTCAGGAACAAAGATATGCGATAAAACGTAAATGAACAGTCGTAGAATATATTCGGGGAATACAGAAAGTTGAGGAATTTTTTCACACGGCATTTAAAGTCCAAATTTCAAAGCCCTATCTCGCTCAGGAACCGAGATATGCGATAAAAAGTAAATGAACACTGTTCTTTTTGATGTTGCAGCCGATCTAAAAGTCGTAGAATATTTTCGGGGATACAGAAAGCTGAGGAATTTCACAAGGCACTTATAGTCCAAATTTCAAAGCTCTATCTCGCTCAGGAACCGAGATATGCGATGAAACGTATATGAACATTTTTCTTTTTGATGTTGCAGCCAATCTAAAAGTCGTAGAATATTTTCGGGGATACAGAAAGTTGAGGAATTTCACACGGCATTTCAGTCCAAATTTCAAAGCTCTATCTCGCTCAGGAACCGAGCTATGCGATAAAACGTAATTGAACAGTCGTAGAATGTATTCGGGGATACAGAAAGTAAGTGAACAGTCGTTGAATATATTCGGGAAATACAGAAAGTTGAGGAATTTCACAAGGTATTTATAGTCCAAATTTCAGAGCTCTATCCCGCTCAGGAACCGAGAAATGCGATAAAAAGTAAATGAACAGTCGTAGAATGTATTCGGGGATACAGAAAGTTGAGGAATTTCACAAGGCATTTATAGTCCAAATTTCAGAGCTCTGTCTCGCTCAGGAACAAAGACATGCGAAAAAACGTAAACGAACAGTCAAAGAATATATTCGGGGAAAACAGAAAGTTGAGGAATTTCTCAAGGCATTTTAGTCCAAATTTCAAAGCTCTATCTCGCTCAGGAACCGAGATATGCGTTAAAACGTAAATGTACACTTTTCTTTTATGTTGCAGCCGATCTAAAAGTCGTAGAATATATTCGGGGATACAGAAAGTTGAGGAATTTTTTCACACGGCATTTATAGTCCGAATTTCAAAGCTCTATCTCGCTCAGGAACCGAGATATGCGATGAAACGTATATGAACACTTTTCTTTTTGATGTTGCAGCCAATCTAAAAGTCGTAGAATATTTTCGAGGATACAGAAAGTTGAGGAATTTCACACGGCATTTCAGTCCAAATTTCAAAGCTCTATCTCGCTCAGGAACTGAGCTATGCGATAAAACGTAAATGAACAGTAGTAGAATGTATTCGAGGATACAGAAAGTTGAGGAATTTCTCAAGGCATTTATAGTCCATATTTCAAAGCCCTATCTCGCTCAAGAACCGAGATATGCGATAAAAAGTAATTGAAAACTGTTCTTTTTGATGTTGCAGCCAATCTTAAAGTCGTAGAATATTTTCGGGGATACAGAAAGCTGAGGAATTTCACAAGGCATTTATAGTCCAAATTTCAAAGCTCTATCTCGCTCAGGAACCGAAATATGCGATGAAACGTATATGAACACTTTTCTTTTTGATGTTGCAGCCAATCTAAAAGTCATAGAATATTTTCGGGGATACAGAAAGTTGAGGAATTTCACACGGCATTTCAGTCCAAATTTCAAAGCTCTATCTCGCTCAAGAACCAAGCTATGCGATAAAACGTAAATGAACAGTCGTAGAATGTATTCGGGGATACAGAAAGTTGAGGAATTTCACAAGGCATTTATAGTCCAAATTTCAGAGCTATGTTTCGCTCAGGAACAAAGACATGCGATAAAACGTAAATGAACAGTCGTAGAATATATTCGGGAAATACAGAAAGTTGAGGAATTTCACAAGGCATTTATAGTCCAAATTTCAGAGCTCTATCCCGCTCAGGAACCGAGATATGCGATAAAAAGTAAATGAACAGTCGTAGAATGTATTCGGGGATACAGAAAGTTGAGGAATTTCACATGACATTTATTGTAAAAATTTCATAGCTCTGTCTCGCTCAGGAACAAAGATAAGCGATAAAACGTAAATGAACAGTCGTAGAATGTATTCGGGGATACAGAAAGTTGAGGAATTTCTCAAGGCATTTATAGTCCATATTTCAAAGCCCTATCTCGCTCAAGAACCGAGATATGCGATAAAAAGTAAATGAAAACTGTTCTTTTTGATGTTGCAGCCGATCTTAAAGTCGTAGAATATTTTCGGGGATACAGAAAGCTGAGGAATTTCACAAGGCATTTATAGTCCAAATTTCAAAGCTCTATCTCGCTCAGGAACCGAAATATGCGATGAAACGTATATGAACACTTTTCTTTTTGATGTTGCAGCCAATCTAAAAGTCATAGAATATTTTCGGGGATACAGAAAGTTGAGGAATTTCACACGGCATTTCAGTCCAAATTTCAAAGCTCTATCTCGCTCAGGAACCGAGCTATGCGATGAAACGTAAATGAACAGTCGTAGAATGTATTCGGGGATACAGAAAGTTGAGGAATTTCACAAGGCATTTATAGTCCAAATTTCAAAGCTCTATCTCGCTCAGGAACCGAGATATGCGATGAAACGTATATGAACATTTTTCTTTTTGATGTTGCAGCCAATCTAAAAGTCGTAGAATATTTTCGGGGATACAGAAAGTTGAGGAATTTCACACGGCATTTCAGTCCAAATTTCAAAGCTCTATCTCGCTCAAGAACCGAGCTATGCGATAAAACGTAAATGAACAGTCGTAGAATGTATTCGGGGATACAGAAAGTTGAGGAATTTCACAAGGCATTTATAGTCCAAATTTCAGAGCTTTGTCTCGCACAGGAACAAAGATATGCGGTAAAACGTAAATGAACACTTTTCTTTTTGATGTTGCAGCCGATCTTAAAGTCGTAAAATATTTTCGGTGATACAGAAAGTTGAGGAATTTCACATGACATTTATTGTCCAAATTTCAAAGCTCTGTCTCGCTCAGGAACAAAGATATGCGATAAAACGTAAATGAACAGTCGTAGAATATATTCGGGGAATACAGAAAGTTGAGGAATTTTTTCACACGGCATTTAAAGTCCAAATTTCAAAGCCCTATCTCGCTCAGGAACCGAGATATGCGATAAAAAGTAAATGAACACTGTTCTTTTTGATGTTGCAGCCGATCTAAAAGTCGTAGAATATTTTCGGGGATACAGAAAGCTGAGGAATTTCACAAGGCACTTATAGTCCAAATTTCAAAGCTCTATCTCGCTCAGGAACCGAGATATGCGATGAAACGTATATGAACATTTTTCTTTTTGATGTTGCAGCCAATCTAAAAGTCGTAGAATATTTTCGGGGATACAGAAAGTTGAGGAATTTCACACGGCATTTCAGTCCAAATTTCAAAGCTCTATCTCGCTCAGGAACCGAGCTATGCGATAAAACGTAATTGAACAGTCGTAGAATGTATTCGGGGATACAGAAAGTAAGTGAACAGTCGTTGAATATATTCGGGAAATACAGAAAGTTGAGGAATTTCACAAGGTATTTATAGTCCAAATTTCAGAGCTCTATCCCGCTCAGGAACCGAGAAATGCGATAAAAAGTAAATGAACAGTCGTAGAATGTATTCGGGGATACAGAAAGTTGAGGAATTTCACAAGGCATTTATAGTCCAAATTTCAGAGCTCTGTCTCGCTCAGGAACAAAGACATGCGAAAAAACGTAAACGAACAGTCAAAGAATATATTCGGGGAAAACAGAAAGTTGAGGAATTTCTCAAGGCATTTTAGTCCAAATTTCAAAGCTCTATCTCGCTCAGGAACCGAGATATGCGTTAAAACGTAAATGTACACTTTTCTTTTATGTTGCAGCCGATCTAAAAGTCGTAGAATATATTCGGGGATACAGAAAGTTGAGGAATTTCACACGGCATTTCAGTCCAAATTTCAAAGCTCTATCTCGCTCAGGAACCGAGCTATGCGATAAAACGTAAATGAACAGTCGTAGAATGTATTCGGGGATACAGAAAGTTGAGGAATTTCACAAGGCATTTATAGTCCAAATTTCAGAGCTATGTCTCGCTCAGGAACAAAGACATGCGATAAAACGTAAATGAACAGTAGTAGAATGTATTCGAGGATACAGAAAGTTGAGGAATTTCTCAAGGCATTTATAGTCCGAATTTCAAAGCTCTATCTCGCTCAGGAACCGAGATATGCGATGAAACGTATATGAACACTTTTCTTTTTGATGTTGCAGCCAATCTAAAAGTCGTAGAATATTTTCGAGGATACAGAAAGTTGAGGAATTTCACACGGCATTTCAGTCCAAATTTCAAAGCTCTATCTCGCTCAGGAACTGAGCTATGCGATAAAACGTAAATGAACAGTAGTAGAATGTATTCGAGGATACAGAAAGTTGAGGAATTTCTCAAGGCATTTATAGTCCATATTTCAAAGCCCTATCTCGCTCAAGAACCGAGATATGCGATAAAAAGTAATTGAAAACTGTTCTTTTTGATGTTGCAGCCAATCTAAAAGTCATAGAATATTTTCGGGGATACAGAAAGTTGAGGAATTTCACAAGGCATTTCAGTCCAAATTTCAAAGCTCTATCTCGCTCAAGAACCGAGCTATGCGATAAAACGTAAATGAACAGTCGTAGAATGTATTCGGGGATACAGAAAGTTGAGGAATTTCACATGACATTTATTGTAAAAATTTCATAGCTCTGTCTCGCTCAGGAACAAAGATAAGCGATAAAACGTAAATGAACAGTCGTAGAATGTATTCGGGGATACAGAAAGTTGAGGAATTTCTCAAGGCATTTATAGTCCATATTTCAAAGCCCTATCTCGCTCAAGAACCGAGATATGCGATAAAAAGTAAATGAAAACTGTTCTTTTTGATGTTGCAGCCGATCTTAAAGTCGTAGAATATTTTCGGGGATACAGAAAGCTGAGGAATTTCACAAGGCATTTATAGTCCAAATTTCAAAGCTTTATCTCGCTCAGGAACCGAAATATGCGATGAAACGTATATGAACACTTTTCTTTTTGATGTTGCAGCCAATCTAAAAGTCATAGAATATTTTCGGGGATACAGAAAGTTGAGGAATTTCACACGGCATTTCAGTCCAAATTTCAAAGCTCTATCTCGCTCAAGAACCGAGCTATGCGATAAAACGTAAATGAACAGTCGTAGAATGTATTCGGGGATACAGAAAGTTGAGGAGTTTCACATGACATTTATTGTAAAAATTTCAAAGCTCTGTCTCGCTCAGGAACAAAGATATGCGATAAAACGTAAATGAACAGTCGTAGAATGTATTCGGGGATACAGAAAGTTGAGAAATTTCACAAGGCATTTATAGTCCAAATTTCAGAGCTATGTCTCGCTCAGGAACAAAGACATGCGATAAAACGTAAATGAACAGTCGTAGAATATATTCGGGAAATACAGAAAGTTGAGGAATTTCACAAGGCATTTATAGTCCAAATTTCAAAGCTCTATCTCGCTCAGGAACCGAGATATGCGATGAATTGAATATGAACACTTTTCTTTTTGATGTTGCAGCCAATCTAAAAGTCGTAGAATATTTTCGGAGATACAGAAAGTTGAGGAATTTCACACGGCATTTCAGTCCAAATTTCAAAGCTCTATCTCGCTCAGGAACCGAGCTATGCGATAAAACGTATATGAACATTTCTCTTTTTATACTCTGTTTTCCAAAATGGAAAAAAAGAGTATATTGGGTTTGTGAAATGTCCGTCCGTCCGTCTGTCTGTCTGTCCGTCTGTCCGTCTGTCCGTCTGTATGAACGCAGGTTTTTTCCACAGTTTTGAAGCTAGAGCAACCAAACTTGGTATACATGTTGGTATATACCATAGTAAGACAAAGTGTCAAGATCTCCCCCCCACCCCCACCCCTTCCCCAACAAACCGCAAAAACCTATATCTTCCACAGTTTTACAGCTAGAGTAACCAAATTTGACATACAGACTACTGACCACATCCTTGACCGACCTGCCAAAAAAAAATATGCCACGCCCACTACCGCCCCCGCAAATGAGCTAAACCTGTATCTCCTACACCCTTATAGCTAGAAACCCCAAATTTTGCAGTATGACTCCATTTGAACTCTTCGATAGATTGGAGAAAAAAAAATTTGCCACGCCCACCCCCGCCCCAGTAAACGAGCGATCATTTTGACAAGTACGCGTCTCGCTCTGCTTTGGGAGTTTGCAGCGTTCTGCACTTAGTAGAAAGAATTTTATAGTTTGTAGCATATATATACAAGTAGTCTTTAAAAGAATTTAATTTAATATACGTACAGAAAACAGAGTATATCGCAGTTGGGTGAGCCCGACTGCAACGTTCTTACTTGTTGATGTTGCAGCCGATATAAAAGTCGTAGAATATATTCGGGGATACAGAAAGTTGAGGAACTCCACACGGCATTTATAGTCCGAATTTCAAAGCTCTATCTCGCTCAGGAACCGAAATATGCGATGAAACGTATATGAACACTTTTCTTTTTGATGTTGCAGCCAATCTAAAGGTCGTAGAATATTTTCGAGGATACAGAAAGTTGAGGAATTTCACACGGCAGTTCAGTCCAAATTTCAAAGCTCTATCTCGCTCAGGAACCGAGCTATGCGATAAAACGTAAATGAACAGTCGTAGAATGTATTCGGGGATACAGAAAGTTGAGGAATTTCTCAATGCATTTATAGTCCATATTTCAAAGCTCTTTCTCGCTCAGGAACCGAGATATGCGATGAAACGTATATGAACACTTTTCTTTTTGATGTTGCAGCCAATCTAAAAGTCATAGAATATTTTCGGGGATACAGAAAGTTTCACACGGCATTTCAGTCCAAATTTCAAAGCTCTATCTCGCTCAGGAACCGAGCTATGCGATAAAACGTAAATGAACAGTCGTAGAATGTATTCGGGGATACAGAAAGTTGAGGAATTTCACAAGGCATTTATAGTCCAAATTTCAGAGCTCTGTCTCGCTCAGGAACAAAGACATGCGATAAAACGTAAATGAACAGTCGTAGAATATATTCGGGGAATACAGAAAGTTGAGGAATTTCTCAAGGCATTTATAGTCCAAATTTCAGAGCTATGTCTCGCTCAGGAACAAAGACATGCGAAAAAACGTAAACGAACAGTCGTAGAATATATTCGGGGATACAGAAAGTTGAGGAATTTCACAAGGCATTTATAGTCCAAATTTCAGAGCTATGTCTCGCTCAGGAACAAAGACATGCGATAAAACGTAAATGAACAGTCGTAGAATATTTTCGGGAAATACAGAAAGTTGAGGAATTTCACAAGGCATTTATAGTCCAAATTTCAGAGCTCTATCCCGCTCAGGAACCGAGAAATGCGATAAAAAGTATATGAACAGTCGTAGAATGTATTCGGGGATACAGAAAGTTGAGGAATTTCACAAGGCATTTATAGTCCAAATTTCAGAGCTCTGTCTCGCTCAGGAACAAAGACATGCGAAAAAACGTAAACGAACAGTCGTAGAATATATTCGGGGAAAACAGAAAGTTGAGGAATTTCTCAAGGCATTTTAGTCCAAATTTCAAAGCTCTATCTCGCTCAGGAACCGAGATATGCGTTAAAACGTAAATGTACACTTTTCTTTTATGTTGCAGCCGATCTAAAAGTCGTAGAATATATTCGGGGATACAGAAAGTTGAGGAATTTTTTCACACGGCATTTATAGTCCGAATTTCAAAGCTCTATCTCGCTCAGGAACCGAGATATGCGATGAAACGTATATGAACACTTTTCTTTTTGATGTTGCAGCCAATCTAAAAGTCATAGAATATTTTCGGGGATACAGAAAGTTGAGGAATTTCACACGGCATTTCAGTCCAAATTTCAAAGCTCTATCTCGCTCAGGAACCGAGCTATGCGATAAAACGTAAATGAACAGTCGTAGAATGTATTCGGGGATACAGAAAGTTGAGGAATTTCACAAGGCATTTATAGTCCAAATTTCAGAGCTATGTCTCGCTCAGGAACAAAGACATGCGATAAAACGTAAATGTACAGTCGTAGAATATATTCGGGAAATACAGAAAGTTGAGGAATTTCACAAGGCATTTATAGTCCAAATTTCAGAGCTCTATCCCGCTCAGGAACCGAGATATGCGATAAAAAGTAAATGAACAGTCGTAGAATGTATTCGGGGATACAGAAAGTTGAGGAGTTTCACATGACATTTATTGTAAAAATTTCAAAGCTCTGTCTCGCTCAGGAACAAAGATATGCGATAAAACGTAAATGAACAGTCGTAGAATGTATTCGGGGATACAGAAAGTTGAGAAATTTCACAAGGCATTTATAGTCCAAATTTCAGAGCTATGTCTCGCTCAGGAACAAAGACATGCGATAAAACGTAAATGAACAGTCGTAGAATATATTCGGGAAATACAGAAAGTTGAGGAATTTCACAAGGCATTTATAGTCCAAATTTCAGAGCTCTATCCCGCTCAGGAACCGAGATATGCGATAAAAAGTAAATGAACAGTCGTAGAATGTATTCGGGGATACAGAAAGTTGAGGAATTTCACAAGGCATTTATAGTCCAAATTTCAGAGCTATGTCTCGCTCAGGAACAAAGACATGCGATAAAACGTAAATGAACAGTCGTAGAATATTTTCGGGAAATACAGAAAGATGAGGAATTTCACAAGGCATTTATAGTCCAAATTTCAAAGCCATATCTCGCTCAGGAACCGAGATATGCGATAAAAAGTAAATGAACACTGTTCTTTTTGATGTTGCAGCCGATCTACAAGTCGTAGAATATTTTCGGAGATACAGAAAGTTGAGGAATTTCACACGTTATTTCAGTCCAAATTTCAAAGCTCTATCTCGCTCAGGAACCGAGCTATGCGATAAAACGTATATGAACATTTCTCTTTTTATACTCTGTTTTCCAAAATGGAAAAAAAGAGTATATTGGGTTTGTGAAATGTCCGTCCGTCCGTCCGTCTGTCTGTCTGTCCGTCTGTCCGTCTGTCCGTCTGTATGAACGCAGGTTTTTTCCACAGTTTTGAAGCTAGAGCAACCAAACTTGGTATACATGTTGGTATATACCATAGTAAGACAAAGTGTCAAGATCTCCCCCCCACCCCCACCCCTTCCCCAACAAACCGCAAAAACCTATATCTTCCACAGTTTTACAGCTAGAGTAACCAAATTTGACATACAGACTACTGACCACATCCTTGACCGACCTGCCAAAAAAAAATATGCCACGCCCACTACCGCCCCCGCAAATGAGCTAAACCTGTATCTCCTACACCCTTATAGCTAGAAACCCCAAATTTTGCAGTATGACTCCATTTGAACTCTTCGATAGATTGGAGAAAAAAAATTTTGCCACGCCCACCCCCGCCCCAGTAAACGAGCGATCATTTTGACAAGTACGCGTCTCGCTCTGCTTTGGGAGTTTGCAGCGTTCTGCACTTAGTAGAAAGAATTTTATAGTTTGTAGCATATATATACAAGTAGTCTTTAAAAGAATTTAATTTAATATACGTACAGAAAACAGAGTATATCGCAGTTGGGTGAGCCCGACTGCAACGTTCTTACTTGTTGATGTTGCAGCCGATATAAAAGTCGTAGAATATATTCGGGGATACAGAAAGTTGAGGAACTCCACACGGCATTTATAGTCCGAATTTCAAAGCTCTATCTCGCTCAGGAACCGAAATATGCGATGAAACGTATATGAACACTTTTCTTTTTGATGTTGCAGCCAATCTAAAGGTCGTAGAATATTTTCGAGGATACAGAAAGTTGAGGAATTTCACACGGCATTTCAGTCCAAATTTCAAAGCTCTATCTCGCTCAGGAACCGAGCTATGCGATAAAACGTAAATGAACAGTCGTAGAATGTATTCGGGGATACAGAAAGTTGAGGAATTTCTCAATGCATTTATAGTCCATATTTCAAAGCTCTTTCTCGCTCAGGAACCGAGATATGCGATGAAACGTATATGAACACTTTTCTTTTTGATGTTGCAGCCAATCTAAAAGTCATAGAATATTTTCGGGGATACAGAAAGTTTCACACGGCATTTCAGTCCAAATTTCAAAGCTCTATCTCGCTCAGGAACCGAGCTATGCGATAAAACGTAAATGAACAGTCGTAGAATGTATTCGGGGATACAGAAAGTTGAGGAATTTCACAAGGCATTTATAGTCCAAATTTCAGAGCTCTGTCTCGCTCAGGAACAAAGACATGCGATAAAACGTAAATGAACAGTCGTAGAATATATTCGGGGAATACAGAAAGTTGAGGAATTTCTCAAGGCATTTATAGTCCAAATTTCAGAGCTATGTCTCGCTCAGGAACAAAGACATGCGAAAAAACGTAAACGAACAGTCGTAGAATATATTTGGGGAATACAGAAAGTTGAGGAATTTCTCAAGGCATTTATAGTCCAAATTTCAAAGCCATATCTCGCTCAGGAACCGAGATATGCGATAAAAAGTAAATGAACACTGTTCTTTTTGATGTTGCAGCCGATCTAAAAGTCGTAGAATATTTTTGGGGATACAGAAAGTTGAGGAATTTCACAAGGCATTTATAGTCCGAATTTCAAAGCTCTATCTCGCTCAGGAACCGAAATATGCGATGAAACGTATATGAACACTTTTCTTTTTGATGTTGCAGCCAATCTAAAAGTCGTAGAATATTTTCGAGGATACAGAAAGTTGAGGAATTTCACACGGCATTTCAGTCCAAATTTCAAAGCTCTATCTCGCTCAGGAACCGAGCTATGCGATAAAACGTAAATGAACAGTCGTAGAATGTATTCGGGGATACAGAAAGTTGAGGAATTTCACAAGGCATTTATAGTCCAAATTTCAGAGCTATGTCTCGCTCAGGAACAAAGACATGCGATAAAACGTAAATGAACAGTCGTAGAATATTTTCGGGAAATACAGAAAGTTGAGGAATTTCACAAGGCATTTATAGTCCAAATTTCAGAGCTCTATCCCGCTCAGGAACCGAGAAATGCGATAAAAAGTATATGAACAGTCGTAGAATGTATTCGGGGATACAGAAAGTTGAGGAATTTCACAAGGCATTTATAGTCCAAATTTCAGAGCTCTGTCTCGCTCAGGAACAAAGACATGCGAAAAAACGTAAACGAACAGTCGTAGAATATATTCGGGGAAAACAGAAAGTTGAGGAATTTCTCAAGGCATTTTAGTCCAAATTTCAAAGCTCTATCTCGCTCAGGAACCGAGATATGCGTTAAAACGTAAATGTACACTTTTCTTTAATGTTGCAGCCGATCTAAAAGTCGTAGAATATATTCGGGGATACAGAAAGTTGAGGAATTTTTTCACACGGCATTTAAAGTCCGAATTTCAAAGCTCTATCTCGCTCAGGAACCGAGATATGCGATGAAACGTATATGAACACTTTTCTTTTTGATGTTGCAGCCAATCTAAAAGTCATAGAATATTTTCGGGGATACAGAAAGTTGAGGAATTTCACACGGCATTTCAGTCCAAATTTCAAAGCTATGCGATAAAACGTAAATGAACAGTCGTAGAATGTATTCGGGGATACAGAAAGTTGAGGAATTTCACAAGGCATTTATAGTCCAAATTTCAGAGCTATGTCTCGCTCAGGAACAAAGACATGCGATAAAACGTAAATGAACAGTCGTAGAATATATTCGGGAAATACAGAAAGTTGAGGAATTTCACAAGGCATTTATAGTCCAAATTTCAGAGCTCTATCCCGCTCAGGAACCGAGATATGCGATAAAAAGTAAATGAACAGTCGTAGAATGTATTCGGGGATACAGAAAGTTGAGGAATTTCACATGACATTTATTGTAAAAATTTCAAAGCTCTGTCTCGCTCAGGAACAAAGATATGCGATAAACGTAAATGAACAGTCGTAGAATGTATTCGGGGATACAGAAAGTTGAGGAATTTCTCAAGGCATTTATAGTCCATATTTCAAAGCCCTATCTCGCTCAAGAGCCGAGATATGCGATAAAAAGTAAATGAACACTGTTCTTTTTGATGTTGCAGCCGATCTTAAAGTCGTAGAATATTTTCGGGGATACAGAAAGCTGAGGAATTTCACAAGGCATTTATAGTCCAAATTTCAAAGCTCTATCTCGCTCAGGAACCGAAATATGCGATGAAACGTATATGAACACTTTTCTTTTTGATGTTGCAGCCAATCTAAAAGTCATAGAATATTTTCGGGGATACAGAAAGTTTCACACGGCATTTCAGTCCAAATTTCAAAGCTCTATCTCGCTCAGGAACCGAGCTATGCGATAAAACGTAAATGAACAGTCGTAGAATGTATTCGGGGATACAGAAAGTTGAGGAATTTCACAAGGCATTTATAGTCCAAATTTCAGAGCTATGTCTCGCTCAGGAACAAAGACATGCGATAAAACGTAAATGAACAGTCGTAGAATATATTCGGGAAATACAGAAAGTTGAGGAATTTCACAAGGCATTTATAGTCCAAATTTCAGAGCTCTATCCCGCTCAGGAACCGAGATATGCGATAAAAAGTAAATGAACAGTCGTAGAATGTATTCGGGGATACAGAAAGTTGAGGAATTTCACATGACATTTATTGTAAAAATTTCAAAGCTCTGTCTCGCTCAGGAACAAAGATATGCGATAAAACGTATATGAACAGTCGTAGAATGTATTCGGGGATACAGAAAGTTGAGAAATTTCACAAGGCATTTATAGTCCAAATTTCAGAGCTATGTCTCGCTCAGGAACAAAGACATGCGATAAAACGTAAATGAACAGTCGTAGAATATATTCGGGAAATACAGAAAGTTGAGGAATTTCACAAGGCATTTATAGTAGAAATTTCAGAGCTCTATCCCGCTCAGGAACCGAGATATGCGATAAAAAGTAAATGAACACTGTTCTTTTTGATGTTGCAGCCGATCTACAAGTCGTAGAATATTTTCGGGGATACAGAAAGCTGAGGAATGTCACAAGGCATTTATAGTCCAAATTTCAAAGCTCTTTCTCGCTCAGGAACCGAGATATGCGATGAATCGTATATGAACACTTTTCTTTTTGATGTTGCAGCCAATCTTAAAGTCGTAGAATATTTTCGGTGATACAGAAAGTTGAGGAATTTCACACGGCATTTCAGTCCAAATTTCAAAGCTCTATCTCGCTCAGGAACCGAGCTATGCGATAAAACGTAAATGAACAGTCGTAGAATGTATTCGGGGATACAGAAAGTTGAGGAATTTCACAAGGCATTTATAGTCCAAATTTCAGAGCTCTGTCTCGCTCAGGAACAAAGACATGCGATAAAACGTAAATGAACAGTCGTAGAATATATTCGGGGAATACAGAAAGTTGAGGAATTTCTCAAGGCATTTATAGTCCAAATTTCAGAGCTATGTCTCGCTCAGGAACAAAGACATGCGATAAAACGTAAATGAACAGTCGTAGAATATATTCGGGGATACAGAAAGTTGAGGAACTCCACACGGCATTTATAGTCCAAATTTCAGAGCTCAATCCCGCTCAGGAACCGAGATATGCGATAAAAAGTAAATGAACACTGTTCTTTTTGATGTTGCAGCCGATCTTAAAGTCGTAGAATATATTTGGGGATACAGAAAGTTGAGGAACTCCACACGGCATTTATAGTCCGAATTTCAAAGCTCTATCTCGCTCAGGAACCGAGATATGCAATAAAAAGTTAATGAACAGTCGTAGAATGTATTCGGGGATACAGAAAGTTGAGGAATTTCTCAAGGCCTTTATAGTCCATATTTCAAAGCCCTATCTCGCTCAGGAACCGAGATATGCGATAAAAAGTAAATGAACACTCTTCTTTTTCATGTTGAAGCCGATCTAAAAGTCGTAGAATATTTTCGGGGATACAGAAAGCTAAGGAATTTCACAAGGCATTTAAAGTCAAAATTTCAAAGCTCTATCTAGCTCAGGAACCGAAATATGCGATGAAACGTATATGAACACTTTTCTTTTTGATGTTGCAGCCAATCTAAAAGTCATAGAATATTTTCGGGGATACAGAAAGTTGAGGAATTTCACACGGCATTTCAGTCCAAATTTCAGAGCTATGTCTCGCTCAGGAACAAAGACATGCGATAAAACGTAAATGAACAGTCGTAGAATATATTCGTGAAAGACAGAAAGTTGAGGAATTTCACAAGGCATTTATAGTTCAAATTTCAGAGCTATGTCTCGCTCAGGAACAAAGACATGCGATAAAACGTAAATGAACAGTCGTAGAATATATTCGGGAAATACAGAAAGTTGAGGAATTTCACAAGGCATTTATAGTCCAAATTTCAGAGCTCTATCCCGCTCAGGAACCGAGATATGCGATAAAAAGTAAATGAACAGTCGTAGAATGTATTCGGGGATACAGAAAGTTGAGGAATTTCACATGACATTTATTGTAAAAATTTCAAAGCTCTGTCTCGCTCAGGAACAAACATATGCGATAAACGTAAATGAACAGTCGTAGAATGTATTCGGGGATACAGAAAGTTGAGGAATTTCTCAAGGCATTTATAGTCCAAATTTCAAAGCGCTATCTCGCTCAAGAGCCGAGATATGCGATAAAAAGTAAATGAAAACTGTTCTTTTTGATGTTGCAGCCGATCTTAAAGTCGTAGAATATTTTCGGGGATACAGAAAGCTGAGGAATTTCACAAGGCATTTATAGTCCAAATATCAAAGCTCTATCTCGCTCAGGAACCGAAATATGCGATGAAACGTATATGAACACTTTTCTTTTTGATGTTGCAGCCAATCTAAAAGTCATAGAATATTTTCGGGGATACAGAAAGTTGAGGAATTTCACACGGCATTTCAGTCCAAATTTCAAAGCTCTATCTCGCTCAGGAACCGAGCTATGCGATAAAACGTAAATGAACAGTCGTAGAATGTATTCGGGGATACAGAAAGTTGAGGAATTTCACAAGGCATTTATAGTCCAAATTTCAGAGCTATGTCTCGCTCAGGAACAAAGACATGCGATAAAACGTAAATGAACAGTCGTAGAATATATTCGGGAAATACAGAAAGTTGAGGAATTTCACAAGGCATTTATAGTCCAAATTTCAGAGCTCTATCCCGCTCAGGAACCGAGATATGCGATAAAAAGTAAATGAACAGCCGTAGAATGTATTCGGGGATACAGAAAGTTGAGGAATTTCACATGACATTTATTGTAAAAATTTCAAAGCTCTGTCTCGCTCAGGAACAAAGATATGCGATAAACGTAAATGAACAGTCGTAGAATGTATTCGGGGATACAGAAAGTTGAGGAATTTCTCAAGGCATTTATAGTCCATATTTCAAAGCCTTATCTCGCTCAAGAGCCGAGATATGCGATAAAAAGTAAATGAACACTGTTCTTTTTGATGTTGCAGCCGATCTTAAAGTCGTAGAATATTTTCGGGGATACAGAAAGCTGAGGAATTTCACAAGGCATTTATAGTCCAAATTTCAGAGCTCTGTCTCGCTCAGGAACAAAGATATGCGATAAAACGTATATGAACAGTCGTAGAATGTATTCGGGGATACAGAAAGTTGAGAAATTTCACAAGGCATTTATAGTCCAAATTTCAGAGCTATGTCTCGCTCAGGAACAAAGACATGCGATAAAACGTAAATGAACAGTCGTAGAATATATTCGGGGATACAGAAAGTTGAGGAACTCCACACGGCATTTATAGTCCAAATTTCAGAGCTCAATCCCGCTCAGGAACCGAGATATGCGATAAAAAGTAAATGAACACTGTTCTTTTTGATGTTGCAGCCGATCTAAAAGTCGTAGAATATATTTGGGGATACAGAAAGTTGAGGAACTCCACACGGCATTTATAGTCCGAATTTCAAAGCTCTATCTCGCTCAGGAACCGAGATATGCAATAAAAAGTTAATGAACAGTCGTAGAATGTATTCGGGGATACAGAAAGTTGAGGAATTTCACAAGGCATTTATAGTCCAAATTTCAGAGCTCTGTCTCGCTCAGGAACAAAGACATGCGATAAAACGTAAATGAACAGTCGTAGAATATATTCGGGGAATACAGAAAGTTGAGGAATTTCTCAAGGCCTTTATGGTCCATATTTCAAAGCCCTATCTCGCTCAGGAACCGAGATATGCGATAAAAAGTAAATGAACACTGTTCTTTTTGATGTTGCAGCCGATCTAAAAGTCGTAGAATATATTTGGGGATACAGAAAAGTGAGGAACTCCACACGGCATTTATAGTCCGAATTTCAAAGCTCTATCTCGCTCAGGAACCGAGATATGCAATAAAAAGTTAATGAACAGTCGTAGAATGTATTCGGGGATACAGAAAGTTGAGGAATTTCACAAGGCATTTATAGTCCAAATTTCAGAGCTCAATCCCGCTCAGGAACCGAGATATGCGATGAAACGTATATGAACACTTTTCTTTTTGATGTTGCAGCCAATCTTAAAGTCGTAGAATATTTTCGAGGATACAGAAAGTTGAGGAATTTCACACGGCATTTCAGTCCGAATTTCAAAGCTCTATCTCGCTCAGGAACCGAGATATGCGATGAAACGTATATGAACACTTTTCTTTTTGATGTTGCAGCCAATCTTAAAGTCGTAGAATATTTTCGAGGATACAGAAAGTTGAGGAATTTCACACGGCATTTCAGTCCAAATTTCAAAGCTCTATCTCGCTCAGGAACCGAGATATGCGATAAAAAGTAAATGAACAGTGTTCTTTTAGATGTTGCAGCCGATCTAAAAGTCGTAGAATATTTTCGGGGATACAGAAAGCTGAGGAATTTCACAAGGCATTTAAAGTCCAAATTTCAAAGCTCTATCTCGCTCAGGAACTGAGATATGCGATAAAAACTAAATGAACAGTCGTTGAATGTATTCGGGGATACAGAAAGTTGAGGAATTTCACAAGGCATTTATAGTCCAAATTTCAGAGCTATGTCTCGCTCAGGAACAAAGACATGCGATAAAACGTAAATGAACAGTCGTAGAATATATTCGGGGATACAGAAAGTTGAGGAATTTCACAAGGCATTTATAGTCCAAATTTCAGAGCTATGTCTCGCTCAGGAACAAAGACATGCGATAAAACGCAAATGAACAGTCGTAGAATATATTCGGGAAATACAGAAAGTTGAGGAATTTCACAAGGCATTTATAGTCCAAATTTCAGAGCTCAATCCCGCTCAGGAACCGAGATATGCGATGAAACGTATATGAAAACTTTTCTTTTTGATGTTGCAGCCAATCTTAAAGTCGTAGAATATTTTCGAGGATACAGAAAGTTGAGGAATTTCACACGGCATTTCAGTCCAAATTTCAAAGCTCTATCTCGCTCAGGAACCGAGATATGCGATGAAACGTATATGAACACTTTTCTTTTTGATGTTGCAGCCAATCTTAAAGTCGTAGAATATTTTCGAGGATACAGAAAGTTGAGGAATTTCACACGGCATTTCAGTCCAAATTTCAAAGCTCTATCTCGCTCAGGAACCGAGATATGCGTTAAAACGTTAATGTATACTTTTCTTTTATGTTGCAGCCGATCTAAAAGTCGTAGAATATATTCGGGGATACAGAAAGTTGAGGAATTTTTTCACACGGCATTTATAGTCCGAATTTCAAAGCTCTATCTCGCTCAGGAACCGAGATATGCGATGAAACGTATATGAACACTTTTCTTTTTGATGTTGCAGCCAATCTTAAAGTCGTAGAATATTTTCGAGGATACAGAAAGTTGAGGAATTTCACAAGGCATTTATAGTCCAAATTTCAGAGCTATGTCTCGCTCAGGAACAAAGACATGCGATAAAACGCAAATGAACAGTCGTAGAATATATTCGGGAAATACAGAAAGTTGAGGAATTTCACAAGGCATTTATAGTCCAAATTTCAGAGCTCAATCCCGCTCAGGAACCAAGATATGCGATAAAAAGTAAATGAACACTGTTCTTTTTGATGTTGCAGCCGATCTAAAAGTCGTAGAATATATTTGGGGATACAGAAAGTTGAGGAACTCCACACGGCATTTATAGTCCGAATTTCAAAGCTCTATCTCGCTCAGGAACCGAGATATGCAATAAAAAGTTAATGAACAGTCGTAGAATGTATTCGGGGATACAGAAAGTTGAGGAATTTCACAAGGCATTTATAGTCCAAATTTCAGAGCTCTGTCTCGCTCAGGAACAAATACATGCGATTAAACGTAAATGAACAGTCGTAGAATATATTAGGGGATACAGAAAGTTGAGGAATTTCACAAGGCATTTATAGTCCAAATTTCAGAGCTATGTCTCCCTCAGGAACAAAGACATGCGATAAAACGTAAATGAACAGTCGTAGAATATATTCGGGAAATACAGAAAGTTGAGGAATTTCACAAGGCATTTATAGTCCAAATTTCAGAGCTCAATCCCGCTCAAGAACCGAGATATGCGATGAAACGTATATGAAAACTTTTCTTTTTGATGTTGCAGCCAATCTTAAAGTCGTAGAATATTTTCGAGGCTACAGAAAGTTGAGGAATTTCACACGGCATTTCAGTCCAAATTTCAAAGCTCTATCTCGCTCAGGAACCGAGATATGCGATGAAACGTATATGAACACTTTTCTTTTTGATGTTGCAGCCAATCTTAAAGTCGTAGAATATTTTCGAGGATACAGAAAGTTGAGGAATTTCACACGGCATTTCAGTCCAAATTTCAAAGCTCTATCTCGCTCAGGAACCGAGATATGCGTTAAAACGTTAATGTATACTTTTCTTTTATGTTGCAGCCGATCTAAAAGTCGTAGAATATATTCGGGGATACAGAAAGTTGAGGAATTTTTTCACACGGCATTTATAGTCCGAATTTCAAAGCTCTATCTCGCTCAGGAACCGAGATATGCGATGAAACGTATATGAACACTTTTCTTTTTGATGTTGCAGCCAATCTTAAAGTCGTAGAATATTTTCGAGGATACAGAAAGTTGAGGAATTTCACAAGGCATTTATAGTCCAAATTTCAGAGCTATGTCTCGCTCAGGAACAAAGACATGCGATAAAATGTAAATGAACAGTCGTAAAATATATTCGGGGATACAGAAAGTTGAGGAATTTCACAAGGCATTTATAGTCCAAATTTCAGAGCTCTGTCTCGCTCAGGAACAAAGACATGCGATAAAACGTAAATGAACAGTCGTAGAATATATTCGGGGAATACAGAAAGTTGAGGAATTTCTCAAGGCATTCATAGTCCATATTTCAAAGCCCTATCTCGCTCAGGAACCGAGATATGCGATAAAAAGTAAATGAACACTGTTCTTTTTGATGTTGCAGCCGATCTAAAAGTCGTAGAATATTTTCGGGGATACAGAAAGCTGAGGAATTTCACAAGGCATTTAAAGTCCGAATTTCAAAGCTCTATCTCGCTCAGGAACCGAGATATGCGATAAAAAGTAAATGAACAGTCGTTTAATGTATTCGGGGATACAGAAAGTTGAGGAATTTCACAAGGCATTTATAGTCCAAATTTCAAAGCTCTATCTCGCTCAGGAACCGAGATATGCGTTAAAACGTAAATGTATACTTTTCTTTTATGTTTCAAAGCTCTATCTCGCTCAGGAACCGAGATATGCGATAAAAACTAAATGAACAGTCGTTGAATGTATTCGGGGATACAGAAAGTTGAGGAATTTCACAAGGCATTTATAGTCCAAATTTCAGAGCTCTGTCTCGCTCAGGAACAAAGACATGCGATAAAACGTAAATGAACAGTCGTAGAATATATTCGGGGATACAGAAAGTTGAGGAATTTCACAAGGCATTTATAGTCCAAATTTCAGAGCTATGTCTCGCTCAGGAACAAAGACATGCGATAAAACGTAAATGAACAGTCGTAGAATATATTCGGGAAATACAGAAAGTTGAGGAATTTCACAAGGCATTTATAGTCCAAATTTCAGAGCTCAATCCCGCTCAGGAACCGAGATATGCGATGAAACGTATATGAAAACTTTTCTTTTTGATGTTGCAGCCAATCTTAAAGTCGTAGAATATTTTCGAGGATACAGAAAGTTGAGGAATTTCACACGGCATTTCAGTCCAAATTTCAAAGCTCTATCTCGCTCAGGAACCGAGATATGCGATGAAACGTATATAAACACTTTTCTTTTTGATGTTGCAGCCAATCTTAAAGTCGTAGAATATTTTCGAGGATACAGAAAGTTGAGGAATTTCACACGGCATTTCAGTCCAAATTTCAAAGCTCTATCTCGCTCAGGAACCGAGATATGCGTTAAAACGTTAATGTATACTTTTCTTTTATGTTGCAGCCGATCTAAAAGTCGTAGAATATATTCGGGGATACAGAAAGTTGAGGAATTTTTTCACACGGCATTTATAGTCCGAATTTCAAAGCTCTATCTCGCTCAGGAACCGAGATATGCGATGAAACGTATATGAACACTTTTCTTTTTGATGTTGCAGCCAATCTAAAAGTCGTAGAATATTTTCGAGGATACAGAAAGTTGAGGAATTTCACACGGCATTTAAAGTCAAAATTTCAAAGCTCTATCTCGCTCAGGAACCGAGATATGCGATAAAAAGTAAATGAACAGTCGTAGAATGTATTCGGGGATACAGAAAGTTGAGGAATTTCACAAGACATTTAAAGTCCAAATTTCCGAGCTCTGTCTCGCTCAGGAACAAAGACATGCGATAAAATGTAAATGAACAATCGTTGAATGTATTCGGGGAATACAGAAAGTTGAGGAATTTCTCAAGGCATTTATAGTCCAAATTTCAAAGCTCTATCTCGCTCAGGAACCGAGATATGCCATAGAAAGTAAATGAACACTGTTCTTTTTGATGTTGCAGCCGATCTAAAAGTCGTAGAATATTTTCGGGGATACAGAAAGCTGAGGAATTTCACAAGGCATTTAAAGTCCAAATTTCAAAGCTTTATCTCGCTCAGGAACCGAGAAATGCGATGAAACGTATATGAACACTTTTCTTTTTGATGTTGCAGCCAATCTAAAAGTCGTAGAATATTTTCGGGGTTACAGAAAGTTGAGGAATTTCACACGGCATTTCAGTCCAAATTTCAAAGCTCTATCTCGCTCAGGAACCGAGATATGCGATAAAACGTAAGTGAACAGTCGTAGAATATATTCGGGGATACAGAAAGTTGAGGAATTTCACAAGGCAATTATAGTCCAAATTTCAGAGCTCTGTCACCCTCAGGAACAGAGACATGCGATAAAACGTTAATGAACGGTCGTAGAATATATTCGGGAAATACAGAAAGTTGAGGAATTTCACAAGGCATTTATAGTCCAAATTTCAGAGCTCTATCTCGCTCAGGAACCGAGATATGCGATAAAAAGTAAATGAACAGTCGCAGAATGTATTCGGGGATACAGAAAGTTGAGGAATTTCACAAGGCATTTATAGTCCAAATTTCAGAGCTCTGTCTCGCTCAGGAACAAAGACATGCGATAAAACGTAAACGAACAGTCGTAGAATATATTCGGGGAATACAGAAAGTTGAGGAATTTCTCAAGGCATTTATAGTCCATATTTCAAAGCCCTATCTCGCTCAGGAACCGAGATATGCGATAAAAAGTAAATGAACACTGTTCTTTTTGATGTTGCAGCCGATCTAAAAGTCGTAGAATATTTTCGGGGATACAGAAAGCTGAGGAATTTCACAAGGCATTTAAAGTCAAAATTTCAAAGCTCTATCTCGCTCAGGAACCGAGATATGCGATAAAAACTAAATGAACAGTCGTTGAATGTATTCGGGGATACAGAAAGTTGAGGAATTTCACAAGGCATTTATAGTCCAAATTTCAGAGCTATGTCTCGCTCAGGAACAAAGACATGCGATAAAATGTAAATGAACAGTCGTAGAATATATTCGGGGATACAGAAAGTTGAGGAATTTCACAAGGCATTTATAGTCCAAATTTCAGAGCTATGTCTCGCTCAGGAACAAAGACATGCGATAAAACGTAAATGAACAGTCGTAGAATATATTCGGGAAATACAGAAAGTTGAGGAATTTCACAAGGCATTTATAGTCCAAATTTCAGAGCTCAATCCCGCTCAGGAACCGAGATATGCGATAAAAAGTAAATGAACACTGTTCTTTTTGATGTTGCAGCCGATCTAAAAGTCGTAGAATATATTCGGGGATACAGAAAGTTGAGGAACTCCACACGGCATTTAAAGTCCGAATTTCAAAGCTCTATCTCGCTCAGGAACCGAGATATGCGATAAAAAGTAAATGAACAGTCGTTTAATGTATTCGGGGATACAGAAAGTTGAGGAATTTCACAAGGCATTTATAGTCCAAATTTCAGAGCTCTGTCTCGCTCAGAAACAAAGACATGCAATAAAAAGTTAATGAACAGTCGTAGAATGTATTCGGGGATACAGAAAGTTGAGGAATTTCACAAGGCATTTATAGTCCAAATTTCAAAGCTCTATCTCGCTCAGGAACCGAGATATGCGTTAAAACGTAAATGTATACTTTTCTTTTATGTTGCAGCTGATCTAAAAGTCGTAGAATATATTCGGGGATACAGAAAGTTGAGGAATTTTTTCACACGGCATTTATAGTCCGAATTTCAAAGCTCTATCTCGCTCAGGAACCGAGATATGCGATGAAACGTATATGAACACTTTTCTTTTTGATGTTGCAGCCGATCTAAAAGTCGTAGAATATATTCGGGGATACAGAAAGTTGAGGAATTTTTTCACACGGCATTTAAAGTCCAAATTTCAAAGCTCTATCTCGCTCAGGAACCGAGATATGCGATAAAAACTAAATGAACAGTCGTTTAATGTATTCGGGGATACAGAAAGTTGAGGAATTTCACACGGCATTTATAGTCCAAATTTCAAAGCTCTATCTCGCTCAGGAACCGAGATATGCGATAAAAAGTAAATGAACAGTCGTTTAATGTATTCGGGGATACAGAAAGTTGAGGAATTTCACAAGGCATTTAAAGTCCAAATTTCAGAGCTTTGTCTCGCTCAGGAACAAAGACATGCGATAAAATGTAAATGAACAGTCGTAGAATGTTTTCGGGGAATACAGAAAGTTGAGGAATTTCTCAAGGCATTTATAGTCCAAATTTCAAAGCCCTAGCTCGCTCAGGAACCGAGATATGCGATAAAAAGTAAATGAACACTGTTCTTTTTGATGTTGCAGCCGATCTAAAAGTCGTAGAATATTTTCGGGGAAACAGAAAGCTGAGGAATGTCACAAGGCATTTATAGTCCAAATTTCAAAGCTCTATCTCGCTCAGGAACCGAGGAATTTCACAAGGCATTTAAAGTCCAAATTTCAGAGCTTTGTCTCGCTCAGGAACAAAGACATGCGATAAAATGTAAATGAACAGTCGTAGAATGTTTTCGGGGAATACAGAAAGTTGAGGAATTTCTCAAGGCATTTATAGTCCAAATTTCAAAGCCCTAGCTCGCTCAGGAACCGAGATATGCGATAAAAAGTAAATGAACACTGTTCTTTTTGATGTTGCAGGACTTGAAAGCTCTATCTCGCTCAGGAACCGAGATATGCGATAAAAAGTAAATGAACAGTCGTTTAATGTATTCGGGGATACAGAAAGTTGAGGAATTTCACAAGGCATTTATAGTCCAAATTTCAGAGCTATGTCTCGCTCAGGAACAAAGACATGCGATAAAACGTAAATGAACAGTCGTAGAATATATTCGGGAAATACAGAAAGTTGAGGAATTTCACAAGGCATTTATAGTCCAAATTTCAGAGCTCAATCCCGCTCAGGAACCGAGATATGCGATAAAAAGTAAATGAACACTGTTCTTTTTGATGTTGCAGCCGATCTAAACGTCGTAGAATATTTTCGGGGATACAGAAAGCTGAGGAATTTCACACGGCATTTCAGTCCAAATTTCAAAGCTCTATCTCGCTCAGGAACCGAGATATGCGATAAAAACTAAATGAACAGTCGTTGAATGTATTCGGGGATACAGAAAGTTGAGGAATTTCACAAGGCATTTATAGTCCAAATTTCAGAGCTATGTCTCGCTCAGGAACAAAGACATGCGATAAAACGTAAATGAACAGTCGTAGAATATATTCGGGAAATACAGAAAGTTGAGGAATTTCACAAGGCATTTATAGTCCAAATTTCAGAGCTCAATCCCGCTCAGGAACCGAGATATGCGATAAAAAGTAAATGAACACTGTTCTTTTTGATGTTGCAGCCGATCTAAAAGTCGTAGAATATATTCGGGGATACAGAAAGTTGAGGAACTCCACACGGCATTTAAAGTCCGAATTTCAAAGCTCTATCTCGCTCAGGAACCAATAATGCGATAAAAAGTAAATGAACAGTCGTTTAATGTATTCGGGGATACAGAAAGTTGAAGAATTTCACAAGGCATTTATAGTCCAAATTTCAGAGCTCTGTCTCGCTCAGAAACAAAGACATGCAATAAAAAGTTAATGAACAGTCGTAGAATGTATTCGGGGATACAGAAAGTTGAGGAATTTCACAAGGCATTTATAGTCCAAATTTCAAAGCTCTATCTCGCTCAGGAACCGAGATATGCGTTAAAACGTAAATGTATACTTTTCTTTTATGTTGCAGCTGATCTAAAAGTCGTAGAATATATTCGGGGATACAGAAAGTTGAGGAATTTTTTCACACGGCATTTATAGTCCGAATTTCAAAGCTCTATCTCGCTCAGGAACCGAGATATGCGATGAAACGTATATGAACACTTTTCTTTTTGATGTTGCAGCCGATCTAAAAGTCGTAGAATATATTCGGGGATACAGAAAGTTGAGGAATTTTTTCACACGGCATTTAAAGTCCAAATTTCAAAGCTCTATCTCGCTCAGGAACCGAGATATGCGATAAAAACTAAATGAACAGTCGTTTAATGTATTCGGGGATACAGAAAGTTGAGGAATTTCACACGGCATTTATAGTCCAAATTTCAAAGCTCTATCTCGCTCAGGAACAAAGACATGCGATAAAACGTAAATGAACAGTCGTAGAATATATTCGGGAAAAACAGAAAGTTGAGGAATTTCACAAGGCATTTATAGTCCAAATTTCAGAGCTCTATCTCGCTCAGGAACCGAGAGATGCGATAAAAAGTAAATGAACAGTCGCAGAATGTATTCGGGGATACAGAAAGTTGAGGAATTTCACACGGCATTTATAGTCCAAATTTCAGAGCTCTGTCTCGCTCAGGAACAAAGACATGCGATAAAACGTAAATGAACAGTCGTAGAATATATTCGGGGATACAGAAAGTTGAGGAATTTCACAAGGCATTTATAGTCCAAATTTCAGAGCTCTGTCTCGCTCAGGAACAAAGACATGCGATAAAACGTAAATGAACAGTCGTAGAATATATTCGGGAAATACAGAAAGTTGAGGAATTTCACAAGGCATTTATAGTCCAAATTTCAGAGCTCAATCCCGCTCAGGAACCGATATATGCGATAAAGCCGATCTAAACGTCGTAGAATATTTTCGGGGATACAAAAAGCTGAGGAATTTCACAAGGCATTTAAAGTCCAAATTTCAAAGCTTTATCTCGCTCAGGAACCGAGATATGCGATGAAACGTATATGAACACTTTTCTTTTTGATGTTGCAGCCAATCTAAAAGTCGTAGAATATTTTTGGGGATACAGAAAGTTGAGGAATTTCACACGGCATTTCAGTCCAAATTTCAAAGCTCTATCTCGCTCAGGAACCGAGATATGCGATAAAACGTAAGTGAACAGTCGTAGAATATATTCGGGGTTACAGAAAAATGAGGAATTTCACAAGGCAATTATAGTCCAAATTTCAGAGCTCTGTCTCGCTCAGGAACAAAGACATGCGATAAAACGTAAATGAACAGTCGTAGAATATATTCGGGAAATACAGAAAGTTGAGGAATTTCACAAGGCATTTATAGTCCAAATTTCAGAGCTCTATCTCGCTCAGGAACCGAGATATGCGATAAAAAGTAAATGAACAGTCGCAGAATGTATTCGGGGATACAGAAAGTTGAGGAATTTCACAAGGCATTTATAGTCCAAATTTCAAAGCTCTATCTCGCTCAGGAACCGAGATATGCGATAAAAAGTAAATGAACAGTCGTTTAATGTATTCGGGGATACAGAAAGTTGAGGAATTTCACAAGGCATTTATAGTCCAAATTTCAGAGCTCTGTCTCGCTCAGGAACAAAGACATGCGATAAAACGTAAACGAACAGTCGTAGAATATATTCGGGGAATACAGAAAGTTGAGGAATTTCTCAAGGCATTTATAGTCCATATTTCAAAGCCCTATCTCGCTCAAGAACCGAGATATGCGATAAAAAGTAAATGAACACTGTTCTTTTTGATGTTGCAGCCGATCTAAAAGTCGTAGAATATTTTCGGGGATACAGAAAGTTGAGGAATTTCACACGGCATTTATAGTCCAAATTTGAAAGCTCTATCTCGCTCAGGAACCGAGATATGCGATAAAAAGTAAATGAACAGTCGTTTAATGTATTCGGGGATACAGAAAGTTGAGGAATTTCACAAGGCATTTATAGTCCAAATTTCAGAGCTCTGTCTCGCTCAGGAACAAAGACATGCGATAAAACGTAAATGAACAGTCGTAGAATATATTCGGGAAATACAGAAAGTTGAGGAATTTCACAAGGCATTTATAGTCCAAATTTCAAAGCTCTATCTCGCTCAGGAACCGAGATATGCAATAAAAAGTTAATGAACAGTCGTAGAATGTATTCGGGGATACAGAAAGTTGAGGAATTTCACAAGCCATTTATAGTCCAAATTTCAGAGCTCTGTCTCGCTCAGGAACAAAGACATGCGATAAAACGTAAATGAACAGTCGTAGAATATATTCGGGGAATACAGAAAGTTGAGGAATTTCTCAAGGCATTTATAGTCCATATTTCAAAGCCCTATCTCGCTCAGATACCGAGATATGCGATAAAAAGTAAATGAACACTGTTCTTTTTCATGTTGCAGCCGATCTAAAAGTCGTAGAATATTTTCGGGGATACAGAAAGCTGAGTTGAGGAATTTCACACGGCATTTATAGTCCAAATTTCAAAGCTCTATCTCGCTCAGGAACCGAGATATGCGATAAAAAGTAAATGAACAGTCGTTTAATGTATTCGGGGATACAGAAAATTGAGGAATTTCACAAGGCATTTATAGTCCAAATTTCAGAGCTCTGTCTCGCTCAGGAACACAGACATGCGATAAAACGTAAATGAACAGTCGTGTAATGTATTCGGGGATACAGAAAGTTGAGGAATTTCACAAGGCATTTATAGTCCAAATTTCAAAGCTCTATCTCGCTCAGGAACCGAGATATGCGATTAAATGTAAATGAACAGTCGTAGAATATATTCGGGGATACAGAAAGTTGAGGAATTTCACACGGCATTTATAGTCCAAATTTCAAAGCTCTATCTCGCTCAGGAACCGAGATATGCGATAAAAAGTAAATGAACAGTCGTTTAATGTATTCGGGTATACAGAAAATTGAGGAATTTCACAAGGCATTTATAGTCCAAATTTCAGAGCTCTGTCTCGCTCAGGAACAAAGACATGCGATAAAACGTAAATGAACAGTCGTAGAATATATTCGGGGAATACAGAATGTTGAGGAATTTCTCAAGGCATTTATAGTCCAAATTTCAAAGCCCTATCTCGCTCAGAAACCGAGCTATGCGATAAAACGTAAATGAACACTGTTCTTTTTATACTCTTTTTTTAACTTTTTTGAAAAAAAAGGAAAAAAGAGTATATTGGGTTTGTGAAATGTCCGTCCGTCCGTCTGTCTGTCCGTCTGTCCGTCTGTCCGTCTGTATGAACGCAGGTTTTTTCCACAGTTTTGAAGCTAGAGCAACCAAACTTGGTATACATGTTGGTATATACCATAGTAAGACAAAGTGTCAAGATCTCCCCCCCACCCCCACCCCTTCCCCCACAAACCGCAAAAACCTATATCTTCCACAGTTTTATAGCTAGAGTAACCAAATTTGGCACAAGGGCTACTTATCACATCCTTCATTGATCTGGCAAAAAAAAAATTCGGCCACGCCCACCCCCGCCCCCACAAATAGGCAAAGTCTGTATCTCCCCCACCCCTTTAGCTAGAATCACCAAATTTTGCAGGTTGAATTCTGTTGCCCTATTTAATAGATTGGATAAAAATATTTTTGCCACGCCCACCCCCGCCCTTGCAATCAAGCAATGTTTGTTTCTCCGAAACCTGTAGAACAGGCCCAACCAAATTTTAATTGATGGCAAAACTTTAAAGATTTGAGCAGAAATTCAATTGCCACGCCCACTGACTCCGCAAAGAGGCGAAAAAAAGAGTATATCGCAGTCGGGTGCATCCGACTGCAACGTTCTTACTTGTTGATGTTGCAGCCGATCTAAAAGTCGTAGAATATTTTCGGGGATACAGAAAGCTGAGGAATTTCACAAGGCATTTAAAGTCCAAATTTCAAAGCTCTATCTCACTCAAGAACCGAGATATGCCATAGAAAGTAAATGAACACTGTTCTTTTTGATGTTGCAGCCGATCTAAAAGTCGTAGAATATTTTCGGGGATTCAAAAAGCTGAGGAATTTCACAAGGCATTTAAAGTCCAAATTTCAAAGCTTTATCTCGCTCAGGAACCGAGATATGCGATGAAACGTATATGAACACTTTTCTTTTTGATGTTGCAGCCAATCTAAAAGTCGTAGAATATTTTCGGGGATACAGAAAGTTGAGGAATTTCACAAGGCAATTAAAGTCCAAATTTCAGAGCTCTGTCTCGCTCAGGAACAAAGACATGCGATAAAACGTAAATGAACAGTCGTAGAATATATTCGGGAAATACAGAAAGTTGAGGAATTTCACAAGGCATTTATAGTCCAAATTTCAGAGCTCTGTCTCGCTCAGGAACAAAGACATGCGATAAAACGTAAACGAACAGTCGTAGAATATATTCGGGGAATACAGAAAGTTGAGGAATTTCTCAAGGCATTTATAGTCCATATTTCAAAGCCCTATCTCGCTCAAGAACCGAGATATGCGATAAAAAGTAAATGAACACTGTTCTTTTTGATGTTGCAGCCGATCTAAAAGTCGTAGAATATTTTCGGGGATACAGAAAGTTGAGGAATTTCACACGGCATTTATAGTCCAAATTTGAAAGCTCTATCTCGCTCAGGAACCGAGATATGCGATAAAAAGTAAATGAACAGTCGTTTAATGTATTCGGGGATACAGAAAGTTGAGGAATTTCACACGGCATTTATAGTCCAAATTTCAGAGCTCTGTCTCGCTCAGGAACAAAGACATGCGATAAAACGTAAATGAACAGTCGTAGAATATATTCGGGAAATACAGAAAGTTGAGGAATTTCACAAGGCATTTATAGTCCAAATTTCAAAGCTCTATCTCGCTCAGGAACCGAGATATGCAATAAAAAGTTAATGAACAGTCGTAGAATGTATTCGGGGATACAGAAAGTTGAGGAATTTCACAAGCCATTTATAGTCCAAATTTCAGAGCTCTGTCTCGCTCAGGAACAAAGACATGCGATAAAACGTAAATGAACAGTCGTAGAATATATTCGGGGAATACAGAAAGTTGAGGAATTTCTCAAGGCATTTATAGTCCATATTTCAAAGCCCTATCTCGCTCAGGAACCGAGATATGCTATAAAAAGTAAATGAACACTGTTCTTTTTCATGTTGCAGCCGATCTAAAAGTCGTAGAATATTTTCGGGGATACAGAAAGCTGAGTTGAGGAATTTCACACGGCATTTATAGTCCAAATTTCAAAGCTCTATCTCGCTCAGGAACCGAGATATGCGATAAAAAGTAAATGAACAGTCGTTTAATGTATTCGGGGATACAGAAAATTGAGGAATTTCACAAGGCATTTATAGTCCAAATTTCAGAGCTCTGTCTCGCTCAGGAACACAGACATGCGATAAAAAGTAAATGAACAGTCGTGTAATGTATTCGGGGATACAGAAAGTTGAGGAATTTCACAAGGCATTTATAGTCCAAATTTCAAAGCTCTATCTCGCTCAGGAACCGAGATATGCGATTAAATGTAAATGAACAGTCGTAGAATATATTCGGGGATACAGAAAGTTGAGGAATTTCACACGGCATTTATAGTCCAAATTTCAAAGCTCTATCTCGCTCAGGAACCGAAATATGCGATAAAAAGTAAATGAACACTGTTCTTTTTGATGTTGCAGCCGATCTAAAAGTCGTAGAATATTTTCGGGGATACAGAAAGCTGGGGAATGTCACAAGGCATTTCAGTCCAAATTTCAAAAAAAACAAAAAAAAAAAAAAAAAAAAAAAAATAAAAAAAATAAAAAAAAAATAAAAAAAAAAAAGTTAAAAAAAAAAAAAAAAAGTCCAAATTTCAAAGCGATATCTCGCTCAGAAACCGAGCTATGCGATAAAACGTAAATGAACACTGTTCTTTTTATACTCTTTTTTTTAACTTTTTTGAAAAAAAAGGAAAAAAGAGTATATTGGGTTTGTGAAATGTCCGTCCGTCCGTCTGTCTGTCCGTCTGTCCGTCTGTCCGTCTGTATGAACGCAGGTTTTTTCCACAGTTTTGAAGCTAGAGCAACCAAACTTGGTATACATGTTGGTATATACCATAGTAAGACAAAGTGTCAAGATCTCCCCCCCACCCCCACCCCTTCCCCCACAAACCGCAAAAACCTATATCTTCCACAGTTTTATAGCTAGAGTAACCAAATTTGGCACAAGGGCTACTTATCACATCCTTCATTGATCTGGCAAAAAAAAAATTCGGCCACGCCCACCCCCGCCCCCACAAATAGGCAAAGTCTGTATCTCCCCCACCCCTTTAGCTAGAATCACCAAATTTTGCAGGTTGAATTCTGTTGCCCTATTTAATAGATTGGATAAAAATATTTTTGCCACGCCCACCCCCGCCCTTGCAATCAAGCAATGTTTGTTTCTCCGAAACCTGTAGAACAGGCCCAACCAAATTTTAATTGATGGCAAAACTTTAAAGATTTGATCAGAAATTCAATTGCCACGCCCACTGACTCCGCAAAGAGGCGAAAAAAAGAGTATATCGCAGTCGGGTGCATCCGACTGCAACGTTCTTACTTGTTGATGTTGCAGCCGATCTAAAAGTCGTAGAATATTTTCGGGGATACAGAAAGCTGAGGAATTTCACAAGGCATTTAAAGTCCAAATTTCAAAGCTCTATCTCACTCAGGAACCGAGATATGCCATAGAAAGTAAATGAACACTGTTCTTTTTGATGTTGCAGCCGATCTAAAAGTCGTAAAATATTTTCGGGGATTCAAAAAGCTGAGGAATTTCACAAGGCATTTAAAGTCCAAATTTCAAAGCTTTATCTCGCTCAGGAACCGAGATATGCGATGAAACGTATATGAACACTTTTCTTTTTGATGTTGCAGCCAATCTAAAAGTCGTAGAATATTTTCGGGGATACAGAAAGTTGAGGAATTTCACAAGGCAATTAAAGTCCAAATTTCAGAGCTCTGTCTCGCTCAGGAACAAAGACATGCGATAAAACGTAAATGAACAGTCGTAGAATATATTCGGGAAATACAGAAAGTTGAGGAATTTCACAAGGCATTTATAGTCCAAATTTCAGAGCTCTGTCTCGCTCAGGAACAAAGACATGCGATAAAACGTAAATGAACAGTCGTAGAATATATTCGGGAAATACAGAAAGTTGAGGAATTTCACAAGGCATTTATAGTCCAAATTTCAGAGCTCTATCTCGCTCAGGAACCGAGATATGCGATAAAAAGTAAATGAACAGTCGCAGAATGTATTCGGGGATACAGAAAGTTGAGGAATTTCACAAGGCATTTATAGTCCAAATTTCAGAGCTCTGTCTCGCTCAGGAACAAAGACATGCGATAAAACGTAAACGAACAGTCGTAGAATATATTCGGGGAATACAGAAAGTTGAGGAATTTCTCAAGGCATTTATAGTCCAAATTTCAAAGCCCTATCTCGCTCAGGAACCGAGATATGCGATAAAAAGTAAATGAACACTGTTCTTTTTGATGTTGCAGCCGATCTAAAAGTCGTAGAATATTTTCGGGGATACAGAAAGCTGGGGAATGTCACAAGGCATTTCAGTCCAAATTTCAAAGCGATATCTCGCTCAGGAACCGAGCTATGCGATAAAACGTAAATGAACACTGTTCTTTTTGATGTTGCAGCCGATCTAAAAGTCGTAGAATATTTTCGGGGATACAGAAAGCTGAGGAATTTCACAAGGCATTTAAAGTCCAAATTTCAAAGCTCTATCTCACTCAGGAACCGAGATATGCGTTAATACGTAAATGTACACTTTTCTTTTATGTTGCAGCCGATCTAAAAGTCGAAGAACATATTCGGGGATACAGAAAGTTGAGGAATTTCACACGGCATTTATAGTCCAAATTTCAAAGCTCTATCTCGCTCAGGAACCGAGATATGCGATAAAAAGTAAATGAACAGTCGTTAAATGTATTCGAGTATACAGAAAGTTGAGGAATTTCACAAGGCATTTATAGTCCAAATTTCAGAGCTCTGTCTCGCTCAGGAACAAAGACATGCGATAAAACGTAAACGAACAGTCGTAGAATATATTCGGGGAATACAGAAAGTTGAGGAATTACTCAAGGCATTTATAGTCCAAATTTCAAAGCCCTATCTCGCTCAGGAACCGAGATATGCGATAAAAAGTAAATGAACACTGTTCTTTTTGATGTTGCAGCCGATCTAAAAGTCGTAGAATATATCCGGGGATACAGAAAGTTGAGGAATTTCTCAAGGCATTTATAGTCCAAATTTCAGAGCCCTACCTCGCTCAGGAACCCCGATATGCGATAAAAAGTAAATGAACACTGTTCTTTTTGATGTTGCAGCCGATCTAAAAGTCGTAGAATATTTTCGGGGATACAGAAAGCTGAGGAATTTCACACGGCATTTCAGTCCGAATTTCAAAGCTCTATCTCGCTCAGGAACCGAGCTATGCGATAAAACGTAAATGAACACTTTTCTTTTTGATGTTGCAGCCGATATAAAAGTCGTAGAATATATTCGGGGATACAGAAAGTTGAGGAACTCCACACGGCATTTATAGTCCGAATTTCAAAGCTCTATCTCGCTCAGGAACCGAGATATGCGATGAAACGTAAATGAACACTTTTCTTTTTGATGTTGCAGCCAATCTAAAAGTCGTAGAATATATTCGGGGATACAGAAAGTTGAGGAACTCCACACGGCATTTATAGTCCGAATTTCAAAGCTCTATTTCGCTCAGGAACCGAGCTATGCGATAAAACGTAAATGAACACTTTTCTTTTTGATGTAGCAGCCGATATAAAAGTCGTAGACTATATTCGGGGAAACAGAAAGTTGAGGAACTCCACACGGCATTTATAGTCCGAATTTCAAAGCTCTATCTCGCTCAGGAACCGAGATATGCGATAAAAAGTAAATGAACAGTCGTAGAATATATTCGGGAAATACAGAAAGTTGAGGAATTTCACAAGGCATTTATAGTCCAAATTTCAGAGCTCTATCTCGCTCAGGAACCGAGATATGCGATAAAAAAGTAAATGAACAGTCGCAGAATGTATTCGGGGATACAGAAAGTTGAGGAATTTCACAAGGCATTTATAGTCCAAATTTCAGAGCTCTGTCTCGCTCAGGAACAAATACATGCGATAAAACGTAAATGAACAGTCGTAGAATATATTCGGGAAATACAGAAAGTTGAGGAATTTCACAAGGCATTTATAGTCCAAATTTCAGAGCTCTATCTCGCTCAGGAACCGAGATATGCGATAAAAAGTAAATGAACAGTCGCAGAATGTATTCGGGGATACAGAAAGTTGAGGAATTTCACAAGGCATTTATAGTCCAAATTTCAGAGCTCTGTCTCGCTCAGGAACAAAGACATGCGATAAAACGTAAACGAACAGTCGTAGAATATATTCGGGGAATACAGAAAGTTGAGGAATTTCTCAAGGCATTTATAGTCCAAATTTCAAAGCCCTATCTCGCTCAGGAACCGAGATATGCGATAAAAAGTAAATGAACACTGTTCTTTTTCTTTTATGTTGCAGCCGATCTAAAAGTCGTAGAATATTTTCGAGGATACAGAAAGCTGAGGAATGTCACAAGGCATTTATAGTCCAAATTTCAAAGCTCTATCTCGCTCAGGAACCGAGATATGCGTTAATACGTAAATGTACACTTTTCTTTTATGTTGCAGCCGATCTAAAAGTCGAAGAATATATTCGGGGATACAGAAAGTTGAGGAATTTGACACGGCATTTATAGTCCAAATTTCAAAGCTCTATCTCGCTCAGGAACCGAGATATGCGATAAAAAGTAAATGAACAGTCGTTAAATGTATTCGAGTATACAGAAAGTTGAGGAATTTCACAAGGCATTTATAGTCCAAATTTCAGAGCTCTGTCTCGCTCAGGAACAAAGACATGCGATAAAACGTAAACGAACAGTCGTAGAATATATTCGGGGAATACAGAAAGTTGAGGAATTACTCAAGGCATTTATAGTCCAAATTTCAAAGCCCTATCTCGCTCAGGAACCGAGATATGCGATAAAACGTATATGAACACTGTTCTTTTTGATGTTGCAGCCGATCTAAAAGTCGTAGAATATATCCGGGGATACAGAAAGTTGAGGAATTTCTCAAGGCATATATAGTCCAAATTTCAAAGCCCTACCTCGCTCAGGAACCCAGATATGCGATAAAAAGTAAATGAACACTGTTCTTTTTGATGTTGCAGCCGATCTAAAAGTCGTAGAATATTTTCGGGGATACAGAAAGCTGAGGAATTTCACACGGCATTTCAGTCCGAATTTCAAAGCTCTATCTCGCTCAGGAACCGAGCTATGCGATAAAACGTAAATGAACACTTTTCTTTTTGATGTTGCAGCCGATATAAAAGTCGTAGAATATATTCGGGGATACAGAAAGTTGAGGAACTCCACACGGCATTTATAGTCCGAATTTCAAAGCTCTATCTCGCTCAGGAACCGAGATATGCGATGAAACGTATATGAACACTTTTCTTTTTGATGTTGCAGCCAATCTAAAAGTCGTAGAATATTTTCGGGGATACAGAAAGTTGAGGAATTTCACACGGCATTTATAGTCCAAATTTCAAAGCCCTATCTCGCTCAGGAACCGAGCTATGCGATAAAACGTAAATGAACATTTTTCTTTTTGATGTTGCAGCCGATATAAAAGTCGTAGAATATATTCGGGGATACAGAAAGTTGAGGAACTCCACACGGCATTTATAGTCCGAATTTCAAAGCTCTATCTCGCTCAGGAACCGAGATATGCGATAAAAAGTAAATGAACAGTCGTTTAATGTATTCGGGGATACAGAAAGTTGAGGAATTTCACAAGGCATTTATAGTTCAAATTTCAGAGCTCTGTCTCGCTCAGGAACAAAGACATGCGATAAAACGTAAATGAACAGTCGTAGAATATATTCGGGGAATACAGAAAGTTGAGGAATTTCTCAAGGCATTTATAGTCCAAATTTCAAAGCCCTATCTCGCTCAGGAACCGAGATATGCGATAAAAAGTAAATGAACACTTTCCTTTTTATGTTGCAGCCGATCTTTAAGTCGTAGAATATTTTCGGGGATACAGAAAGCTGAGGAATTTCACAAGGCATTTATTGTCCAAATTTCAAAGCGATATCTCGCTCAGGAACCGAGCTATGCGATAAAACGTAAATGAACATTTTTCTTTTTGATGTTGCAGCCGATATAAAAGTCGTAGAATATATTCGGGGATACAGAAAGTTGAGGAACTCCACACGGCATTTATAGTCCGAATTTCAAAGCTCTATTTCGCTCAGGAACCGAGCTATGCGATAAAACGTAAATGAACACTTTTCTTTTTGATGTAGCAGCCGATATAAAAGTCGTAGACTGTATTCGGGGAAACAGAAAGTTGAGGAACTCCACACGGCATTTATAGTCCGAATTTCAAAGCTCTATCTCGCTCAGGAACCGAGATATGCGATAAAAAGTAAATGAACAGTCGGAGAATTTATTCGGGGATACAGAAAGTTGAGGAATTTCACACGGCATTTATAGTCCAAATTTCAAAGCTCTATCTCGCTCAGGAACCGAGATATGCGATAAAAAAGTAAATGAACAGTCGCAGAATGTATTCGGGGATACAGAAAGTTGAGGAATTTCACAAGGCATTTATAGTCCAAATTTCAGAGCTCTGTCTCGCTCAGGAACAAAGACATGCGATAAAACGTAAATGAACAGTCGTAGAATATATTCGGGAAATACAGAAAGTTGAGGAATTTCACAAGGCATTTATAGTCCAAATTTCAGAGCTCTATCTCGCTCAGGAACCGAGATATGCGATAAAAAGTAAATGAACAGTCGCAGAATGTATTCGGGGATACAGAAAGTTGAGGAATTTCACAAGGCATTTATAGTCCAAATTTCAGAGCTCTGTCTCGCTCAGGAACAAAGACATGCGATAAAACGTAAACGAACAGTCGTAGAATATATTCGGGGAATACAGAAAGTTGAGGAATTTCTCAAGGCATTTATAGTCCAAATTTCAAAGCCCTATCTCGCTCAGGAACCGAGATATGCGATAAAAAGTAAATGAACACTGTTCTTTTTCTTTTATGTTGCAGCCGATCTAAAAGTCGTAGAATATTTTCGAGGATACAGAAAGCTGAGGAATGTCACAAGGCATTTATAGTCCAAATTTCAAAGCTCTATCTCGCTCAGGAACCGAGATATGCGTTAATACGTAAATGTACACTTTTCTTTTATGTTGCAGCCGATCTAAAAGTCGAAGAACATATTCGGGGATACAGAAAGTTGAGGAATTTGACACGGCATTTATAGTCCAAATTTCAAAGCTCTATCTCGCTCAGGAACCGAGATATGCGATAAAAAGTAAATGAACTGTCGTTAAATGTATTCGAGTATACAGAAAGTTGAGGAATTTCACAAGGCATTTATAGTCCAAATTTCAGAGCTCTGTCTCGCTCAGGAACAAAGACATGCGATAAAACGTAAACGATCAGTCGTAGAATATATTCGGGGAATACAGAAAGTTGAGGAATTACTCAAGGCATTTATAGTCCAAATTTCAAAGCCCTATCTCGCTCAGGAACCGAGATATGCGATAAAACGTATATGAACACTGTTCTTTTTGATGTTGCAGCCGATCTAAAAGTCGTAGAATATATCCGGGGATACAGAAAGTTGAGGAATTTCTCAAGGCATTTATAGTCCAA
Source organism: Hirtodrosophila cameraria (assembly GCA_949708635.1). Taxonomy (NCBI): domain Eukaryota; kingdom Metazoa; phylum Arthropoda; class Insecta; order Diptera; family Drosophilidae; genus Hirtodrosophila; species Hirtodrosophila cameraria. The sequence goes on along the minus strand of OX453091.1, from coordinate 5,723,726 downwards.
ATTTCAAAGCCCTACCTCGCTCAGGAACCCAGATATGCGATAAAAAGTAAATGAACACTGTTCTTTTTGATGTTGCAGCCGATCTAAAAGTCGTAGAATATTTTCGGGGATACAGAAAGCTGAGGAATTTCACACGGCATTTCAGTCCGAATTTCAAAGCTCTATCTCGCTCAGGAACCGAGCTATGCGATAAAACGTAAATGAACACTTTTCTTTTTGATGTTGCAGCCGATATAAAAGTCGTAGAATATATTCGGGGATACAGAAAGTTGAGGAACTCCACACGGCATTTATAGTCCGAATTTCAAAGCTCTATCTCGCTCAGGAACCGAGATATGCGATGAAACGTATATGAACACTTTTCTTTTTGATGTTGCAGCCAATCTAAAAGTCGTAGAATATTTTCGGGGATACAGAAAGTTGAGGAATTTCACACGGCATTTATAGTCCAAATTTCAAAGCCCTATCTCGCTCAGGAACCGAGCTATGCGATAAAACGTAAATGAACATTTTTCTTTTTGATGTTGCAGCCGATATAAAAGTCGTAGAATATATTCGGGGATACAGAAAGTTGAGGAACTCCACACGGCATTTATAGTCCGAATTTCAAAGCTCTATCTCGCTCAGGAACCGAGATATGCGATAAAAAGTAAATGAACAGTCGTTTAATGTATTCGGGGATACAGAAAGTTGAGGAATTTCACAAGGCATTTATAGTTCAAATTTCAGAGCTCTGTCTCGCTCAGGAACAAAGACATGCGATAAAACGTAAATGAACAGTCGTAGAATATATTCGGGGAATACAGAAAGTTGAGGAATTTCTCAAGGCATTTATAGTCCAAATTTCAAAGCCCTATCTCGCTCAGGAACCGAGATATGCGATAAAAAGTAAATGAACACTTTCCTTTTTATGTTGCAGCCGATCTTTAAGTCGTAGAATATTTTCGGGGATACAGAAAGCTGAGGAATTTCACAAGGCATTTATTGTCCAAATTTCAAAGCGATATCTCGCTCAGGAACCGAGCTATGCGATAAAACGTAAATGAACATTTTTCTTTTTGATGTTGCAGCCGATATAAAAGTCGTAGAATATATTCGGGGATACAGAAAGTTGAGGAACTCCACACGGCATTTATAGTCCGAATTTCAAAGCTCTATTTCGCTCAGGAACCGAGCTATGCGATAAAACGTAAATGAACACTTTTCTTTTTGATGTAGCAGCCGATATAAAAGTCGTAGACTATATTCGGGGAAACAGAAAGTTGAGGAACTCCACACGGCATTTATAGTCCGAATTTCAAAGCTCTATCTCGCTCAGGAACCGAGATATGCGATAAAAAGTAAATGAACAGTCGGAGAATTTATTCGGGGATACAGAAAGTTGAGGAATTTCACACGGCATTTATAGTCCAAATTTCAAAGCTCTATCTCGCTCAGGAACCGAGATATGCGATAAAAAAGTAAATGAACAGTCGCAGAATGTATTCGGGGATACAGAAAGTTGAGGAATTTCACAAGGCATTTATAGTCCAAATTTCAGAGCTCTGTCTCGCTCAGGAACAAAGACATGCGATAAAACGTAAATGAACAGTCGTAGAATATATTCGGGAAATACAGAAAGTTGAGGAATTTCACAAGGCATTTATAGTCCAAATTTCAGAGCTCTATCTCGCTCAGGAACCGAGATATGCGATAAAAAGTAAATGAACAGTCGCAGAATGTATTCGGGGATACAGAAAGTTGAGGAATTTCACAAGGCATTTATAGTCCAAATTTCAGAGCTCTGTCTCGCTCAGGAACAAAGACATGCGATAAAACGTAAACGAACAGTCGTAGAATATATTCGGGGAATACAGAAAGTTGAGGAATTACTCAAGGCATTTATAGTCCAAATTTCAAAGCCCTATCTCGCTCAGGAACCGAGATATGCGATAAAAAGTAAATGAACACTGTTCTTTTTGATGTTGCAGCCGATCTAAAAGTCGTAGAATATATCCGGGGATACAGAAAGTTGAGGAATTTCTCAAGGCATTTATAGTCCAAATTTCAAAGCCCTACCTCGCTCAGGAACCCAGATATGCGATAAAAAGTAAATGAACACTGTTCTTTTTGATGTTGCAGCCGATCTAAAAGTCGTAGAATATTTTCGGGGATACAGAAAGCTGAGGAATTTCACACGGCATTTCAGTCCGAATTTCAAAGCTCTATCTCGCTCAGGAACCGAGCTATGCGATAAAACGTAAATGAACACTTTTCTTTTTGATGTTGCAGCCGATATAAAAGTCGTAGAATATATTCGGGGATACAGAAAGTTGAGGAACTCCACACGGCATTTATAGTCCGAATTTCAAAGCTCTATCTCGCTCAGGAACCGAGATATGCGATGAAACGTATATGAACACTTTTCTTTTTGATGTTGCAGCCAATCTAAAAGTCGTAGAATATTTTCGGGGATACAGAAAGTTGAGGAATTTCACACGGCATTTATAGTCCAAATTTCAAAGCCCTATCTCGCTCAGGAACCGAGCTATGCGATAAAACGTAAATGAACATTTTTCTTTTTGATGTTGCAGCCGATATAAAAGTCGTAGAATATATTCGGGGATACAGAAAGTTGAGGAACTCCACACGGCATTTATAGTCCAAATTTCAAAGCCCTATCTCGCTCAGGAACCGAGATATGCGATAAAAAGTAAATGAACACTTTCCTTTTTATGTTGCAGCCGATCTAAAAGTCGTAGAATATTTTCGGGGATACAGAAAGCTGAGGAATTTCACAAGGCATTTATTGTCCAAATTTCAAAGCGATATCTCGCTCAGGAACCGAGCTATGCGATAAAACGTAAATGAACATTTTTCTTTTTGATGTTGCAGCCGATATAAAAGTCGTAGAATATATTCGGGGATACAGAAAGTTGAGGAACTCCACACGGCATTTATAGTCCGAATTTCAAAGCTCTATTTCGCTCAGGAACCGAGCTATGCGATAAAACGTAAATGAACACTTTTCTTTTTGATGTAGCAGCCGATGTAAAAGTCGTAGACTATATTCGGGGAAACAGAAAGTTGAGGAACTCCACACGGCATTTATAGTCCGAATTTCAAAGCTCTATCTCGCTCAGGAACCGAGATATGCGATAAAAAGTAAATGAACAGTCGGAGAATTTATTCGGGGATACAGAAAGTTGAGGAATTTCACACGGCATTTATAGTCCAAATTTCAAAGCTCTATCTCGCTCAGGAACCGAGACATGCGATAAAAAGTAAATGAACACTTTCCTTTTGATGTTGCAGCCGATCTAAAAGTCGTAGAATATTTTCGGGGATACAGAAAGCTGAGGAATTTCACAAGGCATTTATAGTCCAAATTTCAAAGCTCTATCTCGCTCAGGAACCGAGATATGCGATGAAACGTAAATGAACACTTTTCTTTTTGATGTTGCATCCAATCTAAAAGTCGTAGAATATTTTCGGGGATACAGAAAGTTGAGGAATTTCACACGGCATTTCAGTCCAAATTTCAAAGCTCTATTTCGCTCAGGAACCGAGCTATGCGATAAAACGTAAATGAACACTTTTCTTTTTGATGTAGCAGCCGATATAAAAGTCGTAGACTATATTCGGGGAAACAGAAAGTTGAGGAACTCCACACGGCATTTATAGTCCGAATTTCAAAGCTCTATCTCGCTCAGGAACCGAGATATGCGATAAAAAGTAAATGAACAGTCGGAGAATTTATTCGGGGATACAGAAAGTTGAGGAATTTCACACGGCATTTATAGTCCAAATTTCAAAGCTCTATCTCGCTCAGGAACCGAGACATGCGATAAAAAGTAAATGAACACTTTCCTTCTGATGTTGCAGCCGATCTAAAAGTCGTAGAATATTTTCGGGGATACAGAAAGCTGAGGAATTTCACAAGGCATTTATAGTCCAAATTTCAAAGCTCTATCTCGCTCAGGAACCGAGATATGCGATGAAACGTATATGAACACTTTTCTTTTTGATGTTGCAGCCAATCTAAAAGTCGTAGAATATTTTCGGGGATACAGAAAGTTGAGGAATTTCACACGGCATTTCAGTCCAAATTTCAAAGCTCTATTTCGCTCAGGAACCCAGCTATGCGATAAAACGTAAATGAACACTTTTCTTTTTGATGTAGCAGCCGATATAAAAGTCGTAGACTATATTCGGGGATACAGAAAGTTGAGGAATTTCACAAGGCATTTATAGTTCAAATTTCAGAGCTCTGTCTCGCTCAGGAACAAAGACATGCGATAAAACGTAAATGAACAGTCGTAGAATATATTCGGGGAATACAGAAAGTTGAGGAATTTCTCAAGGCATTTATAGTCCAAATTTCAAAGCCCTATCTCGCTCAGGAACCGAGATATGCGATGAAACGTATATGAACACTTTTCTTTTTGATGTTGCAGCCAATCTAAAAGTCGTAGAATATTTTCGGGGATACAGAAAGTTGAGGAATTTCACACGGCATTTCAGTCCAAATTTCAAAGCTCTATTTCGCTCAGGAACCGAGCTATGCGATAAAACGTAAATGAACACTTTTCTTTTTGATGTAGCAGCCGATATAAAAGTCGTAGACTATATTCGGGGAAACAGAAAGTTGAGGAACTCCACACGGCATTTATAGTCCGAATTTCAAAGCTCTATCTCGCTCAGGAACCGAGATATGCGATAAAAAGTAAATGAACAGTCGTAGAATTTATTCGGGGATACAGAAAGTTGAGGAATTTCACACGGCATTTATAGTCCAAATTTCAAAGCTCTATCTCGCTCAGGAACCGAGACATGCGATAAAACGTAAATGAACAGTCGAAGAATATATTCGGGGATACAGAAAAATGAGGAATTTCACACGGCATTCATAGTCCAAATTTCAAAGCTCTTTGTCGCTCAGGAACCGAGATATGCGATAAAAAGTAAATGAACACTGTTCTTTTTGATGTTGCAGCCGATATAAAAGTCATAGAATATATTCGGGGATACAGAAAGTTGAGGAACTCCACACGGCATTTATAGTCCGAATTTCAAAGCTCTATCTCGCTCAGGAACCGAGATATGCGATAAAACGTAAATGAACACTTTTCTTTTTGATGTAGCAGCCGATATAAAAGTCGTAGACTATATTCGGGGAAACAGAAAGTTGAGGAACTCCACACGGCATTTATAGTCCGAATTTCAAAGCTCTATCTCGCTCAGGAACCGAGATATGCGATAAAAAGTAAATGAACAGTCGGAGAATTTATTCGGGGATACAGAAAGTTGAGGAATTTCACACGGCATTTATAGTCCAAATTTCAAAGCTCTATCTCGCTCAGGAACCGAGACATGCGATAAAAAGTAAATGAACACTTTCCTTTTGATGTTGCAGCCGATCTAAAAGTCGTAGAATATTTTCGGGGATACAGAAAGCTGAGGAATTTCACAAGGCATTTATAGTCCAAATTTCAAAGCTCTATCTCGCTCAGGAACCGAGATATGCGATGAAACGTATATGAACACTTTTCTTTTTGATGTTGCAGCCAATCTAAAAGTCGTAGAATATTTTCGGGGATACAGAAAGTTGAGGAATTTCACACGGCATTTCAGTCCAAATTTCAAAGCTCTATTTCGCTCAGGAACCGAGCTATGCGATAAAACGTAAATGAACACTTTTCTTTTTGATGTAGCAGCCGATATAAAAGTCGTAGACTATATTCGGGGATACAGAAAGTTGAGGAATTTCACAAGGCATTTATAGTTCAAATTTCAGAGCTCTGTCTCGCTCAGGAACAAAGACATGCGATAAAACGTAAATGAACAGTCGTAGAATATATTCGGGGAATACAGAAAGTTGAGGAATTTCTCAAGGCATTTATAGTCCAAATTTCAAAGCCCTATCTCGCTCAGGAACCGAGATATGCGATAAAAAGTAAATGAACACTTTCCTTTTGATGTTGCAGCCGATCTAAAAGTCGTAGAATATTTTCGGGGATACAGAAAGCTGAGGAATTTCACAAGGCATTTATAGTCCAAATTTCAAAGCTCTATCTCGCTCAGGAACCGAGATATGCGATGAAACGTATATGAACACTTTTCTTTTTGATGTTGCAGCCAATCTAAAAGTCGTAGAATATTTTCGGGGATACAGAAAGTTGAGGAATTTCACACGGCATTTCAGTCCAAATTTCAAAGCTCTATTTCGCTCAGGAACCGAGCTATGCGATAAAACGTAAATGAACACTTTTCTTTTTGATGTAGCAGCCGATATAAAAGTCGTAGACTATATTCGGGGAAACAGAAAGTTGAGGAACTCCACACGGCATTTATAGTCCGAATTTCAAAGCTCTATCTCGCTCAGGAACCGAGATATGCGATAAAAAGTAAATGAACAGTCGTAGAATTTATTCGGGGATACAGAAAGTTGAGGAATTTCACACGGCATTTATAGTCCAAATTTCAAAGCTCTATCTCGCTCAGGAACCGAGACATGCGATAAAACGTAAATGAACAGTCGTAGAATATATTCGGGGATACAGAAAGTTGAGGAATTTCACACGGCATTCATAGTCCAAATTTCAAAGCTCTTTGTCGCTCAGGAACCGAGATATGCGATAAAAAGTAAATGAACACTGTTCTTTTTGATGTTGCAGCCGATATAAAAGTCATAGAATATATTCGGGGATACAGAAAGTTGAGGAACTCCACACGGCATTTATAGTCCGAATTTCAAAGCTCTATCTCGCTCAGGAACCGAGATATGCGATAAAAAGTAAATGAACAGTCGTAGAATGAATTCGGGGATACAGAAAGTTGAGGAATTTCACAAGGCATTTATAGTCCAAATTTCAGAGCTCTGTCTCGCTCAGGAACAAAGACATGCGATAAAACGTAAATGAACAGTCGTAGAATATATTCGGGGAATACAGAAAGTTGAGGAATTTTTCAAGGCATTTATAGTCCAAATTTCAAAGCCCTATCTCGCTCGGGAACCGAGATATGCGATAAAAAGTAAATGAACACTGTTCTTTTTGATGTTGCAGCCGATCTAAAAGTCGTAGAATATTTTCGTTGATACAGAAAGCTGAGGAATTTCACAAGGCATTTAAAGTCCAAATTTCAAAGCTCTATCTCGCTCAGGAACCGAGATATGCGATAAAATGTAAATGAACACTGTTCTTTTTGATGTTGCAGCCGATCTAAAAGTCGTAGAATATTTTCGGGGATACAGTAAGCTGAGGAATTTCACAAGGCATTTATAGTCCAAATTTCAAAGCTCTTTCTCGCTCAGGAACCGAGCTATGCGATTAAACGTAAATGAACATTTTTCTTTTTGATGTTTCAGCCGATATAAAAGTCGTTTAATGTATTCGGGGATACAGAAAGTTGAGGAATTTCACAAGGCATTTATAGACCAAATTTCAAAGCCCTATCTCGCTCAGGAGCAAAGACATGCGATAAAACGTAAATGAACAGTCGTAGAATATATTCGGGGAATACAGAAAGTTGAGGAATTTTTCAAGGCATTTATAGTCCAAATTTCAAAGCCCTATCTCGCTCGGGAACCGAGATATGCGATAAAAAGTAAATGAACACTGTTCTTTTTGATGTTGCAGCCGATCTAAAAGTCGTAGAATATTTTCGGGGATACAGAAAGCTGAGGAATTTCACAAGGCATTTATTGTCCAAATTTCAAAGCGATATCTCGCTCAGGAACCGAGCTATGCGATAAAACGTAAATGAACATTTTTCTTTTTGATGTTGCAGCCGATATTAAAGTCGTAGAATATATTCGGGGATACAGAAAGTTGAGGAACTCCACACGGCATTTATAGTCCGAATTTCAAAGCTCTATCTCGCTCAGGAACCGAGATATGCGATAAAAAGTAAATGAACAGTCGTAGAATGTATTCGGGGATACAGAAAGTTGAGGAATTTCACAAGGCATTTATAGTCCAAATTTCAAAGCCCTATCTCGCTCAGGAACAAAGACATGCGATAAAACGTAAATGAACAGTCGTAGCATGTATTCGGGGATACAGAAAGTTGAGGAATTTCACATGACATTTATTGTAAAAATTTCAAAGCTCTGTCTCGCTCAGGAACAAAGATATGCGATAAAACGTAAATGAACAGTCGTAGAATATATTCGGGGAATACAGAAAGTTGAGGAATTTTTTCACACGGCATTTATAGTCCGAATTTCAAAGCTCTATCTCGCTCAGGAACCGAGATATGCAATAAAACGTTTATGAACACTTTTCTTTTTATACTCTTTTTTAATTTTTTTTTTTTTTTAAAAAGGAAAAAAGAGTATATTGGGTTTGTGAAATGTCCGTCTGTCCGTATGAACGCAGGTTTTTTCCACAGTTTTGAAGCTAGAGCAACCAAACTTGGTATTCATGTTGGTATATACCATAGGCAGACAAAGTGTCAAGATCTCCCCCCACCCCCACCCCTTCCCCCACAAACCGCAAAAACCTATATCTTCCACAGTTTTATAGCTAGAGTAACCAAATTTGGCACAAGGGCTACTTAGCACATCCTTCATTGATCGGACAAAAAAAAATTCGGCCACGCCCACTTCCGCCCCCACAAATAGGCAAAGTCTGTATCTCCCCCACCCCTTTAGCTAGAATCACCAAATTTTGCAGGTTGAATTCTGTTGCCCTTTTAAAAGATTGGATAAAAATATTTTTGCCACGCCCACCCCCGCCCTTGCAATCAAGCAAAGTTTGTTTCTCCCAAACTTGTAGAACAGGCCCAACCAAATTTTAATTGATGGCAAAACTTGAAAGATTTGAGCAGAAATTCAATTGCCACGCCCACTGACTCCGCAAAGAGGCGAAAAAAAGAGTATATCGCAGTCGGGTGCATCCGACTGCAACGTTCTTACTTGTTGATGTTGCAGCCGTTCTAAAAGTCGTAGAATATATTCGGGGATACAGAAAGTTGAGGAAATTTTACAAGGCATTTATAGTCCGAATTTCAAAGCTCTATCTCGCTCAGGAACCGAGATATGCGATAAAACGTAAATGAACAGTCGTAGAATGTATTCGAGGATACAGAAAGTTGAGGAATTTCACAAGGCATTTATAGTCCGAAATTCAAAGCTCAATCTCGCTCAGGAACCGAGATATGCGATAAAAAGTATATGAACAGTCGAAGAATGTATTCGGGGAATACAGAAAGTTGAGGAATTTTTAAAAGGCATTTATAGTCCAAATTTCAAAGCTCTATATCGCTCAGGAACAAAGATATGCGATAAAAAGTAAATGAACAGTCGTAGAATATATTCGGGGAATCCAGAAAGTTGAGGAATTTTTACAAGGCATTTATAGTCCAAATTTCAAAGCTCTATCTCGCTCAGGAACCGAGAAATGCGATAAAACGTAAATGAACTCTTTTCTTTTTGATGTTGCAGCCGATCTTAAAGTCGTAGAATATTTTCGGTGATACAGAAAGTTGAGGAATTTCACATGGCATTTATTGTCCAAATTTCCAAGCTCTGTCTCGCTCAGGAACAAAGATATGCGATAAAACGTAAATGAACAGTCGTAGAATATAATCGGGGAATACAGAAAGTTGAGGAATTTTTACAGGGCAGTTAGAATCCAAATTTCAAAGCTCTATCTCGCTCAGGAACAATGATATGCGATAAAACGTAAATGAACAGTCGTAGAATATATTCGGGGAATACAGAAAGTTGAGGAATTTTTACAAGGCATTTATAGTCCAAATTTCAAAGCTCTATATCGCTCAGGAACCGAGATATGCGATAAAACGTAAATGAACGCTTTTCTTTTTGATGTTGCAGCCGATCTTAAAGTCGTTGAATATTTTCGGTGATACAAAATGTTGAGGAATTTCACAAGGCATTTATAGTCCAAATTTCAAAGCTCTATCTCGCTCAGGAACCGAGATATGCGATGAAACGTATATGAACACTTTTCTTTTTGATGTTGCAGCCGATATAAAAGTCGTAGACTATATTCGGGGATACAGAAAGTAAATGAACACTGTTCTTTTTATACTCTGTTTTCCAAAATGGAAAAAAAGAGTATATTGGGTTTGTGAAATGTCCGTCCGTCCGTCTGTCTGTCTGTCCGTCTGTCCGTCTGTATGAACGCAGGTTTTTTCCACAGTTTTGAAGCTAGAGCAACCAAACTTGGTATACATGTTGGTATATACCATAGTAAGACAAAGTGTCAAGATCTCCCCCCCACCCCCACCCCTTCCCCCACAAACCGCAAAAACCTATATCTTCCACAGTTTTACAGCTAGAGTAACCAAATTTGACATAAAGACTAGTGACCACACCCTTGACCGACCTGCCAAAAAAAAATATGCCACGCCCACTACCACCCCCGCAAATGAGCTAAACCTGTATCTCCTACACCCTTATAGCTAGAAACCCCAAATTTTGCAGTATGACTCCATTTGAACTCTTCGATAGATTGGAGAAAAAAATTTTTACGTACAGAAAACAGAGTATATCGCAGTCGGGTGAGCCCGACTGCAACGTTCTTACTTGTTGATGTTGCAGCCGTTCTAAAAGTCGTAGAATATATTCGGGGATACAGAAAATTGAGGAATTTTTACAAGGCATTTATAGTCCGAATTTCAAAGCTCTGTCTCGCTCAGGAACAAAGATATGCGATAAAACGTAAATGAACAGTCGTAGAATATAATCGGGGATACAGAAAGTTGAGGAATTTTTACAGGGCAGTTAGAATCCAAATTTCAAAGCTCTATCTCGCTAAGGAACAATGATATGCGATAAAACGTAAATGAACAGTCGTAGAATGTATTCGGGGATACAGAAAGTTAAGGAATTTCACAAGGCATTTATAGTCCGAATTTCAAAGCTCAATCTCGCTCAGGAACCGAGAAATGCGATAAAACGTATATGAACTCTTTTCTTTTTGATGTTGCAGCCGATCTTAAAGTCGTAGAATATTTTCGGTGATACAGAAAGTTGAGGAATTTCACATGGCATTTATTGTCCAAATTTCAAAGCTCTGTCTCGCTCAGGAACAAAGATATGCGATAAAACGTAAATGAACAGTCGTAGAATATATTCGGGGAATACAGAAAGTTGAGGAATTTTAACAAGGCATTTATAGTCCAAATTTCAAAGCCCTATCTTGCTCAGGAACCGAGATATGCGATAAAAAGTAAATGAACACTTTTCTTTTTGATGTTGCAGCCGATCTTAAAGTCGTAGAATATTTTCGGTGATACAGAAAGTTGAGGAATTTCACATGACATTTATTGTCCAAATTTCAAAGCTATGTCTCGCTCAGGAACAAAGATATGCGATAAAACGTAAATGAACAGTCGTAGAATATAATCGGGGAATACAGAAAGTTGAGGAATTTTTACAGGGCAGTTAGAATCCAAATTTCAAAGCTCTATCTCGCTCAGGAACAATGATATGCGATAAAACGTAAATGAACAGTCGTAGAATATATTCGGGGAATACAGAAAGTTGAGGAATTTTTACAAGGCATTTATAGTCCAAATTTCAAAGCTCTATATCGCTCAGGAACCGAGATATGCGATAAAACGTATATGAACACTTTTCTTTTTGATGTTGCAGCCGATCTTAAAGTCGTTGAATATTTTCGGTGATACAGAATGTTGAGGAATTTCACAAGGCATTTATAGTCCAAATTTCAAAGCTCTATCTCGCTCAGGAACCGAGATATGCGATAAAACGTAAATGAACACTTTTCTTTTTGATGTTACAGCCGATCTAAAAGTCGTAGAATATTTTCGGTGATACAGAAAGTTGAGGAATTTCACATGGCATTTATAGTCCAAATTTCAAAGATATGCGATAAAACGAAACGATTTTGACCACAGGACATTCAAATCGCCCTTCAAATGTCTGAGTTACAGGCGATTTCGTGATTTTAGGTCCTTTTTTCCTAGCAACCCCCTTGAAGAAAATTTAGGCAACATTTTTGAAGAAATCCTGGCAATCCTTGAATGCCAATCGAAAGTTTGACTCTCTGTGATTATAAAATGGTGTATACTTTCAAAATCCTTAGAGATTTAGCCGAGTTACGGTTACGAAAAGAGTTTGATTCCCAACCATTGGGCAATTGCTAGAATATTGTAGCATACTTGCAGGGGCAATTATCTTTTTTTTTTTTTTTTTTTTTTTATAAAGTGTTTATATATTTTATAGATTGCTGTTACTATTATTAGTAACTTATTCTATAGTGAATAATAATAATTCTAATATATACATATGTACATCAGCCTTGATAAGAGGGTGAATAATTTAAATAAGATTATTGTAAAATCCGGTTTGGCAAGTCATTTGGGTGAACTCTCCGGAGTCTCCTTCTCGCCCTCACTCCGTTAATCCGTCGCGCTCTCAGGAGCCTTTGCGCCAGTTGGTTTGGATGGCCTGCGAGCTTGGCCAAGTATGTAGTAGCTTGACGGTTAATAACATCTCCGATTTTTGGTATCTGCAGCTCATTTTCAATGTCTCTGTTACGTATATACCATGGTGCACCAGTCTTTCTTCGTAATATTTGTGACTGTGCCACTCGAATTTTGTTCATGTTTGTTTTTGATGCGATACCGTAAACTTGGATACCATATCTCCAAATGGGTGCCAAAATAACCTTGTAGATGTTCGCCTTGTTTTTAAGCGATAGCTTATTCCTCGCATTAAGGAGCCAGCACATGCGTCTTGCCTTTGCCTTGACGCGCCCAGCTACGTCAGCTATGTGGCTCTGGAATGTTAGCCGCTTGTCCAGTGTGACACCAAGATACCTGTGGGCATTCTTCTGCTCTAAGAGCGCTCCATGTATGAACACACCAGGAGAGGTGAAGGGCAATTATCGACTTAGAAAATTTCAGCCTGAGGGCGAGAGAAATCATGCGAAAAACAATAAATCCTTTGTATCTCTGAAACTGTAAGGACGATTTGGATGGCAATCCTTGAATGCCAGTCGAAGGTTTGACTCTCTGTGATTATAAAATGGTATATACTTACAAAATCCTTAGAGATTTAGCCGAGTTACGGTTACGAAAAGAGTTTGTTTCTCAACCATTGTGCAATATCTAGAATATTGTTGCATACTTTCAGGAGCAATAATATATTTTTTTCGTTTATTTTCTATATTATTATTTTATTAACAAGTGGCAGCTTGACAGGTTGTATATAAAAACTAAAACTAATTACAGCTATTATAACATAGCAGGCATATTTAATATTGACAATTTACATATGTACATTTATTTAACATCTATTATATTTTATTTACTTTACTATGTTTTTAAATGGCAAAAAAAAGTTTTATACTAAGACTCTGGTGGGCAAATCCTTGGGATGAAAACGTTTCAACCTTTTTTTTGTGGCATTGGGACGAGGCCTTTCTCTTTCAATATCCCTCGTGCGCATGTCCCAGGGCGCTTTACAAATTCTCCTGAGGAATTTGATCTGGGTCACACGGATCTTGTTCATGTGATTTTTTGCAGTGATTCCATATACCTGAAGGGCATATTTCCAAGTTGGGCTAAGGACGCATTTGTAGATTGCTACCTTCTTGGAAAGCGACAGCTTGTTGTTGGCAAATAGGAGCCACGACATTTTTTCAGCTTTGCTGCGGACCGTTTGCTGAACCATGGTTGTGTGCCTAGAAAATGTTAGCTTTTTGTTTTAAATAACACCGAGGTATTTGTAAGCAGGCTTTTGTTGGAGAGATGAGCCAAGCATTGATATGCCTGGACGGGAGGTTGGTGAACGTTACGCTTGCACATTTGCTGCTGTTGATGCCAATGTTCCTATTCTGTGAAACTGTTGACATACTCCTGCAACGCACTTGTGGCAGTGGCGATCAGTCGGCTCCTAGTTAGCACGGCCGTGTCGTCAGCGTATGTGGCTTAAAGCACGTCGTTCGTCCGTACAGCAGTTACATATTCGGATGTTGGCATGTCTGCAGTGAAAGCTGCTAACTGTTCGAGCTGTGGTATTAGTAAATGATTTAACTTACACATGAGGCCAGCGTGCCACACCCTGTCGAAGGCTTTCCGGATATACATGAACACCGCCACAGCATACTCTTTTTGTTCCATGACTTCCAGGGCGAAGTTGACCACACGGTGGAGCTGTTCTGGGGTTCCGTGACGTTTCTGAAACCCAAACTGCCATTTTGGGATCGCCTGCGCCACTTTCTCGATCTGCATGACCCGGTCCAGAATGATCCTCTCAAACATTTTAGCCAAAGCAGGGAGAAAACTGATAGGCCCGTAGGTATCAACATTGGTGGGCTCCTTGTTCTGCTTCGGGATCATCGTAATCGGGGCAGACCCCCAGATTTTTTGAAAGTGGCAATTTCAAATTTCAATTTTCTCTTTAATTTTATTTTATTTGAAGTATAGCAAAATGTTTGCCTAGTATTTCTGGGACCTTGAAACTTTTCTAAAACTGCAAATAACTCTTCAAAATATTCGTTAGAAGTAAAAATAAAATAATTTTGTTCAGTTCTAATATATAGTATTTATTTATTTGGTTTAATATTAATAAAATAAAAACAATTATAACTTATTTATAATTGTTCTTATATTAATTATTCAAGTTTTAATATTATTATTAATATTATTATTTGAATAGGAAGGCCTTAGATGCATTTATATTATTTAAAATAAATCAAAATTTTGAGAGTTTTTCTAGATCGTTAAGCACGCTGCTCTAGTTCTTTTCCTTGTCCTTTTAGGCGGCAATGCTCTGTTTGATGTAGTTACACATAAATTCATTGTATATAGTATTTATATTAAAATAATCAAATATAAAATAAAGATTTAAAGTGTGTAATTTATTTTGGTATGTAGTATTCTAATGCTTAATTTTAGCTGATTCGCGTATATTAAATTTGGGCACACGGTCTTTTCTTGCCAATATCCTGTTGGAATTCTCCTCAATGTTAATCGTGCTAATGATAAGATTGACTCGTCGTTCGATGACTCCAATGAATAGCTTCACATTATGTACGGTCAAAAAGGTCTTGGAGCTGAGCACATTTAGTATAGGTGCATCATCGCAGGCCAGCACTCTGTTAATAAAAAAAACATGCTTAACTATAGTATACTTAAGTTAAGTTTAAAAAACTTACTTGAATATGTCCTCAATGCCTTTGAGTAGTTGTTGCAAACGTTTGCTGAGATTGTCCTTCTTTTCGGTGGTCTCTTTGGCTAGTTCTTCAATACGAGCCAGTTCCGCAGTTAAATAGTCCAACGCTTCAGTTTTAAGCTTAAGTTCCTTTTCGGTTTGCTCCGACTTTTGACGCTCTGAAAAGGATGATAATATACTATAAGCATATTTAAGAATTTAATGGTTAAACCATTTCACTTGCCAATTTCATCAGTTAATTCCTGCGTTGTATCATTGAGAACCTCCACTTCGTGACTTAACTCGTTCACATAGTTAAAAAGTGCAAAGTTTTCATCTTCCTGGCGCTTGAACTGGGCTACTAAACGTTCAGTATCATCCTCGCCATATAGCTGTTTAATTCTTTCAATGATCTCCTTATATTCGAAAAGCTGTCGCTCATAGTTTTCCTTCTGGTTCTGCTTCTTGTCCAGCTCACGTTGTTCCAGCTCGGGATTGAGGCGTTTCTGTCCTTTGATATCAAAGAACTTTTGCAGCTTGGCATCGTGCTCCAAACGACGCTGCATTTCTCGCATTTCCTGTATGTGCATAACCTTATCGTTCTCATTTCGATCCTTGAGCACTGTTAGCTTTGTACACAGCTCCTGGCGTTGATCGAAGGCTATTGTTGATTGATCAATCAAATCCATTATTAGCTTTTTGCCATCGTTAAATTGTGTTACCATCGATTGCCACATATCGTTGAAGTTCGAACTATGTAAAATAATGTCAGTTGCATGAAAACATTAACTAAGTTATTTCTTACCGATCTTGCAGCATGTGATTGATGGCATCTCGCATCTTGCCATTCTCTGTGAGAACATCGCTACACTTCTTGTTGACCACATCAAGGCGATTTTCCAATTTAACTACGCTCTTTTGCACCTTACAAATGGTGTCCTTGTAACAATTGTCGGGCACTTCATTGCGACGCAGCGCATCGATTTCTTTTTCCATTTTCCGAATGTGCCCCTCTAGCTCCCACAAATTGGTACGTTCACCTTGCATCACCCGCTGCAGTTCCGTCTGCTGCGTTTGCAAGCTGCCCAGATGCTTCTCTTTGTTGGTGTTTTTACGTGCATGGGTGCCGCCTTCCAAGGTCTTGATTTCGTCCCTTAGTTTCTCATGCTCCAGCTGCAACACATTGATCATGTGATTCTGCTTTTTCAGCCGCTTGGTCTTCTCCTCAAGCAGACCACATAGGTCTAGCTGAAGGGAACGATGCTGACGTTGCAGACGCTGCAGCTCAGCACTGGCCAATTGGTCCAGTTGGTCCGTCATGTTGAGCAAAGGCTACTACCAATTTGGGCTAGTTATTTACGACTAGAATATAAGCGTTTCTAGGCAACTGTAAAAGAATGGTTGTTAGGTTGGTTGCCAGCGACGACGTTTCGTACTGAATGTTCAGGTAAACAAATCTGAAATTTTGAAAACATCGCTCAGAATGAAAACAAAATGATTTGATATTTTTATGGTAAAAGTTTATTATTTGTAACTTTATTTTTTAGTTTGTTCTTTGCCTTTTTGTTTTCATGTTTAAATGTCTATAAAGTATATATAATATATATTTTTCTGCATTTTTGTAATCTTACCATTTTGGTTTTTTTATTTTTTTATTTTTTTTTTTATTTTTTTTTTTTATATCATTTTTTTTCCTGTTTATTTTTTTCTCCACTTCTTCCGTTTATTACATTCGCATAAGTTGTCATGTATAATAATTATTTATTAATAATAATTTAATTGTTGTAATTATAACTTTTTTTTGTTTACTTCTTCATTTATAATTTCCGTTTTTTCTCTTGCTCCATTTTTCAATTTTATGCTCTTGTATCATATTTCATTATCATTTTCTTCTAGCCTTAACTTTTGCTTGATACTCGTATATTATATAATATTTTATATATTGGTTTTTTGTTTTTGTTTTTGTTTTTTTTGTTGTTTTTCTTATTTTATTGTTAGCTTTTACCGCACATTTGGCCTAACTGCTGTCGCTTTTCGTTCTTTAGGTTGTGTGTTAGAAAAAAACCAAAAAAACAACTTGAGAAAATGGCGCAAATAATGTTATTTTTGTTCACATATACATACATATATGTAGTTCTTGATCTGGCTTTAATCATTGTTTAATGTTATTGTTTTTGGTTGGTAGTGTATGTATATACTTATAAATATGTTAGGTTTATTTATGTATGTTTTTGTATGGCATATATATGTATGTATGTATGTATGTATGTAAATAATGTTTAAACTAGACTTGGTAATATGCATTTTTTCGCCTGTTAAGTATTAAAATATGTTGCATAGTTTGTTTTGTTTTTGGTTTTTTGTATTATAATTAATTAATAGTTCTTTTGATAGCTTTAAATGTGTGGGCTTCAACAATTTTTCGCAACGTTGAGCGAAAAATTCAATTGAGTATGTATATACATATATACATATATATGTATATATATGTATAGATATATTTTATAATGTTTTTCGGTGTTTACTTTCATCCTTTTGTTTTTCATGAACGAATGCACAAAATTTACACACTTCGCCATTGAGTTGTTATTATTTATAAATTGTATTCAATATACACATATGTATAGTATAGTATATATGTATATAGTTAATATAAAGACCATTTCTTTGCTATTTTAAATTATTATTTTTATTTAATTGGTTTCTTGCCTTCTTTAGTATTCTCTATGTACTCATAACTATGTATTTCCATTCCTTTCCAACTATATTGCCTATTAGTTTTTTTGTTGCTTTCTGCGCTTTTTATATGTATGTATGTATGTTATGTATGTATGTAATGCTTGTATGTATGTATGTATGTATAAATATAAATTTGGTAATATAAGTATGAATGCATGTACTCTTATGTAGTATGTTGATAGCTGTGTGCATGTTTAAGTTAGTATCTCAACTGTCAAAATGATGTGTGTGTTTCAAAAATGGTTGGTTGGTTGAGAAATATATATGTTTTTGGATTTCGATTGGATATACCCTGGTGCATTTTAAGTAGATGTGCTGATTCAAGTTGATTTTTTCAAATATCAACCATACAAAATTTGTCTTATTCAAAAGGCAGCACATAATACAATTGAACTCTTTCACTTTAAGTCAAATGGAAAACATATTTCAATTAGGAATTATTATTAAATAGTGCTGAGAAATATCGTAAAAGTTCTGTGCATTACAAATTTGAAAAGCTTGCACCGAATTAGAAAAAAAAAATTAATCAAATCTTATAAATGTTTTGAACTGTGATGTACATATTTTAAAATTGTATTTCTTTCTTTATTACACATTACACATTTCATATTTCATTTGTTTATGTTTATGTTTATTTATATATATATTTTTTTTTTGATTTTGAAACCATTTTACATTTAATATTTTACTTTTATTTGTGTTAATTATAATGTTTTGGTTGTGTTTTCAAACATTTTCAAACAAATTATAATTGTGTTTGTCTGTGTGTGTGTGTGTGTGTGTGTGTTACAAGAGCAAGCATTTATATATTGAACAGTAGACTCCAAAAATGAAAATGAAAAAACGTATTTTTCATTATATTTATGCTACAAATACTATGTGCAAGATTGGGTTTTTCTTTTCTTATTATTATATGGCATTTTACTGCGTTTATTGTTAGGCTTTACTGCTGCTAATTCTCTTATTGTTTTCGTTTAAGGTGCTCTTCAAAATGTGAAAATCATAACTTATCTTCTGTAGTATTAATGTGTTATTATTCGTGTATGTATGTAATTTGTGTAAAGTCCTACGCTAATTGCAAATTAGAATTAAAGCATGGTAGTGTAACGATTAAATGATAAATCCTTAAATTAATATGAAGGTTTCATTGTATGTTGTTTGTAACTTAGTTTTGTAGAATCGCTTATTAAATGTAAGTTATTCAATTTATTTAGTTTATGTATTGTTTGTGTGTGTGTGTGATTACGTATGTGTGTGTGCGTGTGCTTGTGCATAATGCTAAGTACGGACGGATTTCTAAACAGAAAGTAAAGATTGTATGTGTATCAGAAGAAGCTGTTGTGTTGGGCCTTAATCATTTTGAACACAACTCGAACAGAACTCAAATCGTTGGCTGTGTGCATGGAAGTGTGAGTGTGTGTGTGTGTGTGTTGTTGTGTATGCTAAATTCTAGACTAGCAACTATCATTAAATAATTAATAATTTGTAATTATTAAACCCTCTTAGGTAAGTAGCATTGGGCTTTGTGTTTACCTATGTACAATATAAATTCGCTTTGACCTTTTGTTTTTTTTTTTTTTTTATACACTTAGCCTGCTCTCAACTGTATCTGCAAAATCTGTATTTGAATCTGCATCAGTATCTAATATTTGGCTAAGTTCTAAAAGATAACATTTTTATCTACAAAAAATAACTTGGGCCTTTTCCTTTTTCTTTTCTTTTCTTTTCGTTTCGTTTCATTTCATTTCATTTTCAACTCGTTTTGTTTTCATTTGAATTCTTTGCATATATAATTCACTTGTATAATTGCAAAATTGGTTAATAATGCCTGTTGACCTTAGTTTGCTAATAAATCTTTGCTTTGTTTTATAGTAATAATAATAATTGTCATAATAATAGTATAATATATATATATATATATATATATATATACATATATATATATATATAATTCATCGCCTATATAAATATGACTAGATTTTCTCTTCGATTTATACTTTTTTTTTGGTTAAAATTTTTTTTTATTTGTTTTCATTTATACATATTTTTTTTAAATGCACTTTCTGAGCTTTCTTACAAGCGCTGCCAATTATTGTTGCTGTTTGCTTTTTTATCAACTTGTTTTGTTGTTGTTCTTTACCTATATATACATACATATATGTATCTGTTTAAATATATATATATATATACTTTCCTACAACTGCCCTCCTATTCCAACTATGCCCATTTATTGCTCTAAAAAAACTATTTAAGCAAATTCTAATTCTGTATGCAAAGCTTTCAAAAGTTTTTTTTTTTGTTTTTGGTTTTCAAGCTACAATATTGAAAATAAAACATAGTGCAAAAAGCTTAAGGAAAGTACATAGTATGTATAACCAAAGATAATAATTTGTTAAAAATTGATATTTGTTATTATTGTGATTATAATTAATATTATTTGTTAATTGCATGTTTTACCCTGTATCCTATAAGTTATTCGTGTTTAGATTAAAAAACAAAATCCAAATGCTATCAAGGCAAAAATGTTTTAGGACTAGAAAAAAAGATATGCACCCTCCCTCGGAAATGGTATGGCCATTATAAACCCCATTCTAATTGGGCCCATTTAACTGTATGTCTCTAAATGTGTTGTTCTTCTTGTTTGTTAGTTGTAAGTTGTTGTTTTTGGTTTGCTTATTGTGTATAAAAAACTAGTGTATGAAATTTAGTAGTCCATGGTTATGGTGGGGTCATTTAATGTGCCTTGCTCTAGTTCTATCGTTTATCGTTAATCGTTTATATCGTATTGTAATTTTTATAGTATGTTTATTTTTTTTTGAGTTAAATACCTGCAGAAAACTGTATCTAAATATATTTTTGATTATTAAGTTCTAAACTTGGACTCATGTGTTTTGTTGTTGTTGTTGTTGTTTTTGTTTTGTTCTTGTTACTGTTGTTGTTGTTTGTTTGTTGTTGTTGTGTAAGTGTTGTAAGCTTCATTCACTACCTTGTCTAACCTTGTTCATTAACTAGCATAGAGTATTTAATTAGTTAGGTTAGTTAGTTGATTTTAGTTAATTTCTAAAAATTATAAACATTCTATAAGAATGCCATCATAATAAATATACTTTATGTATAGTACTAAATGTATATGTATCATAGCGTAGCCACTATAAGTAATCATGTAAATCTTATGATTTAAGTTTAAGGAACGATCATCGATAAGAGACTTCATTTTCTTTCATTTTAGTAAATATACAATGCTTAATATTAGGGTTAAATTGTTTGTTTTCTTGTGAGTTTTGCTTAAATAGCAAATAAAGCAAGATTTAGCGAATGAAAATCAAATATGCGATATGCGAAAGAATCTTATAGAACAGAATTTTCTAGTTAGTCTATGAGCTATAAGGAAGTTCTGCTAAATTATCTTGCTCTAAGCTGATACTATGAGTAACATCTTAAAGAAGTGTCAAGAACTTCCTCATTCATAAGAAAACTAAAAACAAATATTTAAAGTTCTACGATATACGCGTTGTATTTTTGTTGATATGATGTGCTTTGTATTTAAAGTTTATGTTTATGTTTATGTTTGTTTTTATGTGTGTGAACGCGCTGAAGATATTTTTCATTGTGTGTAACAAAATCATTTGAAAAATTGAGCACTAAACTGTATTTTGGCAAAATTTGCAAATGCAAGTGTGCCAATTTTGAAATCTTGTGGTTGCCGTCATTTTAACGAATTGGGCGAAACCTGGCGAATCTTTATATAGGCTCTGCCTAGCATTTGGTTGTTTTGTTTTGTTTTTGTTTCTTTTCCCTTTAGTTTCCAATTTTAACGCGCTTTTGCTCAAGGTACAATTGTTTTTATTTTGTAGTTAGTATTTTATTTGTAATAATTTCAATTCGACATTTGTTATTATATTTAACGTTTCTTCATCACATTTGATTTCGAATTAAAAATAACCGCTCAATGTTAGTATTAATTATATTATTTTTTTAAGTTTTTTTTTATTTAATGTATGCTTGTTGTATGCATTAATTTTGATTTGGCTTCTTGGTTGTTGCTTGTTATCACCGCATTTCAAAAACTAAAGTTTAATATTTTATTCAACTTTTGTTATCAATATATTAAGCAAAAAACAGTTAAAAACAATATAAAAAGGTCAAAAAATTTTATTTGATTTTCGTTACATTTTTTGTTTAACGTTCAAGTCACAGCCCTTTTTATGTTTTTTTTTTTCTTTTCTTTTTTTTGTATATTAATTAATTCGAATAAGAACATAATCAATTTGGATATAGAAAAAAATATATATATATATATATTTATATATATATATATATATATTTATGAGTGAAATGCGCCAGATTTTCAGTTCGTATATTCTGTCCCTATGTCCGTTCCGTTCCGTTCCGTTTCGTTCCGTTGCTCAAAGCTCTGCCAATTCACAATCCACATCTTTACACTTGAAAAATAATTGAATAAAAATAAAACAAGTTTGTTTTTTTTTTGTATTTTGTATTTTGTATTTCTCAATTTGTTTGTAGCTTTTATTTGTTCTGCTTCTTCTTGGTTTAGTTTATTGTGTTATGCAGTAGAAATAATAATATTTATGATAATTTAAAATTGTAGTATATTTTTGTTGTTGTTTTTGTATTTAAATTTGTTTTCGTTTCGTTTTCATTTTTTGGGGGGTATAGTATATGTAATTTGCATAATTTTGCCAAAATCAGTTTTTTGCACTAAGTAATGTATATCCTTTGTTTTGTTTTGTTTTGTTTTGTTTTTAATATTGTGTATATATAGTCTAAAACGTTTTGTATAATAGCATAGAATAATAATAATAATAATAATTTGTTTTTATATATTTAGTTTAAATACTTGTTCGTATTTGTAATACAAAAAATCATAATGCATCATAATTATAATGATAATAATAATTCATAATACATAATAATAATAATAATAATAATAATAATAATAATTTATTATTATCTCAATAGTTTGACTTTGTTTTAAGTTTTTATGCAATAATTAACTTGAATTTGACTAGATCGATTCATACAAGATCGTAAATACGTAAAGTGTGTGAGTGTGTGTTTGTGTGTATGTGTGTTTTGTGTGTATGTATGTTTCTCTAGTATAACTCTAGATTATCATTTTGAAGCTTTCAAAATTTTATCAATTGTAGGTAGTTATACAAGTTGCTTAACTACGGGAATAGTCTCTAAAATCAATTGATAATTTTCATTATAAATGTATGTATGTATGTATATAGTTATATGTAAGTATTTTCTGTATATAATGCATCTTGCTATTTTCATTCCATGCGAATTTTGCATTGTTTTGGGCGGGGGACTTTCATCCGCCTTTCATGTTTCATTTATATATACAAGGCTTAACATTTGGTAAAACAAAAAAGTAAAGTTAACCAGATTAAAATCAATTATTGTTGTTGCTTTTGTGTGTATTATTGTTGTTTTTTTTTGAAGTTGTGATAGTTTTCAATGAAAATGTATTTGAGAGTAGCTATAAGCTTAGCCGTATAGCTATATAAGGGCTTCTCGAAGTAACTCTCTTGGCCCAACTGCTAGATATTTTATACAGTTGTATCATAACTCTTTGGATAAGGGGGAAAATGCTCTGAGGAAAATAAAAAACACAAAGTTTTTCAAACTATCGATGGGTGTATGGAACTGATAAAAATACATAATTGAAGTATTTTGAACAAAAGTATAGATATTGCACTGGTAACAAAAACTAACGTTAACTTTGATAACAATTTGTTTTATGCTTAAATATTCTTATATATTTTAATATATATATATTTATTATTTAATAATTAATTGGTTTTTATCATTAGTATCAAATATGTCGCCATTTTTCTTCGCAAGCCCACAGACTAGGCGCTAAACGTAGTTTGTTTTCACTATACAAATTCTAAATAATTGTTACATTTTAGATTTTCTTTTACTTTTACTCCTCCTTATGTTCATTTTTGGCATATTTAGCTGTAGATTTGACAATCTTTCACTTCATTTTGTACAGATATATGTTTTGCTTGTGATTTTGTTTTCTTTTGTTTTGTTTTTTTTTGTTGTTTTCTTCTGCTAACTTTTAAAGACATAGTCAAATTGTTTAATGATTTTTGATTCAACAGATTTCAGTTGAGTAAATGTTGGATTACGGATTTAATTTTTGTTTTTTGTTTTTAAATATGTGACATACTTATTAAGTAAGATTTGCTTGCTTGTGTTTGTTGTTTGTGTGAATATGTTAAATAAAAGGCAACAAAATTGAAATATATAAAATTTCTTTCAGTTTTCATTTAAAAATATTTGCTTTTATATAAAAAATGATAAATTTAGTTCATATATTTGTATGATATATCTATCATCATCTATAATTTATGCATTTTTAAGTTATTTTGTAATTGCTTTATATGTATAAATTTTGTTGTTGTGGCTGTTGTTGCTATTTTTAGCATTTTTAGCTAAGAAGAGCTAGGGCTAATAGATCATTTTATTTTCTTGTTGGGGTGTATTGGAGCTAGTGAAAATAAATGGCCAAAATGTTCAGTTGTCTGTCATATATATATGATATATATGTATGTATATATATATATAGATATATGTATATATGCTTTCATAGCAAAATTTTTGGTTTTGTAGTCCATATATATACTATATACTTATATATACCTATATATATATATGTATGTTTTCAAATTTATTTTTAATATATATATATATGTATATATGTATGTATATTTGTAAGTACCTGTATTTGTTTTTGTTGCAAGCAGCTAAGTTTAAGTGTAAAGTTTGTTCTTTGATTTTTTAGTTTTGAATATTTTAATGCTAGAAAATCGTTTACGATTTTTGCTGTTTAGTTCTTTAAAAAAACGCACTTTGCCTAACTGAAAATGTTTCGCTTAAAAATGAAAATTATTTTTGTTGGTTGCCAACATGCATAGTTTTTAGGGCAACAAAAATGACAACAATTAATATGCTTGTTTTTTTTTCGTTTTTTGTTTTTTTTTGTTTAGATCGGTTTTTTTTCAATATGTTTTAGCTCTAACAAAACCATTATTATATTTAAAATTGTATTATTCATTTACATATTATAAAAATGATATATATTTTTGCTTGTTTGTTGCAGGCTACGCAAAAACCTTGTGTGGTTCTTTAAATTTCGACTTAAGTGTTACGCCTCAAAGCATATCGCATATTAATTTGCTTGCTGCTTTTTGTCCTACATTAACTTTACTTGTATCTCCTTAAAATTAATTAAATTCGAGTTTTTGTGTTAATTTTTTTTTATCATATACATAAACATATACATATATGAATGTACTTTGTTTATGTATAATATATAATTCTTTGCCATTTTGCTTAGAACTAAATGCTAAAAAGTTGCAGAGCTACATACCAGCTATCCTTCGTCTATCATCTATCATCTATCATCATTATCCAACGTTCGATCCTTAACTTCTATACTAACTGCTAACTCAAATGTATAATATTTGTTGTCATTATCCAGATTAACAGATTAACTTCACTTTTTACTTTTGATAGTGTTCTTTAATTTTGTTTATTATTTTCTTTTGTGTTGTGTTTATTTTGTGTTTTATATTTTGTTTCTAGCAGCGTGTGATCTCTTCTTTTTTTTTGTTTTAATATTTTTAATTTTAATAAATTCCCGTGACCAATTTTTATATATTGTATAAAAAATGGTTACTGCACTTTTTGTTTTCTTCTTTTTTTTTTGTTATTTATTATTATTAATTTTTTATTGAAAACCCAGATAATTTTGGTCTCTTACCAGTCAGTTTTTGTCTCAAGTTTGTGTCTGTATGAATGTATGTGTGTGTGTGTGTGTGTGTGTGTGTGTGTGTGTGTGTGTGTGTGTGTGTGTGTGTGTGTGTGTGTGTGTGTGTGTGTGTGTGTGTGTGTGTGTGTGTGTGTGTGTGTGTGTGTGTGTGTGTGTGTGTGTGTGTGTGTGTGTGTGTGTGTGTGTGTGTGTGTGTGTGTGTGTGTGTGTGTGTGTGTGTGTGTGTGTGTGTGTGTGTGTGTGTGTGTGTGTGTGTGTGTGTGTGTGTGTGTGTGTGTGTGTGTGTGTGTGTGTGTGTGTGTGTGTGTGTGTGTGTGTGTGTGTGTGTGTGTGTGTGTGTGTGTGTGTGTGTGTGTGTGTGTGTGTGTGTCTGTGTGCAGTTTTGTTGTTCTTTTGTTTCTAGCAAAATTATCAATATCAATGTTTTGTTGGTTGCTCTATAAATATATATATATATATTTATATAGATATATAATCATTATTTTGGCAAAAATTTTTTTTGTTTTTTTTTTTTATATCGTTTTTGTCTCTCAACTTTTCCACCATTTCTATTATTTAAGTACTGCATTCAGCTGCCTATAGTATAATATATATATAATTTGCATGTATGTTCTGCTGTTTATTTTTTGTATATATATATATAAATCTATTTAAATTTCAGCTCTAAAGTATTTCATTTTTTTTTTTTTTGGTTTTTTGTTTGTATTATACATTTTCAGTTTACTATTTTTTAGTGTTTTTTTTTTGTTCATATGCTTGTATGTATATGTGTATAATTTTTTATATGCTGGGGCTTAGTTTCACTTTGCATGTGGAAATTTAACGCTGAATACATCCATCTGAAAGTGGAATATTGAAATATTAGTAAAAATCAAACGATAGATATAGTCAAATGTACTATACTATATAATAACGCCTTAAATCTCACCCATTTATAAGTTGGTTAATGCTGCTATTTGAGCTGCTTAGCTTTTGTTGTTATTGTTGTGGTTGTTGTTGTTGTTGTTGCTGTTATTGTGTTTTTGTTGCAACGTAAACAGTTTTTCGACCAATTCAACTTTGGAATACTTGGGTTTTTCTTTAGAGCCTGAATTGTTGTCGTTGCTCTTGAAGTTGTTGCTGGTGCTGTTGCTGTCGTTGCTTTTGATGTTGTTGCTGTCGCTGTCGCTGTTGGTGTTGCGATAACAATAGGTACCGTTGCGCCAGCTTGCAAAAGTATTTCGATTACGAGCATTAGCTAATTCTGGCCTAAGATTATCTGTTTTTGCTGCTGTTGTTGATGTTGTTGCTGCTGCTGCTGTTGTAATAGCTGTTGTCGCATTAGGTTGGTGTTGTTGAACATGATGTATGTTTCGCGTGAGGAACTCCGATTGTTAATAAGGTCGACTGGCATCCTTTGGCCTCTTCAATTGAACTTTCAGTCTTTTCATGCCAATCTGGAAGCCATTCATTGCCTGAATGGCCGCATGGGCGCTGGTGGGGTTATCAAATGAAACAAAACCTATAAAATGATAATCATTAAATATTATCAATTGAATATAAGAATATTTCAATATGGTTTACCGAAACATTTGCTCTGATTTGTAGCACGATCGATGAAGACCTTAGAGCTGATCACATTGCCAAATGGCAGGAACATTTGCATTAATTCTGCATCACCAAATTCTTGCGGCAAATGATAGATGAATAGATTGCAGCCCTCCGGGCCGGATATAGAACATCCTGGGAACATCAGAAAATCTAAAAAACAACATATTACATGAAATCAAAAAACCAAACTAGTCAAATGTCAAATGTACCATATTAAAAGTTGATCAATTTTAGTTTTTGGCATTTGGGTTTCTTATTTTTTTAATATAGACGAGATTCAACTTAAATTAAACGGAAAACTAAAAAAATTAAAACCATGGTAAAATGAGCTTTCAAAGGCTTAAATACATATGTATATGTAGACATAATTGTATTCTAATATGCTTAATGAGCTAATAGTTTTATCTCTAGCATTATCATAAGTACTTTATGTATTTTCAGCAGCCCCAATTGCGAATTACTTATAAGTATTTATAATTGTATGATATGAGTTCAACATAGTCGAGTTTTTTTTATGTGTGTGTCATGCAGAGTAAATATACCATGTAAATTTAAAACCACAATTTACAACTTGCTATACGCAACAAATATTGAAAAAGAATAATATAACTTAAGAATTAAGTTAGATTTAGGATTAGATACAAGTACATGTTAGTTACATACACATGGAAGATTGTGTTACACAAGTACACACACACAAGTACACACACACAAATACACAAACACAGATACATACATAGGTAGTTGTATTTATGTATATAGCTGACTATTACATTGATAAGTACATTTTATGTTTGTATAAACTTTATATGTATATACACCTTATTAATGGTGGTTTATTGTATCTTGTTACATTACACAGTTTGAGAAAAACAAAAGAACTGAGTTAAAAAAAAAGTAATATAAAAATTTTATGAGTTTCTGCAAATATCTCGAATATTTGCCAAAGGCTTTTTATGTGATTTTAAGCAGTTTATATGCAACTTTTACGATCTCACATAAAATGCCTTTAAATGCAGCCATTAAAAACGATTTACGCCTTTGCTTTCTGCAACTCTTTCAAAAGGGGTTGCGTTTCTCTCTTTTTGGGCTCATTCAGTGCCTTTAAAGATTAAAAGGAGTTACAAATAAAAAGAACACAAGTAATTAATTTGTATGGGCTTTTACTTTAATACTTTCACTAAAACAATGAAATGTTGATGAAATTTTGAATATATTTTTAAGACAGCGTATGTGTGTGTGTATATTATTAATCTAAATTGATAAATGTTAACAAAGTTAAGAAATCAAAATCAAAATCATGTAAACAAATGCTAATACAAAAGCCCTTAGCTTTGTATGAGTTATTCATTTGACATTCATTTACAATAATTAAAATGATAGCATATTCAGTTACAGAATAAACCGATACACATATAGCCATGAAACTTAAAAGACAAACCGACAAAATAATAATGAAAAGCTTACCTTCACGCTGAGTGGGTGCAACCGCCGCTAGGGGAGGTGGTAAAGCTTGTGGAAACTGTCCATAGACGGCGGGAAAGGCTGCGTTATATATAAATAATTTTTGTTTTTGGTTTTTACACAAAATCCAAAACATTTATAAAGACAACACAACAGTTAAGTATACGTACGATATATAGTATATATAAATATATATTTATTTTAATTAAATAAGTTCTCAGTTGTTAATAATTATAAACTATAATTCAACGAAATATAATAAGTAAAAATGTTTACAATCAAATATGAAAGGCTACGATTAGATGTTGAATTTTTGTTTTAAATAATATTAAAATATGTCTAGATTTGTAAATACCAGCTAATGTGAGAAACTGGATTTCAAAATTGAGATTTATAAAACGATTATACACTTGAACTAGTTGTCTCAACAGAGAGATAGAGAAGTAAAATACAAATTGAAGATTTTTCATTATAAACAAATTATTCGAAAAAACTTAAAAATCAAATAAAAATTCAACTAAAAATTCAACAAAAAAAGGCTCTCATTTTGAGCTCAACATTTTGAAACGAATTCTTTTATTCTTGTCAATATAAATTGAATATTTATGTATATAGACATTAGAGTTATATATAACACTTTACTAACAATATATATTTATGGCATGGCACAACAAATATTAATTATGTCAATAAAAATAATTGTGATGGATTGAGCTGTTTATTCTGCTGTAGTTTTTTTTTTAAACTTATGATGAAGATAATAGATCTCGGGGCTAATTATGAATGAATAAAACAATATGACTAGATAATGCATGATAGAGCAAGATATATATAGAGAGAGAGAGACAGAGAGTGTGTGTTATGTGAGGCTATTGATAATGTAATAATTTTATAAATTATGCGAAATCGAAAACGATACAGTTTTTAGAACTCCATTTTGTTGATGCAGTTGTCAATTTTTTAATCTAAACTTAGAACTATTCTGTGGATGGGAACTTACCAACTCCTGGAAATTGCGGCAAACCAGGGAAGGCATGTTGCAGTTGTGCAGCATCGCCATTTGGCAAACCTTGGGGTGGTATGGTCAGATGCAGCGGATCTGTATATAAATATATATAAGCAGATATTATATATATCTTTATTTTTTAAAAATTCGTATATATGTATTTACGTGGGAATGCCGTTTGTGGAATGCCATTTGTGAAGACACCATCCGCAACTGAAGCGGCAGCAGCGGCGGCAGCAGCGCCACCTGGCTGGCCATTTGGAGTATTGGGGCCCATATTGAAATTGGGCATCGTCGGCGAGGGCAGCGAGGGTGGCTGGCCAGTGCCATTGAGGCCATGA
Organism: Hirtodrosophila cameraria; assembly: GCA_949708635.1. Taxonomy (NCBI): domain Eukaryota; kingdom Metazoa; phylum Arthropoda; class Insecta; order Diptera; family Drosophilidae; genus Hirtodrosophila; species Hirtodrosophila cameraria. Next base: position 5,693,643 of record OX453091.1, on the reverse strand, counting down.
GGTATTTGCGTTGCCAATGCAGCCATTGGATTCATATAGGCAGCAGCTGAGCCCGGTGCTGCAGCCGCAGCAGCCATCAGAGCCGCTTGCTGTTGTTGCTGTTAAGAAGAAGAAGAAGAAGCATGCACACAAACGATAAGGTAATGCAAAGGAAAATAGGGGTGGGGGTAGCTACTTACCTGCGCGTAAGCGCCATACGGTCCAAATTGATTAAAGACAAAAGGATTCAATAGGTTCATATGTCCGGCCATTTGCTGCATGCGTCTTATTTGTCGCTCCTTCTCCGTGTCGGCGTATTTGACAACCAGGCTGGAGGATGCACCCTGCAAGGCAATTCAAATGAAAAGGAGGGGAACCATTGAGTTGAATTGAGTGGCATTGCATATGTATAGGCGGCTTTCCGTTTTCCGCCATTGAGAGAGAGAGAGAGTGTACTGTGTGCACGGAAATCCTATTACAGGCCATTATTTTGTGCCTTGTCACTTGAAGACATCGTTGCCATCGTTGCCTTTTACCTGTGTTTTTTCCCAGAGTTGTCACCCCAACCCGCTGTGCACTTTGGCCATTTGGTCTTTTGTTATGCGAGGCGTGCTGTGCTTATTATTATCATATTATATTTTATATGCTTTTGTGATATAAACAACAACACAAAAACCAGAAAATATATACTCATTCTATATACTCGTAAATAACAAAATAATTGGCAACACACTTCAATTTGCATTTCCATTGAAATCGGCTTACAAGGCTGCTGCTACTTCGCTCTATAATAGAATAGAGTTGCCTCCCATTTACCTACTTACATAGCTCTCTATCTAAGTCCACCCACCGCTCCTCTCCTCTCCACCACTCCATCATTATTTTATCTATTGTCGACTGTCATTGATTTTGAAACATTGGGGCAACAAAGACATCGCCTAGGCCGTTCCCTCTATCTTCCACCCTTTGTCTCGCCCATGTTGCCTCCTTTGATGTCAATTAATTAGCATAATAATGGCCGCTTCACATTTCGCACTTCCTCCTTCGTGATCACCGTTCCTTCAGCTTCTTCAACTTCTGCTATATGACAATTGAAGCGACGACAACAACATTTCATGTGCCTGGGCATTTTGTTTTGTTATAATTAAGACGTTTTGGAGATGAGTTGCCTGTTTTTGTAATGGGAAACCTTTGCTGCTATCGGGGGGGGGTAGCGGTGGTCCGAAGTATAGCTTTTATGATTTTGCAAATCATTAATCAAAGTAACAATGATATTATGTTGCATAATTTTTGGCATCCCTCTCCCTGCTCACTGTGTGTATGAGTGTGTGTGTGTGTTTGTGCGTCGTTAATGAGACTATAGCAAAACAGGTGCTTCATGTACATATATATAGTTATTCGACTTGCACACAATTTTAATTAATGAAATGTGAAACTCAAGTTTATGCAAAGGCCATATTATGGCCATGAGCCAGCATTGAGGGAGCTGAAAGGCAACCACGCAGGAGAGATGCACGGACAGCTCGCAATATGAAACTATATTCCCCCTTATATAATCTCTAAGCATCTTAGCTACTTCTCGGATCATTTTTGGCCTGGTCGTGCAATGGGCTTTAATGAGCAACCACTGAACATTAGACTACTTAGTATGGTATATGTTACAATTATGCACACACAAAATGTTTAAGATAGTGCGAGAAAGAGCAACCTATATATAAAAGCTGACTCAATAATCATTATGAAGTAAATGATTTGATAATAGGGCACATTTAAGTCTAAAACAAAGGTTATCAGACAATTCGAATTGCCAGAAAGAAAGAATGTTTATCAAAAGTGTTATTCAAAACGAATGGAAAATAATAATAATGATGCAGACTAAAAGAATTAATTTTATTTTCAATATTATTATTGTCTGGAGTCAAATAATATTAAGGTTAGTTCTGTATATGACTATCCTAAGATTAGATGTCTGCAAAAGCAAAGTCGTAATTATTGGTAAAAGTCTGCTTAATTGCAGACTAAGTATATATACAAAGATAATATCTATCTTAGGAATAGATCTATCGTTAAAATTACTTCCTGACGTCTCAATATTTCAGTTTGCCAACACTTTAAGCCATTTCGCTTTTCAGCATTTTCTGCTGACATTTTAAAACGTAGTGGCAACAGCAGCATCAGCAACAACATAAATTAATTGAAGTGCACTTCCTTTCAATTTTCGCCAACAAATTACAGCATATCAACAACAGAAGCAGCAGCAAAAATATAGGCAAACACACACTCACACACTCTCAGACACACACACACACACACACACACACACACACACACACACACACACACACACACACACACACACACACTCAAATGTAAGAGGGGCAGAACAAAACGTTTGACTCGTCCTGGCACCCTTATCCTTGCTGCTGTTAATTTCATATTTCGAAACATGACACTTTCACACTTTGGCTAATTTAAAAGCATACAAAATGGTGGCCAACACACACGCACGGCTTGCCTTTTTTGTTGCTGTTGTTGTTGCCTCATTTCGTGACGAATGTGCTTTGTAGCAGCTGTTGTTGTTGTTTTTGTTGTTGTTGCTGCTCTTATTGACGTGACTCTGTTGCATGTGGCACACACAACATAGCACAAAAGGCGAATCCTTTTTCGCGCATATGCAACGTGGTCCTTCTCAACATCGTCTCGTTAAATTGTCGTCTGACACCTCGCTAATGTCATCACCATTTGATGTTGCACAGCAGCGTCGAGTCGCGCCGAGTCGAGTCGAGTCGGCCACATTATTACTGTAATTATGTTGGCCGTGTAAACGTCATTAGGCGTTTTAGTGGCAAGCTACAGAACGTGCTTCAATCTGCTGAACGTTGAGCGACAATGTCGCTGTCGCTATCCTTGTAAATCTTTCAAAATGTTGCATGAACATTGCATTGGACAAATTGCAGTCGTTGCATGCGTCTAAATGAAAGAGGAAACAAATTATGCAAGAAAGTGGGAGTAGAATTTTGAGATAGACGAAAATGTATGGTATCTGGTATCTGATAGTCTCACACAGATAACAACCATTTCAACATATATTTCCATTTAGTTCAACTGTCCATAATAATCATAATCCAATCCTAAATATTGCAGTTAATCTTTTCTATTTCATATAATCTCATTTCTCATTTATGTAATTAGTGCTGCTCTTCAATGTCTCCCCGACAACAAAACAACAATGCAACAGGCAACTCGCAAACAACCACAAAAGCTCATAAATTAATTCATTAACGTCAATTTGATAGCCTTATAATCCTGGGCCGGCATGTCTTTGTGTTGGGGCGGTTGCCAATTTGTTGGCCAAAAGAGGGCCAACCACTAAACTAAAAAACCCAAAATGTGAATACTTGGGAATTATGCCTGCCTTTTTGGGAGGGTTTTCACAGTAAGTCAGCGCGGAGTCAATATAAATGTTTATTATATGCTATGTGCGCAGTTGGTTTGGCTGGCACTTCCGTTTCCTGAAGACGATGACGACGAGGACGAGGACAAGAACGACGACAACACGAAATTCCCATTCAAGTGAATTGGTGCGCCAAATGAAATGAAAAATTCAACACGACAAGAAATACACGCCCCAGGCCTGCGCCCAGAACGACTGACTGACTTGAATGCAACAGGCAACAGGCTGCCGTCTGCCATTTGGCAACAGGCAACTAACAAGCCAAACTACTAACAGGAGGCCGTCGTCAGCGAGTCGATTCCTGGACTTGTGCCAGGCAGCACTTTTGGCAGCAATCGCATGTTGCATGCCACTTGCTTTGCGGCACGGTCCTGCAAACGTGACGCCATTAGCTGCGGGCCTCTCTCTGGCTTAGAGGCAGCAAGAAGGCGGCTGAAAGCGTGAGGCGTTACCCATTTTGGCACTTGGCAATATATATATATATATATATTTTTTCAGCTCTTTATTGTTTTTTAATGCGCGTCGCTCAAAAGTTTTTGCAGCAGTTTTTGGCGAATTTTTTTGGCAAACTTTCAAACCACAAAGCACAAGCACAAGTACAATCACAAGGCCAAAAATGAAGTGAACCCAACGATGACGATGTTTTGGCCAATTACAATTGAAGGCTTACAGTGCATTTAAAAAGTAATTTGTCTGCCAGCCGCCCCAAAAGCCGCGCACGTATTTATATTTAAATGCAAATGCAGCATAGGAACCCAAAACCCAGAAGCAACGAACACGACAACCATAACATAGGAACACAGGAACACAGGGGCACAGAGGCAAGCAACTACGAGTGCACATGATAAACCTGTTGGCTGTTGTGGCTCAATGGGCCTCTATGGGGCTCTGTGGGGCTATCAGACACGGCTGTAATCACAGCTACCCTGTTGGCAGTCAGTCGTTTTGCCGTGTGTTCACTAATGGCGGCTACAAGCCACAAGCTCTGAACTCGAACCCGAGACTCCTCTATCCACGGTAGCCTCTGCTCCCAGCCAAACGATTACAAGGGCGTTGAAATGCAGGCAACCCGGCCCTGGCTATGCAATACACATGCACATAATAAACTGACGCGAGTGTGGCAAGTATGCAGAAACGTTGCTGTGGTCCTGTAGATTGGAGTCCTTTACGTGTCTGGGGACATGTTAACATGGCAGTCGTGCCAAAAAATTATTATTCCCGCCTCGATGCCGCTTTTTGTGTGTGCAGCAGCAAAATGCGAGCGTCGATTTGTCAACGCCTAAGAGGACAACATATTTCTCTCTCAATTTGCAAAATATATAAAAAATAAAATAAATAATAATAAAATCATAAAAAACTAGCAAACAAATGGCCGGCAAATGGTTTTAACAAATGAATTATATATAGCAGCTATATATATTTTGAATATTTGTATGTGCGTGCCAACTGATTTGCATTTAATACTTAGTTTATTTTTTATGCTGCAAAGTTGTATATATTTTTTAAGCACCAGGCTGGCCGCAGCTTGTTTTAATTGCTAAATGAATTGGCCTGCTGCACATTTATTTAATGGCCAACCATTTTTATATATCAATTAAAGCAGCGACTATAAAATGTGTTTCTATATATACATATATACATATTTGCTTTTATATATTTAACATAAAAATGTGCACGCATTAATTTAGAGCCAAATGGAATTGTGTTTGCGGAATTCGTTGGCTCAAAATGTTATCGATGAGCTTAATGGAGGTATTATATAATATAAAGGTGTTAAATTGTGTAGCCATATCGCATTAATGTAATTTGCATGTTTTGAAAAAAAAAAATATATATATATATTGAGAATTTTAGGTAAACCAAAATGCAAAAATCATTGCAGCTAAAATTATATCGATCGTAAATTTAGTTTTTATATGAAAAACTCTTCTTGAAGGGTGTATATATAGTGTAGGTAACCCCAAGATTGTCTTTATTTTTTATGTATGTGCAGTTTTTTATACAGTTCGAATAATAAATTAATAATAATTTAAATTCATGAACGCTTTTTACCATCAAATTTCGACTATGCAGTTTGAAAAGTGTATTTTTTGTTTAAAAATCCACACATTTTTTTAGCCTACTGTCAAAATTTTTACCTATTTCTTTAATTTGCATTGACAGGCTCTCAATTCAAAATCGGTGGCAATGACAAACGCTGAACAACTGGCAACGACTTTTTCAATTAATTTCTATTTAAAGGACCAAAAAAGAATAACTACAGTATAACAAAAAAATGGAAGCCAAACTCTCAATGGCAGCTGTAAAACTTACACAGTATAAAGTGGGCGAAAAGTAGCAGTAAAACTAATTACAAATTCATTTTCAGATTTTAATTTTGCTGTCAGCAGCAGTCGAGCCAACAAACAGTCGGGCAGAGCAGTCAGCAGCAATCAGGCAGCAGCAGTTCCAGACCACTTGGAGGAGAGATGACATGAAACGGAAGCACTGACCGCGCAGTGTCAAAACAAATCTCCAACTGGAGTCGGAGTCGGAGAGAAGAGTAAACCAACTTAAAAGCGCCACATTAACCACAAGCCGAGTAAGTAATCTTTTCCGCCAAATAAATCACACCATCGAGAGAGCAGAGCACAATAAAAAAAAAAATGGTAATATAATATAAAGAACTGCGAGTGCAAGTCAAATTAGTGTAAAATGCCACTAAGCTACCTAAAAGTATATGATATACATTAACCGGCAAGAAGGACAAAAAAAAATGTACGTACTATGGGAAAAGTTAGTTACTTTGGGCCAAAGTTGCGACGCGTTGTTAACCGCAGCGCTGGGCAGGCCAGCCAACCCAAGGCGGACCGAGGGACGGCCAGACAGACAGACAAAAAAGACGGGGCAGACAGGCGTTGCATACATTAAACAACTTTTGGCTCATTGCATTTGGCCGCGTCCCGGCTACGCCATGCCCGATCCTGCCCAGCCCGGCATGGCATCAAAAGGCAGCCAAAAGGAGCCGCAGGCGAAGCGTAAAATGCGGGCAAGCAAAAAGCGCGCAGGACAACGACAACGACGACGACGACAACGGCGTTGACAATGCAACTTGGCCGTGGCCAAAATGAAAAACTTATTTAATTTACTTTGCTTTTTGCCACAGCCAGCCATTTAATTCAATTAAGCGCCGAGAGTTCCTATAGAGATACGGCTTTAAAAGGCCGACCTAATAAACAATCAAAAAGACCTGCAAAATATGTTGGCAAAGCACTTAAACTTGAGCAAAAGAAATTCAAGCAACCGGATTGACTTGATTTAAGAACTATCAAAGTTCATAAATTCTATTAAACAAGCTTTTTGTCAAGCAAATATTTATTGAACAAAAACTAAATAAATCAGATCAAAGCAAAGTTTTGTGTCTTTGACACCAAATTTTAACTTAATATAAAACACTTTCAATAAAGTATACAGTTCCTACTATATATAAAGAGCTCTTTAGTTCACTCTTCAACTGAGTTTTAAAGGTAGTATCCTAATAAGCAAAGCAGGCACAAACAAAATGTTCGCCACATACACAAAGATATGCCAAGAATGCTGGCAGAAAAGTTTAAAGGCAAGTTGTACGTTGACTTGGGTAGACTTTGCTTGGACAAGGACAATTCCTAAGCAACGCCCTCGCTATACGCCCCATTTTGTCCTATCTATTCAACGCATGCCTTGTTGCACTTGTCTTGCATACTTTGGGGCGCAGCAGTCAGAGAAATTCGTTGAGAGAGCTCCAGCTGGGAGATAAGTCACATGCCATGAACTTGGCATTTTGATATTATTGTTGCTGTTGTTGTTGTTCTTGTTATTGTTGTTATGGATATAAATGTCGCCAGGACCACACAGTTTACTCAAGCAAATGGCTGGCTCAACACGGCAAAGGACATGGACACGGACACAGGCCAACTAAGCAAGCAGGATATTACATGCAAGCATGATTGAGTTTCAAGTACAACATGAGCGAAAAGAGGAAGCGCACAATTTCATAAATTTAATGTCGGAAAAGTGTGCAAAAAGTTTTTCGGATCTGATTTTAGCATAGCATTGCAACAAATTGAATTTAGTAGTGGCAAGGACTTGGAATATGACTATGACTACGACTAGAACTTGGACTGGGCCTCTCTAATGCACTTAAAATCAAAGTGCGTTCACACAGTTTAGAGCTGCAAAACAAGAGTAGAAAAAGAAGAAAGCTAAGGATAACAAGGATGTGCCTTTGCTCTGTCTGTTGCGTTTTTTGTGCTTGATTGAACAGAATGTTGCCAGGCCAAATTTAATTTACGACTTTACTCCAGAGAGTGAGACAGAGAGAGAGAGAGAGAGAGAGAGAGAGAGCTGAAAATTCTGCCGAGACTGGGCAACATGAATATTTCATTTGCAGTTGGGTCGTATAAAAAGCAAAAACAGTTAACGCTGCCAGACGCCTAAAAACGAGAAACAGCTTAAACTTGCAGTCGCCGTCGCAGTCGCTGTTGAAGTAACAGTCGTAAACAATTTACCAATTTACAGTCCAAATTGTTAATAAAATTATCAAATATTATATTTATGGTCAGTGTAATGGGCAGCGGTCAGTGCAGCAGCAGTTCTCCTCCAATTCCACTCTGGATTCCACTCTGGAAATTGTTGCCGCGTCTTGTTTCTCGCTTTTTTTATGATGGCAGTTTAATTTGCTGCTTTGGTTTTATGAGCTGTTTGATGCGATAGTTGTTTTTCTTGTTGTTGTTGTCGAATGGGTATAAAGTGCCCTTGAAGGGTTGCAGCCTTTTCTACTTTTGGGCGGGTTAACGTTGCCTTGTTGTTGTTATGTCTGTGCTATTGGTTGGGTGATAATCAGGCATGATTACCATAAAAGAAGCAACTCTTTAAAACTGATAGAATCACGTGCGTTATAAAATTATATTTAGTGATTGTACAAGTTTCATTTAAAGAACTGTTTGAGCTGTCTAACATTTCAGCAAAGTTATTTAAATATCAATAATCCATATAATCAAATGCAAGAAATAAACGACTAACTTAACACCAACAAATACCCCATTGAAAAGCTTTTACATATTTTAAATAACCAGTCCTTTTAATATTTAATATTAGAAATGTTATTTTACTTTAATCTAATAAATAAATAGACTTATTCTTTTCCAAATAAGATGAAGAGTATAAAAAAATTGAGTTTATGAAAAAATAAAACTTTTTAAAAAGAAAGCCTTTGACGTTTTGAGTACTTCAGAACAGCATCAATTCCGTTTCCTTAAATTTGGAACAGAATACGAATTCGGAACAGGCCTGCATGAAAAAATGGCAGTGCCCATTTTGAAAGCATCAATACACTTCCAAACAAAATAATGATGTTGTCACCAACCAAATTCATAGTAAATTTTAAGCAAACCTTAACAAAATTGTTATTTAAATGATTAACTGCTTGAAAATTCCAGGTCTAATAACAAAAAATCATATAAACACCAAAATATAATGCTTTGGCATTAATCGTTGCTCACATTTCGAATTAAGTGAACCAGCATGTAGTGTACTTTTTGTAGCCAAATAGCCTCGTCTAATGAAAAAACATAATAAACAAAATTGGCCACACAACACGCACCTCCAGATCCAATTAGCCTCAATAACCAAGCCAATGAGTAGTGCCTGCCTTTCTGACGTTCTATTCTGTGCTCTGTCCTAATGTCCTGCACTGTGTGTGGTAGGACGTTCAATGTGCTGACCAGGTTCCGTGCCAATTTCTAGCCACAAACAGCAAAACATTTCAAAGGACACGTCAGGCACAGCATAGGGCACTGTGTTGCAGTCCCTTTTCTGGTCTAAGTCTGGGTGAAAATTGCACAAAAATATTCTCGCAAAACTAAAAACTAAAATCCAAATGAAAATATTATTAAAATCAATTGGGCAAACATTACAGAAACATGGGCCAGGCACGCACACACACATAGAGAGGTGCACCAAAAAGGAGTGTGAAGCGAGTAAGTAGTACAGCAGTAACATATGTGGATGCAACATGGCGTCCATTTGGCAACGGCCGCCGCAACAAACGACCAAAAATTGCATTGCCATTTTTACGCGCAATTTGTTTTGCGGAAATATTGTGAAAGTTTTTGGGGCGAACCGGCAGCAGTTCGACAGCCGGAGGACAGAGCGTCCAATAGAGTCCGGGAGAACCGGGACAGGCTGCCACGTTGGCGACATTTGGCCAAATTGCACACTAATGTGTGTGTACATGTCTGTATCAGTATTTGTGCGTTCGTGTGTTTGTGTGCAAAGAGCAAATTGCCAACGGCAAATGGCCACAAATGTTTTATATATATATACGAATGTATTTATATAGCATATATTTTTTTTTATTTGCTGCATCTGCGTTGATTTCTGATTGTTATATAACATTTCATTTAATGCCCGGTTTAAAACCCCAGCAAAGACATCATAGTCTGCAAAACTTGCAGATCTCTCTCGCTCTCTCTTTCTTTAGTCGTATGCCTTAATTTAATCATTCGAAATCTGTGCAACTGTGTGGGCCCGCCCAAATGCGGTAAGCACAAATCGCTGGCATGCCGCAGCTTTTGGCCAAAAGAAAAATGCATTTCCCAGCCAGGCCCAAAACTCAACAAAAAAAGAAACCAAAAAGAAACTAGAGAAGAGTAACAGCAAAATCATGGCAAATCTTTTCTAACTATTTGCAATTCAAGCATAAGTCTGGCAGCATACCACACACACACATGCACACTTACACATACACACACATACACATGCTGCCAAGGAGTTGCGTATGCAAATACCATTTGCAGTAACATCCACTCCCACAGGCAACAAATCTTGCAATGAATATATTTGCCCAAAATGGCAGCAGGCGGCAGACTCTAGACTGAAGACTATATCCTGTATGCAATCATGCCAAGGAGGCATTGCATACTTTTAGGCGTTGGCGTGAAACGTTTTAGTTGGCCAAAACTGGTTTCTGGCTGAAACCTCCTTGATAAACGAGAGTCGTCAAGGCACTCGCCCCGTCGACTGCCGACTGCTTCCTGTCTAATGCCTCCTACCTCCTGCTTACCTGCCCAGACGCAAACAGTCAGTCTCTCTTTCTATGGCGGCTTATATTTTGACAATTTTTTTCGCCCAAAATAAAAGAAAAGTTTCTACCTCACAAATTGCTAGCGGAAATGATAGACGGCAGTCGGTAGTACATAGTTTTCTACCCGATTTATACAGTCACATGTTCCTTTGTTGTCTGATTGTGTTAGATTCTGTATGAGTCTAAGTTACAGTTTGAGTTGGAGTTGGAGTTTGAGCTCTTGGGTAAGTGTTGCCGCTAAGCTGCGTGTTCTTTCAGTTAGTCACTGAAGTTTAAGCAAAACAAACTGTGCCAGTTTGAGTCATTGTCTGAGTTTGAGTCTTGCTTGATCGAATTTGTTTATCAGGTAGCTTTAAGTAGCCTATTTGTACAGAGAGACCTTTATAGGGACACTATATTTATAACTGTTTCCTTTGTATCTCTGTGTAATTGCTTTAAAAGAGCTACGCTCAGTGATTTTAAGATTCAAATTGTAAAAGAGAGACTGAACTTCTGTAGAGGACACTTTTCTTTGCAATTTTCAATTAATGTAAGGTACCAGAATCTGGCACTTTAAAGACTTTCTTAAATATAGTTGACAATATATCAAGACTATATATATTGTACTAACTTCATAGTCGATCTCCGCATTATCATTTTACAGCATAAAGCTCTTATGATTATAGACTTTCAATGCATTGAATTATAAAAGTAGTTTTGTACAGTTGCAGTTTGTAAATTTATTTAAACATGCACAGATATGCACTTGCATTTGGACTATCATGATTTATTTTTGCTAGCTTACCAGACTCTGCTACTGCCCCATGCCACATGCCGCTTCTGCTTGACTTGCTTATCATAACAAAAGTTGACTAGCAAGTAAAAAAAAGAAAAACACATACAAAAAAAAAAGCTGTCCGAGTACGTCAAAACGAAATAATATGCCAAAGCATTCTTCACTGATTCGGCGCTACGCGTTTTTGCACTTCAAAGTACTTCAAATCAATTTTCTTCACTTATTTTCATAAACCGCCAGCCGGCAGTCCTTTACCATCCTTCCAACCTACCAACCTTCCCCCCTATGCCCTCCTGTGCAGCCTGCGGACGCAAAAAATTTGCCAGAAAAGTTCAATTTTTGAAAAATATTTGCAAATTTCATTCACCGCGCTCGTCCATTCAAATTTCCTGCATTTATGTTGTTGTCCTTTGGGGATGCGGCCAGAAATATGAGCGAGCCAAAAGGGAAAGAAAAGAAATATATGGAAATAAAGGACAAAACAGCAGCAGCAGCAGCAGCAGCATTGCCCGTTTCAGGGCAGAGTGTAGCAAGTCCAGCAGCTGAGCTTCTCGCTCCATATCTTTACCTCTGCCTCCTTCCCTCTTCATTTTCGGCACATTTGCCCGAGCGCAAGGACCTTTTGTTATATTGAGAAGGCAGCAAGAAATTGCGCTAAGATGCTTATCCTTTTTTTTTGCTTTTTTTTTTGCTCTTTCGTAGGAGCAAAAATGGTAAAAATGCTCCATTATTATTTTTATTACTTATTTGCTTTTAATACTTGACGATGGCGACGACGGCGACGGTTACGGCTACGAACGTCATCCAATCTCAAAGCGGATGTCGTCTACTTTGCATTTTGAGCCGTTCTACTTGTATGCTTCCTGACGCTAGCCATAGCCCAGGACCCAACAATCCGGCATATTTTAAACGACGTCGCGTCGTAGTCAGCTTTGCTACCCGCCCCGAAATTATTATACTTGTCCCTTGGTCGTCGTCCGCCCATCGCACTTATTGAAAAATTCGCATCTCACATCAAGACAACAGACAGAAAAAAAGAAAGAAACTGAAATGAGGGAAATTCTTTGGGCATCTGAGCTTCGATGACTTTCGCTTGGCTTCGATTTGCTTTTCCTTTCCTCTTCTGTTCTTTTCAGTCCTATTCTGCCTTGTCCTGGCCAGCGCTGGTCCTGTGTCCTGCGTCCTGGCTCTTGTTTTAAGTGCAGCCTTTAGTTGGCTTTGTCGTCTGTGTTTATGCAAAAAATTTGTCTACTGTCTACGGCACTACGGTTGTGCCCCGGTTGTTCGGTTGGTCCTCGTCGTCTTTTGTTATTTCTTGTGCTTAAGTAGTTTTTACTGTTTTTCATACTTTTAGCCTTGTAATCACTGTCAATGTCGACCATTTTTTGTGTTTTGTTTCTGACATGCTGCTTAAATGCTTCTCAAGATTTAGCTACTTGATCTCTCAGTCACCCCCTCAAAACTTATTAATAATAAGCTATACAAATTTTTCAGTGTCCTGCATGGATTGCAACGATTCGTCTGCACTTACATAAAGGATGCCCAAAAGGGGTTTCATTCTTTTTCTTTTTTATCTTTGTTAGTGTTATGCAAATTTGTAGTACATACCTGTAATGATAAAGAAGAAGAGAAAAGAGATATGAGTAACTTGATATTTAAGTGGGTTTGTAAGCAAATGTCAAAAATTTATGATAGAAAGGGTTTGTCTGGGCTGAGCTATAAGTTACATATTAGTATAATGGAGGTAAAAAATAGATTCAATTTTTACTGATAGGGTTTTTGCATACTGATTTATGCCACAAGCAGTTTTATAGAAAGCTGTTTAAAATTTTGCTACTTTAAATAGTTCTAATATTAATTTGAAAATACTTCGTCACAAAATTAGATATCAGAAATTTTGTGGATTTGAATATGCATCGTCCCTAGAAGATTTCATCTGTTCTTTTTCAATGTCAAGGTAAAGTTAAAGCTCTTAAAAATACCTTTTCAATGAAATGTAGAATGTGTTAGTAGCTTCGTTGGTTTGCAAACTGTAGGCGTGTCAATTTTGTCGGTTCTTAGCGTCTTCCCACTAAACTAGCGGTTTTTCAGAAAAGTGGTTGAACAATCGTTTCTTGCATTATGATTGGGAACAAGTCCTCAAAATTCTAGACAGCTACCACAACGCGTTGATACAAACAAACAAACAAACAGACAGACAAACAAACTTCATCTCAATTTGGAAAAGCCACTTTATTTTTAAAATGTTCATAACTTTTGAACGAATTTTCAGATTGGACTGAAAGAGGTGTCATTCAGCACGTATTCAGAATTAGAAACAAAAAAAGGACAAAAAGCCCCAACGGCTCAAAAGCTCAAATTCTTTAAATTGATCCCATCTCACCAGCTCGCTTATATCTCATGAACCAGGTTTTAGTATGCACTTTTCTTAGGTAGAGTAATTCTCCTTTTCACGCTTTATGAACTTAGAAAGATCTTCTCGATTTATTACTATTGTTTCTGTTGGACAATTTTCTTTTATACTCTACTTATTGATCTCAACTTTCGTTCTATATATATTTTTCATCTATGGCTTAAAGCCTATTAGCAGTTCAATTTTAAAAGGCTGCTTTCTTACTTTGCAATAACAAATAAACAAAAATAGCCAACCAATTTTGCCAGTCTCTAACTCAGTCAACCAACAACTAGGCCAGAAACAATGTTTTCCTACTAATGGTTGCTCCAAATGGGCGCTTTATTCCAAAAAGGGCATTACTTGAGCATTCTCTATGAATATTGTTAAATGGAAAGCCAGTAAAAATTTAATAATAGCAAAAAGTTCAATTGGCATTTCAATATTGTCTTTGACCTTAGTCTTTTATCTAGAAAATGCATTGGCAGAAATTGTAGGGGCGGTGACACGGCACGCACACATATACACACATACACGCACACACTGACAAAAAGCTCAACACACACACCCACGCACACACACAGAAAGACATACCGATAAACGACCTAGACTTTGACTGGGAACTATGGGAACTATGGGAACTGTTAGCTGAAACTGGGAACTGGCAACAGGGAACTGGATGTGATGCCTGCTGCCTTCAAGACAAGGACAACTGGCTAAAAAGGGGGCGTGTGTTCGCTTGGGCGATGATATTATGAGTGTTGCTGGCATTTCAACGATTTTCAGTTTTCTTATTAAATATTCTAGAAATGTTTCGGAATCCAATGATTGTGCAATGGCATGTACGCGCGTCTTCTCTTCGACTCTCGCACTCCTACTGTGTGTATGTGTGTGTATGCGTGTGTTTGTGAAAAGCATTTTTCGCTTTCAAGGAGCAGTTAGGCGAGGAAACTGCCAAATGTTGTTTGTCATTTTAAGGCAGTGCCATGGGTAACTAGTGAGCTGGAACTATTGAGCAGCAAGAGCAGAAGGCAATAGCAGGACCAGTAGCAGGAGCAAAGGCAGCAAATGGCATTGCAGGGGGAACGGGGGTAACTGAGGCAACAACAAAGTGAAAATGAAATGACTCGGAACGAATGACAAAGCAAGCATTTATATGGCAGGGAATGCTAAGGACTGGCAGTAGCAGGAGAGAAAAAGACTTTTGCATTGGCTATGGCCAAGTCAAACACACACACAAGCACACAAACACACACACACATACACTAGCACACATTTAAACTTTATGTACCTTTTGGCAGGCAATGAAGCATATCTTAATTGCCAAGGCAAGAACTTTACACTATTTGGCATTTTGCATTTTAAAGCACACTTTTAGGCGTGCCAAATGAAATTTTGCCGAATTGAAATATTTGGTACACTCTTAGGCGACATAATAAATGAATAAAATGTAGGCTCTTAAGGCAAATAACAATACATCATAAATATTTATTACATATGCAACATTCTTAGCAAGATACTTTCGAATGTTTCAAATGCGTCAAATGGCTGCAAGCCTTATGTTAATAATATTCTAGCATTTGACCTTTGCCCAGCAGCTCTCAAAGGCGGCAAATTGAAAGTGTTTTAAGGCGCAGTTTTATTCTTTTGAAGAAGCTTAGAAAGATCGAGCAATTTGAAAGATTTATCAAATAAATACTTTTTTAAAGCACACTTTCGGGCGCCCAAGGCTGGAAGATGAATCATACATAGTAAACTAAAGTGCTCTGTGTGTGTGTGTGCTTGCGTGAGTGTATACCTTTAGGGGCAGCAACGAAATACAGCTAAATAAACAAGCATGCGCCCACAAAATTATGCAGCACAAATCAGCGCATTTTACGCATGAACAAACAG
This sequence comes from Hirtodrosophila cameraria, assembly GCA_949708635.1. Taxonomy (NCBI): domain Eukaryota; kingdom Metazoa; phylum Arthropoda; class Insecta; order Diptera; family Drosophilidae; genus Hirtodrosophila; species Hirtodrosophila cameraria. The sequence continues at coordinate 5,678,048 of OX453091.1, read as the reverse complement.
CCGAATGTTTTGCGATAAACAGTCAACTAATTTTGTCAAAAAATCACAGCAAATCTGAAAAAAAGCAATGACAGAGATAGAGCGAGAGGGAGTGGGACAAACTAATTAACTATGCGCCTAAAAGCAGAATAGCAATGTCAAGCACACATACACTGATAAACACACACACAGACGTACGTGGCAAAAGCACGCAATCGAGTGTAGTGTAAATATCCTGCGGCTTTTAGTTTATTATTAATTTTTGTCAACGAGTCAGCGAGTCGAGTCCTGTCCTGTCCTGGAGCATAGTTCTGTCTTTCTGACCTGTCACTGATAATAAATTTTCACTTGACAAACAAATATATAGCGTATATATATATATATAGGTGTATGTATGTATGTTTGTGCATAGTGTCTATCCTAAGCGTGTTTTTATTAGCATACTTTTAAGCCCCATTTAATTAATAACACCAAAATGCCCAGTGGCGGGAATTGCTGTTCAAAATGTTGTTATTAATTTCAGCTTTTTTATTTAAATGTATGCGAAAGTAGAGTATTCGAAAAGTTTGATTGTGTTTTGAAAACAGGCAATCCTATTTTTATGCTGTTGTCAGTGTTACTATTAAAGATCACTTTCAAATATTTCTTGAACATAAAAAGAAAGTTTTGGCAGCGCTTTAAACTATGTTACTTGAATGGAAATTAACTTACTTTTCAAAGTTAAAACTACCAATAGTTGTTTTTTTTTTTTTTTTTTTTTTTTTTAAAAGTGTTTATATATTTTATAGATCCAATAGTTGTTGCAAAGGTAAGCTTAAAAAAAAAAAAAAAAAAAAAAAAAAAACGTCTAGGTATTCAGAAATATAGCCAAATTAGTGAAACTATTATAAATGATAAACAGGCCTGTTCCGACTTTCACTTTCGAATGAGTTCCACTTAAAAATGTATAGCATACTTTAAGCAGGGCCTAAAAAGTAAGGATTATAGTTGCATCCTGTTCCAAAAAGTATGCAACAGACTTTTCTGTGGAATTGATTCGAAAGTGGAATTGGGAACAGGGCTGAATATCTTATTTTAATATGTCCAGGTCTGACATTTGCTTATGTTACTTTCTAGCTATGATATTTATAAAAATAACTTATTTAAATATATTTAAAATTTATATCTTTGAGTAACCACAATCTTTGAGTAACCAAAACATTTTGATTAGAGCATTTCAAGTTTCGGTTTTGCTTAATTGTGCAATTGGTCTTTTTTTTGGAATAGCTTTGTCATCGGCTTTGTGAAACCAAAAGCGGAAATCACGCACATTGCGGTTAGAATGCTGTCAACACGTGTGAGTGTATAAGTGTGTGTATTAGTGTGTGTGTGTGTGTGTGTCCGGTTGGCATTTGCGTCCACAGTTATTTACTTGATTAAAAATTAATAATTACATACAAAACTCTGGCATGGCACTAGCGCTAGCATTATATAATAATAACACAAAAATAAAAATACAAAATACAAAGTACAAATAACAAATGCCTAACGGGCAAACCAATTTTTGCACACGGATGCAGTTTAATATTTTAAATATGTCAATTAAATGATGGGCGAGTGCTTTTGGGAGCGGGGCAGACAATCGCTGACAGCTCGCCCAGACGGCTGCTGTTTATAATAAATTATAAAATGTTTCAGCAACATTAATTAAACAAATGCAACAAATATTTATTACACAATTGATAAATGTTTTGAATGCTTTTAGAGGCTTTGGCATCAACATTTGTTGCGAATGCGCACAACTAGAGAATGCTGGAGGTATTTTATAGCAACTACAATTTAAGTTTTCAAAAGTTCTTATGGATAGCTGTAAGAAATCGATCATATTTTACTTATGCTAGTTGAAGGCAGCCAGTTTACAGCTGCATACTTTTAGGTATTATTATTGTTATTGGAAAGACGCCACGGCGTGCACAGAGCGCCAAAGTATGCTATAAAAATATTGAACTTTACGACTATGCACGGCACTCGTCCATGGCACTTGTCATAATTCCATCAGAGGCGAAAAATCTTTAAACCAACATGGCACAAGACAGCAAGAAGAGGAAGCGTAGTAAAAAGAATGAAAAGGCGTGGAGAGAACGACGCTGTTACTCAAGATAGCTGGTCTGGGCTATGAGTTTCTATGGGCTGTACACTCTAGGCAAAGTCAAGTGCTTAAAGCAGCTCAAGAGTGCGACGAGAAGCACAAGAAAAAGACGACGAGTGCTTCATAATGCACATGAAAGCAGCAGCAGCGGCAGTTGCAGACGCAGTCACTTCAGTCAGTCAGCCAGGCAGGCAGGCAGGCAGGCAGGCAGGCAGGCAGGCAGGCAGGCAGTCAGTCAGTGGTGGGAGGGGGCCAAGTAAAAGCAGCTAAAGCAATAAAAAAGCAAACTCCGCCACCGCCTTCCTTAGTCAGACACAAAAAAGGCACTCGTCAGTCAGTCCAACGACGTCATCGGGTCGCAGTTTAAACGACTTAAGCGCAAAGGAAATCATCATTAAAGTCTCGCCCCGAAAAGCGTAGGCGTTGACGTTGCCATGCAGTTTTTGTGGGCGTGTACCTACCACCCAACTTTACCCCCATGTCCAAACCCAACCCAATGCAATCGACAATGCTGGTTAAGTCAAGTGTAGGTCGTTGGTCGGGTCGCATTCACGTGCTGCTTCATACGTTCCCCTACCCGTTCCGGTGGCAACCAGCAGCAGCAGCAGCTGCCATCAGCTTGATTGTTGTTGCTTCAAGCTGAGCTGAGCTGCGCTGCGCGTCTCCATTTTTCCGCTTCTAGGCGAACACTTAAGTAAATAGAGTTCAAAATGAAATGCGCCCAGCCGCGTCGAGCATTGAGTAGTGAAGTGCCTGAAGTTGGCCTGACATCGATCTGGCCAAGGCAACCCAACGGACAGATTCAGAACAATCCGAGAGTGCCAGTACGCCCAGTTTATCGCCACAAAAAGCTTACAATGTTCGGTCAGCTGTTAAGCGTTGTAGTACCAGACTGCATTACGAATATATAGCACTGCATACCACTAGGCGTGATTGGGTGCCTTAATGCTCTTGTCTGTGCATTTGTTTTCAACTGTCCGTGCGTGCACCATTTTAATTAACATGCAAATCCAGTTGAAATGCCAATTTATGCTTGACATAATATACAAAAAAAAAAAAAAAATAAAACAGCAAAAGGAAGGAGCAGAGAGCAGCAAATAGGCATACATGAAAACCTGCATATGTACAGAATACAATGCAGTCCACTTAAATAAAGGCAGTTTACTTAATTGGGAATACAAATTGAGCAGAGTGTCGAATTTTTTGTTTTATTTGTTCAATTAACTAATAATAATGTGTGCTTTACTACTTATTCTAGCAAAACTAAAAAAACTAAACATTTATTAATCAAAAATGTTTAAAAAAAAGTGTCTTTGTTATATAAACATGTACATATGTTTAGTTAAGAAGATTAATTACAATGTTCCAAAGAAGAAAATGTGTTATCTAATAACAGAACATTTAAAGATTTTTAAAGGGAATCTGAGTATTCAAAGCTTCTGTTTAAAAAGCCGTAACAACTAGCATTAACAGATTTAAACTTAATTTCTTTATAAAAGTTATATAACTGTTTCAATTAGTGTTTCTATGCTCATAAAATGCATTGTCATTGCATGTAATTTGTTAAAAAATAATTATATTATATAATAATTATCCATTTTATTGAGAATCGAGTAGAAATCAGTGCTTGGTCCAACAACAACAGCACGCATGACCAGATTATTGCTTTTATTATTTTGCATATTTTTATGCAATTACATTTAATTTTTTTTGTGATACTTTTGTTTTTATTTGATTTTTACACTGAATTGAGTTGAATGGATGGGTCAGACAGGCTTCTTACGTATACGTATTACGTACACGCATTATCAGAGAGAGTAAATATGAAAAATTATATGCCACACATAATAACAATAATAATAATGATTATTTTATCATATCATATATATCGCGCGAGGCATTGCATAAATAAGTTTTAATTTGGTTTTATAATCAGAAATGCAATGCATAATAATCATTTTAATGAGACGAGCTGACAACGAGACTAACCACCCAACAACAATAACAACATAATCGATTTATCAGCAGAAGCAAACCAGACAACTGTCAAAGTCAAGTCAGCTTGAAAAGAAAAGAGAGAGAGATAGAGATAGACATAGAGATAGAGATGGAGCGAAAGCCAGGTAAAGTCAAGTCAATTTGGTAAAAATTGAAACACCTGCTTGATTTCACGCCTGATTTAACTTGGCCATTGTCGCTGCCGTTGCCGTTGTCCATTGTCCTTTCGTCCTTTTACTCTGTGCAGCATGTGTTTGCAATTTAGCAGTCAGTCAGCAAAATTCTACAACTCGGAACTTTATTTTTGTTCTGCTGCTTGCTTGCTAGCTTGCTCCTTTGGCAAACACTTGACGCTGAGTTAAGCACGCCTGGCAGGACCTCAGATTGTCGGCGCGTGATAGCACCACCGTGCCCCTAAGAAAAATTGTTGGCCCCTGTAGCAATTTGTCTTTTGTTTGAAGTGAAATTTGTTGTTTGTCAGGCGGCTACATTGAATTTTAATGCACCTAACTACAACATAGTTTAGCTGCCAAATGCCAAATACCCGCGGGCAATTTAACTTACCGACGGAGAGGGGAACGAGGTAGTCGGGCAACAGGCCATTATTACGCAGCTCAACATTTGGTTTTGGCATTAGCAATAACTACAACTAAAAAACATTTTTAACTTAAAGTCGAAATCGAAATACACTTGCACTTGTTTCATTAAAAGTAATATTTACAATAAAAGTTAAGATTTTCAATTGTTCGGAAGCAAACTTTCTTAGTAACATAAATCTTATCCGAAGGTAAGTGAATTCAAGCCTGGTTCCAAAGCAAATCAGTTTAATTCTTTTAATCTTGATAAGCGTGAACACTAGAACATTTTTGGGGAATTCACATCAGCAAAATCTGGTTGAAAGTGAAAATTGGAACTGTTCTCTAAAATTCCATCAGTTGCTCAAAGAGTATGAACATAATTTCAAAAAAAGTTTTATTACAAATCCTGCTTCTTGAATTCTTAATAAGAGTGAAAAAGACAACATTTTCGGGGAGTTCACGTCAGCGAAATCTGGTTGAAAGTGGATACTAAAACTGTTCTCTTAAATTTCATCAGTTTCTCAGAGTTTGAGTTTAACATTCAAAACAAATGTTATAACAAGTTCTGCCTATCATTTTAAACAAAAAACCAAGTCCAATTGCTCTTTTCGAAACTCGTTCTATAAAAGAACAGCCATATTTACAGATCCTTTTTTTTATCCTTTTGTTGCTAAAGCCTAAATTCGATGTCGCAGTAATAATGCCCGGCACAAAAGGCGTTAACAACTACAACGTCAACACAACAGCGAGTGCCAATGGCATAAGCCATGCCAAAGCTAAAGACATGGTAATTAGTGAGACATACATATGCATACATTTATATACATACATACATACATACATACACACATGTACACATGTTTATACAATTTATGCATTTGCTGAGGCCGCAGAACGCATGTGGTTGGCAGCGCGGGGCCTTTTGCTAGGCTATGCTCTATTTTAAATGCTTTTAATTGTTGTGTCAACACACACACACACACACACACACACACACACACACACATACATACAAGAGGCTGCAGGCCAAGTGTAGCTCTTCTCTCTTACATATGCTAGAGCCTGTCAAACCGCAACGCGCCTAAATGCATGCTTTAAAACTTGTTTGCCTGCAAAGCTAATGAGCTTTGCCATTACACAACAAGCCACCCCCCTGCCATGTCTGCCACCCTCTTAGCTCGATCACTATGTCTCCTCATGTGTGTTTATATGTGTGTGTGCGTGTGCACTTTGTTTGTGGTTGTGTCATTAACAGCAGGCGCCACACAGCTCTCGGCCTGCAAAAGTTATTAGCAACAACTAAACATAAGTAAGTGATATTTGCCCGAGGCATACAACTTGGTTTAGTTTTGCGGGTTTGAAGAGGGAAATGGTGGCATCAACTTACATGTTAGTCCAAATATTAACTCATTTTAGTTTAAGTGCGTGCTGTGGCACAAATTACTGGAAAAACTTTGATGCTTAAGTATTTGATTATAGGTGTGTGTATGTGTGTGTGTGTGTGTGTGTGTGTGTGTGTGTGTGGATGTGGTTGTTTATTTGTTTGCGGAGTTGTAGAGTTGTTTCTAAGGGTTGTTCGACTAAATTAATTAAATTAAAAATGATTGGTTCACATTTGGTACAGGCAAATATGTGGTTGGTTGATAGGGGTATTATTTAAGAGACATATATAAATGACATCAGCTGTATGTTTATTGCATTCATTTGTTGCAACAACTAACAAAAACTGATTAAAAGTTGATAGTTGAATTATAAAGTGCCAATGACAATACTATAAATAGTAGATTAGTAAATGAATAAACCTTACATAAGAATTAATCCATGTTGTCTAAAAGAATGTAAATATTAAGTGTACGCAGCTTTTAAATGTGATCACAAAGATAGTAATAGATTTGTAATGAAGTCATATTGCTATAGTAAAATAAATTAATAGATTTGATCACATTGTAGACACTTAGACTTCTTTCTAGCTTTGAAAACAATTAAGTTTTTTCAATTAATACCTTTACTATTGTTAAAAACTTTAAATTGCAACTGACTTTAAAACATGTTGACTAAAAGTGTTTTTTAAAATTCAATTAATTTTTATCAAATATAAAACTTTAATATTTAGTTTAATTATTTTATATTTTTACGCTAGATTGCCTGTCGTTTTTTGTTAAATAGTTTTTATTTAATAGAATTAAAATGATGAATACATGGCAAATATATATGTACAAAAAACTGCATTTATTTGTCTTTAATGTCTTAACGCTTTGCTGCAGTTCACATTATAATACTTATTATTGGATATTATTATTATTATTTTTTGTATGTCAGTTTCAGCGTTTTTGCTTTAGTTATATTTCATGTTAATTAATTTTGTAATTAAATATGCATTTATGGCCTGGACACGAATACGAATATGAATACGATTACTCATATACATAACTCATCAAGCATATCCTATCTATCTATCTATGCGTAGACTATTTATTTTATGTTTCTATATGTATTTATGCCATTTTCAATATATGTAGATATATATATTTTATCAGAGCTCTCATTTATATTATTTGCGAGCAGGTTTTGCCAGCGGGCATGTTGACACATGTTTCAAATGTAAATAAATAATGCAAGGCGACTGTTGGGACAGACAAATATTGCATATATCATACATATAGTATTTCGAATATAAATATAAATGGCTCAAATGATTTTCATGTAATTAAACAAATAGCTAATTATTTTTGATTTTTAATTAAAATGCAATGGCCGCAAGCAACGAGCAACAAATCGAATCGAATCGAATCGAAATGCATTAAAAAACTGCATACACACGCACGCACACACAACACACACACATACAAACAATTTTCGCATTGCAAATTTAAAGTTGCTATAAAACCACTAAAAACTAAAAACTATTGTTATACAAATGAGTAGAAATTGTTAACGGCCCAGCCGCTAAAATAAATAATAAAATAGATTGAGTACGAATATTGTTGTGAATCACTTCCGTTCTCCATACTCCATTCTCAGAACCCCGCTAGCTAATTATATAATGCAAAATAGTAGTCGTTAGTCGTAGTACTACCAACCAAAAACCAATTGACATGGGACAACGAAAAAATAATATATGCATTAAAGAATGATTAAATGAGCGGCTCATCAATTTTGTATATATATATATGGTAAAGTACAATTTGCATTGCTATTGAAAATCCTCATTTCGGTTGTCATTTTCATTTTCCATTTTCATGCTTATTATTATCATAATTTCTTGTTTATTTGTTTTAATGAAAATGCATAAATAAATGCCAAATTACATTAAATGCATTTGCTGTATTGAGTTGCTAATGCTTAACAATAATTTCCGCTTGTTTGACTTGTTTTTTTTTGTATTTACTTATTGGAATATTAATGCTCAGCCAATTGGTAATAAATCAAAATGCTGTCTATAAAATAATTGAACTGGTATAGTCTAAAATAAAAAAAAATGAAAAAGAGACTGGATTAAATGATGAAAGCTTTTATATAAATGATTAAATAAGAACACAACGAACATAGGCTTGTTCTTGGCCAAATGTTTCTAAGCTTCCGCCTTTTTTTTGTTTTTCCAAGCATGCAATAATTTTCGCATTACTTGAGTGCAAAAATTGAAACCACTTTGGCTCTATCTTGTACATTAATCAAATGCCAAAAAAAAAGACGCGCACCTAGCAAATATTTAATCTAGCTGAAAACATTTACAGCCTCCCACTCCTACTGGTTGCTCCTGTTGATTTGGGCCACTCGCTAAATAAAGTGCGAAGAATATGAAATTTGAGTAATTGTTCGGGGTTATGTTGTGGCACATCATAAATCATATTGCATAGTTTTAGGCGCGCACATAAAACCCTATTAAAATGTAAAATTAAACCAAACCGAAAGCAAAACCGAAACCGAAACAAAAAGGGCGCACAATATTTATTAAAAATTTGTTCGACTTGGCAGCAAAATATTGTTGTCTGCTCTCAGGTGCACTAACTGCTCTGCAGCCTGGCTTGCTATGTGTGTGTGTGTTTGTGTGTGTGTGATAAAATAGCAACAATCACCATTAGTGTCACATGCCATCATCAATCATCGACGCAAAGGACGACAGCGTCCAAGCTATGTGCCCTGGCCAGGCACAAGGACGACAGACGACCGAAGGCAGTCGACAGGAGCCCCTTTGTTTGGCCAAGACGCTCGTTGAGCCTGTTACCAGTTTAAAGCGCTTTTAAGTAGTTAGCTGGATTGGTAGTTGGGAGTGACATACACCACAATCTTGGGCTATTGTTTTCGTCCTGTTGTTGTTTGTTTGTTTCTGGTGCCTTGTCATTGTCAGTTGTTGTTTGCTGTGGACATGTACTAATATTTTCATGTTCGGCTTGTCAAGCTTAAGGATTGCTGGCTTTCCTTTTTTGCCAGGAGTGTGGGAATTGTGGCCCAGCTCAAGTTGTAAATCCCACTCTCACAGCCAGGTGCTAATGAAGTGTAAGGAGACAATATATATATATATAGAACACCAATGCAAGTACTTAGTCTAAAGAAAATTCCCAAAAAGCTGTTCAACTTTTTCGATGCCCACTAAAATGTCATCATTTATCAAAAAATAATTAAAGGTCCCTGGCAAATAAAAACAACAACAGCACAAAAAAAAGGGACTGAAGCAAGCTTGCATTGAAAAAGCGCAGTTAAAGTTGGGCAGGTTTTGGAAACTTTGTTTTCAGGTGCGCTCTTCAAAGTCGTTGTAAAGTCGCAAAAATGTTTACTGATATGTTGCACAACAGAGTTTGAGACGACTCCGGAGACTGCGACGACAAAACACTTGGTAATAACTGCCACAAAGTTTTTTGTTTTTGCTTCTTGAAAAACTTCAACTTCAAAAAATATAATTTATGGCCCCCATAGCCGCGGGTTCAACGCGCAGCGTCGATAAGGTAAAAGATACTTTTTAGGGCCTGCCACACACACACACACACACACACACATACACGCGCAGACAGACACTTACACATTCGTAAGATACTTTTTAAGGTTGTGTGTGAAACACTTATGGCCAAAAAGTTTTTCGTTTGCTGTCTAACAAACATTGTTGCATAGTTTTTGAAGGCCACATTGCACTTTCGTGGGGGGAAAAAGGGGTAGGTACAGTACGCTAGGGCGCTAATAGAAATAGGAAATGTTTACAAAGTATTTTCATAACTTCCGTCTCTGACACCTGACACACACATACACACACATACATACACAGATACACACAGCTACAGACAGTGTGTGCGCCATAAATAAAGCTGCACAAATATTTCAAGACGCGAATGTAGCCCAGGTAACTGGCATTCTGACACTCTGGGCTCTAAATAATTTGCACACACGCATCCTTTAACCCTTTGCTGGCCAAGGGTAGCGCAGCTGAAATGGGGACAGGACAGCATAGGACAGGACAGGACAGGACAGGATTGCGTCGCTGTCGCTCTGTTTATGTCTGTGGAATGCGCCGACTCTTCTCTGCCAGGATAAATATGAAAAACATGCAAAGTTTGCGTCTGCTGCTGCTGCGCTGTCTCAGCAGCATTTTCTTATGCCTCCCCTACATATTTTTTTTTTTTTCTTTTTTCGCCTGCCAGACATTCTTTAAGGTGCAACATTGCAGGTGAAGCAATTCACCCCCGCGCTCCCCCGTCACGTCCTTTCAGCTCCTTGTGCTGCGTTTTTAGCATAACAAAGTGCAAACTCATATTGTTGGTGCAAGCGCGTGGGCGTGGCAGATATGTTGCTTTTTTACTAGTTGCTGCTTGCATGAAATTTAATGGCTTCCACTTTGTTGTCGTCTGCTGACGACTACAACGTTCCTGCCACGCCCACTACACGCAGCAACAGCAGCAGCAGCAGCAGCAGCAAGGGCGGCTATGCTATGCAAAACATTTCGTGCTGTTTTGGCATGTGAATTATTTATCAGCGTTTTTTTTTGTTGTTTGTTGCAAAAAGAAGCGGCACAAAAAAATTATTATTTTCTTCTTTTGCTTAATTTAACGCAAGCATGATAAATTGTGCAGCTAGTTGCAGCAGCAGCAACAACAACAACGACAACATGCAGCAAAATCAGACAATGGTGCAGGACTACTTAGTTGTTCCCACAGATAAACACCAAATAAGCAGCCTTGTCCAATGAACTGAGAGACATGGACAAATTGTGCTTAACGAGAGTTCAAAATACACTCAACTGACATTCAATGAATTGATAAACTGGGATCATGCAAGACAGAAAGTTAGAGAAGTTTCTGTGTTTAAGTTATAGCTAAATAAACTGCTTTAAGGTATTCTCTTTTAAATTGAGTAACATGATCTATAATCAGGTTCCACTTCCGAATCAATTCCATTACAATATGTACTGCATACTTTTAGGCTAACCGAAAAAATATATTTAAGTACAAAAATGTAAGTATTCTATAATTCTAGGATGCTATAAAAAGTATGCCATACACTTTTCTGTCAAAACTATTCGAGAGTGGAATCCGGAACAGGCCTGAATATTCTTTCTATACAAGTGAAAAAATTCAGGATTTCGAGGAAAAAGCAAATATACAGGCCTGTTCCGAATTCGTTTTCCGTTCGAAATTTGCGGAAACGGAATTGCTTGCTGTTCTGAAGTACTCAAAACGTCAAACGTTTAAGTTTTTACTTTTTTGCCCGCGGATTGAAAAGTAATTGTCATATTACAAAAGGAATTCAAGAAAACATATTCTTAAACTCAATTTTCTTATATTCTTCATCATATTTTGAAAATAGTTAGTCAATTTAATCATTAGATTAAAGTCAAATAAAATTTATAATATTAAATTGAATAACTATTTATAAAACAGAAGCGAAAACGTGCAAGAAAACGTAGCTGTTCTTGATTCAGCAATGCCTACTAGATAACAACTAAATAGACTTTAATATGAAAACTCGGTTTCGAAAAAGAGAAAACGAAACCATTCCGCTTGGAATTGAGAACAGTTATTCGTAAAGAGTTTGGAGCTAATTCGTTTTTACTTTTTAAAAACGTACTGAATTTGGAACAGGCCAAATAAATAAAATTGTATCTAAGATGTACAGTTTTTCAAGAACGGTTTTTAAAATAAGCAAGCTGATAGTTTATAGACAGTTTTGTTGGATTATTCAAGAATGGAACTCTTATGTAATCAATAACAATTCTATGATATATTTGTTTTAATTTTAATTGATCAATTATATGCACAATTGATTGACATGATAAAATTTCGTTTCAATCATATAAGCTTTAAGCATATATGTATCTATCAAATTCAACACTCTACTTTCACTTCTGTAAAACAAAAATAAACACAAAAGAGTTGTGTAAATGAAACGTTCAAAAATTGATGAGCCCTCTGCCGCAGGTAAAAACGCAACAAAGTTAAACGCCTCTTTCTTATGATTTATGACTCTGATGTGGAGTCAGAGATATGTTATTGTTTTTGTTGCTGTTTGTTGTTGAAAACTTAAAATGGAAGTTGTGTGAGTTAAGGTGAAAATTGTATATGTAGAAAGCGCTGAATTCCAATTGCCAGCTCAAATTTTTTGAAAGGCGGCGACATTTTTGGCAAATTTATGTATTTGTCAGGCATGTGACAAGAAAAAAAAGATATGAAATGAAATGAGAAAAAGAGGAAAAGAACAGCAGGAAAATGGTGTATGGAAAAGTGAGCAGCCAAAACAACAGTAAAGTTTTTCCTGCCGCAACATTGTTTTTGCTATTGTGTGTGCTGTGTGTGCTGTGTGTGTTGCTATTTGAGCAGTAAGCGTTGTTGTTGTGCCGTTGTTATTGTTGCTGTCTCTCTGCATATGATTTATTGCATGCAAATGCATGTGCCGGGCCAGGACATGGACTCTTGGTCCTGCTACCGCTGTTGCTGTTGCTGCCACTGCCACTGCTGCTGCTGCTGCCGTTTCGGGCATTTTGTTGCAACAAAACGCAAATTTGTCTATTTCGTCAAAAGTGCGACAGGCGTTTTTGGAGCCTGAGCCTGGACGTCGTCTGTTGTTGACATTTGCCAGCCAAAACCACCGCAGGGACGTCCCGCCCCTTCGTCTACGTTTTTGTGTCCTTGCTAAAGTTGCAACCAAAGACAAATCACACGCTTTTACAACGGGGCAAATTGTCAGTGCTGACAAAAAACTATGCAAAAGCGCCATAAATTATGCTGTGCAATTTTTGTTGCTATTTTTAACTTTTTTTTTTTCTTTTGTTGCTTGGTGGGTTGCCCTACAACATTTGCATAGTTTACAGTCGCATAGTTTACGGGGCAATAAAATGACCACGCCCACAAGGTCATTGCTCAAGGGCAGCTAGCGGTAGACAGCATTAAAATTGTGTAGCATACTTCTCATGGCTAAGCAAACTTGGATTTTTAATTTTTAGCAGCGCTACACACAGCAAAAAAAAGTAAAAGCAAAGAAAACTGCGTAGCAAGTCCCCAGAGGCAGCTCTCGAACTCTTCCGCTCAGCTAAAAAGGGGGTTAAAAGGGGGTTGGGTGGAGTAAAAAAAAGGTTCATGTGCAAAATTTGGTTTGGCGCAAAATCAACAAACAACACTCGAAAAAATAATGTTTTTGTTTGTTGTTGCCGTTGCCGTTTGCTGTGTGTAAGTAAAAATACACAGAGAGAAAAAGAAATATCAGATCAATTTAAAATTGATTTTCTTTTTAGAAGTGTTTCAAGATTATTAATGAGTCGATGGTTATTAAAACGTTATTTGGTATTTGATTTTTATAGTTCTTATATTAACAGTATGTATCCAAAAGGATCCTTTTGATATTTTAATGGCTTATGGTTTTTTTTCGGTGTACATTACATTATAAGCAAACATATACAGCTATATATGTATGTACACATGCTTATAAATATTTGCTGTGCCGTTGTGTAAGATATGTCGACATCACCGCTTTTAGTTGATGTCCCTCCGCCCAACCCTAACCACCCCCCTCTATCGTTTGGCAGCCCTGTTTGTTTGTGCCTTAGTGCGCAAAAAGTAAATTATTTATCTACAAGTATGTATAGCAGCCGGAGGAAATTGGAAGTGCTCTGCAAACTGAGTGGGGTGAGTTGTATGTGTATAAATGTTAAGACAAACACAAGACAGACAGCTCCAAACACACACATATACACACGTATACCATACACACACACATACATAAACTGGCAAAGTACACAGCCCAACACAACACACAACGCGGCTTTCAATTAGAACAAGCGAAACGCGCAAAATTAAAAACACGCAGCAGTGCAAGGCAAACAATCCGCCCCGGATGAAGTATAGTTCCCCCAGTTGGAGCTGCTGGCTCCAAAGCTTTGGCTCTAGTCATAGCCATAAGTCTCAAGTGGCTTTTTTTGGACTCGGGCCTTTAATGAGAAACTTAAATAACAACTTGCAGCGCAGCTGGTTTGGCAAAGGGTTTCCGTTTTCTGGAGTGGGCAGAGCTAAGCACGAAATTATACTAGTTATAAGACTTTAAGACTGTGATCATATTTATAGAAGCCACTCAGAAGTTTTTACAAGCTACATTGAATACAAAAATTGCATAGAAAAGAATTTAAATCAAATTTTTTTTTAGAGATTTTCAATTTGTTGAGAAATATTGCTGCTTGACTTTTATAATCTAACTGTGGGCAATAAAAATGGAAAAAAGGGAGTTATAAAGTACTGCAAATGTGTGTAACAGACAGAAGGAGACATTTCCGAATATGTAAACTATATATGTTCTTGATCAGCATCAACAGCCGAGCTGATCTAGCCATGTCTCGGAGACTATAAGAGCTAGATACACCAATCTTGGTATGCAGGTTCCTGTATACCATACGCAGCTCAAGTTTATTTCAAATTTCGGATGCACCCCACGCACCCCCGCAAATCGAAAAAAAACCCACAGCCTCAATTTTAAAGGTAAAGATTTGATTTTTGGTACACATTTATGTTTAATCAATGTTTATCAGTTGCGTAAATTTCATTACGATCGGATAAATTGCACCAAAGTTATGGAAGAATCTATTATCCCTGTCTCAGCAGGCAGAAACAACAGTTTGACAGGCGCTAGACAAGTTAAGTGCTTGCTTGTGTTGCCGCTGAACTGCTTGAAATGCTTGTTGGGAGCAGGGAGTCTCGTAGTCAGACACACTCGACTAGAGCATGCTTGCTTGTTCTGTTTACTATTATTAATTAACGGGAAAGACATATTATAAAAATCTATAATATAATATTAAAACTATTTTAAGAAATCAATTTATTATATGTTTTCTTGTACTTAAAATATTATCTTAAGTTCGAAGATGCCTGCGTATATCATCAAATCTCTAACTCTTCTTGCGCATTTTAATCTACCAATAAAAAAAATACGAAAATAGAAGCAACCTAATTGTCTAACAATTGCTTGGCCTGGCCATCAAACGACTAGAGAAGCGGTTTAAGTGTGTGCAATTACTACGAAGATGCAGATATAGAGCTAGACAAAGAGAGAGAAAGACAGAAAGAGAGAGGATTACCCTGAACAGCGCTACAGAGCTCAACAATCAACGGTTAGTTCTCGTTAACAAGGCTGCAAGGCGAACTGTAGCTGGACCAGGGCCAAGACAATGCCGGCTAAAACGAGTTAGGTGGACAAAACCGCTGAAGCAGTTTAAGAAGTACATAGATAGAGCAATGCCTTGATATGGCCAAGTTTCCGGGGCTATGTACAGTGTAGTTACAATTACATCTAAAAGTTTGGGGGCTAAGATAAATACACTTGGGCTCTGGCTAAAATTGAAGCGGCTAATGAAAAAAAATACAAGAATGGAATGGAAAAAAAAATATGAAGCCTTGGATAGCTGGCCCTTTTTCAATTTTCATTTTCGCAGCTAAACTGTAAAACAATTTTTAATTAACACTTTTAAGTTGGTGCGAGCTCAGCAAAAAAAAAAAATATACAAAAAAAAATAAGATATAAAAAAAAACAACAACACATAGATACGATATAATAAAAAGTAAAGCAACGAAAAAAAAATTGCTCATTGTGTGTCTCAAGCTTTTTTTTGGGTTGCTTGAGTTGGCTTTCTTTACTTTTGGCCCGACGTTTGCCTTTGCGCTGTATTTTTTAATTAATTTGGCATTTATTGGGAAAAGGGTTTTCAACTTGCCACACACACACACACACACACACACACATACACGTACATCTATATCTATTTCATTAATTTAATGCACTTGGTCACTTGGGTCCAGAGCAGCATAGGGATTGGTTAGAACAGCGACTTTTGAGACAAGAATCAGACAACTGGATAGCCACTTGACTTGGCCAACAGCAACATTATTCGTTGGCCATTTATCTTGTTGGCCACGTAACACGCCAGCCATGCCAAATGAAATATTCATAAAATACAATTAGTCAGCGTATACTTTTGGGACCAAAGCGCATTATGAGCTAGTTGCATTTATTTACTGTTTGCTGTTTTAAATGCCATTCAAAAAAATAAACAAAATAGAACTGCAGAAACAAAAAAAAAACATTTACAATTCTTTTAATTAAATTCCGCGAGCGCACGAAAGTAGACTACGTTTTTGCGCGTCTTACTGTGTGTGTATGTGTGTGTGTGTGGGTAATTTGGAATTCCAACTTAATTTCAAGGTGTTGCAAGCGAGAGTACGAGTGGGGCAACTTAGAGAGCAGACACTGTGCTAAAGAGCATGTGATTTGGTGTGCGTTTGTATCCCCAACACGTTTAAGCTTTTAAAAACCACGCTAAATACCGTGCTAAGGATGGCTGTAGGGGTGTGAGAGGTGGTCTGGGTGGCATTGGCAACTTTGTCTTGCTCTTGAGAGCGAAAGTGCATGTGGTCTGTGCTCTGATGCTTTTGGCTTTCCCCCTCAAGTGTTCCACTCAAGCATTTATTAATTGCTATTTATTTTGTTGCATAGTTTTTCTGGTAGTGTGTTGGGGTGGGGTGGGGCAAGCTTTACCTGTTTTTTTTTTTACTAGAAACAGGTTTTTGATGTGACTCTATTGAAAATATACAATTGCATTACGATAAAGCAGTCAGCACAGCCAAGAACATTTTTATAAACAGACAAAGTAAAGTGTCTAGTTAAAGATTAGTTTTAATATTCAAAAATAAAATAAAATACATACAGGCCTATTCCGAGTTCCACTTACGAACCATTTTCATAGAAAAGTGTATAGCATACTTTTTAGAGCTGACTAGAATTATAAAATCCTTCAATTGTTGTACTTTAATATAATTTTTCGATTAACCTAAAAGTATGCAACACATATTTTAATATAATTGATTGGAAAGTGGAATCCGGAATTCGTTTAACATATTCTCAACTAATTTTTATTGTATATTAGAAAGTTCTTGTCGAAATATTGAAATTGAAACCGTTTAAGACGCTTTAACTTAATTATGTTGGTTAAATCTTTGAAATAACCATTTGCTGGTAACTGCTATGTAAGCCCACTTCGTGTCTATCTATCGTGTCTATCTATCAATTGTTTTTGCAACAGCAAGCTGACTCAGTTGCATTTGCCTGTGTCACTCCCCAAAACTAATAGCATTTCTTCAAGCGTCGCCAAATTCGTCTACATTTCGCGCTGCAAACTCAGGTAAATCGTTGGTTGAGTGTGTTTTTTTGTTGTTGCTTTATGTTTTGCTGTGTGGCTGCCACTTGAGTTGCATTTGTAATTGCACTTTACTTCACTTTAGTTGAGTTGAGTTGAGCTGAGTTGAATTGAGTTCAGTTCAGTTTGGTTCTAGCCGTCTGGCTGTCTGCAAAACAATTGCCAGCGCACCTAAAAGTATGCTAGAACAGTGAGACAAATTGATGGCATGCTTCATTGCTGCCTCGAAAACTCTTCCCCCCAAACTAAACCCCGAGCAAAACTCGCTGCTGCTGCTGCAACTGATGTCTGCAATTAATTATCGAAAGTGGGCGCGGTCGTCAAGTGGGCGAAAGTAAGTGACTGCCTCCGGGTGGGCACGGCTATCTGTTATGCGGGCGGCCAGGCCAGTCGCGCGAGTTTCGGGGGCAATCAATGTAAAGAGCGGATATATATTTTGTTTTGGGCTGGCCAAGAAGTGCAGCGCAATTGAAGACACAGACGTAAACGCAGACACAGATACAAACAAATGAAAGAGACAGACAGAAAAGGATCTAGACGCAGCTGGGGCACGTGTCTGTTGTTGGTTTTTGTTGCAGGTGTAAATAATTGAAAGATAGTTGCTTTGTAATTAAATACAAGACTGTACCACAGAGTGCCACAGTGTGGCTTAGCTTGAGTAGATTTGTTCATTAGGCAAAAGGACTTACGCTTTTGTTGTAGGTATTTCAAAGTAAAAGCTTCACTTACCTGTAATCAAAGAGAGAGAGAGAGGAATAGTTAAGTAAAATGTTTTATAATTAAATGCATTTTATTATGGCTTATGTCTTATATTTCCGTATTTGTCAAAAGCAATGAAAATTCTTACAATATTATTATGACACTTCAATTAATCATGATGGCAAACAATAAACAATTTTGCCTCATATTTTATGTCAGCCAACCGACAAATATCAAATGGCAAGCGGAAACCATGGCGCATACTTGAGGGCGTGTGTGTCGTATGGTGTCGTGTCATGAATGCAAAAAGTAAAGAAGAAAAAAAGGAAAACCACATACATATACTATATGCACACATATAACAAGTGGCAGTCAACAAACAATCAAACGAAGCCTGTGGCAAAGCAATAAAAAGAAGCGAGCGAAGCGGATAGGAAAACAAATTAAAACATTCCTACGACCGAGCACAACAACTGCAAGACGCGCACACATGCGACCCTTGCGGCCAGGAAATACATATTGCATACACAAAAGGCGCCGCAGCAAAAGCTGAGAAGATGTCCTTTATGGGCTAAAAAGAATGCATGGCTCCAAAAACAAAGGCCAACCGGAACTGCGCCGCTGAATTGACTCGCTGCTCGCTAGGCTCGTTGAACAAAATCAAAAGGACATTCATTTATGGAGTTACCCACACCATAAGGACCAGCAGCAAGGGGAAAGGAGTGTGCTGCATACAGTTGCAAATACAGTTTTGTGCCATTTGCTTGCCTCGCTGCCGCTGCCGGTGATGCTGCTGCTGCTTTTGCCGCTTCTGGGCGCAAATATGAAAGGCGCGCACCCACACACACACAGACAGAGAAACAGACAAAACAACAAAAAAAAAACTGTTGCATACCGCACGGCGCACCGTTGCTCATTTTATGGGCTGGCTAGCGAAGTTCCTGGACGCTCCTGCTGCCTTGCACAACAGTTCGCCTGGCTGCGCATTGTTTGAATGCCGGTGCAAAAAACAGAAAGAATGAACCGTGTAGCTTTTCCCCTTCCCTCTTCTTTTGTTGTGATGCGTTGTGATGCTGCTGGCTGAGTGCCGAAAAAAATAATAATAAAAAGAAAATGAAGAAAAAAGCAGATAAAAATGAGTTGTACAACTGGCAAGTCAATGCCAAAAATTGCTGCTGCTGAGTGCTGACTACAGATTGGCTTAATGTAAGCAAATAGTCAAAACATATCTTAAGTGTTGCCTATTTTTTAGGGCACAAGCTTTGAATGCAAATTGTAGGCGCCAACAGATGAAATAAACGAGTTCTCAAGATGGCCAACGGACGACTGCTATTTACTTTAGAAGTAAGGTGTTCCATGGAAAATGTTTGTTGATAAATATTGCAACTTTTATATTGCGTTGAATTTGCGACTTAAAAGCCTTAAGCATTATAAACTATAAAACGCTATATATAATAAGCTTTATATATTCGTCTTATTTTCTATTCTTGGCCAAGACAAACATAGGCAGCTTAGATTGATAGCCAAGGCTAAAAGTTAGGCAAAAGTGTTGCTAACTTTATGCCTAAATTATGATAGCAGATCAAACAAAAACCCAGCCTACTTTTAAAAACGTCAACAAATAGAAAAAAAGGAATACTTGAGGGCACCCGTTGTTAATCCAAGGCAAAAACCCCAATGCGTTCCGCCATGCATAATAAACTGAGCTTTACATCGTTAAGCTGTCACTCAAGACGCAGCCCGCAGTCCCAAAGTATGCAATGTTCTCACTGCCTCTGCCACGCTACCATGCTGCCACACTGCCACTCGGCTACTCTGCTAATATTTGCACGAAATTTAATGTATCAATTAAAAATTATGAAGTTTACTAATATGTAAGAGCACGTACCAGTCGCAGGATATGCTCAAGTGAAGGGAGAAGGAGAAGGAAGACGCAAGCAAGCCTTGGCATTAGCGCGCCACTTGGTATGCTATGCTTTTTTGTTATTGTATAATATAATAGCTGTGGTCCTTCGGTCTTGCTGGGTCTTTGGTCCTGGGTTCTCTGTGTGTTTACCAAAGGATATTGCCGTGCATATTGAAAAGCAACAGCGGGACGAAGGCCGCTGCGGACATAGCTTAACGTTGGCGTTGGTCAAGGCATACTACAACAGCCTGTTGGCAATTATGCTCCTGTATGAACGTGTGTGTTTGTGAGTGTGTGTGGCATTATCGTCTGTGGCAGGACTTGCATCTTAATGGAAATGGATTCAACGGCAATTAACATAAGCAAATATATACATCGGGTTCGTCCTACACAGTAGCTTCGTATATGTAACTCACTGTGTGTGACTGTGTGTGTGACTAAGTGTGTGTGGCTGTATGTGTGTATACGTGCTAGGCGTTTGTGGTTCAAGGCAGATAACTGCCTTGCCATAAGAAGCATACGTGGTCCTGCCTCTGTAATGGCGTTATCATAAGGTGGGCGGGTTCTTTGCGGTTGCTCCACCTCTACAGAGACAAACACACACACGCACACACAAACACACACACTCTCACTTGCTGTGTCGAAGAAAAATGGCTCTTTTAATTTAAATGCAAACACGTTTGGCTTGGCCTCTCTGGATTTATGTGATAATCGTTTAAGTGAAAATTTAATTGCATACTTTATGTATGGGGTTTTTATGCCAAAGATCTGATCTAAGGCTTTAGGTTTTAGCCATCCTGCCCTGCGTACAATAAAGCAAAATTTATGTAATTTTTAAGTAAGCCTCGCAAATGGACGTTCTTTTTCAGTCTCTCTCTCTCTATCTATCTCTATTTCTCTGCATTCTCAGGCTTAATTGTAATGACAGCGTGCCTAAAAGTAAGCAATAAATTATTGCAAAAGTCATTTAAAGGTGTGGCTGGGCACTTAAATAATGGCCACATGAGATATGCGTTAACCTGCTTCATTTCCTACTTGCCCCCCTTCATATGGCAGGCTGAAGCTTAAGTAGCATTTAAGGCTATGCAAATATTTCAAAAAGTCTTAAGGCTCTCGCATGTCGATGCTCTGCTCCGTTTAGAAAATGTAGTATGCAAAGGTTTATGCACTACAGGAATTACTTGCAGGCAAATAGCCCGTCGGGCTCGGCGACCCAGTTTCCGTTTTATTAATATGTTTTATTAATATTTACTTAGGTCAGCCGTCAGTAGCGAACCAAAAATGCGAGATGAAAGCTAAGCTTGTTATGCTCGTACATATTGCTGTTAATAATGTTGGCACCCCTGCCAAGAGTTTCGTCCTGTTTGTTTTAATGTAGCTCGTAATTGCTTGACCAAAGGATTTTTTAATTAAAAACATTGTAAGTCGTCGCTCCGCTCCACCCCAACCCCGCTGCTACTACTCAACCTACCCGTCGCGCGTGTGCTAATAATTTTTGCGCGCTCTGTTTGTTAAAATAATGAAATTTTTATTATTAAAAAAGTGGGCAACACTCTGCTCAACCAGCGAAAACATTGCTAATATTTGCTTAGCAATGGGGCCACCTAAAAATGCTCGGCATTATTATTTTGTAATGTTATCCATAAAGCAAACAGTCGAATGAGTTAATGAGTGTGCTGCTTCAAATTAGTTTCATAATCAGCAGTTTACTCTGGACGGTGTATACTTATGTGAATTACCCCTTATTCTATTCATATAATTCAGAATTTAAATAGTTTAATGTTGGCGATGTTTTCCAAAATTGCTGCTTAAAAATATTCATACAACCTTTCAAACTCCTTCATTATTATTCTAGCATAAGTGAAGTTATCTAAATTACCTTTTGATAAAGATAAACATTCGACTTTTCAATAATATTGCTTCCCAAACTTAAAGTTTAAAACCAATTGGTAACACTCATAATTGCAATTTGGTTAATGCTTTTTTTCTTTTCGATTAGCTGCTGTCGGCGCATTAAATTAATTTACATATTATTCATTGACTCACTCTCTATCTCTCTCTCTATCTTTATCTATCTCTGTCTGACTCTTTCTCTTTCTCCGGGCAATCAATTTGTTAACCCTTTGATGGCCAATAATGTCTGGACATGAACACAGCTGCTCAATTGGGCCCAAATGGCTGGCCAATAAATTATGGCCCAACGCCTGCGCCTAGGCTTTAAAAAAAAAAAAAGAGAAACTTAACATAATTTTTGCAACTAATCCCGCGGTCAGTTCAGGCTACTCTGCCGACTGCCGCATTAATATTTATATAAGCAAATTTAATGGCAAAATAATGGAGCTGCCAGGTAGGGGGCAGAGGCGAGTTGGTGGGGACAATTGTTGTGACAGCGGCAGTCGAATGCAGCAGCAGACAAATGTCGCACAAATTAAAATCAAACGCTAAGCTGGGGCTTAATTTAATTATACAAAAATAAAATGTCAGTTACTCAATTAAATTTTAATACAATACAATTTGACCCAGGGGTGTTGTTGTCCCACTCCCACGTCCATTGTCCTGTAGCTGAGCTAAACTAACATTGGTCCTGGCCAACTCTATGGTACAGCAGAAGGAGGAGGCGGTTAAAGGGAGAGTACGCAGTAAAAATAAATTTTCATTTGCAATTTCAATCAGCGCTAATCCTTGGCAAGCGCATGCGGCCACTGGCATCGCATCCTTCGCATCCTTCACTCTTGTCCAGGCAACCGCCTGCTGCGTGATTTTTGTAGCCTAACTGCAGGCGTCGCTGCGTAGATGGAAAAAGGAGGAGTAGGGGGTCCAACGAGGCTGGCTTAAAAGTGCAAACAAAATTAAGCACGTACGCTGTAGATCCGGGACACCGTATCCCGAGATTAAAGCTGTCCAACATCGTGAGACACAATATATCCTTATCAAGGCTCGCTGTTCAGTGCTCAATGCTCTCGGCCTCAGTCTCGGTTTTGTTCTCGGTCATCGGTCCACGTTGTCGTCCTGTGCCTGTGCCTGTGCACTGGCCTTTGTGCCCAGACAGTTGTTTGCGACAATAATTCTCAATTTAAAGTGGCCCCAGCAACAGAGACACATAAATGAAAACATTAGAAAACGCTTCTTTTTGGCTGACCGGCTCCTGGCGCTACTACGTGGCTAAAAGCATGTTCTTGCCTTTCCCATTCCCCCATCTATCCTGGTAGCTGGTGCAACATAATCCCTTGTCGATTAAGTAAATGCCTGCGACGTTTGTTTTGGACATGAAGCAAAACCCACGATGCTGTCGAGTCGAGTCGAGTTCTGGCGAAGCACTCTCTCGAATGGACAGCTACAGTTCATGGGGATTAAAAGATTTTGTGTTAAAATTTTTCGTTATTTGTTGCATACTTTGCGACGCCGCCTCTTATCGCCTGGGACGCAGTCAGTTACAGTGCTCTGCTCAAGACAATGACAACAACAACAATAACAAAAGAAAAACAAGAGCAAGAGCAACAACTTTTGACAGTCATCAAGTTTTTCGCGCTGTAGTTGTTACCAAAAATGAAAATTGAAAGCAGACTCGTTTACCTTCGCCCGCTTCCCACCTACATTCCATTCGCTTAGCCTCCTTTTCGCAGAAATATATACATGCTATGTTAAATATTATACATGCTCGAATTTTACATTTTGAAACAGTCGCGTTTTGACAGCTGTCAGTTTTTGTGGCTGCCGCCTCATGAAATATTTATGGCATGCAAAAATGCGTAATACGGCAAGTAATTGTAATTTCTATTCAAGTTGTTCCCTATATTATTTTCGAATAAGGTGCTTTTGCAAATTGCACGAAAAATTCGTTGGTTTTTGTGGAGATTTCGTTAAAGTGCTTTTTTTAAGCTAAAAGCAATATAGGAAACCAAATGGAATGTTTTTTAATCTTCATTGACTTCATTCGAAACCAAAACTCATATATTTTTCACTTGTTTTTCTATAGAAGTTTTCTGGAACACATTTCAATTACTTCAGATGTAGATATCCAACATATATAGCAGATTTCTGAGTGCTTTCAACTTAATGTTGAGTGTTTTTAACTTCCTAGTCTCCCTATCAGTCTTTCCCGTTCTGATTGTTTGTAATTTATACTCTGGTATTACTAATTTTAAGTAATTTCCTTAATGTCCTTTTTTGGTATCTATGCCTCGCATATACTGGCATAACAAGGAAATGAGCCAAGCTGAAATAACAAGCTGAGCCCCAGGCGCTGATAGTTGCTTTACATGGACGTTCCCATAGCACTGCTCTGCTTGTTGTTCCACTTGTTCTTGTTGTTCTTCAATGATGTAGTTGTTGTTCTTGTTGTTGTTATTGTTGTTGTTGGAACCCTAAAAGTATGCTGTGCCTGGTTTGGCACAGCGTATGTTTGATAAAAGTTCAAACCCTGAACTTTGCGCATGTTTAAACAACGCAAACGCAAAAATGCTGCTGGCTATTTTAGTTGCAGTAGTCTCCTCTAACCTTCCACGCCCCCTACGAACCACTCCATGCTCCCCACTTAGTTTAAGACCCCCCCTTCTCAGTTCATTGTTGTTTGGCAAAAGTTTGCAAGCGGCTCATGTGTGTGTGTGTATGTGTCGAATGTGTTTGTGTGTGTATGTATGTGCTTACGGTAAATGTTTCTATAGAGTTTTGGGGCGCAGACACTGACCCCCCAAAATTTAATCTCTTAAAAAGTGTCTAGGCTATGCCCAGCGCATCCTTTTGCTATTGTTGTTGCTATAGCTATAGTTGTTGTTGCTGATACGGAAATATTGTTTGTGACGCACTTTTGGCACTAATGTCTACCGACTTCCGTCTATAGTTTTTTAGTTGTTGTTGTTGTTGCCCGGAGTAGCAGCAGCAGCAGCAACGCCGCCTTAATGCTTTTTAGCAGCTTTTGCTTTTAGTGCGCTGGGGCTTTAGGCTAGGCAACTTGATTACAGTTGATAGTTTTTGGACTGTTGTTGTTATTTCTTATTTTTGGGACTAAGTTGAAAGTCAAAAATGTTTTTGGACGCAAACAGTTTGGATACAAAGTTACTGCGATAGTGCAAAGCTTTGTGCATAGACTTTAATTGCATTGGATATTGTCAAATTGAGGCTGCGGTTTGATGTTTTTAATGACTTTAACTTTATTTGCATATTGTTTTTCAATTTTAAAAGCTTTAAGGACAATATATGAATCTTGAAAGAAAACAAAGATTAGATTAAGGCTTTCAGCTTTGAATGGAGCTACTCAATAATAAGAGTTTCAAGTTTAATTGCAACTTTAAGTAAATATCATTGCATTATAATGCTTAATTCAACTCGAAGCATACTCTTGCTTAGTTTTTGAAGCAGTTTCAGTACAACTTACTACCGCTATTTAGTTTTAATTTGCATTACTCATACGAGCGAATGCCGCGTGCTTTTGTCTTAATGCTAAACACACACACACACACAGAGGCACACACAGAGACACTTTTTAATTTATATTGCACTTAGAACTTTGCACATAAATTTCACGGCTATTTTGCATACTTGCTGCTAGCTGGCGCCCAATAAATTCGCTCGATGTATTCTCTTTCTGTTAATAACATCATTTTGGGACAAATTTCTGCTGCTGTGGACCAATGCTAATGACATTGCCCAAACATTTCCGTAAGTCGTTATCACAAATGCAAAGTCATTATTATAATGCCAAGTATACCCCAGAGAGAGAGAGAGATATAGATAGAGAATGGGGGTAAGAGAGATTTTTGGAAGACGTACTAAGCACATCATCTGTTTAAAAAGTTGACATAAATACAATTATAGATTTGAGCGCGGGTGCTGTGAAAATGAAGATGAAAGTAATAAAATTGAACAAAAATTGATGTCAACTTTCGGTGAGCTCAGCAAGAGAGCCAAAAAAATATAAGAAAAGAAGAATATTACCCAAAACTTGAAGACGTCGGCGACGTTGGCGGCGACTACGAAGCGGAAATGCCGCCATTAGAAAGAAAGAAAACTGCTGCGCCATTGAGAATTGAACTGCGGGCTTTCAACTTGGCCCACAAGGGCAGAAGACTGTAAGTTTGGGTCTGGGGGGGGGGGGGGGGAGTTAGGTGTGGGGCGTAAATGACAAACAAACAAGCGACGTCCTCGTCCTCGTCGTCGTCCTGGCGCAGATAAAAAGAATTGTCAAAGCGCCTTAAAAGTATGCAATGCCAGCAAAGTAAGCTGCAAAATCGACAAGTACTATGCTGACAGGCAATTGCTACAATTGTTGTTGTTGTTGTCGTTGTTGCTGCTGCTTTTGCTGTTATTGTAATAAAAATATCGATTCGGCATTCTGACTGCTAGGTAGTATAAAAATGGGCATGGACAAGAAAGTCCTGCCGAATGCCGAATGCTGCCTTGTCATCGCTGCCGCAGCCGACAGTCGCCGGAATTCGTTAATAAAATTTTATTGAAATTGTAGACAAGCGGCGAAAAACCGACGACGACGTGCAAAACAAAAAAAAAAACACACACACAAAATACGCCAAAAAGGAAACGGGCCAAAGGCAAAGCCCAAGCCAAAATCGAAGTCGCGGCCAGAAAGAAAAGCAATTGTCATCATTGGCACGTAAACGTGGCCAAAGACGTAGACGTAGCCAGGAGGAAGCAGGCGACCGGAAAAAGGCTGGCCCTTAAAGTTGAAGTGTTTTTGGTGCACGATAAAAATCTAAAGCAGCCTTCAAGGCGTACCAAACGAATAACAACAAACGAATAAAGCCAACCAAATACAAAGAACAAAAAAGGGTTTCTGCATAGTTGGGCTATGCTTTAAAAGCATGTGAAATACCTGCGGGAGTAGTTGCCACAAAATATGCAGCACTATTAACTTAAAAGCAATGCCACAAAAGCCAGCCCAGCACAGCACAGCTGACAGCGCCTCAAGGTATGCAACAGCAGCCGAAGAAGTAACAGCAGCAGCAGCAGCAGCAGCAGCAGAACAAACAACTAAACAAACTTGACAAGCAGCGCAGAGACAACGCGGCAAAACTTTGTCCCAAAAAAATAACAAAAACCCAAATTGACAACATTTTTTGGTAGCCTGACGAAGAGAAGTGAAAACAAGGACTAAAAGGAAGAAAATTTCAACTATAAATAAAATGTTTATGCTTGGCCCGGAAACGATATCAAAGCAGCGTGTTCTTACTTGCGAGTTATTTTGCAAAGTATTTTAAAGATTGAAATGTTTTCAATTTATCTAAGCTTCAAACAAACGAGGCAATTGTAGTTCAAATAAAGCTCTGTTTAGGCGTACTTCTCTAAGAATTGATTGCATAATTTCAAGCATGATAAGGATCGAAATGATAAGGTAAAGTCTTCCGCCTAACAGTATGTTAAGCATAGAGTTTAGTAAGGTGCCTGAACAAGGCTAGAATTCTGAACAACAACAACAACAAAATCGAAAACTATTTTAGTTTTAAGTAAACATGTGCCTTTTTTCGGCTACAGTAAGTTATATAAATTTGATTTTTGGCGCAATTCGAACTACTCAGACTGCACGTAAGGCTATAACAGATTATATCTTTCAAGTTTTCTGACATATTTAATATTTTTGAAGGAAGTAGAGGGGGCAGCAAATCACGTCAGTATTCAATTTCTGGCCAGTTCGTGCGCCTCATTAAAGTTTATGCCCAGACGTTGTCTGCATTCCGCAACCGAATTGAAGTTTGTTCATCATTTGCTACTGCTCCTGGCTACTCAGCTCCTGGCTGCTGCTATTGCTGCTGCTGCTACTTCTACTGCAGATGCAGATGCAGTTTTCTGGAGGCACTGGAACGTGCCCATACATTGATGATGCGTCCGCCATTTGCAGTGTGCGCCGCCGCTCGATTCAATAAGGTTTGGGTTTATGCAAACAGACGTGCATTAAATTAAGTAGCCGCCGCATTGGACGCCACTTGCAGTTTGCAGCTTCAAGCACGTAGACAACAACCGAAACCAAAAAAAAAAAAAAAAACAAAAAAACAGAATTACAACAAAATGCAAAAGACAATGAACGTAGCAGCAGCTGCTGAAGCGAGCATCCGACAATGTTGTCAAAGAAGAAAGAAAGAGGGGAACTGTAGGTAAGCAGCTGCTTGGATTGGTTGTGCCAATGTTTGGCCTTAAGCAAGTCTATTAAAATTGTTTATAACGTGCTGTTTGGCAAGTTGGTTGGCAAGACAAGACAAGTTGAAGTGGTGGCAACAAATTGCAGCACAGCTGCAACCATTTTTATATTGCATACTTTTTCGTCTGCCGCACGCGACATGTCCATGTCATTTTTAATGATGCACGCAGCGCGTCGCTTCCTACACAAAAAGCCGGAAGTTTTGCGCTTTTAGCTGCCCCTGACTTTTTTATGAGCCGCGTCCAGCAGAGGAAGAGAGTGGCATTACGATGTGACTTTTATGTGGCTAGGAAATGTGCGATTTTTACTTTGCACAAAAAGACAGTTTCTCACAAGTTTTTAATAAGCATCTTGGTAAGTTGGCGCGACTTGGCTTAAATTTCCGGTGACTAAAACATGAATTTATGTTCCCAGTTAGCACCGCAAAGTATGCGTTGAAGAGCGCTGGGCTGCGCTGAGCTGAGCGCCAGTGGCTTCAGTTTTGGCTTAAACGAAACGTGATGTCAATAGCAAACAGTTGGGCAAAGGTAGCAAAGCAGCAGCAAGCCAAGGTATCGCAACCTAAAAGTATACTATGCTTATTTATATACCAATACACACTCACCAAAAAGTGTAAGGTGTGTATGTACTATGTGTGTGTGTGTGTTTGTGTGTGCTGGTTTGATTGCGTTTTGCCAGCGTCGTGCCAATTTCACTGTCAAGATATTGAAGCAAGAAAATTAGTTTACCGAAAAAGTGGCTTTGGGCATGAGCGCATGGGGCAGCAAAGGGAGGGAGAAGGGAGGAATACACAGAGTATACATGGCAGAGGCGCCTGTCTGCAGGCAATGCCAGAAAATTGTATGTGGCAGGCGGCGCTGTTTGAATTTGTGCCGCTGAAGCAAAATTGAAATTGATGGCAGGCTGAGCGAGAGAATCTCAACGCTCCCAAATCAATATATCGAGAGGGGGTTGCAACTTGCAAGGTACGAGTAAATTGGCCCCTGTGCATCTGTCTAATATGCTAAACATCACTGATTTAGTGGTGGTAATGGTAATTCCGGTGGTTGCTCCATTTCGCCCTGGGTGCCACAATGCCAAAAGATTTATGTACTGTGTATTGAGTGCTGTGTAGCAAGTAGCATATGCTAAGGCGCCCAGGAATGTGTTAAGCAGGAACAAATGAGTTGTGAAAATAAAAGTAGCTCAAAGCAAGCAAACGATTAATTTTTTATTAAATTAATTAATAGCTAAGTATATAATATAGAAGAAGCTTAGACCATTTGAAAAAGTATATAGCTACAAATAAAAATTTGTAAGCAAATTGAACATATATGTTATAAATCTAAAATATAAGCCCTGTTTTGCATTCCAGTTTCGAATCAATTTTACAGATATATGTTCAGCATACTATCAGGAGCCCATTCAAATTAAATGAACATAGAAAAAATCTATGCTTCTTAATTTTATCGTCCTCCAAAGAGAATGCTACATTTTTTCTGTAAAAGTGTTTCGAAAGTGGAATTCGGAACAGGCCGATATATCTTATTTCCATTCAAATGAAAAAAAAGGTTTTAAGGTTCACAAAAACAATATTTTTAGAATTACTAGCACAAATATCACTGAACTGAGTTCAATTCTAATTGAATTTCAATTAAACACTTTGTTAAAGAAATGCAACCAGTTACTAAAAAGCTTTATGTAAAATAACTCACGACACCTCAAAAGTATGCAACGAAAAGTGTTGTCAAGCTACGCTCATTATGCTACACAAATATAAATACAAATACAAATACCAATACAAACACAAACAGAAAGTAACATATGCTGCATAAGGCAAACGAAATGCTACACAGCGATGATCATCAAAGTTATTCTCCAGCTGCCAAAACGCGCATTTAAATTTCAAATTAATTTCCCATCGTCATGTGTAAAAAACAAATCTGCAAGCTGACACACATACAAATACAGACTGAGACAACGTTTGCAGGGCAATAAAAGCAGCAGACGCTGAGAAAAAGATGTGAAAAATGGCAATGCGAAACGTAAATACGATGTGGAGGAGTCGAGTCCAAAATGATATGCGCTTCGGCATAACCTGTTTTCGCAGTCATTTTAGCCAAGTTGCGTCTCAAAACGAGCAGCGACAGTGCCGTAAAATATGCAAAAGAAACAAATATTGGTGCTCGTTTTTTTCTTTTATACCCAGTTTTGAGTACTATGTTAAAATGGGTATAATAAAGATGGAAGAAGAGTCTGAAAACCCAAGTTAATATAGTCGTGTCTGCGAGCATCTGTCTGAACGCATCAATTCTAGGCATTGTTGGAGTTAAAGCTATGAAATTTGATATGCAAGTTTGTTTTTTATAAACAAAAAAAAAGCATACAGGCCAGTTCCGAATTTCACTTCCGAATCAATTCCATTAAAACTAGTGCAGCATACTTGTATCGAAAATATATTGAAGTAATTCTTCTATGCTCTAAAAAGTATGCTACAGTTTTTTCTATGAAAACGATTGGAAAGTGGAATTCGAAATAGGCCTGATTATTCAATTTAGTATGACTAACGTGCTACAGGGTATCTTATAGTTAAGCACTCTTTGTGTAGCACACAATACATTTGTTTCTCATTGTTTTTGTTGCGGCTCATGGCTGAATTGGCGCAACATATGCCAAGCGCCGAATGTTATGCTACACTTTTTTTCTGTTGCTGTTGTTTCTCGCTGCTTTGTTTTCAGCTTTCGCATCAATTATGCTTTTATTTATATAACAATTTCGCTGCTGCTGCTGCTGCTGTTGGCCGTTGCGTCGTCTGGCAAAGCGTTCAATTTTCGTCAGACGAGTGAAACGACGCATCGCTTAATGTGACTTGACAAAAATGGCGTCCAATATGGCGCAAGTGGGTGAGTGGGTGGTTGGGAGTGAGCACCCCATGCTGCCTGGCTTCACGCTTGAGCGGCGCACACATCTCTCGCCAAGGACTCGCACCTTGGCAAGCCAAGATGACGACCAGAAGACGCCCGGACTCAGCTTTTCTATTTTAATTCACACGCCATTGTTTGCTTGTTGTTGTTGGCTGCTGTTGTTGCTGTCGCTATTGTTGTTGTTTCTCAACGCCTAAAAGTAGACGAAGTTGAATTTCTAATGTGCAGCAGCTGCGAACAATGGAAAAACCAAGAGAAAACTCGCAACGTGGCTGTTGCCTGCCTGATTGTGTTTTGGCCCTGTCGTTCTTGTTATCGTTGTTGTTATTGTTGTTGTTAGTTGTGTTGTGTTTCTTTTCTCTTGATGCTCTCTAAAGCATACTTATGTGCGCGTTTAAGCAATTTTTAAATCGCTGTAGTCAAAACAAGTAACGCTTTATATGCGATAGCATTTTAAAGAGTTTTCCATTTACTGAAGCATCGCTTAAGGGAAACTTAAGCGAGTCAATTTACAGTATTTGTTGCATATTTGAGAGTTAAAGTTGATGTTCAGATCGATAATAGAAGGAAAATTATGAAATAAACTGCATTCAGCTATAGAGATTTAACATTTTCAACTCTTTCAATCAAATTTTTCAACCGAACTTGATCAAAATTCAATTCAAGTCCAATTAACCAAGACATAACTTTCAACGAGTCAGGACTTTGTTATTTAAAATTATCATACAAATCAAACTATTTTATCTACAACTAAATTTGATTTGATTAATCATTTGTTTATGTTGAACAAAGTCTGCTTTTTTAGTGTATTTCAAGGCTAATTAAACTTTTCCACTTTGTAAGCCATATCCAAGCTTATTAGCTCTGAATAATCAGAGCAAAGTTCTGAACTGCGTTTGATCTGCTTTGAAGCATACTCGCATTTCCTGGCACTTAGCTGGGGTTAACTTAAAACTTGGCATACTTTTTAAGAGAATGTCAAGTTTGTATTTTTTCTTTTTGTGCGTTCTTTTTTTTTGTGATATCAAAGCAAACAGTTAGTGTGTTGACTTTCAACCAGCTGTCCTATGCAAATTTTCTAAGCAGAAGTCAACCCATTTTGCTGCTGACCCACCCAAAAATTACTTTGCAACACAAACAATTTCGAACTGCGCAGGAAATCCTACAGCAACAACAAACAAAAAAAGAAGAAAGATGAAAACAAAAAAATGCTAATTGCCTAATTTATTCTGCGTTGAAGTGTAGTCCAATGTGCGGGCATTTCGTTCTATGTTTTTGTGTCACTTTTGCTGTAATTTAAAATATATTTATTTATGTATTTGGCAGCAGCAAATTCCACCCCCTCTCAAACAACTTCCCTTGCCAACACTATTTGCTTGGATTGCTTTGCATCAGCTGCTGCTGCTGCTGGCCATTTTTGCTTTTGCTGGGCGCTTTTGCGCTTCGCCAATCAAAAGCATTTAGAGAGCAGCTTTAATGCATGCGCGCGCTTTCATTAACAAGCAGCCACGACCACGACCACGCCCACGCCCATGCCCACGCCCGCAGCCCACATTGCCCATTCTTCTAAGCCGCATTTACACACAACACACAACACACATAACACATACACACTCTCAGGAATAAATATACACCTAGAGGGCGAAAAAAAAAAATCGCGTCAGCGGCTTATGCAAATGTGTGGAAAAAAGCGAATGTTGTGTTGAGTGAATACGAAATTATTGTTTACAGCTGTAAACTTTTTAATACACTACATTTTAAAATGGAGTCTATATATAAACAGTCTTGTCTTGATTCATTGTAAGTGAAGCAACAAATGCTACCCATCTTGAAGAAAACTCAAAAAAGCTCGAATCATGCTTTAGTTATGGTTTCTATTAAGGAAAAATCACAAACAACTTTTGATCGAAAACTTTGATATCGGTTTGTTTTTGAATTTATTTTCACGTTGTTAAAGGAATTTTCAACCAATTTTAGAATAAATTGTATTCCAGCAGCTAAAATCAAAACTATAAAGGCCGAATATTCCGAATAAGTTGTTTGGAAACAGAAATGGAAAAAGTTATAATATGTCATCGAACTTAATAAGAGTATTTAAAATTCGACTGTGTTTTGTGTTTTATTTGGTTGTTGTATGGGAAGGCAGGATTCTATTTAGAAAACGTTTGCAAACCGCACTAAAAGCGACTTATAACATGTTGAGTGCCAGAGGATTAACAACAAACTCAATGCATGGGTGAGCAAAATAGAAAGTGTCCAGTTTTGCCCAGCTCTCAGCCCAGATCTGAATCTCTTCGAGCAGATCTCATACACACATACACACTCTCGGCCCACTGACACTGACTGTAAATTCCTTTTTAATGAGTGCTGGTTGCCCACGTTTGGCCGAAACGAGCGTGGGGCGTGGCGACTATAAGCTGCTTAAGGTTTGGCGTAATCAAAAATTTTTTAAAAGCTTTTTGTGGTACATTAACATGAAAGCCAAGCCGCCTGTCCGACAAGTTCCAGGCAGCGAACAGATGAGAGATGATAGACACAGCATGGGAAAGAAAGTTACCAAAAATACAAAAAAAAAAAAAAAAAAAACTTTGTAAAGCTTGAAATTAACTTGCGGTTTGTCTGCTGCTGCTGCGTCTCCATCTCCGCTGCCTCATCTGCTGTTGTGGCAACTTTGACGCCTGCAGGTAGGCAATCAATTTTTTTTGTTCACTTGCTCTTGTTGTTGTTGTTGTTGCAGTTAGTAATTTGGCTCTGGCCCGGTGTATAATTAATATATGCAGGAGCAAAAGTGTAGCATACTTTTGTGCAAGCTACTAAAAATTTTATACAACAGCTGCCGCCTCGTTTTGCGCTAATTACCTGGCTACCAGGACCAGAGAGTCGTAATGCCAAATTGCAATTACAACTGCCAACTTGCCAGCCACACCGCCCCGTACGCCCTCCGTCCATCCCCATGCCTAACTGACATTAAAATGCTTAATGTGCAGGCAGGCAGGTATAAAGAAAGAAAAAAATTACGCGCTCTTAAAATTAAAAGAAAAAATTGCAGAAAAAAAATAAGCAGAAATT
Source organism: Hirtodrosophila cameraria (assembly GCA_949708635.1). Classification (NCBI taxonomy): domain Eukaryota; kingdom Metazoa; phylum Arthropoda; class Insecta; order Diptera; family Drosophilidae; genus Hirtodrosophila; species Hirtodrosophila cameraria. The sequence goes on along the minus strand of OX453091.1, from coordinate 5,643,987 downwards.
GCTGTACTCATTTTCTTCCCCATCCCTCCCTCTCACTCTCTCTTCACACACTCTGCGTTTTTCACGCTAGCTAGCAATTTGCCATAGTCGGCTTTTGGGGGCGTTCTTGCTACTCCTGGCTACTTCTGGCTGCTGCTGCTGCTGCTCATCTTAAAAATTGGCCAGGTGAAAAATTGCAGCTGTCGTTGTTAGTTCTGACGTTAAAGTGGGCCTGAACCTGAACCTGGGCCTGGGGCGTGGCAGGTCAGACATGGCAGCGGCCATGTAACGCCCCCGGTTAGCCAGGCCAGGTATACAGGATAATTCAGAGTGAAGTGCAGTTGGTTGAAAGGCATGCAGCGGTGCATGGCTGTGTGACCATGCCAGCTCAAAAAGTGTTGCATAATTTGAAGCGTCCTTAATCAGAGCTAGAGCAAATTTATGCTTCAAACGTATGCTTTCGGGCGCTTTTTTCGTACAAAAAATAAACAGTCAAGCAATAAATAAAATACTGGCATAATTTTAGAAAAACACATTTCAAGAGATTTCCGAGTTTCATAAGCTGTTTGTGTAAAACACACACAGAGCAACACACCTCGGGCAATGCTTTGATTTTTCAATGTGTATTGGCTGCAATCAGCTGTAAAATGTGACAATCTACAAAAAATTGAAATTGACCTAAGCTGGGGCCAAATGTTTGCCTGATTTGCATTGGATTTGTATTTTGTATTTGGGTTTGAGTTTTGAGTGTTTTGCTTTATTTGGTTTGGTTTTCATAGTTGCGCCTCACTTGCGGCTATGTTTTTGAAGTTTTTACTCAAATATACATATATTTGCAAAAACAGTGGCGCCTGATCAAAGGGGACACCGTGCATATTGCCTCACTTCGCTTGTTACAACAACTTGTGTGTGTTATTGTAAAAATGTGTTTGGCCTGCGGCATGTTGCATTGATTTTGCTATTCCTTTCTACAAGTACCAAGTCTGATGGCGTCAGGTGGCTGCTGAAATTACGCGACGGCACTAAACTGGCGCCATCATCATCATCAACAACCAAGAAACCAACAAGCAACATAAACATCATCATCAACTTTAACATCAAGAACTTCCGCCTAAGTAAACACATGATTTTGGCTAGGGCTTCGGATTGAGCTTGGGCAATGGCATTTGTGTAAAAACGCATCTAAATTGCAAATTAAGCAACAAATTTCATCAACAATATTTGAATTTGAATTTAAATGCGACAACGAGTTGAGTTGGGCAACTAAGAAGCGCGCAGAGAGGCGAGATATATAGTATATTTATATATATAAGTCTATAGCTTTAGCAAAGCCCGCAAACACAAACCGAAAATGTAAAATTCGTTTCGTAAAGCCAGCAGCAATCTGAGTGGTAAATAAAGCATCAGCCGGGATACGAAGGATGAAGGATGAAGCAGGCACAGGCAGGCAGGCAGGCAGGAGCATACTCGCAGGACTCGCACTCTCGTAGAGAGAGTTGACTTGGAAACGAACCGTTCGCTGCACTGATGTAAACACCGAAAATACAACAATGGCAACCATTTCAGTTTGCTTTACTGCGCCTCTGCTCTATCCATACCGCTGTACCCGCTCGTTGCCTGGTTTTGTGTATTTGCTTGTGTTGTTTGTCAAAAGAAGCAATTTACGTGCAAAATAACTCAAGTGTCATGCAAATTTCATTTATTTTCGCACAAGAAAAAATAATTCCCGCACCGCGACGAGGCCAGAGAGAAGCAACGTTGTCATAGAACATACTACATCATCTATATACATACAGACATACTATATACACCATATAACTGGTATTTTCTTACAAATTTCCGTATAATGAAGTCACTCGTCGGCACAAAATCGTTGCACAAAGAAAACCTTCAGCAAGCTTTCTTTGGCTGTCAAACCATTTGGCACTGCGATTTGTACATAAGAATACTTATTTTTAGGTTTTACATTTCTATTCTTTTTTATAAGAAAATTAGAGCAGAGTGCGCTCTTGATTTTCCATTCAAGTGCCACACAAGTGAAATATAATAATATAATTTCTGCTTGCTATTTAATTTAATTTAATTCTTATTTATTTATAAAACGGCAGGCAAACAAAAGTTTTTTTGAGTTTGAGGGCCTTGCCACTTGTAGCTTAAATGAAGTTTGTTAAGAACTTTGCCCAAAACAACAACAACAACAAGCAGGCAGAGCATTAAGTACTTCAGGTTGAAAATTTCATTAGTTTCGCATTATTTGCACACAAGTGGTAAATGATAAAAAAGAAAACAACTTGTAAGAAACTTGAATAAAAATAAACGAAATAAATGCTACAAAATATTTACAAACTTGGCCAAGAAACACAAAGCCTCGTGGAAATTGACGTTCCGAACAGAACTTTAACTTAAATACAAATCAACTTCAATTATAATTCAAATTCAATTCTTGTTTCGTTTGGAAACACGTCTGTTTAATAGGAATTATGTGAGCGTAATGTTGTTGATATTTGGACAGATCAAAAGTATTATCATTGTTCTTGGAAATGCAAGCAATATTTTCTGTACTTTATAATTATTTTTAATTATAATTATAATTATTTTAAATTATATCATTTCTAAACAATTAACGTTAAAATGCACTTACCGGCATAGTTTGGCTTCCGTGTAAATTGGTTATTGCAGATTGAGCCTCCTGTTGCGAACCGAATTTAACGAAAGCACAGCCTGAAAATAAAAAAAAAATAAAAAACGTATTACTATCGGTGTTTATTTGTGCTGAAATTGAGATTTTCCTTTGTGATTTGCTATGGAATTAAGCCTAATACAAGTTTATAAGAAAATATCAAAAATACCTTAAATTATTGGCTTTTAAATACACAACAGTCGGTTGAATAAGACCCCATTCATATAAATATATAAAAGAATTGTTCAAAGTATGACGAGAGTCATGTAAAAATGTTTCAGAATGTTACCAGCTCAACATGTGTGCGCAGCATTTAAATAAAATTTTAAGTGCAATTAAAAAACATTTTTGCAAACATATAAGAATCGTATGAAAACCAACATGGAACAAGGAGTGGGAGCAGGAGTAGGAGCAGGAGCAGCAGCGCAAGCAACAGCAGGAGCCGAATCTGAGCATTGGCAATCCAAGCATCAACATCAGCGCCCATCAGGGCCCATTATATAAAAATAATAGTCGGCCGGACGGTGAATGTAAAATTCAAACCAACAACAAAAAAATACATTGCACTTGGCGCTCATTATTTTGTAATTTGTGCGCCAGCTGTTTGGTGGGCGGTACGTACAAATGGGGGCGTGGTTCTGTGAGAGCTCTGGCGCCTCAAATGACGCGCTTCACGAGCATAATTATTAAAAATCATTTATGCTAATTTAATATACAGGCAATAACCACAAAAATGTACAAAAAAAATGGGGGAAAAAATAAAGCAGCAAATGAGTTTTAAGTTTTATACAAGTTTTCTGCTCGGTCGAATGCGTGCAATTTTAAAGTAGTATTCGTAAACTTAAAGCAAGGAATAAAGCAACTAATTTTTGTGAAACTGAAACATCTATTTTTTCTGAGAATAAAAAATGTGCTAAGTCTAAAATATTAGAAAAATTTAACTTAAACTTTCTTGTTTCATTATTTGATATTCATTTTTGAAATTTCATTATTTTGAAAAAAAATGTTTATTATTCTAAATTTTACAAATAAATTGTCTACATTTTTGTGAAAATTAAAAATTATATTAGTTCTGAAAATTAAAAATGTGGCGAATCTAAAATATTCCAAAAATTTAATTACAAATTTCTTAGTTATTATTCTAAAATTTACAAATAAATTACCTATATTAAATTTAGTTTCGTCATGTGTTTCTCAGTAGCTCTGCATTTCTTATATAAATATAAGCATAATATAATATGCATAACTATTCAAAAATTGTTTTAAATAAATAAATCATGTAATTCATTTCATATGTAAATAATTAAGAACTCATATTCGTTGTATTTTATATAAATTGTTGCTATTTTAAACTTTAAACACACTTGAAACTCCACTCGGACATTGTGTACACTTCGAAGAAGCCCCCAACCTGCAAGAAATTAATTAAGGCCTTTGGAGTGGACCTCGAAACGAGGCTGAGCTTAACCTTTGTTCGACTGTTGTTCTTTGGGCGACAACAACAACAACGACAACAGCAACAATGTTGAAAATTAAGACCCTCAAACAGAGGAAACAGAAACAAAAAAAAAAAAAAAAAAAAAAAAAAAACAAAAATAAACAAACAAACAAAAAGGTACATCCCCCCAATGCCCCCTTCACCGCAAACGGCGGCGTCTAAATTGCGGCTCCGGCTGTTGCTGCCTTTGTAGTTGCCGCTGCCGCTGCTAATGCTCTCTAGAAAGGGACATGATGGGGCATGTGGCGTGGCATGTGGCAAGCAGTGAGAGAGCGCGCTACAAATCCCGCCTAAAACCATGCAACATGCGAGCTGACAAGCCGTAAGGCAGACAGGCGCAAATTTCGCGTGCAAACAGGAACAGGATTTTTGTTCTTATTTATTTTTTTTATATTTTTTGTTCGTTTTGTGTTACAAATGTACAAAATATAAAGTGTAAAAAATTCAAGTGGATTTTTGTTTTTTAGTCGCTCTTTTGTAACTGTGTGTGTCTCTATGTGTGTGTGTGTGTGTTTGTTGAAGTGACAACAAAATCCTGCTCCACACAGACAACAGTTGGACAATTCCACAGGCGCAGGCAGTTGGCAGCTGGAAGGAGGGGGGGAGGAGTGAAAATCAGCGTTGCTAAACAATAAAAAATAAAATATTTTGTTGCCTGTTAATCCACAACAGAGCAGCGACGCAGAGAAAGAGATCAACAGAGTGAACAACAAAAAATGTTGAAACCAAAGCAATTGCTAAGCATTTTTGTAAACTTAAATCAAAGTTGATTTTGTGTGCGTTTTTTGTGTCCTTTTTTTTGATTTGTGCTGCTTTTGTTTGTAATTTTTGTGTTGGTTGCTGCTTTCTTTTTGTTACTTTTTATTTTGTTGATGTGAAATTTATTTTTCTTGGCATAACTTGCAAAAAGAAAAATATTTGCCTAGGCAGCTGTAGCCATCCTTAAACACCTTTTATAATTGTCATTGTTTTAAACTTCAAAATTATAAAAAGGTTACATTTCAAAGAATTTTTTATAATAACCAGGGTATTAATTTACTTGCTTTGTTTTCAAGCAGCAGCTTTAAAAGCATATACAAGTTTCTATCTATTTTTATAAAAATAACTTTGCCTAAGACACACGTACTTTTGGAATCATTGAACTATATGCTTTCAACTTTCTAATTGATTAGCCATCAACTAAAGTACATTCCCATTCATTACACTTAAGGAAGTATCAGAAAAAACTATAGTCATTGGGTATTCAACATTCAACTAACTAATTTGTATGCCTTTTGAGCAGAAGAACGACACGAACTTCAATTAGCCAGACTTTTTCCAGACATTTTTGATTATTTACCTAAGGCAGAAGAACGTCATTTGTCTTGGCTGACGCACTAACTCACATTAAGGCTAATTTGTCGAACTCCAAGTCATTATAATAATTAAAAGTAAATTAAGCTGGCAAAGAGGTAAGACAAACGACGACGGGACAAAGTCCAAGCTAAGAGTCAACTTTTGCTTTGATATAAAGACATTGAATTTAATTTACATACAAATCAAGGACTGCACCGGACACTTGTTACAATTAGGCATCCACAACCAGAACACAGGATGCAGCAGATGCAGCAGCAGAAGCTGAAGCAGAAGTGTCCTTAAAGCTAACGAAGTGCACGCTTTAATTACTTAAGCGTTGACAAGTTCAAACTGCAGCGATGAGAACCCGTCGTGCTTCATAGAACTGGAACTGCAATTGGTACTAGTTTTCCTTGGCTTGGCAATTATTTGAAATTAAAATTGTGTGCACTAACGACAAGTTTATTTAGCGCCAGGTTTTTCTTATGCAACTTCCGTTGAAACGTGAAATGATGCAGCCAACTGACAGAGCCGAGTACTAAGCGAGCCTAATGACACTTTTTAATAAAATATGCTAATGATAATGCCAAAGTTGCAGGACACTCATTAAAATTACAAGTTGCAGTTACAATCTGGATAAACTTGCAAACAGCAGTCAATACTGGTTTGAAATATTTAAGAAAAAATTAACTTATTTTCGGTAGTTTGTATACCCTTTTGTCATAAAATGTGTAACGCATTGAAGAAGTTTAAGGACAGTTTATATATGATGAAAAAATTTCATAAAAATCGGATGACTATATCTTTTAGCTGCCATAGGAACGATCGGTTGAAATTAAGTTTCTGTATAAAAAACTTTTGTGCTTTTCAAAATATCTCGACCAAACTCACTTTATCCAAATTAAATCATGTTCTACACATGTTGACCAAATTTTAACAAAATCGAATCACTCGAATAGGAACAATCAGTTGAAAAATAAGTTTTCTTATGCAAATCTTTTCTGCAAGGGTATACATCTTCGGCACTATGAAGATAACATTTCTTTCTTGTTTGTTTTCAACATTTACTATATGATATTCAATTTTCGTGATCTGTTTTATATTCAAAAGAAACATATAATTATTTCAGTATTCATTCATTTCTTCATTTCATTTCTATGTAATCATTTCTATGTAAACAGAATGCCAATATAATAAGTCACTCAATAGCATCAAAAGAAAAATCATTTCCTTTTTAGCTCTAAACTAAAACCAAGTTCTTTATCTCATAGCCATATTGTATATACATATATAAATGACGACAATTTTCTTTGAGTTGCCATTGAATCACATTTCACAAGGAAAAAAATGAAAATGAAGCTGTGCGACAAACACATGTGATTATATTTATGGCAGGGATTCACCGAGCAGACCCTTAGTGACATTTGCAATACAAATTTCGCAATGCCATTAATGTATGGGCCCCCAAAAAAATAAACCGGCCATGCAATGAAAAATCGCCGCAGGTCAAACACGTAACCAAATTGTGCACAGCAGCAACAACAGCAGCAACAACAGCAGCAACAAGAGCAACAGCAGCGGCAACAGCAGGAGCAGCAGGCATCAGGAAACAAGGATAACGAGCGTGTTGAGCCCCTGACTGCTGACCATCGTCTGCTGGTCGATATGTTGTTGGGTTGGTTGGTCATTTGAGCAGAGAGAGAGCAGAAGAGTGGAGTTCTGCTCGTGTTATGGCTATGGTCATTGCCGGCTGCTTCTGCCTGCTTGCCTGCCAGCCAGCCTGCATGGGACAAGTATTTTAAAATCCAATTAAAAACGCCCTAGTGGGATTTTTCAACCGCTGCCTGCTGCATCACTGAAGCTGACAACAGCAACAACAGCAGCAGTAGCTAAGGCACCGACAGCAGCAGCAGCAGAGAGAGAGGCAGCAGCAATAGCCGAGCAACAAAGTTGCATTAAGCGCGTTCCGTTCGCAATTCGCCATTTGCCATTCGGTCGCGTTGTGGTAGTGAGTATGTGTGGAACTGCAACTGGACAGGCAACGTTGCTGAACAGGAGACTGGACTGAACTGAACTGGACTGGACTGGACTGGACAGGACACGTTGATGGTCATTGCATGTTTGGCTCCGGGGCACAAAAGCGTTGCATGAATCTTGTTAGCCAACGTTTACGCTTATTATGCGGCAGCATCAGCAGCAGCAGCCTTGACCAGTAGCCAGAAAGCAGCAACACTATCGAATTTGTTTGATGCATGTGGCTCTGCTTCAATGATGAGACCTGCCACACACATACATACATACACAAGCATATCAACTACATGCACACAAACAAGGTATTGCTATACGAGAAGGATGTCACCAGTTGTTGTTGCTGTTGCTGTTGCAATTGCAGCACTGCAAATTGCATTTGCTTCATCACACTCACAGTTGAATGCATTTTGCCATAAATGGGCAACATTTTTCGGAGCACACAACAAAATTCAAATAAACTCAACCAAACATGGCTAACATATGTGGGCAAAGAGTTAAATAATGAGATTGGCAAAAGCGAATTAGTTATTTCAACCGTTTGCTAAAATGCTGCTAATGCTAAACAAATTTCAACAGAATTGTGTTGAAAACTGCAATGTTTGTTTTCGGGTGCATCCGAAATTTGAAATAAACTTGATCTGCGTATGGTATACAGGATCCTGCATGCCAAGTTTGGTGTCTCTAGCTCTTATAGTCTCTGAGATCTGTGTGTTCATACGGACAGACGGACAGACAGACGGCTGTTGATCCTGATCAAGAATATATATAGTTTATATAGTCGGAAATGCCTCCTTCTGTCTGTTACACACATTTGCAGTACTTAATAACTCCCTTTTTCCCATTTTTAATGGGAACAGGGAGTAAAAAATCACAGGAGTGTTGAATAAAACCTGTGAATATGATATTTTTATAATTACGTAGGTAAGTAAAGCGTTTTATAATTGTATGGAACTTTATTTTTGGATTTTCTAATATTTTTCCAAATTTTAATAAAAAGTATAGAACGAAACCGTGTAAAGAACATTCAAAGTGCTATACTAACAAAAAAAAATCAAGATATAAATATAAATCTTAAGCGACTCGATTTTTCAACCGATTTTGTTTCCTACGAACAAGAGCTCATATAAAAATAGTTGCCACAAATCACTTTAAGCTCAATAGATGACGTTCAACTTTGGCCCACAAACTTTGGCCACATGTGTTCTAATGAAGTTGGGGCTGAAAAAAAAAGACGGAAACTTATCAATATGGCCAACTAGAACTGCAAATAGACTCAACTCGAAACACAAACATACCAATTTTTCAACCCCTTTTGTTTTGGATGCCAACTGAAATTGAACTCTTCTTGGCCAAGCATGAACCTTAACACTTTGCATACAAATCAAAAAGACAACAAAAACATATATACTAGTATATAAGAATCTAGCGCATAGAGAAACAAACACACGTATCTGGAATCTGCAATGGGACCATTATTCTTGATTTGAGCCATCCACAAAAAAAAATAAGAAAAACTTTCACCAGCATATAAACAAAAGGTAAAAACTTTTGTGAAAGCCTACGGAGAGCCAATGGATTTGTGCAAGGATTTGCAACTACAGTTAATAACATTTGGCATAAAAAGTAAGTTGAGCCATGTTTATAAGACTGTCCATACAAATTTACTTCATAATATATTTTATTGCCTAACGAACTGACTGACTGACTGGCTGAGTGACTAAGTGACAAAAAACGGACTGTCCACTTGAACGAAATATGCAAAATAGTTGAAATTTATGCCGTGTGTCTCACGTAATACGATACATTTTGCACTGCCCACACCTACTGCTTCCTTCTTTTGTTGTGTGTGTGTGCTGTTGCATATATTGTGGCATCCGCAGGCGAAATTAAATAAAAATCAGTGCCCAGGATATACAGAGTGAGCTCAAATTGCAATTTCATAAGCAATTTACCAGCCATACAGAGATACAGAGACACACACACACACACATACGTAAGGGAAGAGTGAGATACAAAAGTTTTTGTTTGAATGAAATTTGCCTGCGAGCCAGGACGCAACAAAAAAATACAACAACTAAAAAAAAAAAGCAAGTAGAATGAAAAGAGCAGCTGGACAAGCATTCAGAAGTGGAGTTTTGTCATTGCATTTGCCTGGCCGCAGGGTGTTCCGAAAAAGGAAAGCTGCAAATTACATTTCAACAAGCCAAAGGCAGGTTGTCTATTGTGGCTCGAACAATTTAATACTTGGCCAGAAACGCAGTGTTGACATTTTTATGGCACTCTTGAGTGCGTAACACGCAGCCTAAAAGTATTTCATGCCCTTTGGCCTTTACAGCCTCAAATGAGTGTTATGTGTGCGAGTTTGTGTGTGTGTGTGTGTGTGTGTGTGTGTGTGTGTGTGTGTGTGTGTGTGTGTGTCTGTGTGTGTGTGTGTGTGTGTGTGTAAGTGTGTGTGTGTGTGTGTGTGTGTGTGTGTGTGTGTGTGTGTGTGTGTGTGTGTGTGTGTGTGTGTGTGTGTGTGTGTGTGTGTTTGTGTGTGTGTGTGTGTGTGTGTGACACACACAATAAACACCAATTAAGAATATAACATTTTGTGTATACAGACAAACAAATGTCTCCCTGGCTGGCAAATTGAAAAGCCAAGTCGTCCTCGTCGTTGTCAGTAGCCAGAAAGCAGCAACACTATCGAATTTGTTTGATGCATGTGGCTCTGCTTCAATGATGAGACCTGCCACACACATACATACATACACAAGCATATCAACTACATGCACACAAACAAGGTATTGCTATACGAGAAGGATGTCACCAGTTGTTGTTGCTGTTGCTGTTGCAATTGCAGCACTGCAAATTGCATTTGCTTCATCACACTCACAGTTGAATGCATTTTGCCATAAATGGGCAACATTTTTCGGAGCACACAACAAAATTCAAATAAACTCAACCAAACATGGCTAACATATGTGGGCAAAGAGTTAAATAATGAGATTGGCAAAAGCGAATTAGTTATTTCAACCGTTTGCTAAAATGCTGCTAATGCTAAACAAATTTCAACAGAATTGTGTTGAAAACTGCAATGTTTGTTTTCGGGTGCATCCGAAATTTGAAATAAACTTGATCTGCGTATGGTATACAGGATCCTGCATGCCAAGTTTGGTGTCTCTAGCTCTTATAGTCTCTGAGATCTGTGTGTTCATACGGACAGACGGACAGACAGACGGCTGTTGATCCTGATCAAGAATATATATAGTTTATATAGTCGGAAATGCCTCCTTCTGTCTGTTACACACATTTGCAGTACTTAATAACTCCCTTTTTCCCATTTTTAATGGGAACAGGGAGTAAAAAATCACAGGAGTGTTGAATAAAACCTGTGAATATGATATTTTTATAATTACGTAGGTAAGTAAAGCGTTTTATAATTGTATGGAACTTTATTTTTGGATTTTCTAATATTTTTCCAAATTTTAATAAAAAGTATAGAACGAAACCGTGTAAAGAACATTCAAAGTGCTATACTAACAAAAAAAAATCAAGATATAAATATAAATCTTAAGCGACTCGATTTTTCAACCGATTTTGTTTCCTACGAACAAGAGCTCATATAAAAATAGTTGCCACAAATCACTTTAAGCTCAATAGATGACGTTCAACTTTGGCCCACAAACTTTGGTGTGTGTGTGTGTGTGACACACACAATAAACACCAATTAAGAATATAACATTTTGTGTATACAGACAAACAAATGTCTCCCTGGCTGGCAAATTGAAAAGCCAAGTCGTCCTCGTCGTTGTCTCCCTGGAGTCTTCCTGCAAGTGCTGTGCAAATAATGCACAAAAGTATGCTACAAAATACAAACAAACACAGGCGTTGGCAAAGATCTATCTGCTGCTGCCAGCTTGAAAAACCTATAACAAAAGCAAAAATATTATTGCTTTCGGGTATTTTGGCTCTTTCTCGAAAGTCATTGCCCCACCGCACCGCACCACTGCACCACCCAGCAACAACCGGCCACTTTACAGGCGTAGAGAGCACAGGACATAGTTGGAGCTGCTGCAAAACCGTAGCCGGCTTGTTATAAGGCATGTTGACAAGCCTCTTTAACAAATGACACCAACAGAAGAAGGACTCGAAGCACTCTCGAAGGACAGTCCCAGCAAACCAGTCAACCAGCCAGTTGGCCAAATAGTCATAGCCTCTCTCTCTCTCTCTCTCTCAGCCCAATTCGAAATGCTTTGTGTAACATTTGTTAAGCGTAGCCGAAAAATTTGTTGCTCTTGTTGTTTGGTTGCCAGTTGCCAGTTGCCGTCTGTTGTTTTTTGTTGTTATGTTGCTTTGTTGTTATTTACTATTTCGTTGACTTATACGTAAAAGTGTCCTTTTTGTTTGGCATTTGGATGGAGGAGGCAGTGTCGATGATGTTTTTGGGTTGAGCTTTGGGTTCCTGTTAACCCTTTTATGTCCTACTGAGCGGCATTTGAATATACGAAGCGAATGTTTATAATGCATTAAATCATCAATTTAAGATTGAAAGATAATGAAAGCAGTAAGACAAAGAGAACAAACGTAACTATAAATTGGTTATATTTCAGCTTGAGAGTTAAGCAATCTTTCTTTACTATATGAACTTCATGAGTTTTGCATTTGGAAAATGGAGTTATAAAGTTAGAAATTAAGCATAATTTTAGTTAACTAAGTAATTACTTTTGAATTGCAAGCACACAAACTCTTTGAGAAACATTTTAAAATTCATTTTCAATCCTGCTTTGCAATCATTTCAAAAACCTCAGGGCAAACCACTTTAAATGCTTTAAAGCTTAGCAATTTCACATAAACAAAGTAGAGGCAAAGGGGTAAAAAAGGCGAAAAATCAACCGCCTAAATAAACTCACACAGCAAAGATTTAAAAGCCGCTCAAACCAAAGTAATTTCAGCTTTTTCAGCCTAGGCAACAGTTTTTGCCAGCGCTCAACGCACCACAAACAAGGTAAATGCTTTTCCAACAACATCAACAACAAAATCAACTCTTGGCTGGCTGAGGGACTATATCGGGCAGGCAGGGGATGCAACCGCAACATAATAATTATGCAACAGAAACCGCAATGCATGCGGGGCAGCAGCAGCGCAGCAGCAGCAGCAGCAACAGCAGCTCCCTCTGCACGTTTTGTGATTTGGGGCCCCGGCCAGCAGGAAAATTGTTTTGCCAGGCGAAAGTGTGAACAAAAAGCTGTTGCGTGTGTTGCAACCAAACAAAATATATACATACATAAAAAAAAAGAAAATACGTACATAAAAACAACAACAAACAAGCAACGCAACAACGTCAAACCGCAAAGTCAAATGCAACTAAAGCCGCAGAGCACAGTTTTGGGGGCGCAGAGGTTTTGATAGGGTCTGGTAGAGTTCAGGGTTTGCTATAAAGCGACGCGTGTTATTAAAGCGACTTAGTGAAATTGGAAATGGCTAAGAGTTGAGGTTACGTTCGTAGACCATAAAAAAGATTTAGCTTAAAGATGGGAAAAAGTAGCTAAGAAGAAAGCTGAGAAGGTTTGAAAATAGCATACAGAATTCGATTGAGCTCAAATCATAAGTCTTTAAGCTATGCATTAAACTATCATATTGTTGGAATAACTACTATAAATACTAAATATAAATATCATTAAATAAACATGCTAATGCAATTCAGTAAATTTAATAATATTGTGCCAACTTGGCTTAGTTGAGCCTATTTGGATAAGCTAATGTGGTTAATATATATTCAATATAATAAATTTAATAATATTGAAAAATTGATATGCCAGAATTGAGCCCAGTTGGATTAGCTTTTGGCTCTGCATTCTGGCTGATATATATGCAATAGAATTTCTGCTTTCAAGTACCTACTATTTAGTACAGTTGTTGTTTTTTTTTCTGCTAAGTGTTGTACTTAGTTGGACTTGTGTATCCTTTGTCGATTTATTTGTGCACTTGTTTAGCACAAACACAACAAAAGCTGCGCAGCAAATAAAGCCGCATAACTTAATAGCGGCTCGCTTCATTTGAAGTTTATTGCTGAAAGTGGCCAGGCAATAAGAGAACGCAGCCGGACCATGGTAAGAAAAATCAATTTAGCTGGGCTTAACTTGAACATCAAAGCGTAAGGGCAAGGTAAGGGCTGGCTGAGGATGCCAGAGCCAGGACACACAGGTAAGCAGGATACGCTTTAAGCCTAATAAAGTGCGCGCCCAATAGCATGCAGCATATATTTTGTTGTCCTTTTGGTTGCTTTGCAATTTTTTGTTGTTATTTTGTTTTGTTTTATTTGAGCTCAGGTAGAGAGGCTAATTGTATTGCGTAACGGAATTTGATTGCATGGATTTGTATGATTGAAAAGGGCAGCAGCAGCCCCAAAGGGCAATCGGAAAAGCGGGAAAGTGGGAAAGCGGAAAAGCCGCCTCTAGGAGCCGCAGCTGGCAAACGCTGGAAGCCAGTGCATAAATTGTGAGCCCAAGTCGCGCACATTATTCATTTTTAATGCGCCCGTGAGGCGACCACAACAATTTGGCCACATGTAAGCACAGCTACTTGGTCATAATTGCCAGGAACGGGAGACAGAAGACAAGGCAACAGGCAAAAGGGAAGGCAAAGAGAAGCAGGGATAGCAAAGTGTCCAGCAAGACGACATCGCTGCACTTAAGATGAGGTAGACGAGGAAGCATCATTAAAATGAGTTAGCGCTGTGGGCACAGTACAAGCGGAAGGAGAGAGTGAATGAGACTAAGGACTCTGTCTCGACCTACTTGTCTGCTTGTCTTTGGTTGCCTCTGTTGGCCTTTTGGGTGCAATTTGCAGGCAGTGGCAGCAATTAAGCCAAGAGGTAGATTAACTTTAAGCTGCGGTGCGATGCTATGCCATGCGATGCGATGCGCTCCTTGTGGTTGATGCCACGCCTCAACTTGCCACAACTACGTTTGAAGCGGGCCCAAACAAATGCGCATTTGGTCTTACTTTGAGGCAAGTGCCCAAACCTGTGCTCAATTTAGCTGACAACAACAAATAGAACATAGGCAAGGCAGAGACAACTTCCACAGAGAGTCGCAAAATTTAATGGACTTACTTTTGCAACTGGCTTAAATGGTTTCCTTTCTGTTAAAAAATAATACATTAAGTACAATTTTATGCATTGCGAGTCTTTCTTTCAAGAAACTGTAAAACGAAAATTTGAAAAAATATATCAAATAGACCTTAAGCTACTTTATTTAAAATATAATATAAAAGACGAATGAGCAATTATATCAACTAAATAAATAAAAGATTCCTTCAATTTTGGAATGTATGTTTAAGAAAGGTTGTTTGATTGTCGTGAAAAACAAAAGTGTTTATTATTGTTCAAAATGCAGTTGTAATAAGAAATATATGTTGAATACTAAAAATGAATTGGAATATAATATAAGTCAATTAAGATTCTACTTCAAATTTCATTCAACAAGCAGACAAATTTGAAAGAAGATATCAACATTTATTTCCCAAAATAAGCACATTTAATTTAATAAACAATACAAAAGTTGTTTAGTGCGAAAACCTTTAAATAATGCAATTTTCTGCTGAAACTCAAAATTTCAATTGTATTAAGCAAAATTGTAAGGGATTGCAATTTGAAATATATTGTATGTTGTTGTTGCTGTTGTTGTACTCGTATTTCCAACCATGGATCCATGAATCCATATGCATATTATGTGCGCTTTGGTCGTGTCCTGTGGATATGGCAAACAAAACGTGCCGCTTATAAATTGTACAACAACCAATTAAAATGCATAACTCGATTTAAAGTTTACATAACATTTTGCTAAATTACAGGTTGCCCCCCCCAACAACAGTCTCTCTGGCTTATATAAGTGGCCTGCAAACCAACCCAACCAACCAACCAGCCTCCCCCATTGAAATCCCAGCCTCAACTCAACAGCTCAGCTTGCAACGGGGCTTACAATGTCTGTCATTTTGTTGTTGTTGTTGTTGTTGTTGCTGTTGTTGCTGATGTTGTTGCTGCTGATGTTGATGTTGCTGGTGTTGCTGTTGTTGCTGCTGTCGTTGCCTGGGCAACATGCAATTAAAAGCGATATTGAATTTTGTTACGCTATGCGCTCGAGTGTGCGATTTACAGTTGTTGTTGTCATTGTTGTTGTTGTTGTTGCTGTTGCTGTTGCTGCTGCTGCTCTGTGGCGCTTATTTAATTTGAGTAAAAGCTAAAATATTTTGTTATATGATTGGCATAAGTTATACAATAAAGTACAACAAATTTCGTAACAGCAATTCAAACATTATAAAACATAAAATCTATATATGCTTCGTTTTAATAGAAGTTTACAAATCTGCAAATAACTTTTTTTAGATTTTGCCATATAAACTTTCTGTTTTGCTTTTTTTTGTATAATTTTTCATTTTGTACTTTGTATCAAGTGAGGAACTTTTAGAACTATATACTTTGAATATTTGCAACAGCAATAGTAATATTATTTTCTGCATTTAAGCCAAGTGGAAATTGAAAAGATTAGAAATATTCCTTTGCATGTTGTTGAAATACATTTTTAAGACTTATTTCACTTTAAATTAAACCCCTCTATTTTTATATGCGTATTCAAAAACTCTTTTCTGAACTTTAAGATGTAAACTAAGAGGGTATCAGCATTTTATCAATGGATGTGTAACGCAAAGAAAACAAGTAAGAATGCTCTAGTCGAGTGTGCCCAATATGCATCTCAAGCAGTTCAGCGGCAGCACAAGCAAGCAGAGCACTTAACTTGTCCAGTGCATGTCAAACTGTTGTTGCTGCCAGCTACCTTGGGGGTAATAGATTCTTCCATAACTTTTGTTTTTTCGATTTGCGGGGGTGCGGCTGGGTGTATCCGAAATTTGAAATAAACTTGATCTGCGTATGGTATACAGGAACCTGCATGCCAAGTTTGGTGTCTCTAGCTCTTCTAGTCTCCGAGATCTGTGTATTCATACAGACAGACGGACATGGCTACTTCGTCTCAGCTGTTGATGCTGATCAAGAATATACATAGTTTATACAGTCGGAAATGCCTCCTTCTGTCTGTAACATACATTGGCAGTACTTACTACTCCCTTTTTCCCATTTGTAATGGAACAGGGAGTAAAAATTGCTTTGAAATCAAAGGGTATGCGCAAGTCTACGTACAATCTTTATCAAATCAATTGGTTTGTCAGTATTGCTATCATATAAGCGATTTGCAAGTGTATTAAGTCTTCGGCAACTCTCTTTTTGTTAATACCCAAAACGAGTTGGACATATTCAACTTGCTGCAGTTGCTAATTCCAATCATCAGGGAATGATCAACGACCTATCTCATTATATGTATACATAACTGGACTCTTTCTATTGTTGCCAAATCGTTGCTGTACCCTAATTTATGGCTATTATGGCATACTTGACAGACAGAAGCGATGCCACATGGTATGCAACATGTTGCATAGGGAGAGGGTGTGGCTGTTGCATTTATAAATCTTCATTGTTGGGCAGCTGTAAAGTAGCACAGACAACAAGCAAAATGAGGCAACAGCAGCAGCTATTTTTCTGAGCCATATGACCAGGTCGTCTCCCTTCGTATGTGTGTGGGTGTGTGTGTGCTAACAGCAACATCAATTTGCATGAAATGTGCATGTGTGTGTGCGTGTGTGTGTGTGTAAATGTGTATGAGTTTCCTGCGTATGCGCATGTAATTACAAAAACACACGGAGCATTGAGTACGTGCAAATCTGACCAAAAATTTAAAATGAAGTTTAAATTCTGGCAAATATTGCTGCCCCATGGATGAGGATGAGGATGATGACGATGATGAGGTATGCAATTTTCACAATTGTGTGTGTGTGTGTGTCTGGGTGTGGTTGTATGTAGTTGTCGACAATGTTAGGGTAGGGTGTTTGTATAGCTTGACACAGGCCTCAACTCGGATCTTCTCTCTGATGTCTCTGTGAACTCAGTCTCTATGGCCATTTTGAGAAAACAAGTAAGTATATCGAATTTTAATTACATTTGCTTCTCATGCGGCTGCCAACTTGCAACTTGCAACTGGCTACACAAGCTTTAGTGGCAACCAACAAGGAAATGTGATTTTTGATTGAGTGTTTATAGTTAGAATGCCCAAAAACCAATTGAGCAACTCTTTGGCTAAGTCAGTTTTTTAATTTTTTGAAAATGTGCTTTGTTGCAGTTTCTCAGTATTATAATTATATCATATTCTTCAAAATTATAATCATATCATGTTTTAAGTTCCATAATATACTTTTTTGTTTTTGGCTTGGGAAATGGCATATTATTTATTGAAATTTCATATCCAGTGGCGGTCCACAACAAAACGAACTCATTGAGTCAACTCCTGTCATTAAATTATGCAAAATATAAAGGCCTATTGAGAAGAAAAAATAGAAGAGGGAAGAGCAGCATATTTATGTCTGTGCGGAAGCTATCATGGAAACTTGTCCCGGTCGTTGGCTGTTCGATGTTGACTGTCAATATGGTTTTTGCTTTGATCCTTACTTTTTTGTAGCTTTGCATTGCGGCAGGTTCTGACTGGTTTATGTTTTGATAGAGGTCTACAGAGGCAATAGAAAACATATGGCTTTATAAGATTGTTCAGTTCACTATTGCAGACTCTGATATATTGATAATAACTCAGTCTGGTAGTACAACGCTTATAGTCGTCTGAGATGTTGATAAATTCTATTAAAAAACATATATCAAATATGTGATCCTTGATCTTACGACTCTGAAATCTTGACGTTTTCAATTGTCATATTTTTAAACATTTGAATCATTAGAGTTAAGCATACAATTTGAAAAACTTAGCTACAAAACTATTGTAAGACAACTGCTTACCGCCACTTGGGTTAGGTGTTTTGTAGTAAGGATGATGCCAAGTGCACTTACCTAGAAGGATACAAGATATGTATACAGTTAAAGTGAGTGAAAGTTGAATTGAATTCTTTTTAAAGATAATAAAATAGTAAATGTAGTTAACTTTTCTCGAATTTAAATGGAACAACTGTAACAACTTAAAACATATTTGCGTTGGTATTTTCTTTGGCCTTCAAGGATACTTTACTTATTAGCGCATATACGAGCATACTATATTTGCTTTATGGCAAAATCTTGACTACCAAGCAGGTCCACAACAAGTAAGTTTCCTGTCGACACTTGACGCAGCCTAGCCCCGTATCGCGTTATCCTACCCTCTTGTTGGCCGGAAGCCGCCGCCCAGCAGTTGGTTTTATATTATTTTATTCCATTTTGCGCTGCTTGGCTTTGAAAAAGGATAACAGCAGAACATAGAATATAGCACAGGCTATGGTATGATGCCTTTAGACATTTTCATTTTCATTAAATGCCTGCGAGTCGCGACGGCTGCTGCTTGCTACTTGCTACTTGCTGCATAGCTGCTGTTTCTTGTTGCCTCGTATCCCGTTACGCTCAAGTCAAAAGGATATTGTCTAACAACAAAAGTGGAATAAATTAATTTAGCGCATGTCTTCCCCCATTCTTTTTCCTGTTCTTGGGTCTGAAGCTGGCAATGAGCTAGAAAATGAGCTGCTGGAATATGTATGTGGCATATACAACACTCTTGGGCGCTGCCTTAACTGATAATAACAAAATATGTGCTGCTGACAGGTGGCAGCAGGACTAGAGCTGCCTTTTTATCCTGCCATCCTCACATTTAATAAGACGCAGTGCGAGTTCTCTTCTTAGGCCAGACGTTTATTAAAAATAAGAAATATTAAAGCCTACCTTCAGGCGCCAGCTGTTTATAAACACAATTTGGCATATGTGTGTAGGTGTATGTGTATGTGTATGCGTATGTGTGTGCACATCAATATTCATTATAGCCAAGCAACGCTGTCAATTTCACTTTCGCTTAATTGCGCTCAATTCAACTATCACACATAGGAGGACTCCAGAAAATGGCGATTCATTTGGGGGTGAAGTTTGCTTTTGCCACTTATTGCATTAATTTTTCAATAATCCTACCAAACTGAAACAAATATCTAAAGTGGCATACTTCATGGCTGATATAGCACGCAGTAATCTTTTATTAATGCCAACGCTGCGCACAACCAAATCCGCTCAACTGAGTTAATTAAATTTATTAAATTCTAGCCAATCCAGTACAATCTGCCTTTAATAAGCACAATTCAGAGTTTGGGTATTATTACTATACAAAATAACTGTATTTATATGCCTCGTTTTCTATATGTATGTATTAGAGCATGAACCCTTTTCAAGCTGCCTCTTGCTTAATGCTTAGGCCACAAACTTCTTGGACATTTTTATTGACAACGCATGAAAAGCCTCAAAACAAGGGTTTCTCCCCCAAAATTTCGGTAGCGGCCTGTACTTATACCTCCTTTTCCCCCCTTTTTTGTGTAGCTGCTGTGTTTTGTGCTCTTGTTCTTGAAATGTGGAAAGTTTGTCTGCGGCGGAAATAAGCTGGGCCCACAGACTTCTGTTTTATGCCAGAGTCAAAGTCAGAGCCAGAGTCAGAGTCAGAGTTGGGTTTTGTGAGGTCTTCTGTGTGCCGGTGTGCGGTCAAATCTAATTTCCGCAGCTTTACTACTTTATTAAACTATTACAACTAAAGCCGAAAGCATTGCCAGGCCAGGCCATGCCAGCCATGGTGACTGGTATTAAAAAAGTTATGTACATGTATTCCTATAAAGACATGCATATATACATATATATATTTATATGTATCTAAATATATATGCTGAAATTGTGTTAATAAAGCACACTTGCCGCCTGTTGGCCACATAATGAAACAAATTTGAGGCAACTACGTGCTTGGGCTTCTTGGCACTTATACCTTAAAAGAGAGCATATAACTTCTTCACAGTACTTTTAAGCAAAGATTGCAAGTCATAATAAAGCCTGAATATATAGTTTGATATTTAGTTTAAACAATTTTATATACCAAAAAAGCACAACAAACATGAAACAACTTATTTTCTTCCAGTTTTTTAAAGCAGTTTTAAAAATAAGACGACAGAAGAGTTCGTAGATCAAACAAAGATTCCAAATGGCAATCGGATAACGATCGATCCAAAAATCAGAAATTGATTGAAATTATCAATGTAGTTTGATCAAATAGATCGAATACGCCAATAAGAATAACTATTACTCATTGTTTCTATAACAAATCCTTATAAAGTGCATTCAAACTTCGAGTTTTGAAAAGGTTTAGCAACATATTCCTATGGCTACTACTTCCGCATAGCAAAAGTTCAAACTATGGCACATTTATGACACTGTTGCCTCAAATTTTTGTTGTGTACTCGTACACGTTTAATTGCTTTGACCTTTGAAATGTGTATGTTGCATATACTGGGGCGTGTTGCATGTTAATTAGCATTAAGTAGGAGGCGTTGGTTGCCTTTGTCAAGGCTGCCTGCCACTTGTGACAGAGTGTGATAAAAATTTATTAGCCAATGCTCTGGGCGGTTTTGTTTCTATTTGGTACATGAAACTTTTGCTATGTGGAGTATTGCAATTAAATTTAAGCTGCATTAAACAGCTGAGCCAAATACTTAGACATACACATACACTTACACGATCACACACAAACACACACAGTAGTAGTAGAAGGCATAAAGAACTTGTGACGACAAAGTTTTCGGGTTTTCTGGTCTATGGCAAAAGTTCGCGCTGCGCCTTTTGATATGTATTTTAATTCCAGCTTGTGAGCCATTTTGCAGTCAGGCCAGGACTTTTGGCAATAACAACAGCAACAGCAATAGCAAAAGCAACAACAATAAGGGCGACTGGCTTAAATGGCACTTATGAGCTTATGCCACAACTTACATTATTATTATTACCAAGATTTTTCTTAATATTTTTGTTCTCTTCGCCTCATACAATAAATAGTTATGTGCACTTTTTGTGGCTACATATATATATATATATATATATGTATATATATCGACTGCAGTTTCTGCGTTGAAAGCACGTCTAGTCATTTTAATTAAGGCTCACATTAAGCGGCTTGTTTTATAATGCCAGCGGCTGCTTTTTATATATTCAGATATGGTAAAGAGCTGTCTGAACACTCAGAATACTAAATGCAAGCTACAAATTAAGCTGGCAGGAGCATATGTTTATCTTTAGGGTCATATTTGTAAGATTCAACTAAAATCAGAAACAATAATATGTAAAAATCACATAAAAATTGCAAATTTAGGCTTATAACTAATACTAAAAAAAAAAACATTTAAGCATAGCTATATCAGACTTTAGCTCAAGGAGTAACAAAGAAAATAGCTTGCTAAAAGTGCCACCAATAAACCATTTTAAAAGCTTCACGAATACTTTTAAGATTATACTTAAATTCTTTTCTTTTTTCTTAATGCAGCTGTTTGTAAGAATACATTTTTTTAATAATTCAATTTTTACTTCCTGTTCCTGTTAAAAAACAAAAAAAAGGGAGTTAGAAAGTTCTGCAAATGTGTGTAACAGGAAGAAGCATGCATTTCCGACTAAATAAACTATGTATATTCTTGATCAGTATCAACAGCCGAGTCGAATCCATCTATCTGTCTGTCCGTCTGACTGTCTGTATGAACACACAGATCTCGGAGACTATAAGACCTAGAGACACCAAACTTATCACGCAGGTTCTTGTATACCATACGTAGATCAAGGTTATCTCAAATTTTGGATACACCCATCCACACCCCCGCAAATCGAAAAAAACTCCCACAGCCACAATTTTAAAGGTAAAGCTTTGATTTTTGGTACACATATATGTTTAATCAAGGTTGATCAGTTCGTTAAGATCGGATAGATAGCACCAAAGTTATGGCAGAATCTATTATCCCCGTATCAGCAGGCATTAACAACATGCACTGGACAAGTTAAGTGCACTGCTTGTGTTGCCGCTGAACTGGTTGAAAAGCAAGTGGGGAGCAGGGAGTCTCGTAGTCGGGCACACTCGACTAGAGCATTTTTACTTGTTTATAGAATACACTTAATTTTGATTTCCATTTCAAATAATGCTTGAATACGGAATAGTATGTTCTATTGAACCGTAGGAAAGTAGCTGTTTTAAAAATGTATAAAATACGTTGGTTAATTCGATTGATTTGTAATCAAACATTTATCAAGTTTAAAAGTTTAAATGACAATCAATCAGCATTTTTTGTATATGTAATAAATTAAATGCAAATCTCATTTACTTTTATTTAATAAAATTTAAGCCCATGTCATAAGCGTTAAATTCAATTTGGGTTTTTACAACATTTTCACTTTTCGCTGTGTTCGTGTTCTGCGCATTTGTTTGACAGTTTTTCAGCACTCAATCAGCACTTGTTAGAACTTTTAGTGCAGTCGAGTGCTGTAAAATAAACATGAGCTGAGTATATGAAAATGAAATGAAATTTAATAAATTTGTACAGCAAGTGCGACAGAGATGGCAAGTGAGTGAGATGGACAGAAAGACAGAGACAGAGAGCGAACGACAGGCAGCATGACATGCACTTCATAAAACTTTGCTCATATAAATTGAAATTGAAATGAAATGATGATACGGAAGAGACACAGAGACAGAGTTGACATCACAGCGGAAGTTCACACTAAAGCTGTATGTGTGTGCTTGTATGTGTGTATGTAGCTGGCTTTGCCTATCAAATACAAGACACAATGCTGCTGCCAGTAAAAAAATGTTGGCCAAACAACAAGTGGATCACAAAACAGAGAAAAGCGAAGGGAGGCAGTTTGGGGCTCGGCAAAACAACTTAAACTGTCATTGCAAAGTTGGCAAAAAGCGTTTGCTGCAGGGAGAGGTATTAAAAAAGTTTTGTTGTGCACAACAGCACCTATATCTTTCTCCTTCTCTCGCATTCTTTCTCTCTAACACGGCAATTACGCTGCTACTTACTCGCATTTTCGCAAGCAATAAATTTTTGTGCTGTGTGCTGCGTGTGGACTTCACATTCACCTGAACAAAATGTAGTTGCATACTATTCGGCTGACTAGCTAGCCTCTAGCTCTGCCCCCCTGCCGCTGCCACAGCCACTGCCACTGCCTCTGCTTGCCACACATGTTTCGACTCGTTGGCAAAATGTGCAAAATTCAATTAGCTGGCCGCATGCGTAGCTGAAAACGCATTGAAGCAGTTGCCACTTGGCATGCCATGCAGTTTGTGGAATGCTTTGAGAAATCAAACACACAGATACAAACTGCAATGCATGCGTGTGTGTATGTGTGTGCGCTGCATAGCTGCCTCAATTACGCCGAAAATGTCACATTAATTATTGGCATTTATGGGGTTTTCGGCGCTTTTGATATAATAGATGACGCTACCCAAGCTACTTTATGGCTCCGTTTTGTTGTTCTTCCAACTGTTGTTGCTATTGTTGTTGCCATTTCGATTGCCGTCTGTGTGTGATGGCAATTGTATAAGTGAACGAGTGTATGTGTGTGTGTATGCGTGTGGCTGGGTATTAATTGAAATTTGTTTTTGTATGTCAGATGCACACAAGTTGCTTTGGGAATCTCTTCAGAGTCAGCATTTTGTGCCAATTAAAAGTTAATTTGACAAAGCGAGACATTTCAAATTAATTTTATATAAACAGCGTTTTAATTCAATTTACATATGTAGGTTGCCTAAAGTTTCAGATGCACTAGAAAATGCATAAGTGTTTGTGTTTTGTTAAAAGCGGTTTCAAATGACAGCGTGTACATCTAATTAGCTGAACAGTTCTGTTGTTTTGAAGTAGATAGGAAACAGCAGAGATACATTTTAGAACTGATATTTGAACTAGAAATATGTATGTCATGAAACATAAAACTCATTAAAGTAGACGTCTTCGAGTCAATAAAAAATATGCAGCTATTCTTGATCAGCATCAACAGTCAAGTCGAACTGGAATTCGGTAATAAGTTTAAGTTTCCAAAATATTTGTCTATAATTAATGAACAAATCAATAACTACTCGATATCTGTTCTGTCCGAACTTCTGTAAATGGCAGGAAATTTAAACTATATAGGCCTTAATTAAGGAAGCTATTTCTCAAGTCACCTTTGTCCGTCCATGCTGCCACTTGACGCCTATCAATGTAAGTGCAAGTGATGCAATTACTTAATGACAGGCACATGGCGGGGCAGACAGTCCGTCCGCATATCCGACAGTCAAGTGGTTAGGCTTGAATGCTTGAATGAAGCCGCCGCAATGCCTCAATGCGAACTGTAGCAACAAAGCAGCGGGGTATCAGGCAGCATGCAGCAGGCAGCTGACAACTTGCAACGGTTCTAGAGGCCGTTTCGACGTCAACTTATGCCAGCTGCCTGTCAGCAACAGGACTTGGCCAGGATATTGCAACTGCGATTGCGAATGCGTTTGCTACTGCAACTGAAAATGCAACTGCTACTGCTACTTATGCAAATGCTTAGCAGCAGTGCTGCCAATTGCCACTTGCCACTTGACGGCCGTTGTTGCACATGTATAGAAAGTTTGATTACCGCCATCATAGCAGGCACCTAAAGAGTTCTACAGACAAGTGTGAGTTCGAATGGTTTTGGGGTTTGGGCTTGGTTGCACAATTGTGTTGATTGCGCAGATGACAAGAGGCAGCAACTGGAGCAAGAGGAGCAGCAGGTACAACGACAGCTCCTCTCGCCTTTATGACAATGAAGTGCATGCATGAATATTCTAATCAAATGAGCCAACACAGGCGGGCTGCCAGACTGACTGACTGTCTGGCAGTCAAAGTCACCACACGGCCTGTATATCTGCGTGTCTGTGTCTCTGTGTGTGTGTGTGTCTCTAACTACGTTCTGAGCCTTAGCCATTGTCAAGCTGTACAATTTTCTGCATTACCAGTCCACGTTTCCTTCAGTCAAGTCAGTCAGTTAGTCAGTCACCACATGCTTTGTGTTTTGTTGGGTCTGGGCAAAGTTTCAAAGTCAGTCCTCGACCCGCTTCATTCGTTTCGTTTCATTCACTAACTGAAATCGAATTTGCATAATTTAACATGATGGCTGCGCTTATTTCTGTTGCCTGTCAGACAGCAAGTTCCACCTCATCCTTTTTTCATACAGCTGTTGTTATTGTTGTTCCTCATTCTGTTTTTCTGTATGGTATGTACTGCACCTACCTACCTTCCAGCTGCTGTTACCTCATCATCACATTTGCCGCCACATGCATCATCATTTGCATATATTTTCAGTTCGCCAGTCACTCAGTCAGTCAGTCGCTCAGTCAGTCGTTCAGTTAGTCAACTCTTCCTTGTCCTTTGCCTTCATTACTTGCTTGTGCCGTTTACACATTTGATTTGCCACCCCCGCTCCGACCCAACCATGTGGCTTGACTCGATTTTCTTTGAATATAATTCGCAGCAGCGAGAAAAAATTGACGTTGATGGATTTTGGCACTTACACAGAAGACTAGCGCCCTGTCACTATGCCAAAAACTTGCTTGCCTGCCTTGCCTGACTGACTTTGAAGCGCATTTTAATGAAGAATGATATGTTGGCATTGCCATCACCAACACCATCGTATAAAACCACATCAGAGCCACAACAACCACACAAACATACAAACACACAAGCACACGGAGCCACAACACCACACCACACTGACAACTGACAGTTTTCGCGGCTTTGAACTTTTGCCTGTCGAAGGGCGACATCGACAACTTTTCTGCTGGTCTTCATGGGCCAAAAGAACGATTGAAAATCAACTTGAAAATTTGTATTCTTATTGCTGATTTGTCAGCATGTTTGTAGGCTCTAAGAAAAAAAGCAACAAATTCGATTTTACATAAATTTATTATTGGCTCATCTTTGGAAATTTGACGGAAATTTGATTTAGCTGTTCGATGATGATTGCATTAGTAAGCAAATAAATGAGCGTCTAAAAATATGCTACATGATAATTTACTTTGCATATTTGCAGATTGAATTAAATGCGATGTTGAAGCAGCAAAGTTGTCTTCTAAACAGATCTAATATTAATTTTGATATAATGGCATTATTTTTTAAAAATTGAAGATTCTTTTTTTGCATCTGTCGTGCAAATTCTAATGTGGCCCAAAAGGTAAATAAGCAACAAAAACAGGCAAACTATCTGAAGTATTCATTTCAATGTGACATTGCTTGCCACGCCTACTTGCGCCCAGCTGGCTCGCTCACAGGCGACACTGGCGCCTTTTCATGCATATCATCAAAATGACAACAATAAGCGACAACAAAAGAACAACAATAACAAACATTAACATACAACAATAGGCAACGACGACGATGACGACGTTGACGTCGACAGCGGCAGTCAAATGTTGCAAATGTAAGCAAAATAAATACACACATACACTTGCAGTAAAAGTATGTGTGTATGTTTGCGCGTTTGTATAACGCAAAACCAAAACTTTTGACATAATAAAATGAAATGTTATTGTTAAAAAAGTTACTTGCATATTAAAACAAACGCAACTTTTTTTTTTCTAATTTTTTGTTGTTTTCTGTTTTTTTGTACTTTCTTCGTTGTTTATTCTGCTGTGTGTGTATGTGTGTGTGTGTTTGTGTGTAAAAATATGCATACAAATACAGCAGCAACATTCACATAAATGCAAATGGGCAGCGTGTGAAGCGAGAGCGCTGTGGGAAAGCAAACAACTTTAATTGAACTGTTTACCCGATTTTTATTTTATATGCCCCAGCAACCGAAACGAATTCTGGAAAACTCGCAAAACGACGCTGGAAAACACCACTGCTTGGCAAGCTGTGTAATTGTTATGGTTATGTTTGTGATGATTACTTGGCTCGTTGCACAGCTGCTAAAATGTTGCCAGGCCAGCAATTCTGCTGGCTTTATCATCTTGCCCTGCATAATCAAGCGCATTTGACAGCCAGCAGCAGTTCAACAAAATACAATAATATTCAATAAAAATAAAGCAGAAAATGAAAAATGTGGGGCAGCATGTGCTGCAGGAATGTGGAGTAACCCGCATAATACTCCTATCAGTATTTTCTGAGATAGTAACAATATAAGCAGATTAGAACACTTGTGTTTCTCGAAATGCAACCTTTCTAAAAGTAGCAGAAGTTAAGTGTTTGTTACGGCGATTATGATGTAATTATGATTTCTTCTTTTCTGAATAGTCTATTAAACTTCTGTTATCCATCATATTTAAAATATAAGCCGAGAAGTTTGTTTCTTAAGCTTTGTAAAAATGAACAAATTTGAAATTTTGAGATATTTTATTTTATTTCCATATTATCTTTAACTGTTTCGTGGCTCATAATACTTTCATTTGAAAACCAAAAAATATTTGAAATAATTTTTTGCTTCTATTTCATAGATTGTGGAAATAACAGAAAACCTGAACCATGATTCATGCAAACATGTTTTGTATAATAGCTATAATAATATATTAATAGTCGTACAAAAACTTAGAATTTAATATATTTATATTTGTTGCCAAATGTTTTAATAAATGTTTAAAAATAATTTATGGCCACATAACATATATTTAAGCAGATCACAATATAATATGCGGTACCTATTTTTGTGATACCCTGTTTAAAAAGTTAATTTCACTACAATCACGACTAAACCTTTTGAGAATTATAAAGAAATCTCTGTTAATAATTACAAATACAGCACTGTAATTAGTTTTTTCTTAACAATTTCCAATATATTGCTTTAACGATAGCAGCAACACTTATATAGTTACGCTATTTTTCAACTTACTGTAAAACATTTGGAAAATCTTTAGGAAATTATAGCCATGTATTAATTGTACGACTACATATTGAAAACTATTTAAAACGTCAACACAATGAAAACTGGCAAACAACAAATAACGAGCTCAACACGTTACGTTTACTTAAATATTAATATATGTATAATAGATATATATATTGTTTTACATACGGTTATTGGATGTCGTGTGTACTCACCTTTGCTAGCACCGTCCGGGCCCCGCAATATGGTGCACTCCTCTATTGTGCCAAATGGATGAAAGATTTGTCTAACATCATCTTCGGATTGTTGTTTGCTGAGCATGCCAACGAACAGCTTGCGATCTAAATGCTCTGTTTTTTTGTTTTTTGTTTTTTCCGTTTTGTATGTGAATTTTCGATAATCGTTTCGTGTGTTCGAATTGAATTTAATGTTTTTTTTTTTTTGTATTTTGATTTTTTAGTTTTTTTGTATCAAAAGAGGCAGCAAAATGGAAGAGTGGCATATGTTTGAAAATTAAATATTGTAAAAGCCATAGCATTAGAAATGTTTGCCAATAATGCAAATAATGCCAAACAACAGTGAAAGTTACCGGGAAATATAATGCCAGAAACAGAACGTAATATAAAATAATACCGAAAAATCAGGCCATATGAGCGTTATAGTATATATGTGACATATATAAAGATGTAAATGCAACAGAGTTACACATTACGCAACAGTTTTGTAACGAGTAACAAACGCAGCAGGCACATTGATAAAAATTTAGATAAATTTTAAATTGGTTTCACATTTTTATTTTTTTCAGAATTTTAACGAGCGCAAAAATACCAAAAAAAAAAAACGAACAAAAATTAAAAGATAAAGCAACAACATTTATTTAACAAAATTTGTTATATTTTTTTTTGGTATTGGTGTTGGTATTTTTTTTTTTTTTTTTTTGGATTTTGACACCAAAGGAGCAAATACAATTACAACATTTATTAATTGTGGGTGAGAGGGGGGGAATATTAGGAAAATTTTGGAATTTCGGAATTGGCAAAAATTTGCAATATGCCAAGGGTATTTTTTTTTAAATAATTTTTTTACGTGTTGCGAGGGTTGCATTAAAAATTTCGGTTTCAAAATTTGAAAAGCAAAGAAATTAAATTTTGGTTTCAAAAAATTATTGTCAGTATTCCAATTTTGCCAATTTTGATGTTTTTTTTTTCAATTATTTATATATACGTAAATATATATATATATTTTTTTTTTCATATAGAGCACGAACAAGTGTTACATAAAAAGGAAAGAAAAGAAGATAAAAATGGGTGATATTTAGTAAAATTGTCGCACAGAATTTATTTTTTTTTGTTTTTTTATGTAACTTACAACTTACGAAATGGAAAATGTCTTATGACAATATAACAATTAGCTAAATATATGTATGTATATTAACACAATACGTACACACTCACATACATACATACGTACATACATACATACAATAGAACTGACCACACACAACAGAGCTACACGTTAATATATAGACATTAAAAGGTAAATAACATTTTAGCCACTACTTGGAAAAATATTTTATAAAGTTATAATTATAGTTGTATTATTAAGTAGAACAAAGATTTATAGCTTTAAACAGAAAATTATTAGCAGCTAAGAGGGAGCATATAGAGAATTTATCTAAGGGGAAATATACCAGTGTTTTTTTTTTGTAAGTGTATGATGAAATATAGCCCAATTCTTGTAAAAGAACACTTAATGAGTATAGATTTTATATTGTTTTTTTTTTTTAACTTACATATATTGTATATTTGAAATATGATTGCACTTTCAAAATCGGTGCTATATAAATAAATTAAGTTAATATAATGTATTTTTATATCTTCATTATTTTGAATTCCAGTTAACTTAAAACACTATCCTACATTAAAGCCATACACACTGCACTGTTTAACCCAATCTAAATGATAGCCTATCGCATATTTGCAATTCTGACCCCAACTGGATCTCATATCGAAAGTTGAGTGTTCAATTATTGCCAAAACACTTGGCACACACACACAAACATACACAGACAGAAAGAAGGAAGGATAATCGAAAGACAGCTGCTGCTGCTGTTGTCGCGTTAAAGTGGCAAAAGCAATCGAAGTAGAAAATAACTAATACGACACGTTAGCCGGCCGTGCAGACTCACAACAACTGGCCTGCGCCTGCCTGCAGGCAATTGTCTTGCCTGTGCTCTAAGCCTAATGGCATTTCTCTCTCTCTCTGTTGAACTCCACTCTACTCAACCTATACACTTGTGGGTAAGCACGTGCAATAAGCCAAACAACGCCAGTGGCATGCTAAACAACAACACGATATGGGGCCAAAAGGGTTGCCCATATGGCCCAAAGGGGCGAGCTTAATAAAAATGTAAGGCACGTGGAGCATACCCAAAAGGTAACACGAACGGACTAAAGGTGAAGTAGAAGTAAAAATAGTGCAGCATGTTTTGTACACAGTACAACCTACAACATACATATGAAATGGCATAGTTCAACTGGCTGTTAACAGTTGCGGCGCCAAAAAGCAGACAATGTAGCATAAAAAAAGAAGGGCATGTTTAAAGGGGAGCAAGGGACAGGCAAAGAAACCTCTCGCTCGACAGGACACAGCAGAAGGAGACAAGCAAAAAAGGATTTGCACAATGTTTAGTCGCCGTTGCAGCAATTTACTACAATTACCAAAGGCGCAGGTGGTAGCAGAGTCAGCGGCAGCAGCAGCAGCAGCGGCCGCAGGACAAGGCAGGACAACGACGACAGAGCGGCATAAAATGCACACAATTTTCAGTGATTCCTTTTTGGACGAGGCTAATGCCAAAGCCAAAGCCAAAGCAAGAGCAGTGAAAATAATATTAAAGGCCATTAGGCTCATATAGACAAGTTAAGTGGCTCTTTTTACTGTCGACCTGGTCGTGTGTCCTGCTCGCAGTTGCTGCTGCCGCTGCTCGTCCTGTGCGCCATGTGTGCATGTGTCTGCTGGCAATTTTTAGATTTTATTTTATGCCTCGGCTGTGTTGTCAAGGCAAAAGAAGTCATTAACGTGTCGTTGTCTTTGATGCTCATGTTCCTGCTCCTACTACTGCTCCTGCTCATGCTCTTGCTCGAGCAGCAGGAACAGCGCTAAAACCAAAGTGAAATCCAAATTAAATTAGTTAACCACATGGCAACTTTTGTCTGCCAAGCGACACATCAGCAGACAAGTTGAATAAAGAGAGCTCAGGAGTCGGGAACGCAAGCAGCTAGCACTACTACGTGGATTTACCACTAATTGTTGCATGTTATGTTTTTTGCTTATCTTTGGAGGTGCCCTCGAGTGCAGTCAGCTCGAAATGCGCTGTGTGCTAGACAAGTAATTGTGTTTTAAATGTTTGCCAAAGGTGAAAAAGCCAGCCAGGCAATGTCGCGTCTATAAATTATACAAGAAATGGCAAAAAAAATATATAAAAATTGTAGAAATAGCAAAACAAAGTCGCTGACAAAGCTCAAAATTCATGTGTTTCTATGCTTTTGCTTCGTCTTCTATTCTGTATTTTTTTCGTTTATTTTCTTTATGTAGCTGCTCTTTTGGCGGGGCACTTTTGCCAATTGACATGTAAATTGACATTTAATGGTTGCTAATGAGCGTCTGAGGATTAGTTCCTTTCAACCATACAACGATGTGCACGTTGTTAGACTTCAGCACGAACGGGTAAGAAGACGCATATATTTGCATAGGTGCTAAAGAGCATGGGGAATTGGAGTAAACTTGGTTTAATGTCAAGATTAGCGAATCAAGCAACTTATTTGTGTAGCTATTCAGGCTAAGTTGACTTCTTTTTAAGCTTAACTCTATAATTGACAGATATTTTAATATAAAACTGTGTTAGCTTTGATTATCTTTCGATATTATATTTAAATTTATTCTTATTTTCTTTATGCAACTCTTAAATTGTTTTAGCCACTTAGCAGCTCAGCATCCTTCGCATCTTAATGTCTTTAAAACTGCAGACATCTTACTGCAAAATTGCAGCTAATAAATCATTAAGCAAACAAATAAATACTCCATTAATTTTCACAGCTTAGCACACAACCAAAATAAGGATGACGTTGTCAGGCAGGCTTCGTCCATTGCAAGTAATCTGAGGATCTGCTTCATGAAATCGCCTTCTAATGCGACCAATTCATATTTGAAAACCCTTTAATCAGATTATGACGGACGACGAGCTGCCAGTACTCAAAATGCTATGTAAATATATTTAAGTTATTAATTATTTTGTGGGCCATTTTCAATGCCAATGTTGCTTTCTAATTACAAAATTTTGAGACAAGGCTGGCAATTTGTCTACTTACGTCTCGAATAACATTTGTTTAGCCAAAAATTGATTGAAATTGGAGTATGAATAACATAAACACATAAGCTCCAAGCACGCACACATATAAATATGTAATCTGTATATGTTGTAAGTATCGTATCTATATCTTTTACTGTTTGTGCACGCTGCACGCTGCATTTTGTAGGTAATCGTCTTTATTTGTTTTACTATAAATTGTTGAAATTATAATTACTAAGGCAGGAAATGGGGAAATGTTGAAAAAGCTGCATAATAACATTCATTTTATTTTCCCTGTTGTCTATTTGGCACAAATTGAATTAGATACATAAAAAGGAAATATGTGTATTGATTGGAAGGGTGAACTTAATATCATATATGTGTATGTTCATTTGTATACATATATATTTTTCTGTTCTTTGCTGTGATTGATGACTTAATGGCATTGACTAAAAGCGCACTAATTAATATGTAATTAGTGACATTCATTTGACAGCTAATGTGACTAATTTGTATATTATTTGTAAAATGGGAAGATCTGTCAAAGAATGTCAAAAATAGCAAGTTTTTCAAATTTGTTATTCAAATTAGTTGCTGATACCAAATCAACAAATCAATTTCAAACTTATGTTTATTTGAAATTTGAAGCCATATTCTCAATTACAACTGCTGCCCTTCAATATGCTACTGCCACGCCCCAAGGACAATTGTTTATTCGCTGCAAAGCCACTCTGAGACAATTTTTATGGCAGGCAATACAGTCTGTCTCTCTGTCTGTCTTTGTGTCTGCCTGGCATCCTGGCAAGCTGGCATTCTCACTGCTCTGCACAGCCGTCGAGGTGTCAGTATTTATACAGCAAATAAGCTAAATTTTTCCTTTATGACTCCCACAACGGGGCAAACAGTTGGTGGATGAATGCCATATCCAAAGGCAGTGTCGCCAGACAATTGTGTGGCAATTGTCAAAAGTCTCTGTCCCCTAACTCGACCCCCCCTTCCAAACTTGCGCTGACGTTTATATATGACTAGTGATAAGTCAGTGTCGCCCAAGACGTTGACACCAAGTGCAAGTGGGGTCCCGCCCGGCCATTGGACTGAAGTTGAGTTTGTAGATGTTTCGTGTCTCATTTTGCGCATTGTTGTTATGATGGCAAAAGGAATCCTTTGGGTGTCTTTGGAGATGGCGCTTAAAGCGCACAGTTTATTTGTCAGTTTGAAAATTTAGAGTAATAAGCGCAAAAGTTGAGTATAGGCTGGGGACAGGCTGACAAGGAACGGCAATGACAATGGCGTGCAAATGACATGTAGAGGCATGAAAGAGCTAAATATTAGAGCTTATAGCGAACAAGGGCCATCAGGCACAGCTGAATTCAGAAGTAAATTAGTTATTAGCGTTGTAAGTAGTTCAAAAAGTTGTACAGAGAGTTTCACATTGGCATTGGCATGCTGAAGACGGCGCTAAAATGCGCCTAATTGTTAATTAGTGTCAGCGTGAATTAGTATTTACAGCGTAGCAGTAGACAGATGGACGGACAGACAGACCGACAGACAGATAGAACCAGAGAGCCATAGAACATTTCAATGGACGCATTTTTAGGCATTTTGCATTGGGGTAAAGCCAAAGTTTTTGTTTGCCCCGCACAACGGAAATTGTACAAAAGTCAGCGCCAGAGACACGACCCCAGAATGAGACGCGCCAAAAGTTCGTCTTTAGACTCTTTACTCTACTCTGTGGTATTGAAGTGTTAATTAATATTGAAAAGGATCAACTTTTGTGTGACTTTGGCTTTGTGTGTGCGCCAGGCAAATGAAAATTGAAAAGGAATTCCATGGAGATATGCTAAGGCAAAGAAAGGGGTTAAGGTTATAAGAAAATTCCAGATACTCATGAATATATATATATTTCTTAGCCTCAAAATATAAGACAGAAAGACTTGAAGATCTTTGAAGACAAGCATATCATATAGTTTTTTGATAAAAATGCATTTAATTTAAAAATAATATGCAAGATTCATAATTATATCATAAGTGAGCATGCACTTCCTGTCAGACTATCCATACTTGGCTGTGCAAAAGAGCCTCAAAAGCTGCTATCGTTCTGCATTTTTTGACAGGACCTGGCAATAAATATGCAGCTGGCCGTACGCTGTTTGTAGAGTGGGAGAAGTGGGAGCGGCAGAGGCGGAGGCGGATGGTTGACGGCGTTGGAGAAGGCAATCTTGACATGCCATTAACATTTCATGTGCACCTTGACGTTGTCTTTTGCCAGCCGCTGAGGAGGACTTGGGTTGGTGGTGGTGCAGCCACAGCCACAGAGCCACAGCCGGCGTTGACTATCACACTAAAAGTCAATATAAAGTAAAATTTTTTTTATGACCCCGGGATTATCATTTTTCGCTGCAGCTTGACATGAAATTGGCTGCACTGTGGGTAACCAGAAATTGGCTATAAAAGCAAAAGAGCGACGACCAAAAAGGTGCTCGCGTCTCTCACTGTGCAGGGGCGCTCTTCGTCTTGCCCCTCTGCAAGCCGACGTTCTATAAAAAATATAGAAATTTTTATTTTAAGTAGTGACGCGTCAGGGATAATGTTAATGGCACATAGCATTTTCATTTCAAACGCATAAAAGTGTCCAATGTCTGTCCATGGTAAATGTTTAAAAAAAAAAGCAGTGCAAAAGAAATGTCAAACCACCGCAAAGCTTTTGGGTGGCTCTTTGTGGTTGTGGCTGGCGCTTTATGTGCGCAGATTTGCCTTCTTTTTTTTTATATTTATATATATTTGTACATATATATATATAATAAGAGGAACGCATATCTCTCACGATAAAGTGGAATTTAAAGTTTATGAGCTAGACAGAAGAGCTTGCACAACTCGACGGGTGCTCTTCGCATATGCCGTATGCTTTATAATTATATGGCCAACATTTTTTTATATCTCAACGAATGTTATGTGCACTTTGACCCAGCTTGGAGAGAGAGAAATGTGCTTGGAATGATGCTAAAGATTGCTTGTAATAGGCAATAGACGGCCACATAAATTTCTGCAATGAAAATTGCCTCACAGAACTGTTATGAGCAGTTCGCATGGGGAATATTTCAATGCGAACAAGATAAAAGTGCTTTACTTTAGAAGAAGGATATGTCTTTGAAATGCGTTTTGCAAATGTTAAGTAATAAACATTGTTGTATATGAAACACAAACAGAGTACAAGTTTAATAACTGCTGTTATATTAAAGATTTAACAATGGCAAACTAAAAAGAATTAATTTATAAACTTTGAAAATTATAAATAAAGCTACACACAATATATATCATATACTTTAAAAATCATATTAAGTTTGAATAAACAAGCTTTGAATTGTATTTGATTTTAAGCAATTCAAAGCGTTGTTTAACGTTCTCTTTTTACTTATTTATGCGATTTAAACATTGAAAACACACGTACAACAATTTATTCAAAAATATATATGCTTACGTTTAGAAACTTTTGTGTACCGCGCTCTGCTCTCTGCTCATAAGCAGCTTAAGACTTGGAATGTTTGCTTGATAGTTTGTGAAGTGTGTTTGAGGTTGTTTTAAATCGATGTTGGATTAGCTTTTACTTGCACGATTTAGCTGTTTAATTGAACATTTTGTAGTTAGTTTACTTAACAGCCTGACATAATTGATATTACTGTAGTTTTATTGTAGTCTTAAGTTTTAAGAGTAGCTTTTCAAGTGAGACACTGGATCAGGTTAATGTTTGTGTAAAGCTAAAGAAGGCTTTGTCTTCTAGTTAGGCACGCTTTTAGCTAATCACACTGCTTAAAAAACAAACACAATTATTTACTCAACATGATTTTAAAAGTTAGCTAATGTCTTAAACGCAGCTTTGTCTTTTAAAACTTTTGATGTCTTTTTAAGAACTAAAATTTAACTAGTTTGTTTTTAATGGACGTTTCTTGAACTTCGCTCATTTGATGTGATATTAACAATAAAGTTTTTATTTGATATTTTTCGTTGAAGCCAATTATTGTTATTAGTTATGTGTGTGTTTTCTTAGTTTCGTTTTGATTACACATTCCAAGCAATGTTGTGTAGAGAGCATCCTTTATGTATCTCAGCTGCTGTCTTTAGTTCAATGCCACCATTTCGCTGCCAATTGCCATTCTGGGTGCTAATTTTATGATTTTTGGTTTGTTTTGCAAGTTGTTTTGGTTTTTGTTTTTATTTGATGTTTGTTTTTTTGTGTTATTTTATTAATTGACGTTTTTTGTTTTTGCAAAAAGAGAGAAAAAAGAAAGGGAAAAGAAGGAATAAATAAAATTTTTATAATCTCTGTTGTTGTCTTTGTTTGTGTGTAAATGTTGTTGCTCATTTTAATTTATCGTTTAAAATTCTTTAGTTTAAACAATTTTGTTTTGTTTGGGTTTTTTATTACAGAAATTTGAGCAATTCAAATAACGCACAGCTTTAAATGTTTACGTGTCAATAACAATAACAAGTTGCATATTATTTTTATAGTTTTGTTTAATTTTTTATTATTGGAGTAAATAAATATAGCACAACATTGATTGCTAATAGTTTGTATATTGTTTTAATTTCGATTTTTTCTAGACATATTTTTTTGTTTTTTTTTTTTTTTAACGCACAACATCAAGTAAACAACAACACAGAGATGTAAAAATTTTATTATATTTTTAAACAACACAAAACGTAACATATGCTTAAAGAATTGTATTCAATGTACGAGTTAGTATTAATTTAAATTGATAGTTAAAGAAAGTTTTGAATGATATTTAAAAGCATCAAAGTTTGATAACTGGAGAGTACACACGATATATATAAGTATATATTAATTATAAAATACACGACAACAATACACGGCATATAGAAATTTGAGTATAGAAATACAAATGTGATTAATGTATATTTATAAACTAGAATATAGTTAGCTAACTAATTTATAAACAATAATACAAACAAGTTATGTAAAACATCATACAATATTAGAACATATCGATCAAATTTATTGCATTTTCAAGTTTTGTCAGTCAATCATACAAACAAGTTATGTAAAACATCATACAATATTAGAACATATCGATCAAATTTATTGCATTTTCAAGTTTTGTCAGTAGATTTGCATATGTATCTAGATTTTATCTATACATATGTATACAATAATGGCCATAACTAATTGAAAATATATTGCCTGGCTAAACAAATAACTCAAACTGCTAACAAATCAATGTTAAACTTCGTTGCAAGTTTCGAAGAGTAAGTAGAAAACACCTTAACACCTTGACAGCAAATGCCACAAACAAACAAATGAACCGAAGCAACAACAACAACAACAACAACCTCAAGTCAGACGTCAATCAAATTGCAAAGAAAGTTGAGAAAATGCTTCAATAAACATGTCTTACATAAAACATTTTAATTAAATTATATTTTATATGTGCTTCTGTGCCTTTTTGTCTGTGTGTGTTTCTGTGTGTGTGTGTTTTGTGTGTGTGTGTTTCGTGTGTGCGTTTGTGTGTGCAGTATTTATCAATATTCCAGGGCTGGGTGGCAAAAACAAGAGTCATCACAATAACCATACGTCTTCGTCTAGCCCACACACACACACTGACACACGCACAAACACATACTTGCATAGAGAAGTAAACAAAAGTGTTTCAGCGCTCTCAATGCACATCACTCATTTACACGCACACAGGAGTAGGGAGGAGTAAGGTAGGAGAGATAGAGAGAGAGAATGCCAATGATATTAGCTGAAAAGGTTTACAGGATGAGTTGAAAGTTGCTGCGATAGTCCAATCAAAGGTATTGTTTTTGGCTGGAATATGCTTTCGTCACTAAACTTTCACCTCGTGAAAAGGTTTTTCTATTGGATTGGATCGCACTGGGCAAAGAAAAATCCAGCTAAAGTTGGCGTAAAAACGTTTTTGATTATTTTGTTAGCTGAAAGTCCAAACGCTTTCCTTTCTAAGCCATTTTCAGCCAGTGTCATTGCGCCTTTACCAAGTAAGCTAGAAGAAAAGCCAATGCTCTACTTTAATTTAATTTTTGTGGTTGCTGTTGTTGCTTATTTTGTTTGCTCGTTGCGCGCAATTAATTGAACTTGCAGCACATGCCTCAGACTCTGCCACATTTTCAGCCTCAGTTGCAGACTATTGACAGCCTTCAGGGTGTGGTAGATTGGTTGGAAAGGGGGCGATGGGGCAGGGTGTTTCTCTATATTGGTTGGTGGTTGTGTCGATGAACACTTAAGCCGCACTCAATGCAGCCACAGTTGACGTCGCTCTGCTCGTTTACCCGTTACGCTTTTCGGAATTTAACTAAGACAAACACCACAACGATAACAACAGAGTAACGCAAGCAACAACAACAGAAACAGCAACAACAACAACAGCAGGATATAGAAACAACAACCAACAACTACACTAACAAGTTGTGTAGCTTGTTGCCTTTCATTTTGCTTCTACTCTTTTCTGTTTTAGTTTCTGTATGAGAAACGCTTGCGGGTCTTATGTTGGCTTAGCAGCAAACTTGTCTAAGCCATGGCCAAGCGGAGGATGAGGAGACTGTTAAGGCCAACAGACTACAGGATTTTTGCAATTACAATTACGCATAGAAGAGAGAGATAGAGAACAAACGGAAATAACACAAGAAGGGGAACAAGTGCTCGAAGAAGAATGCTATGAACAGTAATTGTAATAGCTAACAAAATAGGAAAACGCTTAGCCATAGTATAAAGGACATTTAAGCAGCTCCACTAAAAATATGCGCCCAATTTCTTAAAGAATTTTTTTAATTGAAGAGCTGAAGATTTAAACAAGGTTTAGGAACCAGTTGAGGAGCTGGACTCACACTAAGACCAAAAAAAAATATATAAAAAATCAGAAAGTAAAAAAAAATGCTTATTAGGTAAGTGGATATTATCCCCTTATGCGATTTCTACTACTGGGCTCTTTTAAAAAGACTAGCTTGAATTTCAATGATATTTTATCCTTTTCTCATATTCATGTTCAAACATGTCTTTAAGAACAGCACTTAAAACGCCGTCAGCCTTAAGAACGCTAACAACATCTTCGACTTTGTGGTCAAGGCAATTCGGCCCCTCCCAAGTATGACCTAAGTAGTTGTGAATGCTGCCTGGCCTCTAAAACATATTGCACAATTACTTGGCCCAAACACACACAAACACACACACACATATACACACACAAGAATGGCTAAGAAAATTTATGTTATTGTTTGTCTGGCAGCACAGTGCCAGAGATCTTGGGACTAGAACTACCTTTTCCAGCCAAAGGACTCCCATATTATATATATTTTTTTTTTCCTGCCCTCTGCATATGTGTGTGTGTGTGTGTGAGCTGTGTTGCAACATTTTATTTATCGCACTGGCCATAAAATGCACGCTGGGGGCATTTGTAACAATTTTCAGACACACACAACAATGGAAACACAGTTTTGCCAGCCCACTTCCCCCCTCCCTGCTCATTGCTGTCTACCCTCCCTTTTATCGTTTTGTGTAGCCATTCTTAGTCAGGTTAAAATATTACAACATCATGCTTAAAAGTCACGTTTAAACGCTGACGACGTCGGCGCCGAAAGATTATTGCATTTTAGAACACGCCTGTTAACCTTTCTCTCTCTTTCGCTCTACCTTTATATCTGCGCTCGGTGCACACCTGAGCCGCAACACAATCACAAACAAACGTAGTTCATTTCATTCAAACGCCGTCGTCGTCGTCGTCGTCGCAGTCGTCGTTGGCGTCGACGTCAGCGTCGGCGTCTGCGCCTGTCTGTATGCTATGCCAAATAAGTAATAGTGTTGCAACGTGCCTGCCGCATTTTATATCCTTTTTGAATGGCAAGAGGTGAAAGGAGTGTGAGTGAAAAGAAGTATAGCTGGGTGTTCTATATAGCATGTAGTTGGGTGGACTCTGCCATCCATTGATTGTATAATTCGTGTGTTGCGAGTGAAAATTTTATATATGCTTGATGTCTGATTGAATTGAATTGATGTGAGTGCCTGCCGTGACTACGACTCCGATTCCGGTTCAAACTCGATGCTGTCTTTGCTCGTTTTTGGCTTTTGCGGTTACGAAACCAATTTATTTGGCTTGCATGTGTGTGTGTGTTTGTGTGTGTGTGTGCAATGTTGTTATTTATTTTAAACAGTAACTCGTAACACTGTGATGAGCACAGAGGTAGCGTCAGCTCAGAAATCCTTGAAAATCCAAAAATGATTTCATAAGATGAAAAGCGATTTTTCGTACACACAGACATCTGAGAGTCGGTGAGAGGTATAGAGCACATGTGTAAGCCACAAACATGTTTTTTGGCAACTTTGTGAGTTGGCAAATTGCAACGCATGCCAACAATTCGGGTGTATCTGAATGCATTCAAGAGTGATGACAATTAAAGCAAAATGCACGAAATTGAAGAGTTAAAAAAGACAGGAAAAATAAACTGGATTAGAAAAACGTAGCAGAGATTCATTGAGGATGAAATAAAATGACTCGAGTATTTGATAAAAAATCTTATCCAGTTACAAATTGATAAATGGTACACAATTAGTATCGTTAAGATAACAATGTGAGTTGTCAATGTAAAAGTACTTGAAATTTAGTTCAATTTAGACAAATTTAGTTGAATACAACATGATATTTCATGGCTTAAAACGGAATTTGCACAAATTTAATTTAAATTCCGCATTCTTTTTCGTGGAGAAATAGCTTGTGATATGGTAAATATTCAGTTTCCAGCTCACGTAGCACAGTTGCCAGGAATTCACACAGATTTCTTAGAACAGAGCGCATCATTTTGCAATGTTATACGGAAACTCAATTTCGCTTTAATAAATATTTCAATATGTATTTGAAAGACAAGTCAAGCTCTAAAACGAAAAAAAAAAAACGCCCACGCACTTGACACATACAACACAGAGATGCAAAGGCTCAGCACCGCCCCTGCTTTTGGCCCTGCCCCTGCCCCTTTCGCTGTCTGCTTGTCACACGCCGTTGTGCCTTTGTAAATGGAGTCAAGAAAGCAAAAGTCACTTTTTCAATTTTCAAAATTAAAAAAAAGAACAAATTCTACGCACACACGAGTAAATCACTAAGTTACTGTGTCGCATTGATAAACCCTTATCAAGTGGGGTTTTTTTTCACTCTGACTCAAACACACATATATACATACAGATACACACACACACACTGTGAAACACGTTGACACAT
Organism: Hirtodrosophila cameraria; assembly: GCA_949708635.1. Classification (NCBI taxonomy): domain Eukaryota; kingdom Metazoa; phylum Arthropoda; class Insecta; order Diptera; family Drosophilidae; genus Hirtodrosophila; species Hirtodrosophila cameraria. The sequence goes on along the minus strand of OX453091.1, from coordinate 5,602,155 downwards.
TGTCACAGGGCTACAAAAAGTCACTAAACGAAATGCAGAGCGAAGACCTTTCTGATGAGGGTGAGTGCGACGCCAAAAAGCATTGCCTACTTTTCGGCGCGAATTTAAAAAGGCTGCTTGGCCTGAAATCAGAGGTGTAGGCTAGCATAGGGGAGGGGAGTGGCAAATGGGGGTTCGTTATGTGGCGCGCATATTAAAATCTATAAAATATGCTCGTGACTGCTTTACGACTTGAAAGCTCAAAGCTAAAAGCAAAACCAGAAGCGAGCAGCAAACCAGTATAAGTATAAAAAAAGTTCAATATTTGTAAATCTTTAGCTCATACTCACTCGCTTACTCTTTCTTTATCTAAATCTCTCTTTCACTCATACTCTTTAGCTGTGCGCTCGTTCTTTATGGGTTAATGGTGCGAAAACGTGACTTAATGTGCGTGTGTAAAATTTGTTTTTTTTTGCTTTCTATATTTTTTCGTTACATTCCATTTTGCTGCTTCATAAGAGTTATGTGCGGGTGCGTAGAGGGGTTAGAGGGTGTGCGAATAGGGATGGGGGAAATGTAATGGAGAGTCGCAGCTGTTGTGCAAAGGTCAAAGCAATTTGAGACACACAAACGTGGTGCGATGGCTTTTAATAGAAATGTCTGACAATTGGGTGCAGAGGCAAGTGTGCAGCTTTAAAGCCAGAATAAAAATCTAAAGCTGCAAATTGATAAGGCTAAGAACGAAAGAGAAAGAGTGGTAGTGAGGGAGATAGAAAGAGAGACAGAGAGGGAGCAGTAGTTTACATAAAGAGTTTTTTAAGCTAAACATACGGTTGTATAAAGGTACTTCATTGAAGAGAGTTGAAGTTATCAACAAGTTCATTGACTCGACTTAGTTGTTTTAAACTTTATTTAATTGATTTAAAGGAATTAGCTCTGGTTTGAGTTCGTAAGACTCAGTGTTCAACTTTAAGTTTCTTCTTTATTGGTATATCCAATTAAGAATAGATATTGCAATTTAAGAAGAAACCAATAAACTAAAATACGGTTTAAACCATAAGCAAATCGTAAATTATCCTTTTCTAAACCTATTTACATACTTATACGCTTTTCTTTTTAAGTTTTCCGAAGATACCTGATCCAAATCATAGTGATTAAGTCTTACAATTTCGTTCTTTTCAAGTTAGCGCTCACTGCTTCTAATAATTTCAAGTTTCATGCACCTTAGCTATACCCTGCTATCATTCTATTACATATTCTAATTATATCTTCTTGTGTGAATTACTTTCAAAATGCACTTCATTAACTTTCTTTAATTTAAGTCAAACTCCATTACTTGCAGTATGAGCTCACCCAAAAACTCCGAAAAACTCTGCTCATTATCGCAAACTGCCTAAAACTGAGCTAAATATTTTTTGGCCCCAGAGCGTTTAAAAATTTCATTAACTCACTTGACTCGCCAAGCGTCATTTAATTATCTCTCTGTGTGCGCTTTAGCGTAAATGACAAATCCTTATGCTAAATATGCTTAACGCAACACATACACAAACACACACATACACACACACACATACACACATACACATACACATACACACACACGCATACATAGGGCTTACAACGTGCTGTACATATGCTTAATGAAGCTTATAACTCTCGTCGTCTCGCTGCGCGCTATCTCCCACTCTGTCCCTCTCTCCGTCGCTCTCTCTATTTCGCTTTGTGGCAAATGCCACACCAAGCTGGCTTCCCTACGCCCACATGCAACACGTACAAGTCCTGACAATCCTGGCAACAGGCAGCATATGCCAAGCACGAAGGCCCGCCAGGCGAAATAATTATAAAGCGCTCGCAGCGGAAGCTGCAACGGAAATGTTACCTGCAAAGCACGTGCAGAGCAAGGACATGGCCAGGGGAAGAGAAGGGATGTGAAGAGAGTGTGGGCGAGAGAGAAGAAAGAGGCTTACGGGTGCAATTGTAGCACTGGCACTGGCGTTTAGTTTAGCATAATGACAGGCATAGCAGAAGCGAGTGAACGCCTCCAATCTCTCACCTAAACGTGCCACCTGCCACCATTTGCAGTTCCATTGCCAGATCGCGAGGTTGCCACATGGCAGCCACTAAACCAAAGCCACATTAGCTCGGCAGCAAATGTGGCAAAGCGTGTTAATAACTCACTTTATATGTATGTGTGTGTGTGTGGCACTGAGTGCACTCTCTGCACTTGGGGGCACATGCATTTAAGTTTTGGGATTTCATAATAAACTTGGGCCTGCTCCACAGCTACTCATCATGTGTGTGTGTATTAGTCTATGCATGTGTATGTATGTGTGTGGCAAGTTTGTCGTCATCTTCTTGGCGTGTAATGGAGCATAGTGCTCTTGCAGCTGAGAACTGAGAGCTGCAAGCTAAAAGCTTTCTCCTCGCATATTTTCATGCATAATGCATAAGTTCGTTTCATCAGGGCAGAGTCGACGACTCGTCTTAACTCGTAACTCCTCCTTATTGCCTTCTTCGTCTTGGGCCTAATTTGTTGCATAATTAAGCGTGTAGTCGTCAACTGTGCAGCATGTGTACGTTTTTTGTTGTTGTTGTTCTTTTCAGTTTTGTTTAGTTCATTTGGGCAAAGAGGTAGCACAAGAAACTATGAAATGCAATTTGCTGCAAGGTCTTCTTACCAGCTAAGTGCCACACAATAAACTTTTCAGTGTTGGAAGCTTTTTTTTTTTATGTGACATTAGTGTTGGAAACTGTAAATTAATTTACTAACTAGCTCAGTTTGTATGTTTTTGATGTCTTGGAGAATCTTCTACACTTCAAATTCACTTATAATAAAATAACTAAAATCTATAATTTCTTACAACTTATTGAATACTTTAGCTATTCGATATTCAAAATGAAGTGTTATAAAACTTTGAAAAGCAATTAGAACTAAAGTTTTTTCTTTTACAAAGTCCGCTGGCCTTTAATCTTAACATTTTTAATTGATTTAGAATCTTTAATGACAATAAACATATTTGAATTTGAGTATAAGCTACATTTTTAAAGTAACTACATATAAAAATGATTGAACAACAACTTACAAAAATACTAACATAAAGAAATGTTTGCCAAGAGCTAATTCAATATTTCATTCATTGCTAATTGGTAAAAATGACATTGGTCCTTTGAAGGTCTTCTCTTCTCCACTCTGCTGTACATCTTGTGACATATCTGCTCTGACATTTACCTCAATCATCACAGGATGTGAGCCCCCCCCCCCCCCCCTGCACACATCTTCCACCTTTTACAAATCAAGTTTTGGTTGCCTTGTTCAATACACTTTCGGTGCTCATTAAAGACAAAACTCAACAAAACTTGGGACGCACGTAACGCACTTAAAGTGCCAGCCAAAAGTTGTACACCACCCACCAAAATCGCTCATCCTGAAACTATCATCCTCCGTATTTCTATGCTTTTGTTAACATGACGCCACAGAAAACTAACAAAAATCTATACACACATGTAGGAATTCTATACATGAAAACCGCAGCACACCTTTAACGTAACCACAATGTGAGTATGTGTGTGTGTGTAAAGTATGAGTGTGTGTGTGTGTTTATTGTGTGTATGCTTCATTATTATTATTGTTGTTGTTATTCGTTCTTCCTGCCTTCGTCACTGGGCACATACGAGTATTATTTTTGTCGCATTGTTTGCTTCTCCTTCCGCTTGTCGACGCCATTGTTAGTTTTTTTTTTTTGTGTATTTATATACTCTGTTTCCGAAAAGCAAAAGCTTGTATTGGGTTTGTAGAAAGTTGATCTTTCTGAAAGTCCCTTAATAACTGGTAGCAGAGTATATTGCAGTCGGGAGCAGCACACAGCAACCTGATTTGTTTTCTTTTTTTGAGAACGTCGCCTCGTCTCTGTTTTTGATAAAGCTTCGTTGTCGTTGTCCTTGTTGTAGTTGTTGTTGTTCTTCGATTTTGGTCACACTAATGAGGAACGCTAAAAGCGCAGCGAACTCGAGAAGGGCGTGACGAAAGGTGGGCGGGCGGCTGGAGCTGAAGGACGGTGCGAGGGTAAACATTGTACATATTTTATTTGTGTTTACGTTTTTAACAGCTTTGACAGGCTGCTGTTATCCCTTCCAGGACTCGGACGCACACACGCACACACTTAGACATTGATAGACTGCCAGGCATTGTTAGCACAGATTTGGGTCAATATGTTCTCTCAGCCCAGTTTGTAGGGAAAGATACTCATTGGCTTTGGCTGCTTTCTGTTTGCATGCGCATTGACAGCATTTTTCATTTGCCTAATGAATTCAATTATTTATTTACCTTGAGCTATTTCTTTAGTTAGTTCCCAGTTCAGAGTTTCTCCGTCTGTCCCCCTTTCTTCTTTTACTGTCTCTTCTGATTTGATTTTGCGTGCCAGAGTTTATTTAATTTGATATGGCAGCGAGAGCAGTCAGCACTGCCAAGTCGGCATTTCTAATTAATTCAGTACAAATTACATGTTATGGCCGTTGGCGGGGGCGGCAGAAGCTGAAGCAAGACAAGCCGAGCCTCGTTTAACGTACAAAATAAAAATGGAAATTTAATTAATGTAAAAGCTTATATAATTGAAAATTGAAGTCTAATTAAAAGTGTGCGGCGACAGCATAACACAAGCCTGCAGCAGTCAATTGCATGCAACTGACATCGTTTCAAGCGCAAAATTAATTAACACTCTCCAACACACACACACATACACACACTCATACACACAGCTTTCAATAGCATTTGTTTACAAAAATGTTTACAATTAAATTTAGCTAGTCGCGTTAAAAATCGCTGCAATACTTATTAACAACAAATAAACAATCATAATTTCAAATATTTACATAAACACAAACACCCGCACACAATCACACACACACACACGCACACATTGTTAAAATAACCAAATAATAAACTAATTAAATCAACAGTCGTTTGCCAAAAGGCCTTTTGTATTGTCTTTGTCTGTGGCGCCCTCTATGCGTGAAAATGTGCATTATAATTTGGCAATTAAATTGGATTCTTTTCATTGAAAAAAAAAAGAAAAGAGAATAATGTTTAATATAGAACAACGGCTATTACAATATTTGAAAATGCAAAATTTAATAAAATTAAACCCAAAATATATGACTTCCAAGTTTGTTAATCCTGTTTTGTTAAAGCTTTCTGATAAATTTGATTTATAATTTACCAATTTAACTCATGGTAAATATACGTAATAAGAAAACTTACTCTGAACTTATTTTTCTATATAAGTATGTTTACATAAGACGAGCTTGAAAAAGACACTTACCTAAAAAGAAACAATAGAAAGTACAAATACTTAGTTAAATATTTTATCACTAATTGCTTATAATAATAGTTATCATATCTTAATAGTTCAAATTGATAAGGTGTGCCTTTCTCCCTCTTTGCCCTAACTTTTTGATACAAGGTTGAGTTTATTTGCACTTCTGCAACGTGTTGCTGGTTGATATGTTGCCACAGTCAACGCGACACTCACACACACACACAAACAGCGACAAAACACACACCAAACACACACACACAACGCATACACTAAAAAAATAATATTTGCTGTATGTAAATGCCACACGTTTATAGGTAACCAAATTTGTTTTTTATTTTATTATTTATTTTCAGGTCGTTTTTTTTCGTTGCTGTTGCTGTTGTTGTTGTTCTTTTGCATCGCCTGCTGCCAACAGACGAGGATATCAATCCAATGTTGAGTTCTCGTTCTCGTCCTCGTCACGCTGTCCTTTTTTTTTATCAGGCTTTTCAATTTCACATATAGCAAATATTTTTTATGTTTTCCTCACTCTGCGAGCGTATCTCCAAATGCTGGGGTTTCCATATATCGTTTTCTCCTTTTCAGTTCTGTGTGTGTGCGAGTGTGTGTGTGTGTTGTTTTTTTTTTGCCATATTTTACATGCAAATCGAATTTTCCTCAATTTTAATTGGATTTTTGATTGGTTATACTTGTGTTTATATACGCACAGATCGCTGGATATGTATATAGCATGTATATTCAACCCCTGCGCTTTTTATTTGATTCAATATTTTACTTTTTTTTTTTTTTTTTGGGTTTTTGTATAGTTAAATCTACTTGCACTTTAGTTTATATTTTTTATTTTGTTAGTTTGTGCCATTTTGTAAACTGTCAATTTACAACAAAATCATAAAAGCTAAACTAATCTCTGTGTGCTAAAACAATATGTAAATTTTGAAGTACATACGCAAGCACAATTGAAAAAAATAGGCAATGTGTTTAAAATAAATGTGCTATTAAATTTTAAATTCAATTAAGTTATATTCAACAAAAAATGTAGTTGATTAAATTTTAAACTATAACTATTTATGTTAAATAAAAAAGCAAAGTTAATTAGATTTAAAAATTGTGTTAAAGTTTAAATATAAAAGTCTGCATAGATTTGAAGTCTGTTTAAAAAATTTTGAAAATACATAACCAATAGTTACCCAGCGGTGGAAACTAGAATGCTTGACTAAATCAGCGCTGAGTTCATACCTGTTTTCTCGGAATAGACTTGAAAATTTTCAGGCCTGAGAAACCTCTGAATATAGAAGCGTAACCGGAAGCGATACGGGAAAGTAGCCATTACGTTAGAGGCGAGAAGGTAATGCCTTCGAACTTTTCCGGAAATTTCCGATTGTGTATTTAAAAATAAAAGGGAAATCTACATATTTAATACATATGTATGTGTGTAATTGTTGCTTTCGATTTAAAACAGTCGGTAGTTCAGTGTGTTTGCACGGCTCAGGAGACCTAGCGTTCGAATCCCAAATGCCACCGGATTGCTTTTACAATTATTTTTTATTTAGGCAAGAGAATAGACCTTATGAAAGAAGACCTTCTTTAAGTAGAACATCCCATACAAAAAAGAAAGCAAGCAGTACTGTATACGCTCAGGCCTGAGCATTACTTTTCAGGCCTGAAACAATGTATTGATTCATGCGTGAACTAACCACTGGGTATTTACTATTTATGTTAATTCAAACTTATATTTGGAGAATTCAAAAAGAAATCTGAACTTTTGCTTATTCACGCATTGACACATTTGGCAAAGACTACCCAACAGCCCGCCCACGAGTTGTTTAGCTATGATGGCAATTAACTCAGGTGCGTTGGCAATTTGTACAAAAGTTTTAATTGAAGACGTCATGAGACAAATGGCGAACATCTAAGCCCTCTTTTCCCCAACCAAGTTACTCGCATGTCTCAATGGGCGTTGCTGTATGTAAATTTTAAATACACTTTTGAGTTGGCTCGCGGGCATTACCAAAATGATGGCACCCCAATCCCCTTTCATCGTTCCATTTACATTTCGATTGCCAACTCTGCTTTTCCATTTCCATTTCCATTTGTGCAGCGTAGTATACCTTGTAATTACAATTGAGACCACGGCCGCAATGATTATAATTATGTTTTATATTGTCATTTGGTGGGTTTGGTAGGTGCAATCCCCTAACAGTCACTCCCACCAACCCAACATACGTCTCAGCATCTAGAGTGGCATTAAAGTAGCTACAGGTAACAAGTTAAATTCGAAATAAATCATTTTCTGTTCCCTGGCAATAGGGTGTATGTGTATGTATGTGTTTGTGTGTCTGTCAAGGACTTATACTGATTAGTAAAAAGCGTCACAGTAAATTTGGAATGGGCCATTCCATTCTATCCATTCCATTCTACCCCTGAAATATTATGTGGAGCAGTCCAGGCAGTCGGAATGATTTATGCAATGAGCTCAAAAAGATGAAAGTTGTACATTTTCATATTTTAATTGCTTTGCTCTCTTAATACTTTTGGGACAGGTTTCTGTTCGCCGCCTCGCATTTTATAATATTCTACTTGTTTTCTTTTTTTTTTTTGTTTTTTTGTATTATTATTATTATTATTTTGGTTTTTTTACGCTTCTATGGGTCTTTTGAAGTGCTAGGCACAGGCTGACTGGCTTTGCCTGGAAGCATCATGCTTGTGATTTGCCTTGTAGTTAATGTAAATGTTTGCTGAGAAAATTTTACTAATTTTATAACAAGTTGCGGTTTGTGTTTTGTGCCACGTTTTCAGTTTCCTTCGACTCGTGGCTTGTCTGTTTCGTTTTTTTTCTTTGGCTCTTTGCTGTTTGCTTACTTTGTGGAAAAGTAGATTTTGTGTATAAGTAAGTACTTCGCATTTATAATTTATAGCTTTATATTTGTCAATGGCATTATTATTTCACATTTTTATGTGTCCCCTGCTCGGGCGCCACCTTGTCGGGGCTACCTTTTGGCCAGTATTTATGGGACATTTAGCATTTTAGCTGAATGTAGGTTTATGATGTGACAGGCAAATTGCTTAGGTATTGGCCCGGCCCGCGGAAGGGGGGGGAAATGGATAGGGATGGGGCAGGGTGCTTTATGCTTTGCAGGGTGTTTTATTGCTAAAAGTTTTTGCAGCTGTGACTGTTGAAATTAGAGCTTAAAATTGGTTATAGCAACTGGAAAATAAAGCTGTTCAATTTTAAAGTCTACATTGTGCTTGCTGCTTAGTTAATTTGTAGGAAAACCACACACATATTTCATCAATTTCGCTGCCACAGCGCTATAAACATGCTTAGCTACACTCTACATAAGGACACACACACAATATGGCTAGTTCTGGACAATTCTCTACAATTTTCCATATGCAATTTGGCACTAATTATGCGCAAAATTTCTAGCTCAAGGGCTCTAAGCAATTAGCAGAGCACAAACAAAGCTATAGTTAACCCCAGAGCTGTGCTGCCCCCTGGACTAGCTCTCTTTCTCTTTCTCTCTCTGTTCAAGTAATTTACATTGAAATTAAACAAAAACTATGTATGTATGTGAACATTGTACATGTTTGTATGTACGCGTATGTCTATTTTCTATTTTCATGTGCATGTGGGCAACATTAATGCAACAAATTATGTTTAGAGCGCCGCTGCCGCTGCTGCTGCCGCCGACGCAGTGGAAAAACTCCAAATGAAAATAAACCGCAACATTTTTCATTTGTGCAAAATGAAGAAGTAGCAGCAGAAGCCTGAGTTGGAGCTGGTGCTGGAGCCGGAGCCGGAGTTGGTAAACGGCAACTGGCAACGAGACAACCAACTGGAAACATTGGCGGACTATCACACGGGAGCAATATAACCGGTTTGTATGCCACAAAAGCAATTTTATGATTATAACAGCCGAGGCCCGGTCGAGACCGTGGCTCGTGTTCTGCGGGTCTGCGGGGGAGGGGAGAGCGTTGCGCAATTAGGCGCCATAAAAATGGCAGCTTGCCCCCAGATGGGCGTGGCCTGGCCACGGCTTGGGTTTGTGGTTTGGGGCCCCAGCGTCATGTTGTTGTTTGTCTTCTTGTCTTCCATTGTTTTAGTATTTCTCTTCCTCTTTTTTATTTTTCTAGACCCGCAACCCGAACACGGCAGTATTTTTAATTTAAAATCCACAACGAAACGTGAAACGAGGAAATATAAAAATATGATGCGCGTGAAAATTGCGGTCAGAGTGCGGGAAGGGGGCTGTAGAAAGGCATATAATATTATGTGTGTGTGGGCAGCTGAGAGGGGTGTTAATCTTAATGTTATAAGATGAAAATATAGCGGATATAGTTAAGCTTAAAGAAATCTCAGCAGAATGAGAGTGTTTTGTTGCCTTAGAGAAACTGGATAATGGATTTGGATGTTTTTGTTAAAATATAATGAATTTCCGCATAAGAATAAGGTGTTTTAATATAAGATTGATGGAGCTATAAGGAAACTTTTAAGTAAACGATAAACCATTGTAATATGTTTTACCAACTCTAGAAATTTACAGTCTTGTTTCCTTCTGTTCATATGAATGTAATTTTTTCAACAATTTTGAAGGCAGAGCAACAAAACTTGATATAATAAGTGTTAAGATCTCCCCAACACACCCTTTCACAAAACTCAACTTACTTTTTATGTATGTGAAATATCCCGAATATCAACGATGATATCTGCAGCCGTTTCAAATAATTAATTTAACAGAAAACTGAAAGCTTAACTTTTTAAGTATGTATTAATTAAAACTGTAACACTTAAGTTTTGACAATAAAATAAGAGTTGGAAATCAAGGAAGCTGATTAAATTTATAAAAAAATTTTATTTAAAAAATCTTTTCGAATTTCTGACAGGGAAGAATTGCTATTACTTATTAAGAGATATGTGCCTTTAATTTTAACAAAATTTAACTGAACTGCATATTGTAACCATAAATTGACTTTTCCAAACAGACAAACCACAACCCCAAAATAACCTGCTCTGTCTACTATATCTTCCCCCAACTTCATGCTAAATTTAGCATACAACTTTCTTTGCCAGCAAACCACATTAACGAACACATTTGGCTGGGGTTAAATTATGGTTATTGTTTATGGTAAAACACGGCAAAGGTCGACGGGTCAACTGGTCGTTGGATATTTTGGACTTTGTGACTCCATCTTCTCACAGACACTGGTCTACTACTTTTTGTTTTTTTATTTTTTTTTGCTTTTGTGTACTATTTAGCGAAATTTATTTACGTTATATTGCGCCGAGTCGCGGCAGAGCAGTCAAGTTATATAGAAATTTATGAGCTTTATAGTGGCGTGCCATTTCATTTTGTTGCTGTTGTTGTTGTTGCTGCCCATCCGCCTGCTCTGCTGTTGGCTTGCTTAAAAGTCCCTTGAGATGTAATCAATTACTTAATGCTATAGAAGCTACATAGCCCTCTCTACCCTCTCCCACCACAATTCCCGTTCGAGGAACGTTGCCGCCAAACAAAAGCCATTAAGGTGGAAACTTTTCAATGAAGCGTTCGTCAGTCGAACAACGAAGCCGTTGACTATTAGCTGCCTGCTGGGAATGTCTGTCATCCAGTCTTTCCGTCCGTTCGACTGTCTGTCCGTCTGTCTAACTGTCTTTCTACTGTCCTGCGCTTGAAGCCCTTGCGGGAGCATTGGCTCATCTGATGTATTATTATGGCCGTGTAGCTTGGCTCCGTATCTCCACCGCCTCGTCGAGCTGACTGACTGCCACTGTTATTAATATTGTTTTTACCGGGTACCGGGTAGCTAATACTGACGAATCCCTAGCGCATTACGTGCTGAAGGTAAACAGGCAGGCAGAATGGCAGCCAGGCAGGCAGGCAGCAGGCAGCATGTCATCAAAACACGCCCACTTGAATTCTGAATGGGGTTTGTTGTGGCATAGTCAACGTCGTTTCGTTTTTAGGTTGAGTTTACAGTAAAATAAATATTCAAGTGGAACTGGGTAAGTCACTTGAACGTTTGTTGGCACGTAAAAGTAAAAGACATCATAATTAGCAGTTCGTCCAAATTAGTGCGACGGCCCTAAAAACCATAGCATACTTTTTTTGTTTGCCCAAAAAATGGAAAAGGCTATAACATGGTAGTCTTAAAGTATGATACAAGCTTGCAAATGTTAGGTATTTAAAGATTTAAAATAAAACTTATTTATTATGAGTGGGTAATCCCTAAAAATCAATCTAGATCTGCATATGGTTTACGGAATTCTTTTCAATAAAGCTAGTTCTAATAGTCTCTGAGATCCAAGACATTAGTACACACACCTTCTTAAATCGAATAAACCTTCCTCCGCCTTTAGCTTGGATCTACAGAACTTTGTTTTATCCTTTTCTTGACATTGGAGGCACGCAAAACTGGTGCAAATCCTGACAAAGGAAAACTTGCAATGGGCCAATTTCCTTGTCATAAAATTTGAAAGCTTTTATTCTAGTCACCCGAAAACAATTTGCATGCAAAGTTCAATTTGATAATAACAAACGGAGGCCGCAACTGAGAAAATTTCATAAACTCTGCGACAAAACTTTTGCCTAGAACATATTTGAAAGTCACACACAAAGCCACACGAGCAGGTGAGCCAGAATTTCAATTGCATCTAATTGGGTCAGCATATTGGTAAGAGAAGCCCAAGAAGTTTTGTTGCCAAAGCGGAAATGTTGCACGAGTTTAAAGTTTTAAAGTCTTAAGACTGCAAAGCGCGCAGCCAGAGCCAGAGTCAGAGCCAGAGTTCAATAATATTTGCAATGGCGTTAAAACAAAAGAGCACAAAAGTTTTAAATTACAAACGATGTTGGCTGGCGACTCATGTAAACATTTTGTATAAAATTTATTTAGCTAAAGCTAGATCCAGATCCAGCTACAGCTACAGAGTTAGAGCTGGAACTAGAGTCTGAGTCAAAGCCGAAGGCAGACGTCGCCGGCTGGCTGTCAATGGCTTTTTGTCGCCGCAACACCCGTAGAATTTTGTGTAATTTGACCCAAAGCAAATGTAAATAGAACTCCGACAATGTTGCCCAGCTCTGAAAGGGCGTTAAATTGTATAACTTAATGAAACGTTGGCGCAGCAGCAGCAGCAGCAACAGCAGCTGCTGGGTAACCAGTCAAAGAAAAACCGAACCAATACCACCCAGAACCCAAATCCCAAGCCCCCATAGCCCATACTCCAAGTCCAAGCCAAGCCCAACCAAACCAAACCAAACCAGTACCAGAGTAGACTAGACCTAACCAGAAAACCAACAGCAAGCAAACCAACGATAAAGTCAAAAAGTAAGGGGAAACATGGTGAGAAAATGTTGGGGGAAAAGTGCAGGGGAAAGAGATTCAAGGGGAGACATGCTGAATGCTTTGTCTCTGTGTGCTTTGTCTTTTGTGGTGAGGGAGGGCCATGTGCGGATTACGTTTGACTTAATGCAATGAGTAAAAGAAAGAACGAGAGAGAGAGACAGAGAGACAGAGGCAGAGGGAGAAGTAAAACTGTTGCACGCCATGCTGCCACGCCCACATTAAATTTAAATTAAAATGCTAAAATTTTGAGCGCAGGAGAAAGAGCAGGACAGAGAAAGGAAAAGAGAGAGAGGTAGCTGAAAAACACGCCCAACGCCACTTGCCCTAAAAATGCAAGCAAAATAGTTTTTAATTAAAAGGTCTTGACAGTCATGGTCACACTGTAAACACTGTCGGCATTTAAATTCGTCACAGTGCAACTGCAATAGTTCTAAGTTGGTTTTCTGTTTGGCAAGTAATTCGGAAGTGCATGAAAAGTCTATAAATCTAATACAAACCAGTTTGAGAACAGATAAATTTGAAGTGAGTTTTTGATTTGAATGATTCCATGATTCTAACTTTACTCTCTTGATCTTTAATGTTATTTCTATGAGGTTATATACATAATTTATTAAACATTTGTTTCTATACTTTATATTAAGTACACTAAAGAGCATCTCGTAGTCTTGTTGTGACTGTCTAGCTTTCTTCTGGCTGCTTGTTACTATTTATGTTGACTCTCTGCTGCTTCGCACAGACACATTTAATACCACTTAAGCTTCTCCGCTCCATTCCAAATTAAAGAAGGCAAGCACTCTTTGCCGCAGATAATAGTATGCACATAGAGTGCAAACAATTTTTCATTTTCACAGGTTGCCAAAGTTGCAGCAATCTCTGCTTGCCACGACACTTGTCGCCAACGTGCCCATCAATGGATGTGTGAGTGTGTGTGTATGTGTGTGTGTGCGTGTGTCTGTGAAAGTGTCCTTCAAGTGCGTGTGAGTGTAAAATCAACGTTTTTACGTTTGACTTGATTTGAATACAACACACGTTATATGGCAATGCCAACTGCGATTCGCTTCTCATTCAATTCATTCACTTATATTGGTTAGGCACTTTTGTGCGCCTTCCTTTTCAATGGCATCTTTTGTTGTTGTTGTTTTTTGTGTTTTCCCTGTGAAGTGGCCAGGCGGTCTCTGTTTGATTGAGTGCCTTTTTCATTGGCAGGCAACAAACTTAATCAATTTCAGCGCCTGTGTCCAAACAAAAGGCGCGCCCAAAGCCTGCAAAATTGCAGTGCAAAAGCAGCGACAAACAACAAAAACTAGTACATTGCATAGTTTTAGTTTTAGGCGCCGTCTGTAGACTGACTGGCAGCAGAGACTGTAGACTATAGACAGTATGCCGTGTCAAGTGACTCACCAAGTTGCCTTTTGACTATGACTCCTCCAGCTCTGGTTGACTCTGTTTGTTTGCCCAACGCAAACGCCATAAAATAATTTTGTTGCACACACAAACACACACACACACATAGACAGACTGAGAGACATATTTGCGCTGTACAAATACACACAAATGTATATATTTAATTTGAGCAAATAACTATTTTTGGGCCCAGCTACACACATAGACAGACAGACAGACGGACAGACAGAGCCGAAACTTGTATTTGCTTTTGGCTGGCTATTTTCGAGAACGTTGCCGCCGTATGCAAAATATTTGAAATAATTAGTGTAAAATATTTGCATAGAAATTATTTGTTGACTTGCGGCAAAAATCACAAGCATCTGCTTTAATTGAGCTCCCCCGAATATAAAGATATTTATTTATAGAAGCATTTATTTGGCAGCAAAGTAAACAGTTTTGCAAATCTTTAATTAATTATATTTTAACTTTTTTTGAATTTAAAAATAGTAATTGTTTTACTTAAATATGGAAAAATACGACTAATATAAGAGTTATGATTAGTCTTTCTCTTAAAATAACCTTACTCAAAAGTAGCAATTTAAAGTTTTAAAAAATTTGCTGTACTTGTTTTAAAGTTTGAAATATATACGACTATATGGCAGGTGTAAATCACCCTTTTAAAAGCTACCAGCCACAAAAACCCAAGGCAATTCAATTTTGTAAAATCTCAACTGTATGAAAAGAAGGGCGCCACAAAATTACTTTCTTTTCAGGCAAATTATAGCGAATTTTCACTTTGGCATTTAGTCTGCCTGGCAGCATTTAAAAAGCAGTCGACAAGCAACAAAATAAACACACACACACATACACACAGAGCGAGCAGAGTGAAAGATGGAAATGAAAAGAAAGCGCGGCAAATCACTTTTTAAATTTAATTTGACACTTTCTTTTCTCGGTGTGCATCAAAGACGCGACTACAAAGTGTAAACTTTGGAAAAAATAAAAAACAAAGTAAATAAATGAAAAGAAAAGAAGAAATTTCAAATTTCATTTGCAGTGCCCAGCAACAACGGCCCCAAGGGTCTATCTAACCATTTGGGGAACTGGCATTTAAATTTGCTTTGCACATTGCTATTGTGCCCCCGAAACTTAAATGTTTTGTAGTTTTCATTTAAGCGCAAAGTTTTCAACGCTGCTTAAACTTTGCGTTATTTCACACGCAGGTATTATATTGCTTAAGCAGCACAAAAGCGAATGCAATAACTAAATGCAGAGACAGAGAGAGAGAGTTAACAAAGGGAAAGGGAAAAGGACAAAATGTTTGTGCGCTCATGTTAAATAGACAGAGCGACAACAACAACAGAACTCTCAGACAACTTTGTGTCTCCTTTGGCACAAAGTTTGCGTTGCTTATTATATTCAATAAAATATTTTACAGTGGCACTTCGGGGCCAGCAGCAGCATCTTGGAAGCTTTCCCAGCAACAACACAAAATCATAAAGACAAAATAAAAATTGATAAGATTTTTGTTGGCCGTTGTCTAAGCAATTTGGTGGTCCTTTGTCAGATTGCAAACTAATATTGTAAATTTCTACAGCAGCCAAACGATTTTGTTTACCCGTTACACTGGGCCAAAGGAATTTGATGTTGGCCAAAAGTTTGTTTTTTTTGGCACGCTTATTGCGCATACGCAACGTAACCGCACGCATAAGAATGTCAATTTGTTATTAGCATTTTTTGGCTTAACCTAAATGCATATATCATATAATTTGACAAAAAAACAAACTTTCAAAGCAGTGAAATTCTATTATATATTTATCAAAAAATAACAAGTTCAAAACTTTCATTGCTAAACTTATTTAAAATCTTTGAAAACTTCATTGCAAGTTTTTCTTATCACAATTTGAACAGTGCAAATGCAAGCAAAAGAAAATTAAATCTTTTATAAGCAGCACTCATGAGATATGAAGAAAACAAAAGCAAAAGTATTAGCCCAGGGGAATTTGTTGAAAAATAAGTTAATGAAGACGAGCTAGGACAATTAAGCATAATATATATTATTTCTTTTGACAATAGTTATATATTAAACTCATTACTCAAATATATTTTACTTTTAATGACCAAATCCCACAGCAATCCACAAAAATATGAGCTATACAAGTTATCTGGCACAAAACACTCATTTAGATGGCCAACAGAAAGAAAGCAGAAAGTAGAAAGCAGAAAGCAACCCTCAAAGCAATGATGAGCTTTCGACTGTCATTGCCCAGCAGCAGGTGTGTTTGGCTTCACCAACACCAACGAACCCGATGGATACCCTTATCCTGGCTGGGAACTGTGGCAGACACAGCTTAGCCTTATCATCCCACTCCAAAAGAGTTACAAAGAGAGGGAGAGAGGCACGCAGCTGGACGCTGCTCTCGTCTGGCCTGTCATGATTGACGGTCATTTGTCATTTTCTACCATTTGGCCATTTATTTGGCCACAACTTTTTTAACCGCTAGCCACAAAAATGAAACCAAAAGCCGCACGCAAAAGTTTCAGTTGTTGTTTTTGTTGCTGTTGTTGCTGTTGTTATTGTTGCTGCTGCTTATGGCACATTTGTCAGACGTTGACGTTATGCAAAAGCTCAAACAAAAATCAAAAAACAACAAAAAAAAAAAAGGAAAAAAGAATTTGTAGGTGTTGCCGGACATGACGCCTTTAAGCGCGTATAAATTACAAAAAGCCAAAAGTCAGTTGGCAGCAACAACAACAATCAGAAGAGGTTTTTATAAATGAAGTTGCATACTTTTTGGGACTGCCTCGCAGACGTAGAAATGTTCAAAAAGCTGACATGTCACGCCGACCAACTTTCAAACTGGTTACAGTAACACTCACATTCGCAACTCGCAGTTGACGTCGTCGTCGTTGTTGCCGTCAGGGCGTCAGGACATGTTATCGTTTCGACCCACGCCCTTGTCAGTAGGCGTACCACACCTCCTCCCGCTTGCTGTCAGTGGCATTCATTAAAAAGCGGAAATTTGTGATTTTTGGTTTGCTTGCTTCTGGCTGGGCTTAAGGTATTCTCATTTGTTTCTTTGCTTGCCAAAAAAAAGAAAAATGACTTTAAACCAAGGATTTAACTGAAGGTAGGCACGAAATTTACTTTTGTTTGATTAGCTACAAGCCACAATCGCTCAAAAATGTGCCAAAATTTAAAATAATTAGCAGCATAATGCTAATAGATAACCCACAAATCTGTTTTGATTTATGGTCATTAGTTTCAATATTTGTCATGTTATGAAATTGCGGGCTTAAACACTTTCGTGTCATCATCATGTTAACAAAATCTAGTGTACTGAGTATTGAACATAACTACAAAATGTAAGCAAAGTTGCAATTTGATTCAAAAACAAGAAAGAAATGTTATCTTCGGCGTGCCGCAGATATATACACTTGCAGAAAAGTTTTGCATAGAACAAGCCTTAACATACATAAAGTGAATTGGGATGAGATATTTTGAAAAACTAAAGAGTTTTTCATACAAAAACTTATTTTCAACCAATCGTTCCTATGACATTGGTGCGAATTTGATAAAATCATGTCAGCATGTGGAGATATTCTGAAAAACACAAAAGTTTTTCTCACAGAAACTTATTTTCAAACGATCGTTCTAATGGCAGCTATAAGTTATAGGATCCCATCTCGATTTCAATTATAGGAACTACGTGCAATAAGAAGAAGCATCTGTGCTAAGTTTCATCAAGATAGGTCTAGATTCTAGAACAAAGTCTTGAAAAATGCATTTAAACAGACAGACAGACGGACATGACTCGGCTGTTGATGCTGATCACGAATATACAAACTTTTTTTCTGAGACGTCTCATTCAGTGCGTGACACATTTCGTAACAAAATTATAATATACAAGAGTATAACAAGTTGGACAAAAAAGTATTTGGAACAAGAAACAGGATTAAATATAAATAAATCGGTCAAAAGAAGAAGTCCAAATAACATTTCGAAACCCTATGCTTTTTGTTTTTGAACAACTATTACGTAATGTAGACTTCTTAGACATGTCTTTAATTTATGAAAGTACATCATTACGGGGAGCACTCGAAAGTATGCTAAAATTTAATGCTTAATGCCATTTGCTGGGGAAAAGTTTTTAATTTCTTGTATGCGAGGTACGTTTTTTTTTTGTATGTCAGTATTTTTCTTCTTCTTTTGTTGTGCTCAGTGCGAACAAAGTTTAAATGCAGCTGCGTTAACTTGGGCACAACTTTAGTCCGGCACACACACACGCACACATGCACACGGCAGCACAGCAGCACACATATGTAAATTTGCGCACACACGCATACAAAATCAGCAGCAGCAGCAGCAGCTCGTAAACTTTGCAGCTAAGCAACAAACAAGGCAGTCAAGGCAGTCAGGCTCCAGGATCTCATTCCGCTGCGCCATAGAAACAGGCACTCGAAAGGCTGGCAGACAGCCAGGCAGCAGCGAAGGCAATCCATCAAAATTGCACCTTCTTGCAGAAGCTGCTGCTGCCTGTTCCACCTCCCCCTGAGCCTCTGCTGCTGCTGCTCCTGTTGACTAAATTGAATTTAATTTGTTTTGCGCGTCGCAGTCGCAGTCGGCACACATGGAGGAAGGCAGCAGCATTGAAATTACGTCCCTGAGCAGGCCAAGTTAAACACACCCCAGAGAGTGAAAGACAGAGACAGAGAGTGAGAGAGAGACGAGGACAAAGTCGAGGACATAACACAGCTATTGTTTAACCCCTTCTTGCCGTCGCTTCGCTGCGCTGTGCTTTTGTTAATTATTTGATGAATTTTTAATTGATTTTTCGCGCACAGCATGGCGGCGGCTAAAAGGCAACGGGGGGCCTTAAACAAAAAGAAAAACAATGAATAAAAATACATAAATAAAATAAAAAAATATATAAAATGTTATAGCATCTTCAGCATCATAAAATGCGTTACATAATGTACATGCAAACATACATATGTAAATACATGAGTGTAAAAATTGTTGCATACTTTTAGCTGCTTTGTTATTTAAACAAAGGGGCAGGCAAGCAGCAGACGTCGACAGCAACCAGCCGCATGCATTGTTGCAACATTTAAATTAAGATAAATCACCGCAAAATTTATGGTTTTAATATGTGTATTTGCCCACATGTAGGCGTAGAGCAGGGGGCAAGGGCAGGGGGGGCTTGTTGCTTGTTGCCGCCGTTGTTATACAACATGGAAAACAATTTACTAAATTGCAATTAAGTGACATTTTATACCCAGAGCCAAAGCCAGCAAGCCAGAGGGAGCAAGCGAGAGAGAGAGAGCGATAGAGACAGAGACACATACACATTCAAAAGGTAATGGCCGTTGAATGGACGTTGGTTGGTTGGATGTGTGTCTCTGTTCGATGGAGAGCGGGCTACGAACTGTTGGGTAATAAATTTGAAATTGCGGTTTGGCAGTTTTAAATATTCAATTAGTTGTGAAATTTTTCGCCAGCACGCCGTGCACTGAGCTGCAAACAAACGAGAGTTGACTGCATTGGGGTGTCTCTGTGCCGGATAGGGTGATATATATATGTATATTACATGAATGCTAACTGTCGATTTTTGCACATTTGAAGGACATTTGCGACACATTTAAGCGTGCAAGGATATGGGATCAAGTGTGTGAGCATATGTTAGTTGTGACATTGTTATGGCAGAAATGCTTTAATGACAGTGTTCAAAACTGAGAGGAGATTTAACTATTTAAAGATTAATTGTTTTAAATTAGATGTTGCATTTCTCAAACTAAATACAAATCGTTCTGAGTTAAATTAGAAAACTTGTCATTTCAAAGCTAAAGCAATTCTTAAGCAATTCAATTCACAAAGTTCTTTCTTTTTGTACAAATCAAGCACAAAACCTGTGTTTAACCATTATTGAGTATGCTCAACACTAATATAAATACCAAAAAAACTTTCTGTTATATGAGCGAACTTAAGCCATGGGATCATCGAGAAATCATTATCGAATTATGTTAATAACGATAACATACGAACAAAGTGTCATATGAAATTTTTGTCAGCAACATCCATCTCTCATATCCCATCTACCATCTACCATTCTACCATCGCCCATCGTTGTAGCCTGTCAGTTTCACTTGAAATCCAGGCTCAGGTTCAAGCACAGTCTCAGTCCGCTGCCAGATATTCGTATTGTCAGCAAAACCCCCCCGCACAGAATTTATGCAGCAAAACTGTCAATTGTGCTGCCTTCACAGTTTGTCTGTCTCGCAATCAGACGGACAGACGAACAGACAGACATACAGCCATACAGCCAGCTGGCCACTGTCACACATGAGCGAGCAGTCAGCCAACCAACCAAGTTAACAAACCCCTGCTCTTACCAACCCCCCTGCTCCATTGCGTACTTCATATTTATGTAACGTTACGAATGACCAGAGGCGACACATTCCTGCGAGTGACATAAATATGCAAGTAAGCGCCTTAAAGGCGCACAGCTTCCCAAAAAAAGAGAGCAGCAGTTGAAACTTGTTAAAAATAATACACAGGATACGCATGTGAATAAAGAGGATGAAGGGTTTCTTTAAGCTGCCGCCTGCATAAGAAATGAACCGAAATGAACCGAACTGAACCGAAGTGAACCGAAATGAACATAAATTTTGCAAGAGCTACCAGCTACGTCTGCCAGGCGTTGTAATAATTGTATTTTAAAAAGAATTATGCACAGGCAATTAAATAAGGCGACAGCAGTTGGCGTTGGCGTTGGCCAAGAGTATTCTGGACGTATGCAAAGGAAAGGAAAGGATATAAATATAAATATAAATATTACTGCAGTGCAAAGATAATGCAATAATAAAATAAGAAATAACAATAAACGTTGCTTGGCACTCGCCACTCGCCAGTCGACAGTTATTGTTGTGTATTTAACTGTGTGGCGCCTTAAACTATGCAACATGCAAATTAACTTTCAATTTCCAGCCACCTCAGCCAGCCCCGCACCCTTTATCTACCATAGTGCAGTGAGAAGGACGAGACAATCAAAACTAATTTGCATAAATGTTGCCAAAGCAAAGCAAAAACCAACAAGGAACCAAGAGCTGCTGTCAGTTTAAGTTGTTGTTGGTTTTGTTGCTGTTGTTGTTGTTATTGTTGAATAGTTGGGCAACGACCCAGACGCAAATTTGCGAACAAAAAGTCTAAATTAATAAGTTTTGCCCCGGTCGCAGCAGCAGCAGCAGCGGCAATAAAGAAGAAAACGTTGCTGGAAAGCGCCCCAAATAAATTACAGCTAGAGTCAGAGATCCTTCTGCTCATACTCTCTTCTCTCTCTCTCTCTCTCTCTCTCTCTCTCTCTCCCCCCCCCCCCCCCCATCACATCTGTTCCAATGACTGACAACAAACGTTCAAAACTGCCTCGGACTGCGGGCAGCTGGGCAATGGACGTTGAACGATGAATGCTGTTTGCTCTCTCCTCTCTATTTGTGTGTGTGTGTGTGTTTGTGCATGTCCTGAATGCAGTACAGCGTCCAGCAACCAGGGTTCCGGGCCAAAGTGCGGCGTCAAAAGACATCAATAAAATGGTGGCCAGCCGCATGGACATGGCCAAAAAAACAACGGCTTTAAGCGATATTTAAATTGATAGTTACCTGAACTTCATATTGTTGGTCAGTTTTTCAATTTATAAAGCAAGCAAATTTAAATTTTCAATCTTATTCAGTTTATGTTGCTTCAACCAAGAAAGAAAAGCGATGCAAATTCGGAAAATATCTGATTTATTATGAGCAACAGAAATTGGCATCAAAGAAAGTGCTCAGATAGCTCATTTAACAAAGGACGAAAGGTATATTAAATCTTAAAATATCAGCAGAGCTCAAATCTAATCCATTCAATAACCACAGAACTTATTATAGTCCTTCGTCCTTGCTCTTTTTGTGGTTCTTATCTTATGCGCTCATTATCGCATTTATTTTATAAATTGCATCAAAGTAGTAAAAAGGACTCGCACCTGGGACGCACCTGCCAAGTGCACTGAACTTGCATCGAAGTCCTGCAAAAGTCCGCCCACAGTTAAAGTTATATGATGAATGCTTATAGTTCTAACCGTATGTATTTTCTTCTGGGGTCCTGCCACTGACACAAGTTTGGCCATAACTTGCAATTTGTGCAGTGCAATTATGAGTTTTCTTCAGTCTTCAGGTTGGTTTTTTTCGTTTTGTTGAAACGCTTTGGCAGGGATATTATGTTGCCAGGAGAGACAAACTCTTTGGCATTAAAAACAATGACAATCATTGTGGTGGGATACTGGTCCTGCACAGCGTGCAGCACTTTGGGAGCAAATGTAATGTAATATAAAAATGGCAACAAAAAAGAAGAAAAGCGCAATGGCAGCCGAGGCAGGGAAATTGAAGGGAAATGCTCGCTTTCAAGTTGTTTGTCTCTGGGCCTCACACAATTGTCGAGTTGTGTCTGAGTTTGGCTGGTAACTGAGTCTGTTTCTAGTTATGTATCCTGGTCTCAGTTCTATCTCTTGTTTGCCTCAAGTTGCACATTTTCTTGTTGCACTGTTTGACGTAATTATAATTGAAGTGAAGTCATGAGCGAATTTCAGTCCCAACTCTTTCTCACTCTTTGTCTCTCTGTCTCTGTCTGTGTCTGTGTCTGTTTTGCCTTTGCGCTCGTAATGAGCATGTTAACAGGCAGACAATGGCACTTAATGTGAGTGTGGCTCGTTCGTTCAACCTGCCACAGTGTCCCTCGTCTGTTGCCCCCATAAGCTACATCATAATTTTATTACCATGTGCTGCAATTCTACCCATTTTGAATGTCATTTGAAAGTCACATGGCAAAGTATTCAATTAAACTATATTTCGAAACAGCTTTAAACGCCATTCGCCAACACTCTAGCTTCAGCAATTTAATAACCTTTAGCGACGCCCTTAAGCAGCACATAAAATTCCCATTTTTATCGCGCACATTTCAGCATTGAAAATTGTGTAGCATACTTTTATGGGCGGAGCTGATGTCCTTCTTGTTGAGCATTAAATTCAGAGTTATTAATTACCAGCCAGCCAGAAAGCACTCGTTAGTATTTACGTTTCGAAATTTATATATGAAAAGCACATCCATATGACAAGCTATCGTTTAATTTCCATCACTTTCATTAGATTTTCCAAAATTGCCGTTGCAATTTTTAATGATCATAGTAAATTTTTAACTACCAGACAATGTGACGTCCTTTTCTCGATATTGTAGATGACATTTCTTCTATTCTTAATGTGTAATTAAAAACATGCGCGTATTTTGATAGACTTTTAAAGACAACAGAGGCGACAGTTGTTGTTAGTATTATTTGGTTTGTTTCATTTCGTTTTGTTGTTGCTGTCTGACTCAAGTAACTTTCATTATGCTGATGAGTTTATAGTGTTGCCAACTTGTCGGTGTCCAAGTTGTTGTCTTTGCTGTGCAGCAGTTGTGTTTTATAACCACAAAGCGTTTGGCTAATTATGAAAAGTATTTAGTTTAATTTAGAGCTCCCAAAACTTTTGGCTATTTAAAGAAGCTCAAAACTTTTCCAAATGCAATTGTCGAGCAAAGCTTTGCAAATGATAATCATTAGATAATCGTGGGATTATAGATTGCAATGTAATTTAAATTAAATACGATTTTTGAGCCAAAATAATTACTATCTTTATTGAATTCTTTAATAAACTATCAATTATCAGACAATGAGTTTGACTTTTTATAGATTTTGTATCGAAAAATGTTATTTAACTTTAGTTATTTAGTATTTTATACATTGAGAAATAAGTAAGTAGTAGTCAACTATAACTTCATATGTGCATAGCCACAATGGACACCTTACAAAAAACTGTCAACACTTTTTGGCAATAGCTTAAAGCAATGATTGCCAAAGTAGTCAAGTGTAAAATGCATTTGCAGCTGCTGCACAGACAGAAAGACAGTTGGAAATACAGACAGTCAGATGGATAGTTGAACATAGTCTCTATGGAGTTTAGGGTAGGCTGTTTTGTTGTTTTTGTCTGGCGTTGATTTTATTTGTGTGTGTGTGATTGTTTGCTTAGCACAACAGGCATAGTCACAGTCAATGGACGAATAGCCAAAGCTTCGACTAACTAACTGAGTAAATGACGAGATTGACTGAATGACTAACTGGCGGCGCTTAAGCCTTCAATAGTTGGCAGAACACAACAAGCCAACATTTTTAGCCTTTTTGTTATGGCCAGGATCAGAGAGTAGCAAAACAACAAGAACAACAAGCAGCAGCCTGAGGAATTTATATGATAAGCGTGCGACTGGCAAAGAGGGACACTGTCCAAAGGGCAGGGAGGGACGAGGTCGTCAACGTGAGCTGAAGCTCGGCAGAACCCAGCTATGACTACAGAGCTCAGCGGGACGTTGTAGGAAACTTTGGTTTCCAGCACAATGGCGTGTCATGTAGGCAGCGTGAGAGCACGAAATATGACAGCCAGGGATGAGATATACAGAACAGGAACAGGACTTGGAACTGGAACTGGGCAGTGCAAGGAGAGAGAGCAGCGGGAGGCCTCTTTTGTTGTAGCCGGCAAAGTGGAACTGGAGCTGGAGCTGCAGCTGAAGTTGGTCGCTCTCACTCTGCTATGGTATGTATACAAACAACATCAAAAATAACAACAAGCAACTAACAACAACAACAAGAGTAACAGCAAAAACAACAACTATAAGTCCAATATGTACGCTTTAAGCATAGCATATTAGTTTGTTTAGTCTTCGGTGTGGGTGAGTTAGGCACGAGAGGGGTGAAAAAGTGAAAAAGAGGATTCAAAATAGACAGAGCTCGATGGGAGAGCTCTGAGTTTGATGTAGTTGTTGTGTGAAGACAGCAACAAATATTGTTTGTAAAGCCAAATGCATGCAAGCTGGACAGACAGACATACAGACAGACAGAGAGAGAGAGAGAAAGCGAGAGAAATAGTTAAACAGAGACAGGCATATAGCTACAGACAAAGGCATCGTGCGGGTCAGCGAGCTGCGCTGCATGACTTGCTGCATTGCATAGATAGATAGATGGATGGATGGATGGATAGCTGGATGGATAGCTGGATGACTCGCTATATAGAGATAGATGTATGGACTATGGCTTGTTTTGTTGCAAGCACGTTTACTCCAAGCAAACATACACACACACACACACACACACACATACAACAAAGTCATTGTAGAATTCGTGTAGAGTGCATTCGCAGTGCTTTAAGTTTGTTTTAAATAACAACAAGAAATATGTGCTAGGGTTCATTTGATGCCTTGTTGTGCAGTACATGTCGGGGTATTATAGATAGATATTGTTACAGCTGTAAAGAGCTAAGCATAAAAGGCAGCTGAGACTAACAATTGGAGTTTAGGTTATATCAGCTGCAGGTTATTCAACTCATAACTCTGGACAAATTGGTAAGCATTACGATTTTTCAGGCACTTTTGACCAGCATAAGATCTAAATTTTACTATTTATTAATCTACATTCCAAATTTCAACAAACGTGTTCAAGAATTTTGTAAAATGTGTCAAGTTTGGACAATTTTTAAAAAAAATTTTGAAGCCCATATATTCTTTTCTTACATTTAAGCAACAGTTTTTAATTCGACCTTAAAAGCAAGACTCTTTTCCACTTCACCACATTCTTTCCTAACAATGCTAACTGCATTTGTCATAGTTTTTAAATATTCACCCCCTGCATTGCATAGTAATAGGAAACTTGAAGATGTTTTCGTTGTAAGCTAATTTGATTTATTTTTCCCACTACAATCCAAGAATGTAAACACTGTGTAATCTTGTATGCTTCACCATCATCTCTTGAGCTTTCTTCTGCCTTCATTGCTATGCCAAGCAATTTCAAATCTGCTGCTGCTGCTGCTTTACCCTATCCTACATAACAATGCTTGGGCGTTAGCCACTCAACTCCTCAACCAAAAACTAAACCCATTTCCATTGATAAACTCTACCCTTACCCCTGCTCCTCGCTTGCGTGTAGTCGTGTGATTGACCCAACTCGACTCACATTCGACTGTTCAACTATTGTGCCATTTTCAGGATAGAATAAGAAAAAAGAAAGCAGAAAACTACTTTAAATGCAGTTAACAGCAGTGGCTCAGAGACGTGCACATGACTTTGAGGCGACTTTCAAAAAAAAAGAAAAAAAAAACGAAGGAGAGAGCGTTGCATAGCTGTCAGGCAAGAACTCTGTGCTCTGACTCTGTGTGTGGCAGGATACGTGGTCCGTGGCAGCAATACATTAATCTTGTCTACGCCTGCGTCTTGGCGGCAGACACTTTGCTGAATTTGTTGTAGATTGTTGCCAGGCTTAATGAGCTGTAAGCTGGCCACGTATTAAAAATTATGAATGAAAAGCACAAAAAAAGACATTATATATATATATGCTATATGTATGAAAATGCATTTCAAATGCAATAATAAAAATGATAATGGTATTATAATACTACACTTAAAACAGAGAGAGAGAGATAGAGAGAGAGAGAGAGAGAATGCTTAGTAACAATGCTGAAGGCAGGCAGCAGAGCGCATTTTATGCCCATTCGCCAGGGATAAACGCCAGAAAGTATGCTACATTACTTGCAGCTCGTTAATTTTTATAGTTTTTGTCGCTGTTGGTGACTCAACTTAACATAAATTTTGCTCTTGTTTTTGTTGTTTGTTGTCGCCACCTACGTTCATTAATTTTAGCAGAGCCAAACGCTCGACACTTTCCCTGCACAGTTCGACGGCTTCTATTGATTTCGCCTAAATTAACACACACTCAAATATGAAGAGGGGGAGGGAGAAGAACCAGCGGGTAAGCACATATCCACAGCTTAAGCCAGAAAACTAGTCTCTCGTTATACCCATTGAACAGGAATTAGAAGTAAAGTTGAAGTAATTACTAGAAATATATATATATATATATTTCAAGCAATCTTTATTCTTTGCATATCGTAAGTCTCCGAAACTTAAAACTTGATAGGTAGTTGCTCATATTTCATATCTACTAAGATCCTTTAAGATATTTTTATGATTTCTGGTAAAAGTCCATCTTAACATATCATATTTGTATACCTTAAACTTTATTTTCATCTGATAAGACAAAAATAATTGAGAAATATGTATAGGGTATCTGCTAGTTGAGCACTTTCGACTGTTATAAAATATCTCACTTGTTTGGTTTTTGGTATTGTTGCGGTTGTCCCGCTGTTATTTTTATGACTTTTCATATTAGTTTACTTTTTGGCTTTGGCTCTCTTTAATGTACCAGAGAATTCTTTCTGCTCGCCCGCTGGCCAAAACATGTCTTTGCTTTTTAGCTGCCCCCCTCAGTCACCCCCCTTGTACATCTTATTCGCTATTAAGCTATCAAGATTTGTAAAGTATATGAGCCAAGCAAACGCCCGAGCTTCTCTTTGTGTTCGCCTGCTCGAGTGTGCAGCTAAAAGAGGGAGAGCAGGGAGCAGGAGGAGTGTGAAACGTTAGCATAAAATGCTATCTATCTCTTTTACACGTCGCTCAATGTACAATCTGTGGAGGGAAAAGGGGCGGCAAGATATGGCCAGTTGGCGTGTTGGCAAGTCGCAAAACAGTAACAACTGAAAAACTGCAAGCTGAGCGACTGAGATATATCTGTGTGACAAACCAGAGTTAACGGGCATGTTTTCTTTTTATCATGTACTCTTTTGATAGATAAGAAACTGCATTTAATTACTGAGCTGATCACATATGTCAATCAAATTATATTTCTGATAATATGAAAGAGAAATCTATGTGAAAAGATGATGATTTTTGTGCTATGTGCCAAAGTTATAGTAGAAGAATCTACTAAAACAGATAATTACTAAGAGCTTACAAAGGAAAACTATTAGTTAATGAGTTAACCTTCCATTTTTTAGTAAATTCTCTTCTTTTATGTACCAACTTATAATGCAAACTTGACATTTAAAACTGCGCCGCAATATTAACCGCAATTTGTCGTAATTGCAGTGGGCAAGTGCAACCTGTGCACAACTCTGCAAATATTAGTGCATTAATATTAAAGAAGACTTTCGAGTGGCAACACATTGTTGCAGCAACAACAATAACAAAATACTTCACACATGTGTGCAATGTAGATTGTACGTAGGTACATATATATGTAGTAACTATTACCATAACATTTATGATTATTAACCTACAATGCAAGGCACTCTAAATGCAATTAAGATTACAATCTTTTATGGTTGAGCTGTTTGGCTGTAAAAACCCACACAGCAAGAACAAAAACAAAACACTGCAGCAGCCTGGCAACCCTGGCACGACAAACAATTAAAACATTGCGCCGCCTGCAATAAAATGCTGTTACAGATGCTTATCTTCCTGCGCCCTACTCCATGTTAAGTTCAGGCCATATTGCATAAGAAATAATTACTTTTTATATTACACATACGCCCCGCAGGCCAGTCGCCTAGTTGACACTATTGATTGCTACTGCTGCTGCTGCTGCTGTCGCGACTGTACTGTAAGTTCTCTCTTCCAACTTCAACTTCTGATTGTTGCCCTTGCGTGTCGCTTATCGTTGCCTGCCGCCATACTCCCAACCTGGCTACCTCTCTGTGAAATGAAGACACCACAAGCAAACAAAAGCAGACGCAAAAGCGTCAGACAATTGCCGCGCTGATAAGATCAGCAAAGTGTTTTTGTTGCTTTTTGTGTTTCCCTGTGTCCAGCGGGGGTCGGCTGAGGGGTCAGGTGAAAGCTGAAGTAAATCACGGCTAAGCCGCGACGACTCTCTCTATTCAATAAAAATAGCCAAAGTGTCGCAGCATAAATTGAAAGAGCTTTGCGGCAATAATTCCTGCCCTTTGACAATAAATATTTCATTCATTTCAATTAAATAGTAACAATTTCGAACCAAATTAGTTACATTTTTAGAAATCGGTTAAGTATCGATTTTAACTATTTATTTCATTTTAAAATCCTACTTGTAAAGTTATTTTAAACTTCTACTAAATCAATTTAAATATTTACTAAAATTGGTTTCGAATCCATTTTCCAACTGGCAGCATGAATTTGGAAATTTATCATTTTGAATATAGTCAGTTAAGTCAGTTTTTAACAGTTCTATAACAATATCTAGACAGAATATATCCGCAACATCGGAAACGAAATAATATCAAATAAACTTAGCTTGTAAACGCGAACAACAACTTTAGGACTTAAGGACATCATTGTTACTTTTAATCCTTAGCGGCTTAGCCTTATCATCAGTCAGCTGTAGGGTATTTGAATTTCGTTGTGTGTGGCCCAAAAAGCCGCCAAACATCAAAGAACGTCAGCCATCAATGTCAACAACTTGACTCGAATTTTATGCAAATGCTTCAAGTGTCACGGACTAAAATGGCAATTGAAACGCTAATGATGACATTTGGCAGGCCTAAACAGCGAAGAAAGAAAACAATAACAAACTAAAAGCAACACACACACACATACAGGCGTTGCTGAACTGCTCTGTGCGTGTGTGTGTGAGAGTGCTTTTCCGTTTCCGGTGTGGCTAAGAAAACATTACAAATCGTTTTTGGCTGCCACTTCTTGCGTCGACCCGTCTAGGCCTCTGGCATTTTTACGAGGCATTCAGCCAATTGACAGGCTTCACTCGCTCGTAAAAAAATCAAGCAAGAACGTTAGAAAAATGATGCGCAGACAAACTACGCACCGAAAACACAAACAAGTACAACAACAACAACAACAACAAGCAGCTGCCTAAAAGTATGCTTAAATATTTAAGATGCTGCATGGCGTTGCCAGACGCAACGTTTTTTTCGTATTGGAAACATTAAAACGCATTAAGCAGCCTGTTTTCTGCTATGTATATACTTTTTGTGCCATATAAAAACTTATTATCGCTTATTTGAACTTGTGAATGCGGCTGCTGCTGATGTTGCTGCTGCGTCTTGTGATTTACTTTTATTTGGCCAAGCATTTCCTTAACGTTTTCCTTTTCTTCTGTGCTTAGGAGTCTGTCTGTGTGTTGGTGTGTGTGCAAAAATCGATTTTTTGTTGTCAAAAAATGAAGCCAAAAAAGAAAAAAAAAATGGCAAAAGAAAAAAAAAAGGTCAAAAACAATAAAAGCCTAAATACACATACGCGCCTTTGAACTGGCTTTGATAAAAGCAGCGAAGAGCAGCACAAAAAAAGAAAGAAAGCAGCCAGAGGAATATAAAGATTGTTGGTCAGGTATACGGGTAGGGTGAGCTCGGTGTGTGTGGGGGTGTGGGATGTATGGTGTAAGCCTCCAATCAATGGCTATACATCGCTTTTGGTACGTGTGAATTTAAGCTGATTAAAGAATTTGCGCTGGGGTAACACAACGAGCAGAAGAAAAACACAAAGAAAGAAGCAGCTAAGGCAGAAATTGATGTCTGCTTTTAGGCGGCTCTGCCCTGCCCTTTTGTCCACTGCCTTTATTTATGCCCTTTGTCTGCGTGTTTCTGGCTTTGTTATTGGGCTTATTGGTGAATTTTTTAATTTGCAGCTGAAGCCAATCATCATTCGGGAAGTTCCAATTTAGTGCTCGTATATTACAATATAAATTCAATTGTATTTGTCGCCAACCATTTTTATTGTGCACATCAAACTGTGCACCAAAATTTCACTCATAAACATTCTGTTTTGATGCACGGCTAATAAGCAAAGTTTTTTCGAAGAGCCATAAAAGCTGGCAAGTGTCAGGTAACATTTCTATAATGAAATTGGCCCAAAAGAAGGCAACAACACACAAATTGCCACCAATACACAATTCAAATGCGTAATCATGTGAACTGTGGCAACTGCAGCCAAAAGAGAAATGAGAGAGATATCGATAAATGCTTGGAAGTAGAACAACAAAAACAAAAAACACTGTGCACAAATGAGAAAAGTTTTTGCAGCCAACGCTGCGTATTATTATTATTAGTTTTTCCCCTCCTTTTTGGCCCAAACCACACTGCCCAACAAAACTTTTGCGCCTTTTGCTTATTAGGAGCAGTTGGAGATAGTTTCTCTCTCTTTCGATTTGGGTTGTTTCATAGTTCATTGCTTTTCAATTTGATGAGGCGTTGTCTATATAATAATCAGGCTGACTACGCAGGCAGAAAATGAGCCGCTCACGAAACTTTTTTGTTTCGTTCTTGATAAGAAGAAAAGTGTAAGGGCGTATTTCCACATACGCTTCGGAATGACTGACTGACTGACTGATGGACGTATGGCCTGATGGACGAACAGAGCAATCATGTCTTTAATTTTCTTCCACACACAGACACAATACAGGCTGTCTGCTCTTGTTAATTTACTTTGTAATTTATCAACGCTTGCCTGTGTGTGTGTGTATACATATACATATATATTTTTATGGAGTTGATTTTTAATCTTTTGCAATCATTTTTGGGGTCGTGCAGCGCCAAGAGAGAGGAAATTAATATTTATAAGTATGATGAATGAGGCGAAACGAGGGAAGCAGGCAGCAGTCAGCTGATTTACTGACGTGTGACACAGGACACACACACACACAAACACACACACACACAGAGGCAGAGACAGCGGCAGCTCAGGATAAAGGTAAAGAAATTAATGCGCAGTTAGAAACATAAATCTGTGTGGCGTTCCAAGGAAACGGAACGGATTTCACAATTTATTTATATGCTAAGGAAAGAGTCACACAAACACGTGGAACGGTGCGTATGAGTAATATTAATTTGACTTTAAGTCGCTGCTGCTCGCCTCGTTTTGCTCAATTTGCTGGGTGGATATGGCGGGCGTGCAGTTTTTAAAATACGCAACGTAACGTAACGTCAACGTATGCAATTTACGTGACATCATTACGTGTTAGACAAGTAAAAATTACGCGTGGAACGTAGAATGCGAGAGAGACCTAAACGAAGGCAAAGACGTAGCAGGCGACAATGTGAGTTTGATAATGATGAAACATGAATGTGTGTGTGTGTGTAAAAGGATATCAAGATAAATAACTAAACGTGTGTATTCGTGGGTCTTTGTGTGTATATCAAGGCAAATGAAATGAAAGTCATCACAGAGAAAATTGTGTAGGCAAAAGACAAAAGGCAACAATATATAAAATAAGTTTAAATTGAAACAAGGAAGTTAAGCAGAATGTAGCAAATATCAACAAGCTTATGCAATTCCAAGTACTCATATGCTTAATGCATGATTTGATTTGAATTAAATTAAAGTTGGTCGACGATAAAAATGCAAATGTCAGCGCCAAAAAGTTGCAGTCGAGTTTTCTGCTTCAAGCTCAGCGAAGCAATTAAACTTGTCCTTGTATAATTGCATTTTGGCCTAGGCCTGAACAAAAGCCAAAGTCAAAAGTCGACAGAGGGCGGGCGGGGGTAGGGAGCAGGGTAAAGGGAATCAGGGATCAGTTGAGTTGCCAAGTGCGCTGCTGATAGCGGCCAGAAAGTTGAGCGCTTTAATTTCTTGGAAATTTGTTAGCTGAGATACTCGTTGAGAGACAGCAACAGTGAAATAGAAAGAGAAAGACATACAAACAAAGCAACAAACCAAAATGTCGACTTGATTGCGTCGTTGATGGGCCTGGTCGTGAACCTGTTAGTCGTCCTGTCCCTGAAACTGGCCCTGGCCAAAAATTGGTAGTTAAGACAGCATCCAGAGTGCTACACAATTGTGCGGACAGATTGCCGCCAAGTTGCCACTGCTGCAACTTGAAGTTTGAATCCCTAGCGGATTAGAAAAGTTTAAATTGTTGCCGCCAAGCGCACAGAGAGAGCTCAGCAGCACCGGCATCAGCAGCAGCAGCAGCAGCAACAGCAGCAGCAACAGCGGCAACAACAACAAAAGCAGCAGCAGTAGTCAAGTAAAATCGAAGCAACTGGCAAATGAACGTTGAATGAATGAAGGGAGCAACGTAACGATTAGTGCTTTCATGTCCTTTGGCAAAGTTTAAAGGTCATTCGTTTGTATAGCAGCAGCAGCAGCAGCAGCATCCTGGCATCCTTCGTTTGCTCCTCTCATCTTCTGCTGATTTGACACATCAACTTTGTCAAGTTTTTGCCACAGCGACCGTCGACCATCAACGTTGACTATTATGAGCAATGGCTCTCTCTCTCTGTCTCTCTCGCTGTCTCACTCTCTCTCCCTCTCTCTATCGTTCACTTTATTTCTCTTTCAGTTATGTCTCTGTGTGTGTGTGTGTGTGTCTGTGTGTGCACAAGCAATTTGTGCAATGGACATTTTGGGCGCTGCGCTCCTTTGATAAGCGTTGCCAGCTGCAAAATGTCTTAAAAGATTGCGCGGAGTGCACTGACTTTTCTAGCTGCCACTTGCCCCAAGGCAACCCAATTTTTTGAAACATACTTTTTCTCAAAGGTTTACTAACGCTTACAGATTGTTTCTCTGTGTGATTTGGGAACTTGCGAAAATTTATGGTAAGAACTTTAAGTGTACGCAAGTTGGAATGTATTTAAAGTTAACGTTGTGCTACGACGCTCTTTACGTAAACGCTTACGTTACGAAATTGATCTTGTGATCTGGACTACATTTTGTTAAACAACCTTACGTAGCCTCAAAGCTCTTGACATAATAACCAGGTTTTCGTTATAGTACGTCATGAGTTACGTTACGTTACTACTGATTATATAGCTGGACTGGCCTACTAAAAATACAGTTGATATTTAGAAAGTGCATACTTTAAATCATGGATTAAGTAGTATGTATTTATCACGTACACTGTGACTGTTGTGAAATGATGGTTATCAATGCATTCCAGATTTTTATTGCTTGAGTTAAGCCGTAGCTTACGTTACGTATGTGCTTTCATTACGTAATTACGGCTCATGTTTTCTGTACAAGGCATTTTCTTATTGATGTGATCATGAAAATCAGATTAGATGCGATTCAGCAGATAGTAAAAATCTCCAGGAAAAAAGTATTTTGAAAATAAATAACAACTGGTCAAATAAGATTTACAAACAAGATAAAAACTAAGAATATACTTTTGCAAGATATTATACGCGAGGAGCAGCTCCATAACTTGACGTTATTGACGGCCACGCCATCCGATCCGATCCGATAACAGCAGAGTAAACAAACGCTAGACAAACAAGATAAGAAGATATCCATATCGGGCTTCAGACTGGCCCTACACCATGTGTTTGTTTAAACTGTTTGAGAATTATAATCAAAACATTAAAAATAACTACTTTTTTCTATTGCCCACTTTGAGGCAAATCATTTTGTTACCTAATTGTAAATAATTGTAAATATGTTACATAATTGATTTCATTACATAATTGCTAACGTTACGTAATTGCTTAAGCTAACTTATTGCCTGCGTTAAGAAATTGCTTACTTTACGTAATTGCTTAAGATACGACATTGATTATGTTACGTTATTACTTATTTTACGCAACTGCTTACGTTACGTAAGCAAACAAATTACGATTCGTTTCCATTTAAAATCATTTCCCAAGCCTATTGCATAATGAGCTTGTCAATAAGTTTATCAATACAAAAAACTACAAAGAATGACGCGAAAAAAAATGAATCAAGTGCTGTGTAAATTATGGAAATCTTTGCCCATTTCTTTCCAAAGGTTCAGTGGTTCAATGGTCGGTTAGGAGGGCTATGCTGTCAGAAACAATCGTGAAACATGACATCTGTGGGGCGGAGACCAGTAAAAACAACATGGCGCCCTGACCAGGGCCGAGCCCTTGTCTAGCAGTCACATTGCCTCTGCCATTGACAGTTCCACGTTGTTTTGCTATAACTTTTTTTGTTCTCACCCTATTTTCGATACCTTTTTTTTGTGTATTTTTCTTAAATGTCAAATTTTTGCAGACAGTTTTGACAGTTTATCGAAGCGCGCCCGTAATTTTAGCTGACGTGTGTTGTGTAGGTGTTGAAAATAACAGCAATGTGAGAAAAGAAAGAGAACGAGATTGAAGTTCTGGGTTCAAGTTTGGCACATACTTAGCCAAGAGGTGTGAATAAAAAGTTTCGCTTCGTCGACGCCGCAGTTTTGGCTAAGAACCAACCAAAAAAAAAAACTTACATAAAAGACGGGTCAAGTTTTTCGTCTTAATATATGTTTGTGTTGGGTGTTTGGAAAGTAATTATATTTCTCAGTCACCGATGGCAATTTGATTGAAATTGGATTTCCAAATGAACATAATCAAATTATTTAGTTGAAATTATAGCTAAAATATTATTGGATTTGATTACTTACCGCTGCGACTTTCATTTTCAGCTGGCTTCAGCTGTAAAGCACGGTTCATCTGCAATAAAAGAAGAGTAAGAAATTGGTTAAAAATAGAAAATGTATTTCAATTAAACTAAAATTAAATGATAATGATACTGATTTAGTTATTTTTAGCTTCGATTTTATATTCAATTTGACTCTTAGAGTGAATTACCTCTTCAAATCTGTGCAAAATACACAATAACAATGTCACAAACACTAAAATCCTCATTGCTAAAATCAATTTCTGAAACGGCCATCAACTTTTGATGATGTAGCACTCTTCATAAACACCTTCAAACATTTGGAACAGCACAGCACAGCACATTTTCGAGCATTTAAATGCCACTCAATATGCAAGCCCATCTTTCGTTGAATTGCTCCATCTCATTCTCTACTCTCTCTCTCTCTCTCTCTGTGGAGTCCTCTGGCACATTTGCGCTCATTGCCTTTTACCCACGACTGGGCAGCCACATCCTGTGCCGCTTCATGCATCATTAAAGCTTAAATCTCACCCATGCGACCCATGTCGTCCGACAACTGGCAACTGGCGACCGTCGACTGGCGGACAACACTTAACACCCATCCACAAAAGCATATCCTCATGCCACTTTCCTTACTTGACGGTAGCTACAACCCTCCCAAAGGATGTCAGTGACTGGTGCTCTGGCTGGCTACGTGTTGTGGTCGCCTTTTGGTTTATGGCAAATGAGTAATATGGGAGCCATACGAAAAATGCCATTAAAAGACGTTCAAATGAAATACATTAAAATAAAACTTAATTGGAGTCTTTATGCCGCTTTCGAAAAACCGCAAAACCGAGCAAATCAATAACGGAAAGACTCACCAAAAACCCCAACATTCGATGATTGCTTTTTATATATTTAAGTCAGGTGTTATTGGGTTCATTTCGTTCATTTCGCTCATTTCATTTCATTCATTCGGCCTTAGATTGGTTCATCACCCGCAAGCCGGTCCTGTCATTAGGTACTCTGTCCTGGCATACTGCTCAACAGAGAGGACGTTGCTGTTGCTTGTCGCATGCATATTTTATAATCAGCCATTAGTTTGCGGCAATTGAAAATGATTGAAGCTTTTAACTGCAAAATTCAATTGCTTTATATGTTGTATGTTGTATGCGCCACGTTGGACGCCGCGCCGTGTTGTGAAATATTTAATGTTGTAGGCAGTTTCGTGTGCCGCAAATTGAGTTGCAGCTGAAAATGTTATTGCTGGTTACTATTTTTGGTCTGCTCTCTATATGTATACATATGTATGTATAGTAGGTATAACTTTTTTTCTATTTTTATGCTGCCGTAACACACAATCCATTAGTCGAGCACAAGTAATTAAAATTTCGCGATTTATGCATGCGCATGAACAAGGCCTCAATTTGGGCAAAACCGCCCACCCGCCCCTCGACCACGCTTGTTTGTAATTCAATTATGTTAATGATTGGACAACATTTACCGTATTTACATTAATGCATAATGAATGAATAAAAACGCCTCTTACAGCCGTACTATACTCTATCGCTCTTTCTCATGTGCGCCTAAATGCATGCTGCGTTTTATTTTGGCTGGCTGATTTTTTAATTGTAATGCCAGCTCGCTGGAGAGTTCACTGGAGCTAAACAGTCAACGGAATGGTAGAATGGTAGGTAGGGGTTAGTCGGGTGGGCAATTAAGTGCATTTCTCTGTCTGACCAAAGGCATGCCAGCCACGCCTCATTGCCCACATTGCCATCATTTGGCGTCGCACAAAATCGCTTTTGCCTTTGCTCAATGCTCAGCTGGATAAATTAAGTGGTCGATGAACTGAAGCCTTGTTGATTTTGTATACAGGAGGGACGTCAGTTGGCAACGCCAATGTTGTTGACAGTGACAGCACAGGATGCAGGAGGATTGTGTGGCGTAAGCGACTCCCGATGACGCCGCAAAATTTAAACCAATGTTTAACCAAAAATGTTCATTTAGTCGCACGTTCAGCGTTCTGGTGTGGTGTGAGTGGTGTGCAGGGATCAGGATCAGGGTCGATGGCGTCTGTGGGCTGATAAATGATTGATGTGGTTGGGGTAATAAATTGGAAAACGTTTTCGGCTTAAGCAATGCGCAACAAGAACAACAACAAACATCTTGGCCATATACATATAACGAGAGCTAAGCAGCTCAGCGCTTTTGTCTGCCACATGCAAGTTGCAGCTGCATTGTATGCTATGGTTTTTGCAGTATGCTGCATGCTCCATGCTCCATGCTGCATGCTGCACGATGCCTGCCTGCTGCTTTTGAATGCTTTATCAACATTGTTGGCACCCGCAGCTGCTGCTGCTGCTTTTGCAGCTGCAACACACACATCATGCAAAAACAACACTGAAATTCTCACATATTGAACTGGCATGGACATGCTGCAGCAGTCTGAAATCTGCACTCTGAGGCACCATAATTGTCTGGCTTCATTCAGAGTGTGTGAGTGTGTGTGTGCAGTTTTTCATGCCATGATATGTACTTTTTTGATTGCAGTCGACTGGTTAATGAACTTCAGGCTACACTCAGTCTATGGAGGCAGCCTGGTTTCGTATTTGACCTCAATTTTGGTTGATTGTTGAGTTTGATGTATGTTGTATGCACCCTCTTTGTATACATAAGTAAGACTCTCATGTGTGCTTGTATTTGTACGCAATCAACTAGACAACGCATTTATAAACTCAATACACACACCCTTGATGCATTAACCAAATTAACTGCTTATAATAACATATTATAAAACTATTTCATAGGAACAAATACTTGATAAGTTGCTTTTGGATACTAAAATAAGACATTTAAACACAAAATCAATTTAGGAGTCATAAAATGTATTCTAAAGATGGCCCAATCAGCTTAGTGCCTTGAATGATTACACTAGTTAACAAAACTTCTATCATTGAGCAGCCAATAGTTGTTACTTGTATATAGTACGATTTTAGCTAGGGATCGCAAACATTATAGTTTTTAATATAAAAATAAATATAATAAGCAACTCTGATTCAATTTGTTGTAGAAAACTGTTATTTTTGATTTTGAAAATTGAAAAATAAGAGTTGTTTTTCAAATTGTATTTTAAAAATTGAAAATAAAAATGTATTTTAAATGTGAAATAAGCAATGCATCACAAAAGTTGAATAATTCGATTTAATGCCACTTTGTTTAAAAATCATAAATAAGATTTTTTTTAACAACTTTTATATTTATATTGATAATAAATTACAAACAAAAAGAGACATGTTCCTTTTTTTTGTTCATCCACGACCATATTTTTGCGTTAATTTTTATAAAACCTATAACTTTCGTCGAATTCACCCTTCAAATATAAGTATTGAAAACTTTTCAAATCATCGAAAATGTTATGATAACTAGTGTAATCAATAATATTTATATTTAATTGCAAGACTCATAAAACAGTCGACTATTTCTCTCACATGACTTTGTCTCTTTTATTTTGACTACCAATAAACTCTTAACTTTGACAACATTTCTAAGGCATCTGATACTCTCACAGAGCTTTAGTTTCATTTTTGATTCTGCTGCTCAGTTTGTACTATTATACTCGCTTTAAACAGACAAAGGCCTTGCTAATTATGGGTAGCAAAAAGGTTTCCCAGTGTGAAGGGAGGAGTAAAGTGAAGGCAGGCAGCGTAATTAGCGCACATAATTTGAAATTTAAATGTTGCCAAAAGCCAAAATACGCAGGGCAACCCACATTTCAGTGTGAAGCCTTTGAGAGTCAAATTGTTAATTAAATCTTTTGCTTGCAGAAACAGCACAGAACCAAAAAATAAATGAAAAGAAGAGAAAAAGTGAATGTTTTGACTTGGCCAAAACGATGCCTCAGCACACAATTAGCCTTATGACAAAGTGTTGAGAAGTTGACAAAACGCAAAAGGCAGAGAATATAAAGCCCAATGCGGAGAGAGTTGTCAGGGTGTGAGAAAGGGGTAAGAGAGTGGCAAAAGGACAGTCGGCACAGGCGCCAGTGGCAACGTTAAACCGCAAATTTTAGCGCCTCGACAAGTCGTGCATGACATGGCGGACTAGTCCAAGCGACGTCGCCTTCGCGTATGCAATGCCAAAAGTGCCCAAGTGCCAAGCTGCCAAGTGCTCTATGTGTGTGTGTGTGTGTGTGTGGGTGATTGTATTGGGTGCATGAACCTCCATAAACTGCGTTAGTTTATGATGCCCAAGCGCACTAAGTGAGCAAAGTGGGGACCCGAGCCAGTCAAGCTGTAAGTGCCTCCATCTGCAATCCCTTGTAGTACTCCCTGCAATTAGAATGCGGCGCCGTCTATTGAACTAGCTATCCACAGCCAAGTCAGGTCTTGCTGCACTCGCTCTTTCTCTGCTTTATACCCTGTTTTCAAAGGTGAAATGAGCAGGTTTGATTGGTGTTCAGCATTCACTAAGTTCGCGCTTATAAATGAAACTGCAAGGATTCTTCACAAATCAGAAACCAACTAATATTTTCAACTATTTGAAATCTTTG
Source organism: Hirtodrosophila cameraria (assembly GCA_949708635.1). Lineage (NCBI taxonomy): Eukaryota > Metazoa > Arthropoda > Insecta > Diptera > Drosophilidae > Hirtodrosophila > Hirtodrosophila cameraria. The sequence continues at coordinate 5,562,344 of OX453091.1, read as the reverse complement.
CTCAGAAAAACAAAAGTGTTCTCCTTCTAGTATTACTATCATTAAGTGTGATTCTTCTTGAAAGGTAAATCAAAATATAGCACAGAGTATATTTCACTCGGTAGACTTCTGTTGCCGCATTTGTAGATGTTATTTCTATCTCTGTTCTGTTACTGGTCAGTTGCGCTTTTGTTGTTTTTATGCATTTGAGCAACTCGAACTACTACATAAAATGGGTACAACGAAAATGCAATTAAAACTACGTTTTATGGCTTTGTTATGGCAGGCAGCAGGCAGCAGCAGCAGAAGAGAGAAGAGTATTCGCCACATGAAAAGCGATTTTTATTATGCTTTCGACAACGACGACAACGCAGCAACGGTACAGCAGCAAGAACAACAACTACAATCAGGATGATCATATCCATGTAGTTTCGAAAATGGTTTCGAATTGAGTGCGCGCTGTGCAACTTTCTGTTGATAGAAAAGTAATACTGCTGTAGCCATACTTTATGAGCTTTTGTGGCTCTAAGCAATGTTTGCTTATTGAAAACGCAACTTGCCCAGTTTTATTATACAGTATATATAAAAATATATATATCTTATTTTTTTTTTTTTGTTCTTGTTTATCAAAAATCATCAAAGTTTTACGCAAAAGTTTTTTGTGTGCAGCTGCTCTGATAGAGAGCTAAGAACTGAGAACTGAGCGTTGCAATATAGAAATTTGTCACTGGCGAGAAGGCAACAGTTGCCAGTTGAGAGTTAACAAAAGAGGAGGCACCTTAAACCTAGACAATGCTGCGCCTCAAGCGTGCAACAGCAAAACAAACTAACGAGCTAGCAAGCAAAACAATAGCATGCTTTTAGGGGTGCCACTCACCCCACCCCCACTCTTCACTCTCTGACTCTATGTCTTGCCGTAACAACCTGCCATAACTGTAGCTTAATCAAAAGTTTTTGCACTGCTGTTGGGGGCGCTGCAAGCTGGAGGGCAACCGCAACTAACAGTCCTACTACGACCACACTATATCATCATCATCATCATCCTCCGTATACACATCCTCAACATCCTTTTGATACTAATCAGTGGCTGAAGCAGCAGCAGCAGCTTCAACTCCAATTGCTCCTCATGCGAGGCTGCTTTTTATGTTCCAACTCACCCACGTTGCGCGTTTGTTGTTGTAGCTGCTGCTGCTGCTTCGTTCAATTGCAAATAGTTGTTGTTGTTTTTTTTCTCTCTTTTCTTTTTTATATATATCTTTGATATATGAAATATGGCAGCTGTATATAATGGTCACTATGCTCGTGTTTGCAATTAGCAAGTGGCAATTAAACTTGGTCTGCCAGCGAAGATACATTGAGCCATTGACATTGAACAGGGGATATCTTTATTAATACCATATATTTTAAAAGCCTGGCAATTGTCTGACCAGAAATAGCCAACTGTTGACAGGATATGAAGGGATCTTTATGGCAACTATGCTATTGAATACTATTCTGTTTCTTTTTTGTCTGTACAAGTTTTAATTTAAAATTGCCGTTCTGTTAACAGAGATTTTTACAAATTATTTATCTGCGCTTTAATCGCCATTATTAAATTTAAATTATTAATTAATTTTAATAACATTTTTAACAGACAAACGCTTTAATCATTTATGCTTTTAACTTATCTTGTTTTATTATTTATTTGGGTAGGAAATTGTTCATAATTTCTTATATACTTTTCATACAAGTACCATGCCATTAAATGTTATAATTATTTTGAAGTTTATAGTAAGCAGAGAGCAGAATAAAATAATTGTTTAAAATGTACGCAACATTTTTGACAATGTGTGTTTCCTGTATTCATTGAAAACTTTGCTTTAATCATGGTAATTTAACAAATTTAAGTTTTTACTCCCTGTTCCCATTAAAAATGGAAAAAAGGGAGTTATAAAGTACTACAAATGTATGTAACAGGCTGAAGGGAGCATTTCCGACTATATGAACAATATATTCTTCATCAGCATCAACAGCCTTGTCGATAAGGTCATGTCCGCCTGTCTGTCTGTCCGTCTGTCCGTATGAACGTATCGATCTCGGAGACTATAAGAGCTAGTGACACCAATCTTGGCATGCAGGTTCCTGTATACCATACGCAGATCAAGTTTACTTCAAATTTCAGATACACCCCCTGCGTCCCCGCAAATCGAAAAAACACTTTCACAGCTACAATTTTGAAGACATATATTTGATTTTTGGTGCACATATATGTTTTATCAATGTTGATCAGTTGCTTAAATTTCATTACGATCGGATAACAAACACCAAAGTTATTGAAGAATCTATTACCCCCGTCTCAGCAAGCAGAAAGAACAGGTTGACATGGACTGCACAAGCTAAGTGCGCTGCTTGCTTGTTTTGCCGCTGAACTGCTTGAAGTGCAAGTTGGGAGCAAGGAATCTCCTAGCCGGGCAAACTCGACTAGAGCATTCTTACTTGTTTATTAATAACATTTAAGTTTTTGGGTAGTTCCTTAGAAACTTTTATGATAAATGATTGATATCCTTAAAGAGCTATATTTATTTAATATATTTACATGTTTCTCTAAAATTTGTTTAATTTTTAGAACGCACCCAGAAGTGTGTGCTATGTTGAAGTTTATTTTAAAAAACACACACTCACAGATAGAGACACAGATACGACATACACGCACATTACGCACTCGAAATCGAAATCAATATTATTTTATGTTTGCCTGAAATGGCAGCTAAGACGTGGGCTAAATCTTGTTTAAATCTACTTTCTAAGGCTGCTTTTCCAGCTTTTCCTAGCTTGTTTTGCTAATTCGCAATTTTGTTGCCTACTTTTAGGCACTGACACCATAAAAATATTGATTAGCTCTCTGGCTAATATACATATAAATATGTGTATATATATATATGTATACAATATCATATATGTATATGGCTGTGTAATAAATTAAAGAAACTAATGTTTTGTCTGACTTCGTTGTGCCGAACTCTGTGCCTAATTAATGGCAAACCTTTCAAAAGGCTACACCTTGTTTTTATGCCATGGATAAACAAATGGATTTCTCTATATATACTTTTAGGACTAGGAGAGAACTTTGTGTATTGACATGGACACGAGACTGGGTCTGTTCGGCTGGGTCATTAGCATGCGTTAAAATGGCGTTAAATGTGTAACGGAAACTCGACCCAAGGACATGCCATATAAATTTTCTTTTACTTTTGTTTATGTTTTTTTTTGTTTGTTTGTTTGCCGCCCCGCTCGTCCCGCTTCGTCGCCTCGCATAATAAAAATGTCATAAGTATTTTGGCATTGTTGCTGCTCGTCCTGCTCTGCCACTGCTGCTGTTGTGTTAATTTTTTCTAATTGTCTAAAATTTAGATAATTACATGCCATTAATTATTTACATAATAACATCTTTTTTTTCTATTCCCTCATTTTTTTTCCATTTTCAAATTTTGTGGTCCACTTGGCCGGCCTGCTAAAGTTACGCCCAACCGCCCATATATCCAATATAATTTTAGTATACATGCGGGGCGTAAAATTAAATTTGCATAATTTATGACTTACTCAGCTCAAAATGTTGCCTCTGTGTGTGTATGTTTTGTGCATGTGTGTGAGTGTATTTGCGGCATGTGCCGTGTTGCATAATTTTAGGCATTTTTGTTTATTGTGGCGTAAAATTTGAATTATGAATAGGAATACACTCACACACACATATACACTTGGCTTTTTTCTCGTGTTAGGGTTACATTCTAAGGTTATTAGTAATTTATTTGCATATTTTGAGGAGCGGGTCTCTGGGCGCAGCAGGCAGCAACTGATGGACACATTGAGGGGCAGGAGTGGCTGGGTATGGGACATTTGAGTTGCTTGTGTCTTTTGTGTCAACTTGGCCGGGCACAAAAGTCAGTCAAGTGTCGTTTTCGGAAGACATAAATTTTGAGCCGGGTGGCCTCAGAGGGTGTGTGGGCGTGTGTATGTGTGTGTGTGTGTGTGTGTGTCTGAGTGTGTGTAAGGTCTGTACGAGGACAGGTGTCCAACAGTTGAAGTTTTTGGATGAAGGCAAGTATAATTGAATAGCGTAAAAGGTTTCACATGGATTTAAAAGTGGTGGGTGTGAGAAGTTACAATGGAACTTAAGGGAACGGAAGCGGCTTATGATTGGAGACAGTTGCTATACAATAGATGATATAACTGTAAGCTTATGATAGCACAATCAAAACGCATAGATCAAAAGAAGTTAATAATGCCTTAAGAATCGTTAGAAGTCTTTAATGTGTTAACATAAAATACATTTGAGTAAAATTTACTAAAGATTTCAAGCTAACTTAAAGCCTTGATAACAGCTCAACCACAATTTGCCTAAAGAGGCTGTTAAAGATATATTTAAAGCATACCTATTTGGCTGATCATTGTTGTTAGGTGTCTATGCATGTTAGCAAATACTTAAAGCATAATTTATTGGTTGTGGCTGAGTGAAAATATATACATTGATTGGCCGCCTAGTCAAAAGCAACATTTAAAGCATACCTTTTTTGGGCTGATGTAGTCAGTCAGTCGCCCTCAGTCGATACAAAGTGGCTTATGTAATGCGTAAATATGTAATAGTATAACATTTTTGTTGCATACCAAGTCTGAACTGGCGCACGCAAGAAATGCTTATAAATTACATAAGGCAAAGGCTGGACGGGACGCTGTGCCTGCTCCAACAAAGCACTCAACTGTGAAAATGTCTGTTAAGAGCAACAAACGCACACACACACACACACACACACACACACACACACACATGAGCAGTCTCCACTCATGTGTGTCCTGTAAGGGGCTACCTTGCCTGTCAACAGGATGACAGTTCATATAGTATATATATGTATACATATATACTGTAGCTATAGCTATGCCTTCAACTGTCAATTGAGTTGGCATGTTGGCAGCCTCTTGACTTATGTTCAATATGAAATACGCATAAGCATGATGCGCATAAATATCTATACATACATCTAGAAACATATATAAGATAGGCCCATTAAATTGCCAAGTCAGCGTCTTCTAATGCCTAGCACGTATTTTAATTGATTTGTGCTTGAGAGGAGCAGTAAAAGCAGCTCATTACGAGACCATGTCTACAAATTGAAAAGCTCAAAGCGAAAAAATCAAAAAAATCAAAAATAAATGAATCACAGTTTCAACAGGGTTTCAGGCAATGCAAACAAACAGACAAACAAACAAACAAACAAACAGACAGACAAACAGACAGACAGAGGCTGGCTGGCAAACAAACAAACAGCGCTGGCAGGAGCAAAAGGATACTCTGCTCGTGTACTTGTCTATTTGCTCAACGAGGTTTGATGTCTGATGATGATGCTCCATTTATTATTAAGTTGAAATGATTTTGGGCTGGCCGCGTGAGGTGACGACGCAGCGATTCAATGCACGAATGCATCAAACGGCAACTGAATCAGTATCTGTGTATCTCAATCTGTATCTGTGTAACTGAGTAACTGTGCAGCTGTGTGTGTGTACACACGTGTGAGTTCAATTGGAAAATCGTGTGCTGCATACGTTGTTGTTTTTGCTGTTGTTTTTGTAAATAGCACATAGCGCACATTTCTCAGCGTAATTCGAGTCCGCACTCGGTGTGTACATATCGTACTTAAAGATATAGTATCTGTGATGAGTGTGTATATGTATCTGTAGCTGTATCTGCTGAATGCTGGTTGCAAATGCAAATAATATGCAAATAGAGTATAATATTTAATATTAAAAAAAAATATTGAAAAATTCTTTTGGGTATTCTATATTAAACTAAACTGTTGTGGTTCTTCAAGCAACAGTTTTTCAGTCCTACGCTCATGAATCATTCATATTCATGGAAGTTCTATAAATTCTCGATTGTTAAGTTATTTTACATACAAATTAACAGTTCACAACTATTTGAAGGATTCGCAATACACATCGTCTTTACGACCAGTTTGAATATTTAGGAAATCATCACAAAATCTTAATAGATTACAGATTTTTCTTTGACGAATCTTTCCATTTGAAATTATAATTCCTGAGTGAAAAGATCAGTTCCACAGTCGGGAAACCCTGAATATATGTTGTGTAGCCTCAAGTCTTATTCCTTTGACTACGGTACAAACAAACTTACATAAGAGGTTTACTACAAAACGTATTTCATCTTTGTTTTCTACAGATTCTACACTACTTCCCACAGTATTTATTTGGTTTATTACACTGATGATCTGCTATCCCATCACACAAGTGTCCCTTCTGGGCAAATGCATAAATTTAAGAGGCTACACCTTCCATAAAAAATACTTTAGATACGGCCTTTTTGTGAGCTTTTGCCACTTGACAGTCACCCAAAGGCTTTGGAGTTCTTTGCACTTCCCTCGGGCCTTTGAAATTTATGCACACATCTTGCCTCAAATTCAGCCATTTAGCCAACCCCAAGTGCAATCTACTGGCAGCTCTTTCTTTTTGTTTGCATCTATTAGCTATCTCCGTCTTTTACGCTTGCTCTTTGTCTCGGTCTCATATATATCAAAGTCGCGCCAAATGAAAAGCGACAGTTGACAGTTCAGAGAGTTGAACAAAGTCAAGAATCGTTGTCGGGTTGCCTTGCAATTTATAAATTGCAAAAAAGCAGCGCAAGAGTGAATCAAAAAGCACAACATTTGCTTATATTTTATGCAATATGCCAACCGCGTTTTATTAAGCAAATTACGAGAAATGGCCAAAACGGTAGAATGAGAAACGAGCAAAAAGAAACAAATCTCGACCCCCCCAAGTCCTACTTATGACCTTGGCAAACAGCCTAACGCGGCATTCTCTTAAGCAATTTAGTAAACAGACTCCACTCGAGTCGAGTCGAGTCAAGTCGAGCTGCGACGTTCGCACAGCTCTTAACGCACATTTTCATATATAAATTATTAATTTTGTATACCCAGCCACACACAAACACACAAAGACACACACATACACACAGTTATATACACAGGCGGCAATGGCGAGTAAAATGCATTTTGTGCTCCATTAAATAATAAAAGCAAACGTGGCAGATAGCAGCCTTCAGATAGCGGCCATATAAGTACAACGAGAGTATACACAATAAAAATCGTACACGAAGCGCATAAAAAGAAGGCAGAGGGTAGCCCTACTACCCGCCCCTCTCTTCACCATCTTACCCCCCAAAAAGAGAATAAAAAAGACTCAAATCTCAGGTCTCAGACTTGGCTGCTTATCTAAGCCGAAAGTCGAAAACCCCATTGTGATTTTTAAGTTGTGTTGTGTGTGTGCGAGTGTGTGTGTGCTTTTTGGCGAGAGTGCATAAATAAGTAAAGAAATGCCTGTCGCTTAAGATTATATGGCAAATAAGGAGCGCACAGGACATTTGAATGTTGCTACCGACACTCAACTTACTTATTCATAGTCAGGTCCTGTGTTGGTATAGCGCATAAAAATCAGCATAAACAGCAATTGTTATGGCCTGTGAATGGAACACGTTATACAAGTTATACCTTATTACGTTATACATTACACGTTGTTTACATTACACGTTACTTCCGTTTTCTATCAATGAAATTTAAAAAACTAACAGAAGTGTCACTCAAAAGTAAGAGAAACTCGCTATCTTTCATTTAGTTATAAAGTAACAAGAACTTGACTTGATACACTCATGCAACACTTAACAGACAAGCAGCACTCGTGTAGGGAATTCAGGTGGTTGGAGGGCTTTAAAGGTAGGGGCTGAGCTACAAAACACGCACGTGTCCTTGCCAATGACAAGGGAAATTTTACAACTTTCAAGTTTAATTTGCCAAAAGTAGCAATCAAGCAAGATGCAGGCACAAAAAGAATATGTATAACAAAAACAACAACAACAACATTGGTGTAGAAGGTTAAGGGTTGGTTTTTTTTTTGTGTTAGGTGTGTGTATGTCGGACAACCCTTTCGACCTAATTGCATGGAAGTTGTTACGCTGCCAGTTAAATGTAAAAATTAAAATGTATAAAATGTATATAATTTATATTAAACAGAGACACTCTGCAGCAGAGTGAGAAAGAAGAAGTGTCAGTCAGTCAATCTGCCAGTCATTCAGTCTCTCAGTCATTCAGTCACAACGTTGCCTGTTTTATGAGGTGTTAAGTGGGCTTAAATTAAAAAATTGAGCGGGGTGGCAAATGTGTTGAAATGTTTGCGTATTTGTTCAAGTTATGGCAAAAATACCGAGCAAAACACAGAGCAAAGTGTAACCAAAAGCAAAACACTTAAGAGAAGAGCTTCTCCACCCCCCCTTGCTTAGGAAAGGAGTCGAGAAACTGCGACCCTGAACTGACATACCCAGCCCTCAACCCTCAGAACTCCGACCTACGTTGTTGTTTCATTAAGCGGCAAAGGGCAAAAGAGAAACTTGATTTTTGTTTGTTTTCCCGTTGACACGAGGGGGTTTACATGTGCGTTATAAATTTGTATTTAATAAACTTTGCAGAGTGACGTTTTAAGTGGACTTTTTCTTCTTTTTGTCGTGCTTGTAAGCTTATATGAGGATGATGTAAGAAAAGTGTAAATGGAGCACTGTTTTTAAGCAGTTTGTTAATGTCTTCAAATGATATGAAGCAATTAAAACTCATAAGACTATCAAAACCGCAAGGAAATACTTAATTATTGGCTTTAAGATGAGGTCTATGTTGAAATCATGAGATTAACTTTTGAGCTTAGATCAAAATCTTATTTCCCATTGACTGGATTTGAAGATTAAACAACTTTTATAGATTTATACCATAATTAAATTACTTTCTCTGCAATTTCAGTATTGTTATAATCAAGAAACTTTATACAAAAGATATATAACAAAATATATATTGTACTGAGTTACATATTATAAGTTATTTACAAAGTATATTGTATTGTAAATGTATTTCATACTTGAAAATCCTGAAATCGTCTTTTTTCTGGAATATATAATTCCAATAAGTATTTCTAGTGGGACATATTATCCCAATGAGTGTAAACGCAGAAGTTTGAAAACCGCTGGGATGTATTGTCCCAGTAGTCCCGAAAGGGTTAAGACATTTTCTTTGAAATAATAGTGTTATGTTTAAAAAGAATCTCAGAGTACACTTTCCTCAACTAATAATATAATTCCAGACACTATAACTTCATTGGAGTGGTAATAATCCAATTAACACGCCTGGTCACTCTTTGCTAGAACAACTTTTTACCACATAAGCAAATTGCTGCCTGATTTCAAAAGAACATACGATTCAAGAGCTTGATCAGATATATATCTTTAAGATAATCTACAATTTGAGCTCACACGCCATGACAGCACACATTGCATTTCTCTCATAGGGAGAATAGTAGAAAGTGTTGATACCAAGGCAATTATGGATCCATAAAGTCCATTTCCGTTACGTTTGCTATTTACTTTTGTGTTGTGTTTGCGACACGTGTTCACATTTTGAGCAACGACAGCCAATTGCTTATTAAAATAATAATATGGCCAAAAATTAAACATCAGATTGCAACCCTCAAGGGGCAAGGCCGTAAGCTTACCACCTCCACATGACATTTACATACGAGAGTACACAGGAGACTGTGAAACTGGAGACAATTACGATTAGAAATCCACCCTTCGACACATGTAGAAACTCTCAGCTGATAATGAAAACATTTGCACAACTTTCAAAAGCATTTAATGAGCAACCTAAAAAGGATACAAAGGGATATACTATATGCGGCTAAGCAAAAACAGCAGCTAGACAAATGGAATGAAAATCTGGGGACTAGTCAAATTTAACGAGCGCATAAAAGCGACGCGTCTTCAACTTTAAAAACAAAGAAGAAAAGTAAGACAAGAAACAAAAACACACACAAATACACTCAAGCCTAAAAGTATGCTACGCTTTGATCATAAAATCATGTTGCAAGTTGTTGTTGTTGTTGTTGTTCAGGACCCAACTATCGACCCAAAAAGAAATCGCATAACTAAATGAAATCTAAATTAATACAATTTTTGGGTCTTGCTCGCATTTATATTGACAGCCAGAGAGTTTTGTGCTAGATCAAAAGATGTACGAGAACTTTTGCTGGCAAGGAATTTTTGCGACGGGGGGATGTGTCAACATGGAAAATGGACATGTACCAATTTTCTTCATATATGTAAACATGTATATATGAGATACATATAAATATATATATATTATAGTATGTGTGTTGCTTAGAGCAAGCAATAAAATAAATGGCAATGAATGACTGAGCAAATGAATAAATGAGAGAACATTTTTGCTTTGAAATTCAAATTTCAAAAGTTGTCATGACATTGTGTTTATGACTCTACTCGAACTCAAAGTGCGAGAGTGAGAGAGGGTTAGCAGGGGAGAGAGCGAGAGAGAGAGAGAGAGAGAGGTCTAGAGCAGGATGTGGACAGAAGCTGTTTGAATGATGCTCCTCTTTTGTTTTTTTGGCTGCATATTTAAAATTGAATATTTGCACGCCTTGAGCATTCGAGATTACAAAGATCTACTTCACTTATATGCGCACACAAACAGTCATATCCCATGTGTCCAACTGTGTGTATGTGTGTGTGTCATGTGTGTATGCCTTGTTGTCATTTGCATGCGTTAGATGCGTTTGTGCTATTTGCACTGCTCAAAGCCATTTTAAGCGGTTTATTTTTGTGTATGCTCTCTGCACACAAATTTTACTCGTTTTATTGAATTTAAGTAGCTGCTGGGCACAGCAGAAGTAGTCGTAGTCGCATTTGTGTTGAAAACGATGCCAGCCACTTTAATCTTCAACATTGTCCACAGTTTAGTTCTGATCCTGTAAGCATTGTGCAAATTGAGGAAAATTCTTTTCTCTTTCATTTTCAGTGCATGTGTCTTAAATTTGGGCACAATTTTATCTGAATTTGTCTCGTTTGAAGCTTTGCTTTGAGTTAGTTTATTAAAATGGTAAGGAACTTAAATCTGAGACAGCCTTACACAAAGGAACTGTTTAGGAAAGTAACTACATTTGGGAAGGACTTAAACAAAAATATAACTAAAATAGTAACAATACAAAACAAGTTCGAATGCTCATGTCGAGTGTGGCCGACTACGAGACTCCCTGCTCCCAACTTGCACTTTAAGCAGTTCAGCGGCAACGTAAGCAAGTAGCACTTGTCCAGTGCCTGTAAAGCTGCCTGTTTACTCAGCTGATCAACATTGATAAAACATATATGTTTACCAAAACTCACAGGTTTATCTTTAAAATTGTGGCTGTGGGAGTTTTTTTCAATTTGTGGGGCTGTGGGGGTGGGTGGGGCGGTGCGGGTGGATGAATCCGAAATTTGAAAAAAACTTGATCTGCATATGGTCTACAGGAACCTACATGCTAAGTTTGGTGTCTCTATATCTTATAGTCTCTGAGATCCACGCGTTCATACGGATAGTCGGACGGAGAGACGGACAAACAGACTGACATGGCTAGATCGACTGGCCTGTTGATGCTGATCAAGAATATGTATACTTTGTATAGTCGTTCTCTTCTGCCTGTTACATACATTTTCAGTAATTTATAACTCTTTTTTTCCCGTTTTTAATGGGAACAGGGAGTTAATATCACATTCTTTCAGTTCATATGCCTTACAACATCCAATTTGGTTTAAAAACAACGATCGTTCTTCAACGACTTTCGCTTTAAAGCCAGCAGCAAATTCTTAGCACTTGTCAAAGTTAAAGTTTTCAGCATTGGTAAAAGCTATGCTAAATAGTTCCCTTAACATATTTTGTGCTCTTCTGATATTTAATTTCGAAAAACGTTGAAAGTCAATTGTAAGTTGAAATGAGAATTGAAATGGCTAGCAATTAAAGATGATGACGCCTCCTGCAGCAGCAGAGAATTGACTCCGGATGTATCCGGGTTCCAGTTTCTGCTAGCCGCAGGCTCAAACACTTTGCATAACATTAAGCAGCGTTGGTTTTTTTTATTGTTACTGTTGTTGTTGTTTTTTTTTTGGGTATTTTTTGTGTTTGGGTTTGGTTGTCTGTGGTCGACCGCAGCGTCATAAAATATGCACCCGGCGCTTGGTAAAATTCACAACAAAGTGGAAAGCCGACGTTGAAGTATGCAAAATGAGACGAGGCACAGAGCAAAGCGCCTAAAAGCATATTTCAATTAAGCTATCACCTTGAATTATTCTCACGAGCGCTTGCTTTATACACACTCACACACACACACCCACACACAAACAATCAGTCAGTCAGACAGACACACAGACAAACTGCCTAAAAGCAGGCCACAGTTTTTTTTATACATTTTTTTTAATTTTAATGTTTTCATTCAAGAGCAAAAGAAGCTAAAGGCGAAGAAGAACGGTAAAACCGCTCGTCAAAATTTGCATTTAAATGAGGCGCGCAGAGACGACGACTGATGGACGGGCCCAGTTTTTGGTTATACAGATATGTATATATACTTTTTTTTGGCTGTTTTTCCGACTAGGGTGAAATTTTTATGATTGCGGTGACTGCCAAATTGTCAGTGGTTGTATGTGTGTGTGTGTGTGTGTGTATGTATGTGTGAGTGTGTTTTCGCCTGGCTGCATAAAATGTAAACACATATTCATTAATATATACATATAGCTATATGTGTTTATGTGTATGGGTCAGCGAGCACACACAACAATCAGTTGCCTGTTGTTATGTTCAAGTCAAAAAAAATCAAAATTATTTGCCAAGCAGCCGAATTTTCAATACGCTTACCAAACAAAAGTTAAATTTCAGTTGAAATTAAGATTTTTTGTGAATAAAGAATTGATTTTAAAAGCGCAAGCTGGTCTGATCTTCAATCTGCTTATTTTCATAGGATTAAAAATATTATTGGAAATTGAAGTTGCTAAATTCTGTTAATTTTTTAATACACCTAATTAAATATTCTACTAAAGGTTAGAATTTTGTCTTCTTTTAAAAAATTGCATCTTAGCTACTTTCTTAACTACTTTTTGAAATCGAAACTGATTCTTTTTAAAGACTCTTTTCGAATCGTTTTAGAAAGTTGATCATTAACAGCGCTTAACTTTATTAAATCTAATTTTAATAAAATTAAATAAGCTGTGAAACTACCTCTTGAATCATATAATTCAGTATATCAGTTAACTAAAAACTTTAAAATTATATAAAAATAACACACACGAAAAAGGCAATTTAAATACTTTAATAATACTGCTTTCCAATAATTTTCTCAAAAATGTCTGTATACTATGTCTGATATTTTAATTTACTTAATTTTGTGATATACTTTAAGGCTTTAAGGCTTGATGGCCATATAGATATATATGCATTTCATTCTCTTAGGCATGCAAGAAATTACAATTAAATAGCAAGCGAAGCCTGCAGACAACCAAAGGACAGGCTGCACGTCGTCTGCTGAGTGTGCGTGTGTGTTTGTGTGTGTGTGTTGGCTATGCAAAAATGCTGGCAGACGCACACACACATACACATACACACACACACACACACAACATACATGCTTTTATACACACCTCCGCCGAACCCCACAACCCACAGCCGGCTTATTCATCGTCATCCTTCATCGGGATGTTGTGCCTCTGCTCCGCTTGGTTTGGCCAAAAATTTTTGCCATAAATGCCATAAACAGTTTATTTAGCAACGGAAAATTAACTGCAAAATGTAGCAACCCAAAAAAAAACAGAAAAAAAAACACAGAAGAAAACTACAACAACAATGCTGGGCAGTCAGACGACTGATGATGCTACCCAAGGCAGCCATTCCCAAACACAGCAGCTGAACTCAACTCAACTCGACGCTTTATGACGTTTTACTTCATGTGCAGCTTCATAATTAAGTGGTTAGTGAAGGGGCCAGGGGGAGTGGCAAAAGTCGGCCCACACAACTAGCTCAAGTTGTTGTTGTTGTTACTGTTGTCTTATGCACTCGAGGGAGCTTTTAGTTTTGAGCCACGTGAGAAGCATCACCGCTTTGGGTTTGGCTCTTAGCCATAAAAACGAGACCCAAACGAGGCCAATAGAGAGCACTAAAATGCAGTAGATACAAGTATATACTATACATATATAAGTATATATGATTCTATAGAAAGGTGTATCATATATGTATGCTATATAGCTATGTTACTCTTGAATATATATACATGGATACATTTAAGAACCAACATAAAAGTGTTAGCAGCTCGTTTTCTGTACTTACTAATTTGATGACTGGTGGTATTAATGGATGATGGCAACTTACCTGAAAGACAACATGAAAAAGAGAGAGAAACAGCATTAATATTAAATGTATACGAAATGGACAGAAATTGAAGTAATTGGCTTATGCTATTAGCCAAGTCATTAAGGAGATGTCTAATTATAGCCTAACAAAAAAGTTTAAGTGGAATTATAACTTAAATAAAAGTTGTGTAAATGATATTCTAGCATAAATGCTAAAAATACATAATTATGTGGTTTAATAAGATATTGACAAATTTCTCAAGCTAGCTTTAAGATTTGTTTTATAGAAATCCGGAACTCAATAAAATGAATGGTGTTTTGTATTGTGAGTTTCTAGTTTAAAACTATAAGCCTTGTTCTGAATTCCTTTTCCGAATCAATTTCGCAGAAAAGTGTGAAGTATTCTATTTAGAGCAGGATTCAATACCAATCCTTAGTCTTCTCATCATTTTTAGAAACTCCCAAAAGTATGCTCAAACTTTTTAAGTGGAATTCATTGGAAAGTGCTAATCAGAACAGTCCAATAGATATACATTTAAAGGATTAGCTCGACTCAGTTTATTGTTATTCAGCAATGCTCTTAAAAGCTAAAATTCTGAAAATTAAGTAACTAAAAGTCTTTCTGCTTATTAACTTTTCGTTACTTTTGTTAGGTACATATACTTTCATAAACTTTAACATTACTTTCTATAATTATCCCACTGTATTTTCTGTTTAATATTTAAATACAATCTCTAATGCTGTTTAGTCCTTAACCCTTTCTTAAAGTTGCACCTTTACAAGCTTTAAAAAATTGATTATAAAAAGCTTTAAACTAAGCAACTAGCAAAAGATTGCTGAGACAGATAGCCCAACGCTAACCAAAGAAAGAAAGAGAGCGAGAGAGGTAGAAAAAGCAGCAAAAAAAAAATGTCATAAAAATTCTATTTTCGTATAAAATTTCGAAAGTAATCTAATAAATATTGATTTTCATTCGTCATCGACAACGTCAACTCAACGTTGGCGACGACAACAACATCATCATCAAAAGCAGCACCAGCAGCAGCAGCAAAAGTATAAACAGCAGCAGCAGCAGCAACAGCAGCTCTGAGGCCGAGAAGGGCGCGTTGTGTAACCCTACACGTGCACACACAGATATAAAGAGCCAGGACATGACACGACAGGACAAGCACAGCACAGGACAGCACAGTAGAGCAGAGCACAGGACAGGCAGGCGTAGTCAATAGTCGTTATTTGATATAGTCGAAACCAACAAGCAACCCATGATGAAACGTGCCTGGGCGGCTGACCAGTGCGACCACACGCAAAGGGCAAAAGGGGAGGAGTGGGCGAGGAGGGGATGAAGCGATCCCAACGCTGCAAGGGATGAAATCATGCGCGCAACTCGTTTTTGGGACTGACCCAGCCAGTATGGGCGGCGAGTGGACGCCACACACACACACAAACACACATATACACCCGCAAAAATACACACACACACACAGTTCATTCAATCATTCAAATGTCCTTTGAACTATAAAAATACATGACACTAATAAAGAAAACGAACAAATGACACGACACTCGCTACGTTCCCTCAACCCCCTGACCCAGTCCAAGAACCAGAACCAGAACCAGAAGCAGAAGCAGTAACCCGGACCCGGTCACGATAAGCTAGCGAAGACGTTGCGGGACGCCGGCAACGCTCGACAACCTTAAAAAAAATTGCTATTTAGAGCAATTTATAAGCATACTTTGAGGCGCCCCTCACACTCCAAGCTCGACATTTGACATTTACGAGTGCGCCGCAGTGGAGACAGCAAGGCAGGAGGGGGCAGGCGGCAGGAGGGGGCAGCGGCATGGAGCTACTGTAAAGCAGTTTCGAGTAGAGATCCTCAACCACATAAATTTCTGGTGCGCTTCCAAACGCTTTTCTGTAGCTATTTATTGCATTTTTATGTAAAATGCGCCGTGCGGTATGCTATACTTTTTTTTGTCCTATACACAAACATATAGACATACTTATAAGGACGACATTCCTGCAAAGTTGTTTACGAGGCAAAGAGCATAATACGTAAATCGAAAATGCCGCCCACGCAATGACCAAATTTACGCAATTAAAGACATTTTGGGGATATATTTTATGGCATACTTTACTGTCGATGCCTCTTCTTCTGCCTGTGTATGTGTGTGTGTGTGTGTGTAGAGTACAGGTAAATTCGATAATAAAGAAATACAGCTGAGGTAATTTAACATCTTACAGCTGTTTAAATGTTTAAAAACTGCTGAATTTCACTTTTCAAAGCAGCTCAATAAATATTTTTTTAAAGCCAACTTAAATCGAAAACGAATTTCTTTGCTGGGTATTAAAATTGGCAAGTTTTGGAAAGTGTGAGCGCATGTGGGAGTGCACTTTTATAGTTGCTAAAGCTGTTGCCATTTCAAAAAATTGTATTTTTTATATGCATTCGCATTTCATTTTCACACATATTGTATTGCATAGTTCACGGTTAAATATGATTTATCAGCGCATCTGCAGAGCTTTGCACATTTTTATGACCATATGCTGTGGGCCACTCTCCACAATGGCCAAAAACCACAACACAACTGCAATACACACACACATACACACACAGCAATAGTAACACGAACACAAATAACAAATCAAAACACAGCGCACAGCGCCTAAAAAGCTGCTAAGGCCAAACAACACGGGGCAATAAACTACATGGGGAAGGCTGGTGCTAACTCTGGCCATGAGTTTGTCCCGTGTAATCTCTGTTGACCATAAAGATTTATAGACTATTGTGTGTCGTTCTCAACGTCGACGACGTCTACGTCTACGTCGACGTCGACATCGACATCGACTTCGTCGCGCCAGCCGCAGCAATGAAAAGGAAACTTTTTGCAACTTAGCGCCAAACTTTATGCAATAATTTATATATATTGGAAGAGCGCGCGCTATATAAAAGCAAAAAAAAAAGAAGAAATATAATAATAATAAGAAAATGCCAACGACCTACACAAAAGGCAATACACATAATAGACGCAACAACAACAACAACAAATCAACAGCAACAACAGCCGGCGTAAATATAACGCATGTAGAAAATAAGCAGAAAACAAAGCAGTCCATTTCAATTTTATCAAAACGAAACTGGAATGCTCTATCATAATCTAAATTATATAGACGTACACTTGTGAAAAGATTCGGAATGAATTAAAAATGACTCTAAAAAGTATATTTAAACCATCTCGTAGTTGTACTTAATATGGCACTTTTTTTTTTTTTTTAAATTTATCTTGTGTAAAAAGTATTTTAAGAAAATATTTTTGAATATAATATAATAAAATAATAATAAAATAAATAATTAAATACAATAATTTGCGAGCTTAAGGCCCTGGCAGCCACAGCTGACCATATGTCAGCTTGTAATTTTAACTCTAAGTTAGCTATATACATATATATAAATAAATACATTTTTGAATCTAGAATTTAGTTATTTCTTAAATATTATTTATATTATATTTTTTTTTTTTTTGTATATAAATTTAAGTCGGGCTAAGACTATTTCATAAAAATTTTTTTGAATCTTGAATTTAGTTATTTCTTAAATATTATTTATATTATTTATATATACATATTTTTTTTTTTTTATATATAAATTTAAGACTTTTTTATAAAAATCTTTTTAAATCTAGAATTTAGTTATTACTTAAATTTTTAAATTTTATAAATTTTATAAATTTTAAAATTTATATTTAAAAAAATATAAAATTACGTCTGAGCCCAAGTAAGAAAAGCTGATCAGCCAAAATTGGAATAAAACAACCACAACCGGATCTTTCAAATATTAAAAGAACACGCTGCAAAAATGTTTCACATGTTGAAAAAAAAGAAGCGTTGCATAGCATGCGGTGATGCCGGCGCGATAAAAAATTAAAAACTTGCTCCTTCGATACACCTAAGCGGTGAAAAAAAAAGTCGAGAGAGGTAGGGAGAGATGGGGAGAGAGCAAAGAAAAACGAGAGCGGGGTTTGCACGCGAGCGCGCCAAGTGTAAAAGAAAAAGTTTTCAATGAGTTTTTCCTGTTGGCGTTGGCGTTGGTTATGAGCTCCCAACACGCCCACAGGCCCCTTGTGTTATTGTTGTTTGCGTTTTAAATAGACTCAAGTGTTGTTTTTGTTGTTATTACTGGTGGTGTTGTTGTTGTTGTTGCCGCTGCTGCCGGTTGCAAGCATTGTCTGAAGTGCGTTTCGGTTTGCTACTTTTGCCTCATTGTTGTGGCTCTTGTTGTTCTTGTTGTTTGCTCTGGTTGTTGTTCTTGTTGGATGCTGAGGTAGTCTCGGCGTTGCAAAATCAATCGATAGTTAATGGAAAATCGTTATTAATGAAAAGTTTTTCCCCCACTCCTCGCCTCCGCCACCGCCGCCGTCGCCATCGCCGCCAGCAATCGAGCGTGTAGTGAGCCATGGCAAAATGCTTGATAAAGTGCAGGGCGTAAATAAAAAAAAAAAAGAATAAAAATTGAAATCGCTACATTTAAGTAGCAAACTTCCTGGGCATTCAGTTTTTCCTTTTATTTATTTTTTTGTTCGTAATTTCATTTGAGTTCGAAAAGTTGCACGCACATAAAGAAGGACGAAAACAGTTTTTGGTTTTTTTTTTTGTTCTTTTGTTGCATAAATATTTTATGCATGCAGGCAACAACAAAAGCGTCATCAAAACGCACAAAATGACAAAGAAGAAGAAGACTTTGGCAGCAGAGTTTTGTCTGTTGGCAATGTTTGTTGACTGTCTGTTTGTCAGTCTGTCCGTCTGTCTGTCTGTGTTGTTGTGTGTTTATGTTGCCTGCTTTAAGGCGCATTTGCACCTCTACAATAAGCAAAAGTTTTTGGGCCAATTTATAATGCCAACTCCTCCACTTTAGCATTGTCGCGTCTACGCCGATTGAGGGGCTTTTCTCTGCAAAACTTTTGGTTCAATAGTCACAACAAAAGTTTAATGACAGTTTAAGTTGTTTGATATCAACGTCGCCTCGAGTTATGCAGCATTTTAAATGGTAAACATGCTAAGAAAAAGTTTCAGCAAGATGTCTGTTAAGTATATTTAAACATAACAGTGTAGCAAACATAAGTGCAGCAAATATAATTACAATGGTTTCAGATTCATGCATTTCATGCAATACAAAACTTTTTACTTCAAGTTTTACTAGTTTTCGAAAGAATGAAACTAATTTCTACCATTTTAAACATTACATTTGAAGTCTTATTAGTTCCGAGGACATTCCGCATATCGATTTCAACTAAAACTCTTTAATTCCCAATATCATCTTCGAACGAATGAAATTAAAGTCTTCCATTCAAAACATTCCTCTCGAAGTCCTATTAGTTTCGAGGACATTGAAGCGTATTCTTCAAATCAAAATCAACTGAATATTTTCAATTTTCCAAATCATTTTCGAACAAATGAAAACAATTTCTACCACTTAAAACTTTCCTCTTGAAGTCTTATTAGTAGAATGTTAATAATTTCTTCCATTCATAATAATTCTTTTGAATTCTCATTAGTTTCAAGGACATTGAAGCGTATTCCGCAAATCGATCTCAATTTCCCAATTTCCAAAATCATTTTCATAATTTCTTCCATTCAAAACATTCCTCTCGAAGTTGTATTAGTTTTGACAATATTGAAGCGTATTCCGCAAATCGATTTCAACTGAAACTCTTCAAATTTCAAAATCATTGAAATAAGTTTCTCCAAAGTCCATAAAATCACAATAAAAGTAAGCATACATAGTTCCATACTTTCCAGTTTTCATTGCCTTGTAAAAAACCTTTTTTAATCAATATTGCTACGTTTCAAAGATGCCAAAAATATAGCCAGAATCAGTTTTAAAAGCGCACATGTGATAAATGCATTACTTGCTCGTAAAGTGGTACATGGAATTTTAGTTTAGATGCTCAAAGCCCGAAAAAAAAGAAAATAATGTTTATAGTTGGGTCACGCAGCGTTTTATGATCATTGCGAATGCCATAAATAAGCAGGCCAAGGCATCATCAATGTTAAACTTTTAATGTTTTTGTAATCACATCAGGACGAAGAGGCAACCGGAAATACGTTGCATACATTTTCTTACTTATACGCATACGGAGCAGAGAGGCTGATGCTGATGCTGATTTATTGCAACAACAAAGTTTATCATGCATATTTTATGCGTGTAAATGTTGCCGTCATAAAATGTCTTAAAGACTCAGGCAAACACAGACACACATATGAGCGAGGATTCAAATGTATTCTGCTTTCACTGGCTTTGTTTTTGGGGGGAAGGACGCACTGTGCGTGGTCGAAATCCTGGCCAGCTTTTTATGCGTACGAGTTGTAATGGCAGCCAATAAAGCAGCCATTCAATGCAGCAAATTGGCATTTTATTAGCGCCCCAGGAAGTGCTTTCACTTCGTCCCAGTCTGTGCTCTCCTTTGCTCCTTTCTCCCACTAATTTGCGCGCCCTCTCTCAATGTTGGACGACATTCGCATATGTCATAATAAAAATGAGTGTTGAAAACTTTTAACAAACGACAAAATACCAGTCAAAGGCACCCACATAGCCAAACAGGACTAAAGGACTAAAAGGACGACACTCTCACATCGATCGATACATTTAGCTAAAAGGATGTCGTCCCAAGTTGAAGTTCTCCATTGGGGGTTGGCTACGCGTTTTGAGGTCGTCGTCTCCATGCCGCGTCCGCGTCCGCATCCGCATTCGCATTCGCATCCGCGCTCACATCCGCATTCGCATTCGCGTTCTTGTACTCGTTCTCATCGCAGCATCTAAGGCATAACTCAAAGTTTACCCAAGTTTACTTGGGCCCAACGACAAGACACAAAACTTTGTACTTTACATCATTAAAAAGTTTCATTCTTTCTTTTCGTTTTCTCACAACGCTTTCTGCTTTGCTTTCTGCCCGGTTCCATTTTCATTCTTTCCTGCCAACTTTCAATCTAAGTACATCTATAGACTGGGTTAAGCACTGCCAGCGACTTTTCTTTCATTTTCTTTGGCAGCAGCTTAGCAATTGACAGTTCGCCATCAATCCAAAACGTACATGACTGCGTACTGCAAAGAATTGCTTAATCTGTGCGTTTTGTAGCAATTAAAGAAAAAAGTCTGCTAAAGATATCTTCTCTTAACTTTTATACAATAGATTCAACGGATTGTATTATTAATGCGCACAAATAACTTGTTTAAGTCTCAGGTTGCGTTTATAACTCTCGAAAGAACTTGTCTTCATCTCTTAACTTAATGTATGTTTGAAAAGTGTTTGTAGAAAGTGTATCAAAAGACTTGTTCTACACAACTTTTTAAGTTCAAAATATATAATTTAAATATTTTGGTTTGTTTTTGTTGGATCTATAAAGTGCTCAACTGATCTGCACATTGTTTTTACCATTATTTTAAGATTTTTTACCCTTTTCCTATTTCTTAAATGACTTAAGTATCATAAAATATAAAATATATTCCCGGTGCGGTTTTCAAAAACTCATGAGCTGATGGACGATAGCTCATCACATTTTGAACATATTTTACTCAGGAAATTTTCTCTTTAGTTTTTGTCCGAAATTCACTTTGAGTCCTTTCAGGTTTAAAATCATTTCAAAGCTCTTATGAAAAAAAATAGGTGTTTCACTGACTCCCTTAACAAAAAAACGTATCAAACTCATTCTTAAAATTTAACACACAAATAAAAATCAGCATTTTTGTCACCGATTTTGTAAAAATGTTCCTTCAAAAGCAGGAAATTGGTGGAAAACTTGTGTATTTGTATATACAGGTATATTTTCATGCAAATTGGCTTCAAAGTATTTTCATTACACAAAAAAATTTAAGCTTGGCGCTCACCGAATAGGGAAAATCCACCCACGTAATGTCGGGCGTGTTCGAAACCGCTCGGGCGCAATCGCCACCTGCGAGTTGTGAGGTCGAGAAGCGAGAGTTCCCTCCAGGAAAGATAAGCGCTCTTTTTTGCATCTGTTGATCGATTTCAATAACAATGAGTTATAATCAGCAAATAATATATCTACAGTTGACTTATAAAAAAATACAATTTATATATTTGAAAGTATGACTTTTGATTTGAATAGATTAATTACAAGAACACATTCTCAAATAAGAATAATGCTCAAATACAACTACGATAGTTGAAAGAAATGTAATGAAAAATAAATCAAAGTATCAAACAATAAGAGAGGTTTTAGGAAAATATTTAGATATAGAATTTTAACTCAAAAAGTCCGTGTATGTATTGACAGACTTATTAGATTTACGAGTTTTGGCACTTTACAAATTTCATTAATATTTAATATCACACATTTTTAACTGTTTTATTTAATAATTAAAAAAAAAATAACATTTCTAATGCTGCTTTAAAGTCAGTTGTTTGTTGTATATTTTTAAAAATATTTTGTAAAGTGGGCAAAAAAAGAAATTCCATGTTGCAAAGTCTTTGGTGCCGCCTGTCATCGTGTTAAAATCGTGTAATAAACGTGCGCATAATAGAAAAATCCAACAAGTCAGCTAGCAGAGGGAAAGAGGGGTCGAAGATGCCAGACACACACACACACACACCAGCACACACACATACTGAGCAACTAGCACAAATAAATAGTTGCAATGCTCCAGTTGCTCAGCGCCTCGTTCTGGTTGGTTGTCCTGTCGGCGCCGGCTCCTCGTTGTCCTGCCGCCGACGTCGTCACCACCGCCGCTGAAGCAGCTGCTCTAGCAGCTGCTGGTGGCAGTCTTGGTGGTGCCTCCATTGCCCATGCGCATGGAAAATAGTTACACAAACTTGCACAAAGTATATAAAAAAAAAAAAAGTAAAAGGCAAAACAAAAAATGTAGAAACTGCAAGCCGACGACTGCCGGCCGACATGAACGAAGACCAGGACGAGAACGAGGACGATGGCCAGGACGAGGACTATATAAGAAGCAGGAGTAGGAGGAGCTACTCTGAATGAATTGTGCATTGTCCATTTCTGCAATTGTTGAGCTTGGATTTGCATGCAACTAGCTGCTCTAGCTGGACATTCACATGTGTCTCGTGTGTGTGTGGCAAAGTGTTCTTGCCCCGTCTAGTGGCAGTTATTAAGCATTTTGCTTCTTCTTCTACTTTTTTTTGCGCTCTATGAATTACTTGGTGCCCCCGGTGCCACGCAACACGCAACGCTGAGCACAAGTAGGCGTATTAGTGACGATTTAGCGGCAGGATAGGATAAGCTACATAGAAACGTGGCTAAGGTGTAGCATAGCAAGGGGCATGGCAGAAGGGTGAAGGGGTGAAATTGCAAAAGGCGACAGTGCGTGTGCGTGTAGCGTTAAATTAAGGCAGTTGAGAATTTTCGCACTGAGTGCAACACTGCACACAAAGCTATCGAGGTAAACAATATGTGAGCAGTGCTGCGGGGGAGAGGTTGAGGCAGGGCTGCAGACATTTGTCGCAAATTGAAAAAAGGGCATAAAAATGCTGAAATTGTGTTTTTGTGTGATGAGAAATTGTTATAACATGAGAATGTGAATAGTAGCTTAAAAGATTTTAAGAAAAATTTAGCAAAAAGTGTTTCATTTTATGCAGAGATACTTGTTGTACACATTTGAAAAAGTAATTGTTTTTGAAAAGCTTAGAGCTTCTATATTTTTTGATAAGGAATACTACTTCAGATTCCTGTTTCTTGTTTTATCTTCAGATATATCACAATCTTTTCAATCTATGATCAATTTTCATCTTCAATTCACCATTCTATGCAAAAATCAAGCAAAAAGTTTACTTTGAACTCTGCCACAGGCTGTGCATATCTTAACAAGTTCTCTGCCAATGAAATCTGAAGATATGGAAACTTGAAATAACTCAAAAATATGTTGCTTAGGTATCCATATCAACCACAGTTCCCCTCTCTACACTCCACAGCCTTTGCGAGGCAGTTGCAAGAACTTCAGCTACATTAGACGCCGCCACTTCACTGCACATTCGAGTTTTTGAGTTGCATTTTTGTAGTTTTTCCATATTTTTGTTTGTATTTTGTCTATTTTTGGTGCAAAAATACAAAAGCACAAAACGGATTCGCCTTTGCTCGCCACCGCCACCTCCACTATTCCCCCCCCCCCCCCCCAAGCCCCACTTTGTAGTAGCTGCCTTTCAGCATTTGCTTTCTATTTTCAATAGACGTCGTCGTCAGTTGCCAGTTGTTGCTATTCTTCTTGTTGTTATTGTTGTTGTTTGGTGTGCTGATGTTGCTGCTGCTGCTGCTGCTGCTGCTGCTGCTGCTGTTCGCCGACAAACAATAAAAATGATGCGTTGTATTGCGCGCTGATTCTGTCCACACTCCCCTCTCGCCCACCACAACACAACACTGCTCCACCCGCTTACCCGCTGGGCATGTGGTACATGGCACGGCCAGCAGGCAGTTGGCATATGTTGCAAGTTGCAACATTCGACACAACGTTCGCTCTGTGGCATGACGTTACGTTGCCCCGGCCGCCCAAATCGTCCATTGATATTGATGAAAACGACGTCCAGTTACAGTTCGTTGGCTTTAGCTTCATTTTTCAAGGGAAAAACAGTCAAAGAGGCAGCAGCGGCAGCAGCTGAGACTAGGCAAAAATGGAAAAACTCTGGCAGCTGAATGCTAAATATTTGCCATCTGACGGTGGGAGTAGATAGCTCTGGTGCGATATGCAAATGTCATACATTTTGTCAAAGCATAAAGATGATGTTCGGCAGTGTATAAAAAATACATGACGCATGCATCTTGCAAACATACAGAGATACAGATTCAGATACAGCTAGACATAGAAATTGAAATGCATATGCAACTTTTATATATGTGTATATATACATATACATATATATATATATATATATGTTTAACGATAGTTGAAAGCCTGCAGTAGTTAAAGATTGAAGATTTTGACAGATTTACTTGTTAACAAGCAGAAAACTTGATTTGAATTGAAAATGTGCAATGGAAACTGTAGAAAACTGTTTGTTGCAGATATTATTAAATTTCAATAAAAGTAAATTGAAACCTAAATAATAGCGTGTTATCTCAAAGAGAATAAAGTTGTAATCAGAAATAAATATAATGTAGCCTTAGATAGATAGAAATATAGGTAGATTTTAAATATACATTAATGTGTATGTGTTAAAAAGGTTTCAATTGAAGGCAATAATGGGTTTTAATTCTAAAATTGAATTGTAAAGAAAAGATTTTATATATAAGTAAGTGTTTAAAAGACTTTAATCAAAAGAGAAAATGGATTTTTTGTTTAAAACTGATTTTAAATGAATATCAACAAAACCTGCAATTTAAAGATTCTATTTTATAGATAATATTTAAAAAAAATAACAAAAATGTAGATTGTACGAAAACGTAAAATAAGCTTGGTTTAAGTATGTACATATGTATTATATTTTTTAGAATAATTGAATTACTATAGTATAAATTATTAGAATAGTTGCTGTAGAATGTATTAAAACTAAACTTTCTATCAAATAGGCTTAAAATAAATGATCTCTTGAAATATTTTTATATTTACAGTTTACCCTCCTTTTAAGACATCAAATACAGTTCCGCTTTTGGCCAAAACTGTCTATCTAATTAGCACGCGTCTAACTTGAATTAATGAAACTTGAAACACTTCAAATGTAACGAAAACAAGCTAACGACACTATCAACGAGTCAGAAACAAGTCAGGAACTGCTGCCAAGTGGAACCACTTCAGTACGTAATAAGTCTCAATTAAATGTACATAAGGTATAACACCTTATAGCATTTGCATGTTTCGAAAAACAGCACCCCAAACAACCAAAACTAGAAAAGGCCGAAACCACCCTAAACAATTTTCATGCAGTTTTGCCTTAAAAACACAACACGCAAACCTTTAAAAAGGCAATGCCAACAATAACAACAACAACAACGCACTTTTCGTCAAGTGCTAGAATAATAACAACAAAAGCAACAACAATACAAATATTGGCGCCACACATGAAACACCTGCGTTAAAGCGAGGGAGACAGCAAGAGAGAGAGGGAGAGAGACGGAAAGAGAGAACTGTCAGTCTGACATTGTCAATGGCATTTGCCTTCGTTTGTTTTGGCACATTTTTTCCAAGTTTTTTGCGTGTCTGTTTCCCCCCCCCCCCCCCTCACACACTCTCTCTTTCCCTCACTCTGTCTATTTCGCACACACTCTCTTTGATTTTGCTGCATTTCAATTAAATACTTTTCGGGTTTTGGACTTGCCCTTACCCCAAATCACCCCCCACCCACCGCTTTCACACATATTCTTCTCACTCCCTTCTTCTTCTTCACCCTCTCTCTCTCCTCATTCTTTGCATGCGTGCGTTTCAAGTGTTTTTTCTGTTGCTTTCTGGCTGCTTCCTGTCGTAAATAAAATGAATTTCGCTTTTGGCAACCCCAAAGCAACAATTTCTAACCAATAACAACAACAACTTCCCACACACACACACCGGCACACACACACACATTACACATTGGCAACCTTAATGAATACGACATTATTTTTTATGAGCTGTCAAACACTATTTTCCATACACTTTGTTCCTGTCGCTCTTCTCAACGCTTTTCTTCGTCGTCTGCTCGGAACTGTTCAAGTTTCCTTTTACCATTTTATTTATCGCCCCCCTTTGCGCAGTTTTTCACGTAAGTATGTGCGTGTGTATGCAAGTGTGTATGTGTGTGTGTGCTGGTTATTGTTATTATTTATATTACTTTTGATAAATGTTTTTGGGAAATTTGTATTTTATTGGTTGTTTATCGACAATTAGCGGTTTGTTTGGCTTTGCAAACCAACAAAAAAAAAAGTGAAATTTTCCCTGCACGTAAATGTAAATATATATTTTTTTGGTATTACGAAAACATAATTTAGTTGATTTATTAGCCAGTTGTACAAATATATTTAAGGATCTGTTTGCGTAATCAATTATGTTATAGGCGAGTGTAGAACTGAGGTGTAGGTAGCGTGTGTAATTAGTTAATTAGTGCGACTTTGTTAGAAACAACGTTTGTTGAGCTACTTAATCAAATAGATTTGTAAAATATACTTACATTAAGAATAATTAGCATATTTACAGATCGAAATTTTAGTTTTTGCGCACTTTTCACTCACGAACTGCGTACTGCGAACGAATTATGCACTATGAAATTTTAATTTGCTCTTTAACAGTTGCCAATGTTGATGGGCCCCACACACGGCATTATTTGTACATCAGCATTTGATAGTGTGCTTCTTTTTACGTGGTTTTGATTTATTCTAAACCTTTTAAGACATATTTGTTTTAGTTTTTATTTCAATACAAGCTGGCTGTTCTCTAAATGCATTGAGTAGGCGTTATGGAAGATGTTATGGAAGATTCTAACCAATCGTGAAGCGCTTTTTTAAGTACATTTTATTTATGTTATAAAAAGGGAAATGGTTTTGAAAGAGTAAATATGTTGACCTCGACTTGCAAAACACCCCACTAAGCCCAACTGATTCCTTGCAATTGCTTAAAATCATATGAGGAAAAAAGTGCATACATATAGAATTAAATATCGAATCAGTATGCAGATTTGCAGCAAGCATGTTGTAGTGCCACATAAATAAACGGCAATTTATTGTTTCAGGAGAACGTGGTGTGAAAAGAAAGAAAGAAAAAAACTAGGAAACCAATGCAAAACAATAAAAGGCCACTTTATGCGGTTTTGCACTTTGGCAAGCTATTAAAAATATACAAAAGAGAGAGAGAATGTGTCGATAGAGAGGCAGAGCTAATGAGAGAATAGAGCAGAGTGTGGTCTGAGCATCTGGAAAATTTGTACACATGACGCACGCAGCTGCTGCTGGTCAGAAGCAATTTTTCGCGCTTTTGTTTACATTTGTGCAGCTATTTTTGAAGCGCTGGGGCAATAAACAAAACCAAACAAAACAATAGAGAACGAATACAAATCGAAAGGCGAACGGCGAACGGTAAATGTAAAGCTAAAATGCCGTAAAGATCATAAAAATATATAAGAAATAAATAGCATAACCCTATAATATATATCATTTTGTTGGTGTGCCTAATGAGCTGTGCAGCTTTTTGAAGTTTGCATCATTAAACGTTGAAACAAAAAACAAAAAACAAAAAAAAGGCAATCGAAATCGAAATCAATCGATAGCCAAATGGAAGACCCACAATTAAGGCAGGCAGCCATAGATAAAACTGGACAGTATTAGGGCAGTAAAGCAGGAGCGGCGCAAGCAGGGGTAGAACGACATGCTTGAGGGTGTGCGCTAATCACGCAAGTAATTTTAATGCCGCGTTCCTGCTTCGTTCGCTGTATATGCGATAAGAAGGCGACAGCTCGACAGGGGTTGAGTTTTTCTACACCCCCCTCATCCCTGCCCAGGCACAAAACATAATCAACGCTAAACATGCCAAGCAAAACAAAGAGACGTGTGCCGCAGGCCTTAAGGTTGGGGTTGAGGTTGGGGGATTTAACTTTTTCCGTATAGCAACAACTATCGCTGCAAAACTGGGCCTGTTAACAAAGCTATAAAAATGTCACCTCCAAACAAGAAACGGGAAGCGACAACGAGTCGCGTGGCCTACAAATTAATAAAAACTGAAATTATTTTCTCATTTTATTCAATATAAAAAGGAATTTAAGTAGCTTTTATTTGTATGCGATGTAGAGTTGAGTTTCATTAATGTTCACAGTTATTTGATACCAAGTTAAGGCAATATCTTACAATTATTCAAATGAAATTTTGCAACAAATTGTACATTTTCTGAATGCTAAGAACACAGTTACGAAAATTACAAGTTAATTTTAGACAGGTCTGTGCTGAATTTAAGTTTCAAATCAATTTCTGATACAGCTATTTGAGAAACATAAATTGACAACTATTAGGCATGCTTTGAATTCCGACTCTTTACAAAATCTGCGGAAACGGATTTCTGAATTCCTGAAAACGTCCAAAGTATTTATAGGTTTTGCCTATTTTGCTTGAGGAATGAGAAGTTACCACCTGATTCTACATAAAATTGTTATAAATTTCACCCTTTTAAGAAATTAAGTATGTACATTTTTCAGTAGACTGAGGTCCAACTAAATTTATAACTTAACAAACGTGACTGTTCTCGATTCAGCATATGCCTACTAGATGACAACTGAATAGACTTTTTACTATGAAAACTCGGTTTCAAAAAACAGAAAACAAATCCATTCCGATTGAAAATTCGAACAGTAATTCGTAAGTCGTTCGGAATTCATTCGTTTTTACTTTTCCAAAACGTACTGAATTCGGAACAGGCCTAATTATAATAATCTTAGTATATATAATCAATTCTTAAAATTTTGTAGAAAAACGTTTGTTTTTTTACTGATTAGAGGGTAACTCATAGTTGAGTTTTTTTGATTAGAGTATGTTCAAAACTCGGGTTCGAACTTGGTTTCGAAAAGAAGAAAATAAAATCTTTTCGTGAAAAACTTGAAATAAAAATATTGCAGATTAAGCAATGTTTAAGCATTTCTCGCAAAAGTCTATTTCAAAATAGAAATGCTTTCAAGAGAGTAAGAACAAGAATAGAAGAGTGCAGTAAGTATCCATAGTTATACTATTAGGAATGTAAATACCTTAAACTAACAAGTTTAAAAGCCTTCATTCAATAGCTGCGATTATCATACATTTCCGCTCATACAATAGTACTAATAATACCAACTTCTACCTTGCACTTACTATATTTATCTGTAGTTAAAGTAAAGCCCACCACAGCAATTATGCACACAATTTAGCGCAACCTTTCATAATTGCAGGACTCGAAGGAATTGGCTTTCAAGTCGCTTTTGTTAGTATGTAACATATGCATCCAACCCCCTCAGAAGCATACACTAATCACTTGGCGCAACCTGGGCAGAAGGACTTGAGGCTTCAGACTTTGACTTCATTGTCTGCGGTGGTTCTTGGGCATAATTTGCCTGTTGACATACCTTGAATGTCCCACCTGAGGCGCGTCAACAGCTCCTGTCACAATTACAATCGCACATATAAACACACACACACATGTGTAGAGTTGCCACCGTGCGATTAAATTACATGGCCAGCAAATTACTTGAGAAAACAAAACGACAAGCAAAAACCGCCTTGGTTTTCTCGTATGCAACAACAACAACAACAACAATAACAATAATAAGGGGTTTGTGGTCCTTGTACTCGATGTTGTTATGCCTTTACTTGACTTTTGTTTTGTAAGCCAGCAAGCATTTACATATTATTAGAGCTCCCCGGGCATAAATATTGAAAAGCGCCAACGCCTTTTGTTGTTAGCCTGGGTAATTGCCTAAGTCGGCAAATTGCCTGGCTAATAAACATAAATATTGTAGCCAGGACTATGTTGAAGCATAAGAAAAAGCGTAGCGTAACAGTATAAAATTAAAACTTTGTTACTTGCTGCGATTTTCTATGAGCATGTTAAAGCAGCAACCCGAAGAAAGAAGACAAAGTTATTGGCTATGATTATAATGGCAAATGAAAATGTGGAGAAAGATACAGAAATTGCACTTGGTCAGGTAATTAAAATTACAAATGCAGAAAAGTTGAAAAAAAAATTGTAATTAAAATGTTGTTTTTTTTAAGTTAAGTTGAAAATAACAAGGCTACCAAGAAATGAGAAGGAGAAAGAGAAAAAAAAAAGAGAAAATCTATCAGGCCTGTTTCCATTTCCGATTTCAATCAAATCTTTTGGCATCGAATTTATTAACTGTTCTGAATTCGGTTTTAGAAGTGCTTTTGAGACACTAGAAGGCAAAGTTTTCAAACTTATTGAACAATTGGTATTTCACTTGAAAACAAGAACACAAAATCCAAAACTATGCGGTATGAAAAGTTCTCGGGAATGAAAAACAAGATAAGGGAGGCCTTCGAAACATTCAGGTAATATGCATAAGTTCTAGACGATTTCTATAAGAATTTCGAACAAAAAGTTCTCGGCAATGAAAAATAAGATAAAGAAGGCCTTTGAAACATTCAGGGAATATGCATGAGTTCTAGGCGATTTTTATAAGAATTTCGTGTTTTGAGAAACTTTTTGAAATGAAATACTTACACCAATTTGATAATATTTACGAAAAATGAAAAACGTTTTCAACTTATTCAATACAAATAATAATTTTCCAACTTGAATTACTCTATTTGCATTGATAGAAACTTTTACGCAGTTGAGTTGCTGTTATCAACTTTTTGATCATTTTTTCTGTTTTTTTGGGGGTTTTTCTGAGGGGAGGGTTTTAACATTTAAGTATCCTGACAGTGCATTGTCCTTGTGACAGTTCTCCAACACAAGCTTAACAATTGCATGCAAACCGACAAAGAAAACTTGCTTGTAAACGAAAATAAAACTTTGCAAGCAGTTTCGCATACTACACTCTCCCCTTCCCCCACACTCGCTTTATAGCTCTATCTCTGTTGCGCTGCTGAGTCTGTTTGTGAGTCATACAAATGCATTGGGCAAGAGAAAAGTGTGTCAACGACTCTGCTCCACTTAAGCATTTAACGAGCAACTTAGCGCGCACGTAATAGCAACAACAACAACAATAACAACAACAAGACTTACAACAGTAACAAAGGACAATAACAAGAACAACAAGAGCAGATACGACAATGACAGCATAAAAAGGATGCGCAAAATGTAGAAAAATTCAAAACAAGTGGCACAAAAATATTGAACAACAATGTACTGGAATACGAGAAAAGAGCGGACAACAGGAAAAGCAACAATGATAACAGCAACAGTAACAACAACAACAACATAACCCAATAAACAAACGAACTGAAGAGCAGAGAACGCATGTGTCATCATTAGAAAAAGCAAACGCATTTGGAACATCGAACATCCCCATGGCCAGGATAAAAGTAAAACAGACATACAGACAGACGAACAGACAGACGGACGAACAGAGAAAACAGAGAGATGAACGAAACGCACGCATAAAGCACAACAAAGAACAACAACAGCGACGTCGACGTCGACGCACGCACGTCGCACGCATACACTTTCCCCCCCAGCAACACCCCCACCCACTACACTCCAACTAACACCAGCACAACCCACCCAACCACCCAACCCACCCAAGCAACCACCATAAAAGTGAAATACACAATGAAATTTACGCAATAGTCCACGAGAGCGACTACTAAACAGACTGCCGCGTTGGCGTTGTAATAAAATCAAGAAGAGGGTGACAAGCAGACAACAAAAAAACAGTAACATCAACAACAGCAACAACAACGACAGTTACAACACACACACACACACACACACACACACTTTGATAGAGCAGTCAGCTGAAAGCGTAATAGAACAAGCAGAGGCAAACAGACGAATAGCGAATAGAAATAGAAATAGAAATTGAAGAAATGTATGTAAATCCGATTAGAATTTAAGTTTCTAAATTTTTGTGTCAACTTTAAGAAAGTCTTTATAGACCAAAAAGCGACATAGAATATTAAAAGCAAAATCGAAGCAAAAACAACAAACATGCCAGCGAAAAATAGCAGATGGATCAATAGATAAGAAACTGCCATATGGTTGGGCTTGAATGCGATAAGAAAACGAAATGAAAGCAATATAGCTGCATTTTATGGTTTATGGCATGTTAATATATAGGATATTTTTAAGAAATATTCGATAAAAATTATTTTCAGACTTTTTTCTGAGTTTCGATTCATTTCGAAATATGCAGAAACGGAATTGTTTGCTTTTCTGAATACCTGAAAACGTCAAACTTTTACGTTTTTCAAAGATTGTTCTGTTTTGACTGCAGAAGTTGTCAGATTACAAAGGCAATTTAAGCAACAAATGCATAATTTTAAATTTCTTATATTTTCGATTTCTTTTAGAAATGATTTTTAAATTTTTCTTTATTTTGACTGCAGAATGAAAAGTTATTGTCAGATTACACAGGATATTCAAAAAACATTTGCTAAATCTTAATTTTCTTATATTTTCAATCTCTTTTACAAATGATTAGAGAAATGCTTTTCAAAGTTTAGCTTTTTTTTTTACTGCAGAATGAAAATTTATTGACAGGAAATTCAAGCAACAAATACTAAATTTCAATATTTTTATTTATTTTCGATTTCTTTTAGAATAATTTTCAAAATTTTGTCTTTTTTGAATGCAGAGTGAAAAGTTATTGTCAAATTACAAAGGAAATTAAAAAAAAAAATGCTAATACTTAATTTTGTTATATTTTCGATCTCATTTAGAAATGAATTTCAAAGTTTTGAATTTTTTGTGTGCAGAATGAAAAGTAATTTTTTAGATTACACAGGAAATTCAAAAAAACAATGCTAAATCTTAATTTTCTTATATTTTCAATATCTTTTATAAATGATTTTTAAAGTTTCGACCTTTTCGACTGGAGAATGAAAAGTTATTGTCAAATTACACAGGAAATTCAAAAAACAATTGCTAGATCTTAATTTTCTTTTATTTTCGATCTCTTTTTGAAATGATTTTCAAAGTTTTGCCTTTTATTTTGACTGCTGAATGAAAGTGATTGTCAGATTACACAGGAAATTCAAAAAACAAATTCAAATTCTCAATTTTTTAATATTTTCAATCTGTTTTAGAAATAAATTAGCTAATTTATTTATTTGATTGATGTCAAATGACAATTGTTAAAAAACTTTCTGTAATAAAACGAACCGGAAATCAGAACAGTTAATCGTGAATCGTTGGTAATTCTTTAGTTTTTAATTTTCAAAATCGTTAGGACTTCGAAAAAGGTCGTGCTAACTCAGTTTTTGAAGAACTTAACTCGATGCAAGCAAAAAGAAAGCATTCTTATAAAAAGAAATATAGCTAAAAGCAAATGTTGTATTCAGATTCCAAAACATTTTAGTTAAATAGAGTATTTACAGTATTTAAGTGTGTAGTAGTAGGAAATGAAAATTCTTAATTAAATTAGTTTAGATTTCAGCTTCAATAGAAAAAGCTATAAGCAGTTATCAAATTTTATGAACAAGCTTCAGAAATCAAATTATTATTTTCGAGTGTTTATTGTACATTTAAGTGTATAGACTATGAATACAATAATATTCTTTGTACACATAAAAATGATAGAAAACATTTTTGTTTAATAAAAATACACAAATCATAAAAACCTAAATTTTATGGCCAATTTGAAATATTTCTCAAATAGCATAAATTTGAAACGCCCTTGAGAGCATTTATAGAAATTTGATAAGTGCACTTAAAAAAAATATAGCAAATTAAACAGAAAATTGAGTAGAGCATAAATGAAAGTACTTAAATATATGAAATATTTAATAGTTTAGCATATTTGTTTTATACATTTAAAATAAATCAGAGCACAAACAAAA
The DNA here is from genome assembly GCA_949708635.1 of Hirtodrosophila cameraria. Lineage (NCBI taxonomy): Eukaryota > Metazoa > Arthropoda > Insecta > Diptera > Drosophilidae > Hirtodrosophila > Hirtodrosophila cameraria. The sequence continues at coordinate 5,527,716 of OX453091.1, read as the reverse complement.
TACACATACAATGAGAGATCAAGAAACACACAGCTTTAAAGTCAATTTATGCCGAGTCATAGCATACTTTTTGGCTATTTAAATTTAAAAAGAAAATTGGCCAATTCGCAACAAGGACAAAGAAAGTCAATGCACTTGTTAGCAAGGACAATTACAAAGAAAACAGGACAGCTGTTGCCGTTTGCAGAAAATTGCGTGGCGTTAATGGCCAAGTTTTCAGAGAGAGATTCACACGCACACATAGAAGTCACATTGACCTACACACACACGAACACAGAGAGACACAGACAGGACGAAACATGGCGCTGATTTTTGGACTCTACAAAACTCAAACAAAGTCCCGAATGATTAATTATCAAAATATGTTGGGGCAAAGCCAACAGAAACAACAAAAACAACAAAAAAAAGGAAACGTCACCCAAACAACATAATAAAAAGTGCGTAAGTGTGTGCTGTGACTGTATGTATGTTCAGGAGTGTATGTGTGCAAATGAATTTCCTTTTTTTGCGGCTTCTCACACACACACACACACTCACACACAACAATACACATGTATTTGTATTAAGTTGTCATTACGTGACTACAGACACAAGATTTATTATCATTTGTCGCCCAGTCTGAATACTCGCTCTGCATGTGTATGTGTGTGTGTGCTATGTGTGTGTGTGCCTCCCTCTGATTGTATGTATAAAAATTCATTTGCTCTCAATTTCTTTTTTGGAATATATGTATACATGTATGTAGATACTATATAGATACTCACAGTAACTTGTTGAGCAAACTCAACCTTCGGCTGGCCGACCAATTCAATAATATGAACCATATGGAACGATTTGCTTTTGAACGTTGCGCCTTTGCGAGAAAATAACAATTTGTTCAGATACCGTTATGCTTATGGGTATATATATATATATTTTTTGATATTCTTTATTATTGTTGATTTCTTTAATTGGTTTTTTCTTTTCTGCTTAGTTTGCTCAAGTTTTGTCTTCTTACTGTTTTTTTTTTTTTTTTTGGTTTTTGAATTGTTTATTTTGTTTTGAAAAATTTGATTTAAACACTTTTTTGATTTGTTTTTTTCTTTTTCCTTTGGTTGCACATGAGTTGCTCTCAGTTGAATATATATATAATTATTTTTTTGTATTGATTTGCTCTACCAATGTGTGTATATATATATATATATATATTTATTGTGTGCGTGTATATATCATTTATCTTATCTGTGTTTTCCAGTATTTAAACACATGCGTTTTTCTAAAAATGTTTAGATGTTTGTGTTATTATTGTTTCTCTTCATTTTTTTTTTTTATAAGCATGGGTAATTTAGAATTTGATTTTTCGATATATGAAATGTAGCGGTACAGTTGAGTAGCGTTTTTGGAATTGAGCAAAAGTGCTTTGAAATATATATTTAATATTCGATAAGCGTTTTTAGTGCTTAATTGCTTGGAAATTTAGAAAGCGTCATTTCGATTCGAGTGTTTAACAAAATGGAAACACATGAAAACATTTTCCAGCATAGCACAAAATTATTTATCTTTTAAAGCATCAGATTTATTAAAGTTAAGTGTGACCTGGTGTTAATATCTGAGTTTTTAAAATGTAATATTTGTATAAGAACACATTTAAAACCAATAAACATTTGAAAAGTAATATTATATCTAACATCGAACACGTTTACAACATTTAAAAATTTATTTGTAATAAATTAATATTTTTGTAGAATTATTATTAGAATTTACTTTTCATTTTAATGCAATTCATTTGAAAAACACTTTATGATGAAAATTTCAATAAATTATTTTAAAGCACTTGTAAAACTATAAGATCAGATGTTCTTTTAAAAAACTTTATCAAACATTTTTTAAATATAAAATCAGACAATTTTTAATTACTTTACATTTTATATAAAAAATTAACATTATGCGAAATTTTTTAAAACGTTAAAAAATTTCAAAATATAGCAGCAAATATCAATGACAACAACATGTGAAAATTTTTTAAATACAAAATGCTTGCCATATTTAAAGGGGTTAAATTTCGACAATTTGCTTGGAATTTTAAGTCAATTTCAAAACTTTAAAAGGAAAAATACAAAATTCTTGCTATATTTAAAGTGCATCTTGCTTTGTTGTTTGAATTTCAACAGCTTGCTTTGAATTTTGAGCCAGTTTCTCAACTTTAATAGCAAAAATCAGCTTCAATCGATGTACAAAAGTTTTGTCAAAGAAACAGTTTTGAAGCCTAAGTTTTGTGCGCAATTAAAAACAGACTTCAAACTAAAGCACACTTTGTATAGAAAATATTTGAAAACAATTTTAAAGCGTATTTCACACTAACAAAATTTCATATTATTTGTTGCTGTGCGAACTAAACTTTTCAATATGTGCCAATCGACACAGGCAGCACATCAAAGTGGCTATAAAGAAAAAACTTTGCCAAACTAGAAATAAATTATTCAAAAAAACAAAAAAAAAAAACAATTTAAAATAATATTGAGCAACGGGCCGTGGCAAAGAGCAATAGAGTTTTGTTGGCCAAAAATCATGAAATAGAGCAATGCATTCAATACAATTCAATTAACGTGGCCAGATACTCAAATGGCCAGGCCCAAACAACATTCACACACACACAGAGAAAGCACATAAAATATTGTAGGCCAAAAATATTTGTCGAGTGCTGGAAATCAAATTATGGAATGCTCAAAATATATACTACATTCAAATTCAATGAGAAAAACGTTTTGAGTTCTATTCTGTTTGGATTTGGATTTGGATTTGCTTTTGCCTTTTTTAATTTCCAGAAAATTAAATTGAAAATATTTTCGTGTGCTGCAAGCGTGAAATAATTTTCATGTTTGTTTACGTAGGAAATGGAACAAAAAAAAAAAGAAAAACTAGAAATTAGAAAAAAAAAACACACTACAGCGAGAGAGAAAAAGCAAACAGACCGACTCCAACTTCATTTCCCAAATACATTTTTGTTGTTTACAAATTGTTTCTAATTATTTTGGGTTTGTTTAGATAGCTGCTATATCTATTTTGGGAACTATTCAAAGAAGAACGTTTAAACATTGAAAAGACTTTCAGCAAAGTTTCAACTGTTGTTTATTTAGAACAAATCTTAAGTTCGAAAATGCTGCTCAGAATTTCAAATAATTGTAGTATAAGCTAAGGCGCTTAAGCTTATTATTTTTGTTTTGTTTTTTTAATTTGCCCATGCTTACAATTTGTTAACAATAATAAACTTTAAGTATATTTCTTTGCGTTTGTTTTTTGTTGTTTTGTTTTTGGTTTAGATAAACAAATTTTATAAACTTTATAAAGTTTTAGTTGTTTTGTTTTGGGTGGTTTGCAAATTTGATTATTAAATTGGTTTCATATATTTGTGTTTTTGTTTTTGTGTTTATAAATATTTAAGCGAATTTATTATGTTAATATTTTTGTTTTTAATTTTAATTTATTTATTATTATTATATGTATGTATTTATTATTTATATTATTATATTTTATTTTTCTAATTGGTTTGAATAAATTTATATTTATGTTTGAAGAACAAATGTCACACGACTGTCGACGAGAATTATACGAAATATTCCGACTTAACTACACAAAACTCAATATCATACTGAAAAAGGACGGCGCTTACAATGGCGAGAAGTGCCCAAAAGACGAGCCAACAACCAACAAACGCTCCAAACGAACAGTTAAACCAGCCGAACGTCGACGCCGAACGAACGAACTTACAACAAACGAACAAGTCAAGAAATTGCACGACCAATTCGAACTAGCGAACGCAACAGCCGGCAACGAACGAGTAGCGGTAAACAAAATACACGTTGTGTGGGTGGGTTTGGTCGCTCGGCTCGGCTCAACCGAACCGAACCAAAGCAAACCGAATGCAACGCAACGCGTTGGCTATTGGCGAGAGCATCGAACATGTGTGTGCGCTTGTGTATGGTTTGATGTCAAACCAAAACAAGCAACAAAACAACAACATACAACATGAAACGAAGGACACACGAAGACACGTATGCTCTACGAATCAAAATATGTTTTGTGGTAAGCAGAATAATGATTCAAATGTTATTTAATTTCAATAAAATTAATGTTTTTAAAATTGCAAATTTTTTTGGAAATCTTTGTTTCAGCTGTATAGAAAATTGTTATAATGAAAAATTAAAATTTAGCCTATTTTTGTACTGCTTTTCCATGAATAGCTTTTCTTTTCAACAATAAGTAAAATAATGTAAACTTTGTCTAAAATTTTAATATCAAGTTATCAATTCAACAACAAAATCTACCTTGAAGTCTTAAAAGTCAGTCCATCAATCACATAGTATGACTGACAAACCAATCGTATAACAACCGAACCTTCTATAGAGCATTAACAAAAACAGAACAGCACTGAATAGCACTAAAACGGTAAAACGACGAGACGAATAGCGGCACATTGCACATGGGCTGGCCAAAGCAAAGCAAAAAGCGGCGGGCGGCTGTAAAATACCAAATACAACAAGAACACAAGAGGCCTAAAGGGCGAAATCTACACAGTGTCGTCGGAAAGGGGGTCGGCTATGGGACGAGTCAAACATGCCGCAGCCGAAGCACGCGCATCTTACGCTCTGCCGCGCGCTCTCTCTCCGCACTCTCTCTCTTAGGCCCCTCCAATCAAGAACATGAGTGCAAGTGAGTCGGTTATAGTTTAGTTTTCGCCTTAGCTATGTAAGGTGTTTTGTATAGTTGAGCGTAGTGCATCTGAGTGGGAGAGCGCGAGAGCGCATAACGCGTGGCTGGCATGTGCCGGGCTTACTGGCTAACTGGCTGGCTGTGAGAGAGACAGACACAGAGAGAGCGAGCGAGGAGCATGCGGTGGAGGAGCCATAACATAGGGGTGGGGGTTGGGTTGGGTGCTAGTGGGAGCTGTTATGATGAAGCCAGCTAAATTTTTCGGTTCGAGCGAGAAAATGGCAAACATGTGCTCTACTCTATGCTTGATTTTGTACTTTTGGCTTTGTTTTGCTTAACATTTTTGTATTGTGTGTTGTGACTGGAAAATGCCTCGAAAATTTGCCTCTAAAGTTTTGGCAGACAAAATATTTATTAAACACATGACTCAAACAGTGTGTATGATTAATGCAAAAACATACCAATTCACACTCACACACACACACACATACATTACTATGTTGTTTTTTGTTGTTGTGGGGGGCAAACACGCGGCTGGAAGGTTGCGCCAATAAGAGCGGCTAAGAGAGCATTTAAGAGAGCGCAATAAGAGTATTTGTAGCGTCGAACGTGGCCACATTGTAGTAATAATGATGATAATCATGATGATGACGAAGACAGGAAGAAATTAATATGCGAAACGCAACAATTTTACCAACTACAATAACAGCAACTGCAGGCGGCGGCGGCGTCGGCGGCAACGGCGACGGCGACGCCGACACACAAAAAGTGCGTCGAAAACGTCGCTTAAAGCCGGTAAAAAAAAGTGCAAAGGAAACAGAAAAAAAAAAGGAAAACTGTTACAAAAATAACAACAACATAATTGAGAAGCTATTGAATAATGTGCAGAATGTTTTGGGGCGCGGTTGGAGGAAATTGGGTTGGCTTTTCTTTTCGTGAATTTTCTTCCACTTATGCCACAGTTTTCTTTGCAGTTCTTCAACTTAGTTTACAGAGCTGAGAAGCTGAGCTTTAATGCGAGTAGACAAGCTAAAATTGCAGCATTAAACTCAAGATTTCGATGGGATAGAAGACGTTAATGATGTAAACCAGTTATGAATCGGTTATTCAAAAGTCGCGCTTATTATATTTTAACGGTTTTAGAAAAGGATTACGTTTGTATTTGAATAAAAATAATAATAATATAATTGAAGGCAAAACTAAAAGATTTAAAAACTTCAGCTGAGATTAACTATATTTAATTTTATCAATAAAGTTACATAATAGGAAAATATTAAGCGACAATTTAAATATGTGTTTTAGAACGTGTTTTTATTTCAGAATTTTCAATCATTTCAAATATGTTACTTCCCAATTCTAAGTTAATGTCGAGTCGGTTATAAAGAACTGTTGTTGGATAAAAAGAAAAACTTGTTAATAACGTTTCATCGACGATGACCTAAACAGTATTGAGTATGCTTGAAATTAAGCTACATTATGTTGCCGGAGCCGCTTAATCTGTCAGATAATATGCCCAATCCATCAGAGCTAGCCATAGAATGACACTGGGGCAGTGGTCAGTTCGACAGTTCACTTCGATTCTCTCAGCTCATTCCATTCATTGAGGCTTCAGTTGGCCTCCTTCATGCAGACAGTAACACTAACCTAACAACCTGCCACAGCAGCAATCAATGTCTACTCAGATAACTGCCTGAACTACCCTGTCGGACTATCCGCCCGCCCGCTCGATGTTATTACTGTAGCTTGTTATTCTATATATTCTTTTTTGTATACCCTGTAGAAAAGGGTCTAAAAAAGTTGTGCGTTAAAGTGACAGTATTTATCCTATAACATAGTTAGATATATTTTCCTTATAAGTCTGTTTCTGCATCGAAGAATAATGGAGCTAAAACAGTTTTTGGAGCAAGGTTCCTTAACATTATACATTCCATAAGCACTTCAAGTTTTCAACCTTTCTTTCCCACTCCACATATAATTTTTTATACAAATCTATCAGGCCTTTTACAAATTCGTATTCTGTACGAAATTTGTGGAAACGAAATTGATTGCTGTTCTGAAGTACTCAAAGCGTCCAACGTTTATGTTTTTAAAAGTTTTACTGAAAAGTAATTGCCAGATTACACAAAAAATTCAAAAAGCAAATTCTTAAACTCAATATTCTTATATTCTTCATCATATTTGAAAAAGAAGTAGTCCATTTATTCATTAAATAAAAGGCAAATAACATTTATAATATGAAATTGAAAAAATATCTGTAAAACAGAATCGAAAACGTGTAAGAAAACGTAGCTGTTCTCGATTCCGCAATGCCCACTAGATAAGAACTAAGTAGTTTTTTCTATGAAAACTTGGTTTCGAAAATTAGAAAACAACACCATTCCGATCGGGAATCCGAACAGTAATTCGTTCGGAATCAATTCTTTTTTACTTTTCAAAAACGTACTGAATTCGGAACAGGCCCGAAAATAATAATCTTAGCAATTGCTCAATACTTAAAACTACTTAGAAAAACGTTTGTTTTTTACTGATTAGAGGGTAACTCATAGTTGAGCTCTCTTGATTTGAGTATATTCTAACTTGTTTTGTCTACTTTTGCTACGCGCTTTTTGCGTTTAGCTTTTGTTGCTGTTGTTGTTGTTGTTCACGATGCTGCTGGTGCTGCTGTTGCTGCTGCGTGATTGTCTGTGTGCCACTTTATATGTATTTGTGTGTCACTAGGATACGCAAAAAGCATCACGCGCCACAATCGCATCAGCAGTAGACCCAAAGAACACTCTCCCAATCCCCGTGCCCGTTTCCTGGTTTCACTTGAAATCGCAGTTCGGTTTTGCCTCCACGTTGTCTTGGAGTTTTTGAATTTGATATGCTCGACCGATTTTCATTCATTTAAAACAGCGCCATACTTTCAACTGTTTGTTGTTATTGTTTTATTGTGTGTGTGTATGTGTGTGTGTATTTGGGTTGTGTTGTTTTGTGTTTGCGCGTTGCGCTTGTCGTCGCCAATTTATCGCATTTTTACTTTGATTTTGCGTTAATTTTTTGGACAGCGTTTTTGGCTAACAGAAACTGTCCCTCGTCCGAGCTTGTTCTATGTGTTTAACGCTAAATGCTGTGTTGATTTTCCATTTTTTGTGTTCTTTTTTTGTTGGATCTGTTGTTGCTGTGGTTTTGTTTTGAGCAATATGCTGCTGGGGAGCAGTCAAGTGTTAAGGCACATAATCAGTGTCAAGATGGTAATGATGATATACACTCAATATCAGAATAGGCATATTGGTAAAACAACTGTTTTCAAATATTGATTGAAGTAGAAATGTGATTTAAGGGTCTATGTTGAATCGGTTATGAAACGTTTATGAACTGTTGTTTAGGAACCCACCGGATGTGCATAAAATATATGTACTTCTTAATGAAAAACGTTAAAAAACGCAAATCAATAACAATATATATCATTTTTCTTGCTTGGCACAGTAACACATTATCTGAAGACCAATTTCTTTACAAACACACACCCACACACACACACACCAAACACACACACACAGTAAGCTAAATATGCCATTCTGGATTTTACATGTTACATATACTTATATTCTCGTACCTACATGTCGTTAGGCCGTGCAGGGCACTCAAATCCATTGCTTTTATGCATCAACGAACATCATACAAAAGTAAGAGTAATAGGCGATGCCTTAATTCAACCTCTCCCCCAACCACACCACCCCCTACGAACCCAACGCAGCAATGACATGGTCGATATTTATGCGAGAATCAAGCGATAAATCTAAATTATATACGAGTGCTAAAGCCAAACGAGAAGGCATCATCATATGCGTTTAGCCTTCATATAGCCAGCTACTGATGCCAAAATGAACTCTAAATGTGTTAGGGCCAGGCTATTGTTATGATGATTACGCATCCCACGTTCTATATGGTATATATATATAGCCTACTTAAGTGGGTAGGCGCCAGCTAATTAAAATCATTGTGGAAGCTAGTTCACGCTAGTGACGAAGCATCATGAGATTTGAATACTTTGTTTGAAGTCGCGATGGTATGTTCCAACACGTACACTAAGTCCAGCTTTAAAACTAGAAAAATGTACGTTAATACCGACATACGGACAGACATACAACGGATAAACAAACAGATATTTCATAATCCCCAAAAAATTGTCATTATTCACATTTTGCAAAACCGAGTTTAAACATTACTTTTCATACAAAACTATACTCAAATTCAACTCATAGGGCATCTCCGTGTTTTATTTTAGATATTTTGGGATAAGTTAAGAAACACTTTCAATGTTTATTGTATTCGAAACAAAATAATTTTAAAAGATGACGCTTCTAGAATATTTTGAGCGGTGGCTCTTTTGGGATTGGAGTATAGAATAGATACGTAATTTATATTTTAAAATATTGAAGCTCACTGTAGATAAACCAATATGGTTGTAAGAATTCATTAGTTCTAGCTTCTAAGAATGAGTTGCCTTTAGGCTTTGCCCTCGTCACTAGCTTGTTAGCTCGTATAGAGATTTTTCTATTTGAATAAAATGCCGTCTTTTATAACTTTTGATATATGCAGCTACACAGAATAACCACTTGTATACATATTGAAGTGTGATATTGTTGATGTATTTTGATTATCATATAATTAGAGAAAACTTTTTCTTCGGCTACATTTGTCATCATCCATCAAAGAAGGTCCAAAAGAGAGATTGAAAGTTCAGAAGAGGTTCATAGCTAACGTGCGACAAATCATAGCATACTTTTTGATGTTGTCATAAGTTGCCATGCTTGATGGGTGCTCGAGTGTTGCGGGAGTAGGGGGTTCTGGGCTTTTGCCTTCTGGGTTTGGAGCCACTGTACTGTGCCTGTCATAGTTATATATATATATATGTATATATATATATATATATATATATATGTGTCGCAAAATTTCATTAGAACTGCTGTGTCGTCAAGTTTTCATGCCGCTGTCAGCCCGAAGGCGGCCCCATCAACAACATCATCATCAACATTCAACTCTCTTGTGGTCGAGGAATTAATGAAAATTTCATAAACTGACGGCCTAGAACTAGAGAAATGTATGTATGTTTGTGGGTTGCCATCATAACTTAATTAACAGCCACAAGCCAAGGAAACACTCAATGCTTTGATAAGCACAAACACACACACGCACTCACACACATGCATGTATCTCTTCACTGATAAAGTTATACATATATAATATTTCATAATTCACATAAGTAAAACCGGGCACCAAAAACTATGCCAAGATAGCATATGTTAAGCTAGATGCAACCCCTTAACCCTTTTCCATAGCTTTGGGTAGTTTTAGCCCTTCAACCGACTTGACAGGCAGCGGCTGCCCAACACCTACTCATAATAATATTTCACTTGGCTCTCTCCCCCACTCACTCATCTCGCTTTCGTATCTATCTTGTTCCCTAGCTTGTAACAACTGGTCCCAGAACAACGCCTCCTTTCGTAGTATATCCACCCTGCACTTGTGTTGATAAATTGGCGACAGCGTATAAATTAAGAAATTGTACACTAATTGCGTAAAAAACTTGCTGCATACTTTCGGGCGGTTTTTCAATGCCGCCAGTGACGTTTTGAGGAGAGAGTGAAGGGTTTTAGGGCAAAGTGCGTGAAAGTGTTGCCGAATTGTAAAAAAGTTTTATTTATCGATTTTGCGAGGCGACCCGCAGCAGCCGAACTCCGCTCCCATTTTCCCAAGCCATTTCAATTCCAATTTCATGTTGTATCACAACAAATTTTTAAAGCATACATTTTGGCGTTTGGCAGCCTGGTTTTTGGTCGGCGGCGCTTTTTCCTCATGCTTTTGAAGTTTGCACAACACAAAAACCGCAAAATCTAATTAACGTGGCGCTTGCTCTTGGTCTTGGCGTTTGGCAGGGGCAAGGGGGGATACTTAGCTACTGAGCGTGGGGATAGGGAGTAGGTTGCAACGTGGTTAGCGCGGGGCTTCTTTGCTGCCAGCTTCTGTTGTTGGCGTTTTTCGGTTTGGGGTAAGAGGTGTTCTTCTTTTTTTTTTATTGTAGCCGGTAAAAAGCATTTAAGTACCTGAAAGCTAAGAAAACTGAAAGTGTTCGGGGCGGAACGGGGCGGAACAGGGCAGAACAGGTGTACGGCGTAGAAATTGCAGAAGGTGCCAAAACCATCCAAGCATTTTAAATATTCTAAGAAACTTGGCTGTCATTTCCGGAACAAATATCATGTGGACAGTGCTTAATAGCATTTGAAATACTTTCTTTATGTAGATGAAAGCGCTTTTTCTGAGAATTTTGTTGGCTGATAGAACTTTTGGCTTCCATATCTTACAGAGCACAAAAGTCTTAATTAAGTTCATAATTATGTTTATATATTTATATCGTTTGCAAATACAGAATAAATTTTTATAAAATTTGTATAATGAAAGCCGCTTAGAAAGTTTTTTTCTTGGAAAAACTAGGGTCTTATGTTTGTGATAAGCCAAAGAGTAATGCGTTGTTAATTAATTAATTTTAAAAATTAACAAATTTTCAACTCTGATTTTCGATTAAAATTGATTTGTTAAATAAGAAACAAATATGTTATTGATAAGCTTTTAATCACCTGACCTTCAGAGACGAATATAAGAAAGGACATATGATGTATCATATGAAAGGTATTGAATCATAGATCAAGAATATGTTTAAATTTTTGTAATAGATCACTTGGTTCAAAAGATATAGTTAAAAACTAAATAGTTAAAAACTAACTTAAATTTTTCCAATGTATGTTCATTTCCAAATTAATTTTTTGCTTGAGGTAAAATTTGAAAAGAAGCTGGTGAAATAAGACTGATTTATCAAAGCTTTAAAAATTTTATTAGGGTTCAGTTTTAAGTATAATTTAAAACACTTTCTTTAAGTTTTCATTTCAGCATTTGTCAACTTGTTTATCATATTGCATACAGGGTGTCTGTGGTCTGCACAGTTGTCTCTCAAACCTTAAACTCTCGCATACCCCTGATTGCTTTTATAGTCAGTTAGTGTCATCATAATCATTTTGTCATTAATATGTCTGACTGGCCACAACAACAACAACAACAACAATGCGTCTCATCATCTACCAATCTCCCAAAACTCGAAAATTTCCGACTTTTTTTTTGATTCCTCTCTCTCTCCCACTCTCTCTTTCTCTTTCTGTCTGATTGTCATCATCGCATAATCTGCGGTTGCTTTTTGTTGTGTGTTCATTTTATTGTTGCTGTTGTAGTTGTTATTGTTGTTGTTGGCTGCTGCTCTCTCAGCCAATCCATTGAATTATATGGATTTTTGCCTGAATAAAATATATATATATATATGTTTGTATATGTATTTATATGTACCACCCTAGCCCAACATTTTTTTGTTACTTTTTATTTGTCTTCTGCTGTGTTTTGTTTTGCTTTGCTTTTCGCACAAAATTTGTTGTTTTCCACTTTTGTGTTCTGCGCTTTGATTGACGTTGCTGTGGCTACATCAGCCAAAGGCTTCACACAAGGCTCCCCTTAAGAATGTTGTTGTTGTTGTTGTTGCTCGTTGGGGCACCTACACTGGCGCAAATCATCTGGGCGGCACCCAGCACCGGCCCAAACATCCAAACATTTCACATTTCATTTTGGCTCATTCTGCCGTCTGCTTTATATGCGCGACAAAGTAAGTATATGTATGTATGTATGTGAGTGTGTGTGTGAACATACATATATACTATATATACCACATATACTACAAAGTACACTAGGCCCTTTTATATAAGTACGTGCCCTCGTCTCTCAATCTCTGTATAAGTATGTGTGTTTGTGTGTGTGTGAGTGTGTTTGTGTGTGTGTGTGCTATCTCTCCATGCATTTTGACATACTTATGTCGTTTTATGTTTTCGCTGATTTTGCACAAAAAGTTTGTGCCACGTTTTTCCTTTTTTTCGGCTCGCTTTGAAAATATACTTCTCTTTTAAGACACAACAACAACAACAAAAACAAAACGAAAACAAACACAAAATATTCAGCGGCTTCTGAGGCGCCTCTCTTAATGCGACTGGAATTTTAGTCAGACACAAACAGCGTAGATTGCCTGGAAAGTGCGCATGTGTTGTAGTCCTGCTGCGTTCCATTCGCCGCATACTGCGGCGAATTCCTTTGACGGCGGGGTATTTCGTAGGGCACAAATAATAATATTTCATAGGTTGTGGACATTTTCGAACTATAAACATCAAAAAAATTGTACAAATCTGCAAAGATTTTTTAAATTTTTCAAAAAATATCTATCATCTATCAAATTTTCAAAATCATTTCTGTGTACAATTTACGCATACCAATAACAACGTAAATAACTGCAAAAATAGTTTCTATAAAAACATTATTCAAGCAGAAATATGTTTAAACTTTAAAGATAAAATTTAAGGATTGAAGTTTCGTCATGAAGTTTCTTTAATGAGTTTGAGTTTGTACGAAACAAATGAGACAGGGCTTGTTGATAAAGAAAGCTTCATTCTCTTAATCTTCGATATACTGCTACATTACGTATAAGCCTTCTACACCTATTCCTTAATATTTTAAGAAAATGTTAACTTTTTCATATTTTTTAAATGAATGTCGAAAGTTTCTTAAAGATTTTGAATTTGAAATAAAATTTTAAATATTATTTTATTAACATCTTCTTTAACATATTCTGAAATTCAAATATAAGCTCAATTTCGCTTTAATCAATTGATGACATTATTGAAAAGTGTTCGTAAACTTGTACCTACTATCACTTGTTATCTTATTAACTCCACAAAGTTGTAAATAACTGTTCTAATCAGGGAACGTAATCATTATAAGTTGTATAATAAAAATTACATGGTAATGATTATTAAGCAATTTTTTACGCTTTTCTTCCATGAAAATCATTACTTTTGAGTAATTTAATAAAAATTAGACATAATTATTATTTTTGAAAAAAAATCATTATTTTTGATCAATTAGAACTTCTAATCAATCCAGATTTTGATTTGAAATTGAACTTCTTATTATTATTTCTTGCTATCTAAGCTTGGGGAAACTCAAGTAACTTATTAAGTGTACCCCGATTCCATTTATTTCCTTCACTTCCATTCAATTTCCCCGTTTCGAGTGTCTTACTTTAAACCTTTCCCTTTACCCCTGCAAAACTTTTTCCAACTTTCCATTTCCCCTGTTTGTTTGTATGTTTTCATATTGTAATGCGCGTAGTTACCCCTGTTGGAAAACGCTGTTACATACTACGTTCTGTGGGAACTTAAGTATCTTGAATGTTTTGGGGATTTCCCTCCAAAAGCGTTAAGCATTTGAAAGACAACAAGCAAAAAACGCGCATATTTTTGTGTCTAAAATGTTGGCATCATTCACAAAATGATATTGCGAGGCACACACCAATTGCATGCTCTGACACGGCACAGAAGAGTTGGGAAAAGCCGGTGCGGCATCTATTAATAGACGCGTTTGTTTACAGCAAACGCTGCTTAATGATTGGCATTGAATGCGTCGTCGGAAATGGGAGATGGGAACGTGCCGCAATGCGTGGCAGATACAAAACAGAGGCAGCAAAACTCTCTGACTGGCGCACAGCTAATTATTCTAATCAGCAGCAGGCAGCAATTGAACTGCTGTTGAACTCAGCTGGCAGCTGGGGTAGCAACAAGCAACAACAACAACAACCGACACATGTGGCAGGCACTGACTCTGCGGTTGCTGCAGTAAAAAACAACAAAGAACAGGTATCTATAGCATGCCGAAGTTTAAATACGCTTTAAGCACATGTTTATAAAAATAGTAAACATAAACAGTATAGTTTTTTTTTTATGAATTAAAATATCAGGTTAAATCATTCAGGCCTGTTCCCATTTTCGAGAACTTTTTATTCCGAAACGTTTTTGATTTTGTTATCCGGTTTTCAAAGGAAATATCAATCCATCCTTCCTTTGAAAGGACATGGGCTTATCGACTTTCGAGAATATATTGTGAAAATGAATCGATAATCATTATAACTGCTAAGATAGAGAGTTCAAGTGGGCAAGTTAAATATATTCGCTAAATATTGTCAAAAGTGAAAATGAGAAAATGATTTTTCACAAAATCTGGACGAGAGTGAAAGCAGCAACACCTCTGAAATAATTATTTAAAGAACTCCAAATGCCCTAATGCGTTACACAACATATGCAAAAACTTAACTAGCCCCTGTAAGTGTATAAAAAAAGTATCTGTCAGATACTTGCTCTCATTGTTGGTATTATTGCTTTGCAGGCAGCACAAACAAATCACAAAAACAGAAACAGCGTCAAACAAATTGCCACTATTTTGTATAACAAAGTTGTGGCAGTCGTTTTTGAAGTTGAATACCCCTCTTCACACTACTCTACTTCCCTTCTACCTACTAACTCACAATACTCTGTATCTGTGTCTGTATCTTTGGGGCAGGTAGCCCGCCCGGCAGCGTTGCATGAAATTTGACTGGACAGAGCGGGCAATGAGGCATGTCATGAACTGGGTTTGTTTGTTTTTCAGTTTGCGCGTTTGTGTGCGGTATTTATTATAGTTTATAAATGGAATGCGTCAAGTAGCATTAAACAGTGCATAATATTATTATTGTGGGTCAGTGGTATTTGTTGTTGTTCTGTTTATAGACTTTGAGTGGTTCCTAATGCTATTTTAAATGAACAGAGAAATCAATTCTAGCTTAGTTAAGTTCAACAATTAATCGTTTTCAAATGTTTGATCTGATAACGAATACATTAAAATTTGTTTGTTTTATTTTTTGCTTTCAATGATATATTAAAAAGATATTTCCTAAACTTCAAATGAACATTGCGAAATATTGCATTAATAGCTAGCACGGTTGCCACATTTGGTACAAATGTACCAAACCTGGTCTCTTATTTACAAAATGGTACATTTTCTTCAGTTTTAATATTTTTAATAAAAATTGTTAAAAGTATTTGAGGGTTTTAATCGTCCTATATAACACTGAAAGTATTTTTGATTAACCCTAAACTTTATCGAAACTTCAATAAAAGCTGAGAAAATGCAAGATAAATCTACTTCAATATTTAGATATTGAAAATGTTTCTGTTTATCCGTTATATAGCGAGATTTTTTAAAAGATTTTTCAAGCAAATTTATGCGAATTTTTCATATCTGTAATGAATTCTTAGCCAACTTTTGCTCATTCCCCATTTCCTTTCGTTATAGGGAAGTTTAACTGTGTATAATTTAGTATTGAAAACTTAGGATCGAAAACCTTGATACTTAATTATCGATACATTTTTGTTACACATTTTTTTCATCAAGTGGCAACCTTGGTTAAGAATAATTCAACAAAAGATTTAAAAAAACACTAATTGTCAAAAGGCAAATATGAAATCAGGTATTTTTTTTAGGTATTTTATAATATAAAATTATTGAAAATGATTAATTATTAATTTTAATATATTATTTTTAATATATTATTGTTAACATGCCATACTTTTTTCGAGGTTTTCGACTATCAAAATCGAAAATTATCGATTGCATGTACATCGATGTTTTGCCACCTCTCGTGTATAGATCATTTAAATTTATATAAAATATTTCAGCTTAAATTTGTTCTATTTTGACGTATGTTATTAAGAGGAATTAAACATTTATGAATCTAAAAATTAGAAAACATTTTAGTTTAAATTGTTTTTGAATGTATTTTGATTCAGCAATTGATTTAAAATGTAATTTATGACTAAAAATATCTAATATACTATTCGCTTTAAAATAGGTGAAAAGTGTTTCAGCTATAAACACACAAACCAAATCACACGCTACTGCTTTCAATGCAAGAGAATATACAGAGAATTCATTTTATGACAATAGCATCCACATTCACGCATATAAACATGAAGCTATATTCAAATAATCTACATAAACCAAATATCATATGGTACACAGAGAATTTGTGGTGCACAAAATTAACTGCAACCAAAATTGCAGCTCAATATTTGATTATAGAAAACGATATGCGATACCTGTGCGAGTGAGATGCGTACCGAAATAAACAGGGGCAAAAAAGGAGCCGCCAGTGAAAAATCAAGGCAAATAACAAATGACCAAACAGAAACCAAATACCCACAAACAAGAGAGAGGTGAAGGTGGAGGTGGAGGTGCAGCATCCGTGTTCAGATGCAGCAGCAGAGGCAGCGGCAGTGGCAGCAGCAGAGGCAGCGGCAGCAACAAATCACCAGTCGATGCGTCAGTCACGTC
Organism: Hirtodrosophila cameraria; assembly: GCA_949708635.1. Lineage (NCBI taxonomy): Eukaryota > Metazoa > Arthropoda > Insecta > Diptera > Drosophilidae > Hirtodrosophila > Hirtodrosophila cameraria. Next base: position 5,510,754 of record OX453091.1, on the reverse strand, counting down.
AATAACACAGTTGAAAAATTGTTAAAATTGAATTACAGTTGCAAAACGCGACGGCGATTGCAGCTGCGACGTTGCCGTTGGCAGAGCAAACACAGCCACGCCTATAACTGAATGCCACCCACTCCTGCTACCCTGCTACCCTCCTGCCACAACCCAACCCGGCACACACATGTCAGTCAGTCAGATAGCCTGAGCAAAAAAAGAAGCAAAATAACACAAAAAAAAAAAAAAAAAAATACGTGTCGATGCATATGAAAAACGACAGGAGAAATGGAAATGGGTATTGAGGCGCAGGCAAATCTGCATATCCTTCAGCAAATAGACAACAAATTGCAATGTGATATACAGTTGAGTTGAGTTGAGTTGAGTTGGGGGCCTTGTTGGACAGCGGTGAAAATTGATAAAATGATATTGATGAATTGCACATGGCAACCGAAATGGAAAACCGGTAGCCCCCATCACACCCACTCCCCCTGTTCAATAGTATGCAACTAGCAGGCAGTATTATCCTGCACGCCTCACGCACTACCCAGAACCCGATCCTGGTGCAACATCGTCAACATGGCCATTGTCGCCGCTCAACGCTGATGATGAAAAATTAGCGTGCGTGGGCTGCTGTCAGAAGGAGCAGGAGAGAGGGAGAGATGGAGAGAGTGAGAAAGAGATGCGTGTAAGAGAACTGCTGAGAACTCTTGTGGGTTTCGGCCTGAGTATACTGAGCAAGATTAATGAAAGTGTCCTTCAGCAACTTACCACCATCAGGTGTGGGTGGTAGTACCATAGTAGTAGCAGTCGCCATCGTCATATCAAGTGTTTGAGCTAGTACTGTAAGCATAACTTGATATGTATGCAACGGAGTAGAATTGTGTTGAGAGTCTGGATTTCACTTGAGTGGACCAGAAGTAGAGTATAAGACATAAGGAAGGACATTCAATGCATTTCCTTAATTAATAAAACTAAGATTCATAAGTTGGACAAAGGGAACAGGAAATCGATAGTCCTCTATCTACTTTGCTAAAAGTCGGTAGTATATCTGTAAGGAACTCTATATAAAAGAGACAAACAGCTGAACTTTTCGCAGTCGTTTTATCTTATGGTGATTTTAAAAATTTTAGGAAAATGTAAGGTCAAGGAGTTTAGTAACAAAAATCAAAGCTGTATCTTTAAATTTGTGGCTGAGGGAGTTTTTTTCGATTATTTGGTTTTCTTTTTTTCGTATAAATGTCGACTAAGATTATATTTTCAAAATGGAAGTTTTTTAAAATAAATATGTTCCTAGCAAAGTCGGCTAAAATTATTTTCTAAACTTGAACACAATTTGATATAAAATCAATATAGATGATAAAAATCAACGAAAATAAATTTCGTATTTAAACGAATTCAGGGATCTTCGCAACTAAACAAGAAGAAAACAAAAAACTTGCTGAAATCAGAGTATACAGATTAGTATAGTATATTAATGCCGAGGATCAGAAGACTGAAAAGGCTTCACCCCGTAGACCTAATCGAAGCATTTGCCTCTAAAAATACTTTTAATTTGAATCCATGTGGCATGTGGCTTCAGCTGCAGCAGTTTGAGAAGTTTTGACGGGGAGCAGGATACGGTTGAGAACTGTGCCCGTGGTGGATTATGCTTTTGCTCCGCAGGGCTTAGATCTTGTGTAAGATGTTTAGGATGTTTTGAAAATTCGCAGAAACTTCCGCGTAGCACAGTGGGCACTAGAAAATGCAGTTTAATTAATACTTATCTTACTTTAGATTTTTAGCAGGCATCATTCGGCAAAGCTTACGGTTGCTGGATGTGCTCCGACAAATGGAAAGTAACCTGGCGATTGCTTACATTTGTTTCTTTTGAATCCATTTGAATGCTTGCGGCTGCAACATGTGGCCCTTTCTGCTCCTGCAGTGTTTCCAGATTGTGGTTCAGTTTCTCATCCCATTTGGTTTCCTGGTTTTGTTGCACAAAGTGTGCTTCACCACGCTGGCGTTGCGGCACAAATTTTCAAGCTTCTTACGTTCAATCTCTTAATCCTGCTGAGTTTTAAGTTCCTGTACCTCATCTTTGATGCGCTCGAATTCGTCCTCGACACGACGTCGTAAGTCCTCCCACTCGCCCTTTAGCTGCTCCTTTTCGAGCAGATTATTACTTAGATGATCCTTATGCTCCCTCCGGCTGATTTGTCTCATTTCTTTGATCAAAGATTTAAAATCATCATTGGTAGCTTGTTTCTTCTTGCTTTTATTTTCATCCTGCCACTTATCGACTAGACCCAGAACCCTGGGTGCAGTGAGCTTCTTATGATTGCAATGAGCACAGCTCGACAAATTCAGCTCCTCCTCATCCTGTAGATAATTTCGCTGATCTTTTTGGACACCTGCAGCCTTTGGGCCATACAATTGAACATCTCTGACAGGCATCCTTGCCCCTACATTGGCCGCATTCTCTTGATGAAATTGATTTATACGCTTTTGCATTTCCACTTGACCCTCTTGGTCCAGATCCCGTTGCTGCTGCATTCTGCTTGAAGGACCACTAGCCCCATTCGGACTAGGCTGCTCCTCCTCTTGTAAATCATTGCTTTGCCCGGCTCCACTTGCCATCTTTTCGAAATCTTTGTTGGGTTTCTTGGCGCCCAATTTGGTCGTAGTTTTCAGGATTGTTGATTTTGAACGTTGGAAATTAAGTGGATTTACGGTTTTACGCCTAAGACTTGGAAAATATGGGGTTAATACGACTAACAGCTGCTGCTTTGGTATCTTGTGAGCCTCCTGAACGGGTTGCGTGTCCAGCGCCTTTTTGGGTGGCTGTGCATCCACTTGCCCTGTCGGCTCCTTTTTGTCTTCAATACAATAGAAAAATCTCAATCTTAAGCATTTGATGCAATAATCCGAAATGCTGATAATATATTCTTTTGCATCGCGTTGTTGAGAACGTTCCTGTTGAAATTTCAACATTGAAGTATCGCCTAGCTGACACTTCTTAAAGCCGCACACGGTGCAAGTATACATCTTTGTCAAGTGTTAAAAATTAAAAACAAATACGAGTAGAATCTAATAAAAGCCAGATATGATTACAAAAGTAAAGACCCAAAATAACTACTACAACTATTAATGTTTAGTTTGCTTCTGAGACATCAATTACAAAGCCTACCTTACAAGAAAAATATAAAACAAATATGAAAAGTTTTTAAAATCAACAGAATTGATATGTTTTGACAAAGTTATGGGAGTCCTGATTTGAATATTCTAACTCCAGAAGAGGAAATTTGGGATTCAGATTGGACAAAGCTGGGCTCTAACAGCTATTAAAATATATCAGATAATTTTAGAATTTCATTCGACGACTGTTTTTACTCCCTGTTCCATTAAAAATGGGAAAAACGGAGTTATAAAGTACTGCAAATGTGTGTAACAGAGAGAAGGAGGCATTTCCGACTATATAAACTATATATATTCTTGATCAGGATCAACAGTCGAGACGAACTAGCCATGTCCGTCTGTCTGTCCGTCTGTCCGTCTGTCTGTCCGTCTGTATGAACGCATCGATCTCAGAGACTATAAGAGCTAGAGACACCTTACTTGGCATGCAGGTTATATATATACCATACGCAGATCAAGTTTATTTCAAATTTCGGATGCAACTCCCCGCGCCCCCGCAAATCGCAAAAGACTCCCACAGCCACAATTTTAAAGATAAAGCTTTAATTTTTGGTACACATGTATGTTTAATCAATGTCTTTCGGATGTGTAAATTTCAACACGATCGGTAAAATTGCACCAAAGAACTTATTTCCCCTGTCTCAGCAGGCAGAAACAACAGTTTGACATGTACTGTGCAAGTTGAGTACGCTGCTTGCTTGTGTTGCCGCTGAACTCCTTGAAATGCAAGTTGGGAGCAGGGAGTCTCGACTAGAGTATTCTTACTCGTTTTTTTTTTTAACAAATTAAAATAATTGCAAAATGATAACTATTGATACAGTTTTTTATAGATGCTTTAATTTGGTACTAGAAATTGAAGTTCATAAATTTGAAATTCTCAGGGAAATCCCAATGACAAAACTTTTTCGTTTCATTCTACTAACAACAAAATCTATAATACAATTTTTCAATGGAAAAGCAATCAATGTCCTATTTTACCAAAAGTTCCATTGAAAGCTTAATAAAGGTCACTTTTAATATTGGCAACAGTTTAGTATAGATATCTTAGAGTATGTTCCTAGAACTAAACCTTTCGGTTCTTTGCGAATGCACATTTCTCTGAACTTTGATGATGAATTGATGAAAATTGTTTATGGTTGTTGTGACTAATAAAGTTAATAAGTAAATCTGTTATTCTAAGTTTAAGTTATTAGCCATATAAAACGAACTTTGAATGCATGTTTATTATTATTTGAGTATTATGATTAGTCTTAAACAATGCAAATATGCTTTGAGTCAGTGAGTGAGTACACAGAAAGCGCTCTCTACATTGAATTGCAAGCCAAATTGCATCTTGGCCAATACCGCAGCAAGACACTTAATAAATATGTATGCTATAGTCTGTATATAAACAGATCCATGGCAATAGAAGCTCTGCCATGAATAGAACCTTGAGCAGATATGTATCTAAGCCAAGGCATTTGAGTTGTATTTATATGCGCGTGTTTAGCTGCTATGCAACGTGTTTTGGCTTAATAAAGTCAAAATAAGCAACGCTAAGTAGATAGACGCCAACATAAATACACACACACACACACACACACACACACACACAGACACACAGAAACATAAACACACACATACAAAGTTATAAAGACACACACATACACACAAACAGTTATAAATTCTAGCGCTGTTGATGTGATTTAGTTGCACACCTCGCATCGCCTGTAAGATGGCAACAAATATTACAACAGTCTGTGTGTATATACATATGTGTGTGTTGTGTTGTCTGTGTGTAAATGACTTTATCTACGTCTGTGTCTGTGGGGGGTGGTGGCATGTGGGTGGGCGGTTTTTCTCTATGCGTGCAACATGTGCGCTGAATGTTGACGTTAATATTAAGAAAAATAAATAACCAAGCTGTTTGTTATCTAAGTTTATATAAAGTGCGCCACAAACACACACACACCACACACATACACACATGTGTGTGTGTGTGTTTCTTGTTTTATTTATAGCAACTACAACAATTGCGTTGGGGTTCGTATTAAACAGCAACAGAAACTGACGCAAGGCGCTTGTAAATTTTGGCCACTGTGCAAAATGGTTAAAGCTTTTCTCACAGACCCCATGTGGTTGGTCCATTTGGTTGGTAAGCTGGTTCACCTATAGTTTTATGGTTCACCCTACTCCCATCTAGCCACACAGGTATAGAAATAACCCAACAAAGTAATGAAGTGCCAAGAGTCTGGTCTGCATAAAATGCGACTAAATGAAATGGAAATAGCAATAAATTCAAATAAAAACACAATTTATATATCAAATAGTGGACAGACTGAAATATAAGCAGCCTATAAAACATTTAAAGAATATTCTAAAAATATACAAAAGCGAACTACAGTTTCAAACTTTACTTATATATAGAAAAGGGCAGTTTGATAATAGTTTTTTGTTTATAGATATAAATTATTATAAACAAAATGAGCTTGACGTCTATTTCAATAAACAGTTGCATATTAGCTGACAAGTAATTAGTAATTGTATGAAAATTGGATACATAAAGGTGCTAAGTAAATTGTAAGCTGACTGCATAAATCAACACAGCAAAGTAAACACACACAACTAATTTTAAGATTTAAAGCCAACTGTCAAAGTGCCTGGCAAGTGAAATTTATTTTCACACCCTGAGAAAATACAAAACAAAATTTCAGGTTTTCTGCAAGCTTGCAAATTGCCCAGCAAATAGCTGAAAATTGCGTGTGAAAACAGGATGATAAATACGAATGACTAAGGAAAATCCTTCTACTGTCCCTTTCCCCTTTTCTTTCCTCTTTCCTGCCCTGCCCAAACTCAAACTCTAACTCAGTTCAATGACTTTGATAAACTTTGCCACATTTGCAGCTGCTTTTTGACTAACTGACTTACCTTGACTGACTCAATGACTAACTGACTAACTGACTGACTGACTGTCAACAATATTTGATTGGCAACAACAATTGTAGAAATGCATTTTAAGCTACGAAAAATGACTTTGTCAACACTTCAAATTGCACAATTTCTTCACAAAAAATGCATATGAAGCTATTTTTGACAACTGCTAATCAATCAAACAAGCAACAAGCAAACAGAGCACACTTTTTACAACAAAAATATATGACAGCGCCCCCAAAAAACCTTTTTAATAATATTTATCCCGCCCTATGTACAATGTACAATGTCCACCCTCTCAACCTTTATTCCACTAACTCAAAACGGCATGTCAGAGAAAAGCTAAGAAGTAATCTACAGTACAAGGACTTGGAGGTTCGAAAAGTAACAAATCGAATTCTTAGTGCTCTAAAAATATCCTATTTTGTCACATTTTTTTTATTAAATTCCATCTTAATTAATATATAAAAATATTTGAATATAACTTTAGAATCAAATTAAAAATGGATTTTTTATTTGCGAGCGGAAAAAACGATTTGAAATGAAAATAAGTTTGGAGTGTTAAAAAGAATTCAATATAATTGTCCAAATAATATTAGCTTAATCACAATTTCTAATGGTCTGCAAATAATTCAAAATACTGATAATGATCAGATAATTGTAATTAATATTTAGTCATTATAAATTAGTTGGAAATCCAAATCAGCAGCACTTCTAAGAGGTTACAAACACCATCTTAAAGTCAGCATACCCAATACTAAGAGGCATCCAAAGAAAGAAAAGCAACAAGGAACAAAAAATGGACAGAAGCATTAGGCACGCACTCGCCAGGGATTTGGAGTGGAGAGGAGGCAGGAGAGATGAGATGTTTTGGACAGCAGTTAACCTTAGCTTGTAGGCAGGTCTAAGAAATTGCCAAATTTAATAAACTTAAAAGGGTGCGCATGTGTGTGTTTTTTTGAGCATGTGTGTGTATGTGTGTGAGTGTGTGTTATCTGTCAGATACACACACAAGTAATCAACAACAACTTGAGTTGTCAATAAAATTGTGATTTCTAAAGGCAGCAAGATTATTACATACATTGTTTGGCTAAGGTGGCCCATAAAAGTTTCTTTAGCCTCGTCCTGCTTTAAAAAGAGCCCTTTACACCTGGTCCTACCGTATGGCACTCCGGCTGTTTGCAAAATGTTTGAAAAATGTATAGTAATGCGCGCCTATGAGCTAGGCAACACATTTTTATAAGCTACTGCATCAGGTGGCAGCTGTAACACGTAGCAGACACACACACACGCGCACATAGCCAAAATGCTTATAATAAAGGAAATTGTTAGCAATTTGGTGGCAGTGTGCGGTTGCTTAATAAAACTAAGTGGGCAAAGGAACAGGGCGCACTGAGAGATAAACGAAATTGATATTTAATGCGTTACCCGCTCTTAAAACCAGCTCCAGCCTACAGCCTGCCATTCTCAACTCCCACTTTTACTTCTCCCTCTCCAGTACTTATTCCACCTCCACCCAACTTCATTATGCGCCTCACTGACAGCAGCAGCTATTCGATATGCTGTAAGCTTTAAACTGAATATCTGTCCTGTCCAATGGCATTCCATGTCAATGTGAATATGTCATGCTAGTCGCGCGTGGCAGCCAAGCCATGTAAATCAATCAGTTCGACCTGCTTGCTCATGGTTATCGCATTCTTGTGTAAGCAGTTACAAAAGTTTCAAAATGCCAGGCTAAATGTATGCAACATAAACAGCCCTTCGCCTTAGCATTGACGTAATGATGTACGTCATGCATCATTGATGTAGAAAATGTTTTTAATGTTATTATTGCTTGTGAAAGTGAAAGGACCACCGCTGCTGCTGCTGCTGCGGCGGTTGTTGCTGCTGGTGACAGTTCAGTTTTATTGAATTTTATTTATAAGCCCGCAGCATGTGGGGCGTCCTTCGTTAAGGGTTACGCAACAGGCTAAAGGGCCTCTATGGATTGCAGCACTGACTGAAGAAAGTAAAAGCACACGCTCTTGCAAAATTTGTAAGCCATTCAAAATGTATTATTATGAATCTAACTGAAAAGGGGTTGGATATCAAAAATGTGTAAAGGAAGTGAATACAATATTATACGACTACATCAGATTAAAATAAACACCTTCAATATACATATATAGCCTGTTATGGATTGATGAAGTATTGAAGCTTAAGTTCAACAACATATGCAACTATAGTTGATCGTATTGTATCAAAAAATTATTACTTTCAAGATATTGGAAAGGACGTTTTGTTAGCAATTATAGCTTGAACTAATAAGATTTGATTGCAAAAGTAAAGCATATGAGCTGTTCTCTAAATATGACATCAATTCGAAAACGAACTTTGTTTATAGCTTAATATATTATAACACATTAACAGATGATATTAATAGTGAACAAAATGACTTGATTAGTATGATATTTTTATAAGTGACATCCTGTTGAACGAATAAAAAAGTATTAAAGTTAATATGAGTACCAATATATACACCCGCATACATAAGCAACTATCAAATATCAGAGATTTTGGGTTCTGATTCTCAAAACAAATCAGTATTGTTCAAGAAATCAAACAGGCTTATATTTAAATTAAGTTTGGAAGGTTCCCAAATTGAATAGCCCCAGTTTTAGCAACCCTATCTTTCTCTGAGCCGGAGTTCAAAGTTTCTGGCTAACACCACACACACAACGCTCTTTCATTTAATCAGACATAGGAACAAAGTCGTCGTTTTGCTTGTTGGACAAGCGTTCTAACAAAAACAGGAGCAGCTGGGAGCAGGAGCGACTTAAGTGTGCTCAGCAGCAGCCCTTTTAAGGATGCATCGAGGGTGCTTAACTTGCCTTACCCTTAACATTAAAAAACCTACATTTTTGTCGGGTTGAGTGCAAAACTTTATTAATTCGTAAAAAAGTTTGCGAGGCCAAAACAAGGCACACAACAAGATACAATACGAAATATTGATACTAAATATAAAACGCCTCTATATCAAAATTTGAGGTGGGAGACTTTGGCTGATATAAGGTAGACAAAGTACAAATATGAAAATCTAGTAAGGAATTGACACACACACACACACACACACACAGAAAGACATTTTGACACACAAATTTACAACTTTGTTGCTACTTTTGGGACCCACTTGGAGAGCTGGTCTCTGTTTGTCGACTAAAAGTATTGATGAACAGTTGTTTGTTGTTCGGTAGTTGTCGATTGGAATGGCGGCAACTTATTAGAAAGTCCACACATACACTCAAACATACACACACGCAGACGCACACACACACTCTCATACACATACAATCAATAGCCCGTACCATATGCAATGTGTGGCCAAAGTCAATAAAATAAACGTTGTATGTTTGCGGGCTGAGAGAAGCAAAATGGGTGGTGATTGGGTGTTTCAAGTTCAGAGTTAAGGTAGTGAGTAAAAGTAAAAGAAAAATCGAAGCATATCTATACATACAAAAAGGAAAAATTTCATAGCAGCATAGCTGTTTTCAATGCTTGCACAGAGTTTTCCGTAGCGCCAGCCGAAAAGTAGGCAACACATTATGCATACATATCAAACTTTTTGTGTGTTTGGTATGCGTTTAGATGGTGTATTGAAAAAAGTATGCACATTTAGTTAAGCTGTTTGTGACATGAGAAAAAAAACCTATATAATATATGTTAATTTCAATCTATTGAAGTGCTACAAATACTCAAAATTAATAATTGCAACTCTCTAATAAAATAGCAAAATAACTAACTGAAATATTTTTGTAAAATTTTAATGATATGTTATTTTATCTGAATTTGAAGCTTCATTTTATAATCAGGCCAGTTCTTTTTTCCAAGCACTTTGAGTTCCGATTCGTTTTCGATTTCTATGAATACATCAAAAAGGTTCTGCCTTGGAGACAGTGAATATCCAAGGGAAAACCTTTTTATCTGACTTATGCAGCTATATTTTGAGTACAGAACAGCTAAGTATTCCGATTTCAAATGTTTTGATCGGAATAGGAAATGAATAGAAAAGCATATATGTATAATATGTTTTTCAAATTACAATCTGAACGAAGAAACCTAGTCTACGGTGCCTGATTGAAATTTGTATAGCTCAGAGATTGTGTTTTTATTTCACACACACTTATTTATAGAGCATATCAAAAGTTGACTTTCATTAGATTCTCTGTTTAAAAGGCTCCACTCATTTTTATGAAAGCAGTGCTATGTGCGTATGTCCGTTGTTGTTGTAGTTGTTGTTGCTGTTGTTGTTGTTGCTGTTGTTGTTGGTGTGTTTGGTAACTTTCTGCAGTAAATGGTATTTATGTTGGCTTAGTAAAGTTTGACGATAACGTCGCTGGCTCTCCGGGTAATATCGAAAAGGGGCTACAACGAGAACGTTGCGTTGACGACCTCAACAACATCATGTAGAATTACGAGTATTTGAAAAGTTTTACAAGTAATTTATTTAGGCGCAAGTTTTGAAGCGCGGTCAGAGCGTCAAAAAAAGAAGCATCCAGCATCGAGCATCCAGCATCGAGCATCGCATCGACAGCATCCGGTCTCAGTTCAGTTTAGTTCAGTTCAGTTGAGTTGAGTTCGAGTTGAGTTCACAGTTGAGTTGAGTTCGAGTTGAGCTGAGCTGATTTGCTCAGAGATAGTAGTTGTGTGCATGTGTTGCGGTTATGTGCAAACAAATATAAAAGTATCCCAACGAAATAGCTTACAAGTACATCAAATTTTCATAAATTAGGCATGCATAAATAAAACGAGCCAAGCCCTGGCTAAAGCCAAAACTTTTTTTGACGGCCAGCCCAACACCATGAGGCAACATCACACAAAAGATACACATACAAACATATATCGCAATGGAGGTTGTTCGACCCGGCTTCTTTTCCTGAGTGTCATGAGCTGGCGAAAATTATGTAACGCATAATAATTCATCAAAATAAAAAAATGAGAGTAAGAGTAAGAGCAATATGTGTTTGTGCAAATTGCAACAAATTTTACTGGCTAAGGCTAAAATTAAATCAAGTAAAATATTGTTGATGATGTTGCAGACTTTTCTTTTACGTGTACATATTCTTTTTGTTGGAATCTATGTATTCTATGTGTATGCAATACATGGTAAACTATAATGGAACAAAATGGACTGTGTGAGGAAGAAAACTTGTACAAAATATTCAAGGTTGCCTTTGCTACAAAATCTTCTCAAGTTGTTGTGTTAGTAGAATGCTTAAGCATTTGTCCAAAAGGCATTTGAATGAATTTTGATGAGAAGACAGATCTTTCAGAGTGACTTAGCTGTGTTGGAGTTAATTGAAAAGGAAATTTGACTAGTTTCTGGTATTTGATATATGAAGTCATGATCCCATTGATTCATTATTTTGTCCGTAATCATTTAAATGTCTTTATTTTGGAAGAGAATATATATCTTTTTTAGCTTTGAGCAGTTTTGTATAGTTTCTTATTGTAAAATGTAGAGTAGAATACGACTGGGGTAAAATTGAAGCAACATTCGTTTATTCTCCTAAGTCCCATTTAAATCCCTTCTTTATTGGACAGGAAATACAATTTTTTTTAGTTTTGATTAGTTTTGTATTGTTTTTACTCCATGTTCCCATTAAAAATGGGAAAAACTGAGTTATAAAGTACTGCAAATGTATGTAACAGGCAGAAGGAAGCATTTCCGACTGTATAAACTATTTATTTTCTTGATCAGCATCAACAGCCGAGTCTATATAGCCCTGTGCGTCTGTCTGTCTGTCCGTATGTTCGCGTCGATCTCATAGACCATAAGAGCTAGAGACACCAAACTTGCTATTTAGGTTTCTGTATACTATACGCAGATCAAGTTTATTTATAATTTCAGAGACACCCCCCGCAACCTCGCAAATCGAAAAAGACTCCCACAGCCATTTTAAAGATTTAGCTTTGATTTTTGGTACACATATTTACATTTCGTTGCGATCGGTTTACAAAGACCAAAGTTATGGGAGTATCTATTTCTCCCGTCTCATCAGGCAGAACCCAAAGTCTTACAGGCACTGGACAAGTTAAGTGCGCTGCTTGCTTGCGTTGCCACTGAACTGCTTGAAATGCAAGTTGGGAGCAGGGAGTCTCGTAGTCGGGCGTACTCGACATGAGCTTTCTTACTTGTTTTTATTGTCAAAATCAGTAATACAACTGTGTAAGATTAAGTAAAATGCAAAATATAAGGCGAATAAGGTAAAATAAAGATCTCAGAAGTAACTGACGTCCATTCTCCTATTCAAATGAAAGCTGTCAAATACCTTTTCCTTACTCAAGTACATTCCAAGAAACCCAAACGACTGTCTTGTTGTTTATAGAACATTAAATGTAGCAAAAGTTAGCTAAATTTAATGAAACGAAACTAAAACCCTTTTACTTTACGCTCAGAAAAACAGCTTTTGCCATCAATCCAAGACACGCACGCACACATATACATATATATATATAGTATATATATGTGATAAAGATGGAATCAACATATGTGTGAGTGTGCATGTTACAAATATATATGAACGTCAGCTGTCTGGTGCTTGGGTCCCATATTAATTACAGTCTTGGCAGGCAGTTTCCGCCGCAGGCAACACGGACAGGACATGGACATCAACACAAGATGACAGCTCAACGGAGGAGCTCAGCTGATAACTCGGCGTAATTAAAATTAAATCTCAAACTAATTATTATTGAACTTGGATATGCTTGCAGTCCTTATATATATGTGTGTGTGTGTATGTATGTTTGTATAAGCCAGCGGCTATTTTCGACCAATACATTCATGAGTTTTGTCAAGGTTGGGTCAAAGTTTAAATCGAGAAAGCCTTAAAACTAGCACTCGCTTACATTGTAAATCATATTTACAGTGTCTGTGGCCAATTGCCATGTAAATATGAATGCGCAACATATGTAATTACATCCCATAAACTAACAACAACAACAACAACAAATTATATATCTATGTGTAGATTTATGTATGTGTGAGTCGGCACAAAATGGCGTCGTTGTTGTCGTCCTCCACGTTGGGAGTCAACGAATCATTAGGCGACATTTGTTTGCGCTTCACTAATTACAACAACAACAACTACAATTAGAAAGTCCAAAACAACAGCAACAACAATAATAACAATAACAGCAAGAACAACAACAACAACAGCTGGCAGCCAACAAACAATGCCAACTGCAATCGCACCGAAACAATAAAATCTAATTGGGAACACACATACAGATACATAAACACAAACATGGAAAACTGAGCAGACCCCCAACAGACCGAGTGAATGAGCAAAAGCGAAAAGAGTGAAAGAGATAGAAGTATAAATTGTGAACCACTTTTTGACTTTCTGTAGCAATGTTTAAGATTTTAGAAATATATTTGGTTTTTCTAAAAAAATTTTATTTTTCATTTAATTATTTTTGAGGATCTAACTAATTATTTAAAAATGTTGCAAAGAATTTATGCACAAACATTCCTTGTGGGGAGGTAAACAAAAGTTCAGAAAACATAGGAAAACAATCGAAAAATTTGGAAACGAAACTCTTTATTCTTATAAATATTGAAAAACTATTGTCAATTTGATATGAAATTTTTGTTTTTGAGCAAGAAATATTAAAACTATTTAAAAGTCGTGTCAGATAGGAAAATCTAATGCAATTTCATTCCACAAAACTGCAAAATGATAATGACTTATTCTCAACATTTTTGGAAAAGCTTCGTTTTCAAAACTAGTATTTAACACAAACACAAACAAATTCTATAGAAACACAACGAAATCAATTTATGGAACAACTGTTTCATATGCTAATGCATTTGTCAATAATTAAGTAAAGTTTCATACAAAGGAAACATTCTATGCTAATTGTTTTTTGTTGTTGTTGTTGCATGTTGCTATTTACAGTAGTTGTTTTTATTTCTCTTTGCATGTATATTTTTGTTGTCAAGTGAATAAAATTGTACAAATTATTTGGAGGTACCCTTACTAAGTATTGTTAATTCTCTTGCTGCATATTTGAGTTTATATAGCGCACAAAATGTTTATTTATTAAGCACACACATAAATTTGTATTATGAGCACGCTGACTAAATCAACAAAACATGTTTTTTTTTTGGTAAATGAGTGAATATTTGAATAGCAACTATAACTATTACTATAACCATAGCCTGGTGGGCCCGAAGCAACAACCAGGATGTGTTATATTGACGCATAGCGTCGAATTGTATGTGGCCTACGCAAATATTAATAGACAACTGGGGTAATTGGACAAAATTTATAGAGTGTACTCAGAGGAATCTACTTTTTTAGTTTATTTATGTAAGATATGCTGAGGGATATTCAAGAATATTTTAATTAGAGCTTTTTCTTGATATTTTGCTGAGAATGTTGGTCGTAGATCATAGATGGAACTATCTTTAATCAAAATTTTGTCTGAATAATATGCTTTGATTAATGTTAATTGTTAGAAATTGATGAAATCTAACAATTTACAATCCAGTTCAATAACTATCATGAGCAAATCGACTGCAATCTGAAAAAATAGTTTTTTACTTTTATTTTGTTAATTTTTAGACCGTTTTTTTTTTAATATTACGTTGTCAAATGAGATGATACTTGATGAAAGATAGCGATCAATTTAACCAAGCTTAGATGTAAATTTTAAAGAGCAAAGTCAATGGAAATTTTGTAACGTTCGCGATGTAACGTTCGCGATAGTTGTAAATTTAAAAAAGAAAAAAATATCTAAATTATTTCAAAATTATAAATTAATACTAGAAGCTACATTATTTCTCTATAGTTTGAAATTATTTTCATTCAAATTCGCAGACTTTTTAATTTTTCCAGATACTCTCAAACAAGATATCTATATTTTGTTACGTTCGCGATCGCTGGCTTTTCTTAAGTATTCTGAACACGTTAAAGCTATGGATTTTGACTTTTGCATTGAAAAATATTGCACCCAAAATGCAACAAAACCACAAAAAAATTAAAAAAAAATAAGTTTTTGTTATTTTATTACTCCCTGTTCCCATTGAAAATGGGAAAAAGGGAGTTATAAAGTACTGCAAATGTGTGTTACAGGCAGAAGGAGACATTTCCCACTATATAAACTATATATATTCTTGATCAGGATCAACAGCCAAGACGAACTAGCCATGTCCGTCTGTCTGTCTGTCTGTCCGTCTGTCCGTAGGTCCGTCTGTCTGTCTGTCCGTCTGTCCGTATGAACACACAGATCTCGGAAACTATAAGAGCTAGAGACACCAAACTTGGCATGGAGGTTCCTGTATACCATACGCAGATCAAGTTTATTTCAAATTTCGGATGCACCCCCCCCATCCCACAGCCACAATTTTAAAGATAGAGCTTTGATTTTTGGTACACATGTATGTTTAATCAATGTCTTTCGGATGTGAAAATTTCAACACGGTCGGATAAATAGCACCAAAGTTACGGAAGTATCTATTACCCCCGTCTCAGCTGGCAGAAACAACAGTTTGACAGACACATTACGAGTTAAGTGCACTGCTTGCTTGAGTTGCCGTTGAACTGCTTGAAATGCAAAGTGGGAGCAGGGAGTCTCGTAGTCGGGCACACTCGACTAGAGCATTCTTACTTGTTTTAATTATAAATGCGTACGAATGTAACGTTCGCGCACCTGTTAATGCTCATATGTAATTTTGACTTCTTTCCGTTATTTGTACTTTGCTTAAAAAACGTTAATCTCCACTGACCGTTGCTTAACGACATTTCAAACAAATTTGCAACGCATTTCGGCTCGCAGCTCGCTTCAATTAAGTCAGCTATACCTCAATTGGATTTCAGACCAAGGGTCTGGGATTGGCGTAGGGGTCGGGGAGTCAGGGGTTGACTGTTGCGTTAAACGCGCGCAACTTTTGCCAAACTTGGCGTTTTCGATACGCGGTCACATTTATTGTGTTGACAGTTTGTGAAACCCGCTTTTGATGCTCGGTTTTTTAGCCATCGGCAAGTTTTTGATCCTCTTCGTGTTGGTTATTGTTCTTCTCCTTCTTTAATTTGACATATTAACGCCGCAACGCGTTTTGCATTTTAAAAAAGGATTTCAGTGCGCTGCTCGCCTACACATAGCTACGCCCATGCTACGCCCATGCCACGCCCCTTAACTTGCCCTTTTTTTCCAAGTCGTTTGCTCATCAAAGCAGCACACAGGAAGTTGGGCTGGAGTGGGTAGAGAATGAAATCAGTTGAAAGCTTTGCGTTTTTTTTTTGTTCACCATCAGCGGCGTTAATTGGATTTCAATCTGCATAGGAGGTAGGGTTGTGAGGGGATTGGCCCTGCTGTAGGGTTGTCGCCGTGCATAATGAGTAAAGGAAATTTCAACGACTCGGCAAATGTTTCAATTTCATTCGGCGTTCCCTTATGCTGCTCCTTTTTTTTTGGTTTTTTTTTCCTATATAGGTTCGAGTGAGCTCACGTTTCGCAAGATTTGACACATACGCCGCCATTTGGGTTGCTTTTCTTTTATTTTTCCAACAGTTTCGCTTCGTTTGCGCATTAATTTCGCTAATTTTGACAGGTTTGCAAGAGAATGGGTGGCAGTAAAAGAAAACTCTTCAGTACTTTGCCTTCGATATGTCGCATAGATTTCCTTGTAATTTATTTTTAATTTTCCCTTAAGATCCCCGGGCTTTCAGCATTGAGCTGCGTAATTATGCGTCTAATGAGACAACAAAGCAAGGCCAGGCCCATAGTTGAAAAGGGTTCGTGTTGGGTAACCCACAGCAACAAAAATAAGAACAATTTAAAAATATACAAAGTTTAAAATTTGCATAATTGCACTGATTCCCAATTTTTTATTCTTTTCGACGCGCTGACAAAATTGTTGATTAATTGGTTTGGCCGCATACCAAGTTCAATTAACCGAAGAAAAACCAAAGCAAACTTATTTCAAGGGTTCATTATAAGACAAAACTAGCATGAATCGAGCTCATGGAAAGTTTCTTTTCTTTATTTTTCTTGTATCGCTTTTAATAGCTGACGTTTATAACTTACTTTTGGGCGGAAAGTTCAGAGGCAAAAAAATAAGTGAAAACAGCTTAAAGTTTTTCAAACAATCATCCAGATATAGTTTTCCGATTTTTCTAGAATTTAATCAAACTTTGTTTCAAAATCTTCAAAACTTAAAAAGTTTTTCTGGCAACAACTCATTTTTTAACAGGCCATCCCAATGTCAGCTATAAGATAATGTAGCACGATAAGTCCGAATAGAGTTTGAACTGGATACTTTGAGATACAAACAAGCTTTTCATATAACTGGCTTTTTTATCCCCATAACTATATGTTATAGTCGGCTGGCTGATCCAGTCCATTTCAATATAATAATTCGTGCCAAGATTCATCAATACAGCTTTAGAATTGAGAGACTAGTTTGCATAAACACAGAACTCGGCTGTTTGTGCTGATCAAGAATATATACTTTATAGGGTCGTGGACAACAGATTTCATAACAAAATAATAATACCCTCAAGGTATCAAAAACAACAACAATCAAGCCACAGCTACATGAACATGGACGCACAACAGTTTCTGACCAATTTACTTAATGGCCATAATATTTGTTTAGTCAAAGCAAACAACAACAAAAGCAGCAACAGTGCGCCAGCGTAATGACTCTTGGCCCCATAAAAAAAAGAAAACCGACCATAAAAATAATGCATAAATAAAGGCAAATAAATGACAGCATGTAAAAAAAGTGAATACTAAGAATATAAAATTCAGAGGCGCTGTCCAATGAATGTCAAATTTGTCTGTATTATTAATTGTCCTTAGCATTCCGAATTTTGTATAGTATGTCCAGCACTAATTAAGACTAAATACTTGGGGTTGGTATTTTTGTATACCAAACGAAACGAAGAAAACAAATTAGCGTCCACCACAACAAACCACTAAAAATAATGCTCAAGTCTTTTGGCTTCGAAATTAGTGAAGTTGGTTACCGCTGTGATTATTGGCTGACAATTAATGGTGACATTAGAGATTTATCAAAATATATACGTATGTTCAATTAGTTTTTATAAAAGGACTATTTACTCCCTGTTCCCATTAAAAATGGGAAAAAGGGAGTTATAAAGTACTGCAAATGTGTGTAACAGACAGAAGGAGGCATTTCCGACTATACAAACTATATATATTCTTGATCAGGATCAACAGCCGAGACGAACTAGCCATGTCCGTCTGTCTGTCCGTATGAGCACACAGATCTCAGAGACTATAAGAGCTAGAGACACCAAACTTGGCATGGAGGTTCCTGTATACCATACGCAGATCAAGTTTATTTCAAATTTCGGACATTTTAAGGTTTATGCAAAGATGTATAATGTATGTATAACAATGTATGAATCTTCTACACAAAGTGTAAGTATGAAAAAAATGAGTGATATAATCAGGCCTGTTCCGAGTTCAGTACGTTTTTGAAAAGTAAAACCGAATGAATTCCGAACGATTAACGAATTACTGTTCTGATTTTTCATCGGAATGGTTTTGTTTTCTCTTTTTTGAAACCGAGTTCGAAAACGAGCTTTCATAGTAAAAAGTCTAATAAGTTGTCATCTAGTAGGCATGTTTTAAATCGAGAACAGGTACGTTTCCATGCAAGTTTTCGCTGTTGTTTTACAGACATTTTTTCAATGTAATATTATAGATATTATTTGACTTAAATCAAACGAATCAGTTGACTAATTCTTTGTTTGTTTTTGAATTCCTTGTGAAATCTGACAATTACTTTTCATTCCGCAGGCAAAAAAGTAAATCTTTTAAAAACGTAAACGTTTGACTTAACAGGCCTGAATGGCTACTTTCTTTATATTAATCTGAAATTGTATTCTAAATTCGCCAAAAATAAAAAAGAGTCTTTGGACATTCTTAAATTACGCACAAAAATTAATAAATATAAATTAAGTACAATGCACTTTTATACATCCTATTCCCCAAAATTTCAGTTATTCAGCTTCTAATTTACATAGAAAAACCACAGGTGCTACATGGTTAGCTAAATGACCGACAGATCAGTTATCCCTTGACCTCAATTTATTCTCAATTCTCAATTCTCAATTCAAATAAAACACAAAACATTTCCAAACAATTTCTACACACAAACGTGAATTGTAAATGCAGCTACAACGACAAGCTTAACGGATCGTGTTGGCATTCTAATCACTGTCAATGGCCAGTCTGTAATTACGCCTTATTTAAATTACAAATTTGGCAACAGAAACAAGAGAAAAAACAACAACAACAACAAGGATGCAACTGAAGCATAAGTGCTGGCCACATGCCACAGGCAGTACAAAATTTAAGCTCTAAACAGGCGCAAAAACAGGACAACGCACCACAAAAATCGGGTCATCTCGAATGACAAATGTGTAGCGCGGCCTGCTGAATGGCAAATGTAAAATTTGTAGATGGGATTCGAGGAAGGAGGGTATATAGAGAAGGAGATTGTGCAGAATGCGGAGTCATTCCTCCATATGTTTATATGTCCTGTGTCCTGTTACCGTTTTGGTTTGACTTTCAAAATGTCAAATACATTAAACGTTCATTTGCGTGGGGGTGGGGGTGTGCGGAATAGAGGTTAGTTGCGATTTGGTGGCCAGCCAGCCACAAAGAGATACACCAGCTGATAGAGAGACAACCGGGTGCAGGCGATAGAGCGAGAAGGGTAAGAGGGGAGTAGGATAACGAACACGAGAGTCGTTTAGCGTGCGACAGTTGAAATTTACCTTTTGGCCATAATGACATCACGTACACAAAAGGTGTGCGTTGTGTCCTCTTGTGTTCCACTAATACATATGCTATATGTTGCATACTTATGTGTGTGAGTGTCTGTATGCTACTGTGGTTACTGCTTCGCATTCAGCTAATGTGAATCCGAAAATGAAGCCAATGGACAATCACATAAAACAAATCACACGAAAACTTCAACCAAAGCCCAGAAAACTGTTCTACAAAATGCAAGTGCAGGCTACACACAACGATTTGGCAATGATTTTTAAGAGGCATAGTGGTACTGTGAATACCCTTAACAATTTTAATTATATATATATTAGCACAGTTAACATATAAAGCATTCAAGACAATCTAATTGACAGCATCCCAATTGCAAACATTCTTTACTTGACTTGGACTTGAGCAATATTGCTTGATTCATTAGTCCAGAAAGCTTATTGAAATCTCACACTGCCTAATAATATCCACATTTTCAGCCCTTTACAACTTCGAGAAACGTTTTCACATTTCAAACTTCATTTCAAGTCTTTGATACTCTTTAAAGGATAATAAAAGAGTGCAAGTGTAGCTTCCACAATGACAAGGTAAGTCGCAAGCGTTTTGGATTTTAGCATTGCAAAAGCGCTGGAAATCTTTACAATCAACGCTTTTTGGAGTATCAAGTGGGTATACTGTGGGCGTGGTCGATATGCTACGCCCCGTTACCAAACTGACTGTGAGATAATCAAATGAAAAAACGTAAATGTCTCGTTAAATTGCACAGAAATTAGATTTTTTTTCATCTTTTTTTCCGCACAAGTGCGAGCGCCATGAAAATCAGAGCATGACCACTGAGTGTAGCTTTATATGTATGTATATGTGTATGTTAAGGGACGGTGGGGTAATGGGATGGCTTGGCTTGGTATGTTATGGGACCTGGCTGTGTGAAAAATCAAATTAAGTATACGTAAAACGCGAGCAGCAGCCAGCAGCCAGGACCGGGCCAGGTCAGGACAACGTAGTTCTAGCCACGCAGTTTGCACTGATGCTGAAAATCAAGGCGAGTTGTCGATTGGTAAAAGCTTTTAAGGTGACCAGCTGATGGGCGATGGGCGGAAGGCGGAGTATGAAGGGCGAAGAAGGGAAAACGAACAGCCAGATGGACAGTTGGGCAGGCAGCTGGTCACCGCACGCTAAAAGCCAACTACAGTGCTACCTTTAATTGGATTACAAGTGTGTGTATGTGTGTGTGTATGCATGTGTGTGTGAAAAGTGGACATCATGTACGAGGGCTGTGGCCAATGCCAAAAGTTGTGAAAAGCATAAGTTTGCATTTTTATGAAGCGCCAAAGCGAACAACGCCATATGGCAACCAAACACATTAGGGAAAAAGAACGAACCGAAGAAAAAAAAAATATATTAAACAAATAGTTTGGGGAGAGATTGTTGAGATTGAGACAGGAGAGCAATAACACCAAAGGTGTATGCTAAGTGTCCTGCTGAAGGGTAGCTGAAGGTTGATGTTGCTGGATATAAATGTTGCTAGGATATCAATGAAGATGATAGTCAGATTTAAGCTCTCTGTAGAAAGCAGTTTTAAAGGAAGTTGGGTTAAGGGTAGTTATGTGCATATACAGAAAAAGTTAATTGTAAAATAAAGATAAAGGCAAAGTTTGAGAAACAGATAACTGTATCTGAAAATATGTTCAAGCAAAATATGGAATGGGGCAATTAACAAATTCAACTGCCATAACTAGAACTAGTTCTTGTAAACCCTTTTAAAGTTGTGTTTGAATCGTATTCATTTCCATTTCTTGAAAATATCTATTCAAGCCGCATATTCCATCCTTTTTTCTAGGTCTAAAATTGGAATTGGAAAGCTGTGCAGGCGTAACTTTCTTACTTTAGTTGATTGAAGATATTGACCTAGAAAAGGTAGACTCAAATAAAGAAATGATATCAATTTTCGATTATTTAAACAAAATCAATATACCCATTCAAGCTAAGATACAAGGCATAAGTAGCAGCAACGCCCAAGAGACAGTGAAAATCACCAAAATGAATGATATATGTATCATTGATGCATTTTCAGTAGGTCACACGCTGCCAACTGGCGTTCATCTCAGCTGGAATATCTGATTACTGTTCGTTTAACTAAATTACCAATAAATGGAGCATCTGCCTATGGAGATACTTTTCAGTTGCTGATAGAGTGCATGGGGCTTTGCTCAAATATTTATAAATATAAATGAAGTACTGGGCGTATTCACGTATACAAAGCGAATTGGATATTAAGTTTTTGGGTGCACACAGGTTGTCGAACGTCGCATGTCGTTTGTGAATGTTGTTGAATTTGGCTGTGCATTTTAATTTAATTAAAAGTTATGGTAAATGTACCGAAAGGACTGCTGTATGGGCTGAATTGGGTGGCGACTTTATATAGTTAGGTTGTTGTTGTTGTTGTTTGGGACCAACTCTACCAATAATAAACCAAATTATTGCATGTATAAATGAATTTGTGAGCGTTGCGTTTGCGTTGCCTGCAATTAGGCGCAGCTGCCGCTCGATTCAGGTTGGGGTGCCACCAGCCAACCAGGACGACCGTGCCGTGCCTGGGATCCATGTAAGAGGCGCCCGAGCAGGGACCGAGAGACCTTCGTGCTATTTGTGTGTGTGTTGCTGTGGCTTTTGAGCTTTTTGCGCCAAACATTTACCCATACATAATTGAGTTAGGCATTTAACACACAACATACTATATAAACACACACATACACACTCAAACATGTATGCACATAAACTAATATAGAATACGTGTAAGTTGAGTTTAGCATAGTTCTTGTGTGCACCGCAAAAGACATACCAATACTTTATGAAAGCGCCTGGAAAAGTTGTGTCTTTTGTTTATGGCTTGTCATGACATTTAATCTAATGTCAAATTTCGCATAATTTTCCTGTTTCAAAATATCTACAATTAATAATTGGCTTTATATTGCATAGTTGTAGTAAGAAATTGTATAAGCCCAGACGTTGTCGTCTTTTCAAATTTAATTGCAACAGTTATGTGGCATGCCCAAAGTCGCTGCATTGTGTATAGTATACTTTGTGGCATTCACTTCTGACTAACTAGCTCAATTAGTTGGCATTAATGATTTAGTGCATAGTCTGATGGAAAAGTTTGGTTTTGTTGAGTTGCGTTGAATTGAGTTGAGTTGAGTTGAGATTCTTAAGCTATACTTGCACAGTTTTCAACTATTGTAAGCGGCTTTCCCAGCCGAGCATTAAAAGTTTATTAATAAGCTGCACTTTGGATTTGTTGCAAATAATCTTATTATCAAGCTGATATACAATATATATACATATATGTATGTATTGGCAGTTGTAAGAGCTCATTGTATGCCTACCTACTCATTGATTAAATTTTAGCATGCGCCTCAACTAATTAAGTTACAAGACAATAGAAGAGACAATGGCAGCCAGGACTATGTACGACGACGATACTGAGATGAATCAAAGGCTTAAAACACAATTGGCTTTTACAATTTGTGCATTCTGATAACGCCGTCTACACTTTTGTTTCTGAATTTTCAATGCATATGCATGTGAGTTGTGAACCAATTGGAACTGCATTAGATTTGTCAACTTTTGCATTGTTTAGAGTTCCCATTTCGAAAGGACTGTCGAAAATCAATTATCTTCTTATGTACATTTGGACGGCATCTCTCTCATAATGCTTTCTAGTTGACAATTATCAAAGATGTGCTTGCATGAGCATTCGATAGATTTTCAATTTGAGTTAAACTGTAAGCAGTATGATGATTATTTCTTTAGAATTCTATTGACAAGCAGCTTTAATTATGATTTGTGACTACATGAACAAAAGTTAACAAGAAATAAAAGCCATTTCCTGTCAATATGCAAATAAACAAGAAACATATACTATTTTAAGTAGGGCAAAATTAAATATCCTTGTAGAAAATGTACAAACAAGTAATTAATTTTGACCAGATTTAAGGTATAGTCGCCCGATTTTACTCAAATTTATATAGCTATTCAAGCAGCTACAGTCTTTTAATGATAGTAAAGATATTTGAATTGGACAATAATTGAAGAAAGCATAAAGTAAGCTCACAACTTTTATACGAACTTAACATTCTTTGCTCTTAAAATAAATTAACATATTGTCTTTTCAGTGGTAATAGTCTATTCTTTATTTAAAAAGTATGCTTAACATGATTTCAATTTGTAATACACCCAAGTTTGTAAGATACAGGCAAATATAAAACATAAAATGTGTCAGTAAGATAAGATTAAGAACTGTGTAACGTTCAAATGGAGTTCATTAGCCTAGCAACAACGTCACAGTAGTTGTAATGTCTCTACTCATAAACTGCACTTAATTAGATTATTATTGAAAACACAGGCAGTTTTTACCTATACACACACACACACACACACACACACACACACACACACACACACACACACACACACACACACACACACACACACACACACACACACACACACACACACACACACACACACACACACACACACACACACACACACACACACACACACACACACACACACACACACACACACACACACACACACACACACACACACACACACACACACACACACACACACACACACACACACACACACACACACACACACACACACACACACACACACACACACACACACACACACACACACACACACACACACACAAACACACACACACACACACACACACAAACACACACACACACACACACACACTCTTGCAAAAGTAACCAAACAAACCTGAGCTAGACACAATAGATATACACCAAAAGCCAAACAGTTATCCAGGAGCTGGGTCACCACAGAGCATCAGGAGCTGGCTGCATCGCTGGACCACAACAAAATGTGTCTGGTGCAAACACACAATGCCCGAAAATGTCTCAGACCACAGGCAATCCAAAGGTGGGTGGTGCAGTGCATGTGGGATTGGATTGGATTGGGTTGAGTTGGGTAGGCCAACAACTGTCTGCATAAGTTGAAGATAAACGTAAACCGCATGCACGGCACAATAAACAGACATCCGTGTGCATTTCCCTGACTATTTGTCAAAAACATTGCAATAACAACGAAGGCCAGCGATGGCAACCAAAAACCAACAACAGATAAACCTATCCAGCCCAGTCAAGGGACAGGGTTTGTTCCAGGAAGTGCAGGATGCTTGAATTTTAGGGAATCAGGGAGGGGCAGCAGCGGTGTTTGCACTGGCATTGCCAGTGATAATAAACCAACAACAATAACAACAGCAAACCACGCGAAATGAGAAATGCAGCATAATATTAACCACAAACTGAGATTGCACAAGGCAGGCCTCTGCCAGGATGGCAGGATACTAGGAAGGCAGTCAGCCACTCACCGCACACCATTACAAATGCATTGCACACAAAACAAGCGCCCAATGCATGCTGCAGATGCAGCGAGTCCTGCCTACACCTTCCTCATCCTTGAACGCTTCTTCCTATTGCCTGTACTTGGCATGGCCTTCACACGGCCACAGCGACTTTGTGTGCGGGTTTTTTGATTTCTGTAGAGGCCAGGCAGGCGGGCAAGCGGAAATGAGCTGCTGCCACGCCCATTAGCATGCCTACGCCCAGGCAACGTAATAACAAACCAAACACTGCATAAATTCAAAATTGAGATTCAACGCTTCAATTTCGGTCTAAGCCCACTTCGTATTTGGTTAGAGCTCAGTTCCAAAACTGTCCAGCACGTCTGTGTGTCTATTTGCATTGCTTTGGTCATGTTTCAGCCCACTGCCAGCCAACTGTTCATTGGCCAACTGTTCATTGCCCATTGCCAGTTTTGGCTATTGTTAGGCTACAGCTTTTGTTCTGTTAATTTGCAATAGTCCAGTCGACTGGGTAAACTTGGAAACCAGCCTGGATTGCGCTTTGCCAAAAGCTTGACTTGCTTCAATATTCGTTTTGCGATCCGGCGTCATAACTAAGCTACTTTGAAGCTATCGAAAAATGGTCAGCAAGGCACACAGGGAACGCAGCGGGAGGGAGGGCAGGGCGTACGCTGCCAAATAGTTTAAGACTGAGAATGGTAAAAGCAGATAGCTTCAATTAGCGTATGGGGAATTTTAGCGAGGATTGTTATGTTTGTTCGGCAAACGTTTTCAAATGAAACTCACTTGGCAGAATCCACCTGAATGCAGATTTTTTGAACTAAATTGAGTTGAAAAATACCGAAATTAACTTAAGACATTTTTCATAATATTTAAAAGTCATATTAAATATAAATCAAGCTCTAAAAATGTGATTTATAAGTAAGAATGTATAATTAGAGACTTATTCTAGAGACTTTTGAAAATTTTCTGATGCTACCTTCAATTTATTCACCCAGAAAAATGTATTATAGTCTACAATATAAACTAAAATGGCAAAAAATGACATTACATTTTAAGTAGAAACATACTGGACTTAATTCGAAGGAAAGTTTTCATTTGGCTTGAACCACAAATCGGCATTATCAGAAAATTATCGAAGCTAAATGCAGATTGTTTTTTAAGTTTAAATTAAACGTTTTTTTTTTAAACTCAATTTTCATAAATCTTTGAAAAAGAATTAGTCAATTTGTTCATTAGATTAAAGTCAAATAACATTTCTAATCTTAAATTGAAAAACTGTCTGTAAAACAAGGAAACGTAGTTGTTCTCGATTCAGCATTGCCTGCTAGATGACAACTAAATAGACATTTTACTATGAAAACTCGGGTTCGAACTCGGTTTCGAAAAAGAGAAAACATAACCATTCCGATCGAAAATAGTTTTTACTTTTCACAAACCTACTAAATTCGGAATAGTCCTGATTGATTTAATATCGAACTTCTCATTTAAATAGCGTTCAACTCTGCCAAACTTTTCAAACTGCCCCACACACAATTCATAATTGAACGAATCAATGCATTTTGGCATTTAGAGCAATACGCAGCCCACAGTTTTAAGCCGTAACCCAAGGCACTTAACGAAAGCAGCAGGGAAGATCCTTTGGGGTATACTTAAACCAATTTTAATTACATGCATGGCGATTGCTCTCTAAATCCAATGCAAGCCCTCAAAGTCCAGTCTAGAATTGGGGGTGTGGGGCACGTTGAAGGGGGACTTATCAACACCACATTTTGTCGCAAAAAGAATGTAAAGCTAATTGAATATGAGAGAGGCAGGAGAATGTGAAACTAGGCAACGCTAGGTCTCTCTCTACATAAGCCTTTTGAAGCTATTACAACGACAACAATGGGAATGCTGAGAATGCTGCTGAAGATGACGTTGGGGAACAAGAAGAAGAGAATGAAAATGAGAATGTGGCTGGAGGCACTAATGGAAAAAGCATCAATGGCTTATAAATGAATAGCACTGGCGACAAAAATTTATGGATTTTTTACACTGTGAGGACACAGGCACCTGTCGCTCTGCGTATTTGCAGATTTGTTAGTGCCAAAGCTCTGAGCCCAGGCAAACAAGCTGGCTAAGACCATTGCAAGTAGTATAGTAGTAGAGTAGTTGTACTTGTACTTGTGTATTGCCTATATAAAGGTAATGCCCGGGCGTCTCTGCAACGTTTTAAAATGGCGCCCATGACGCAAACAATAACCTTATAAACTGTAAGGCCGACTTGCTGCCACTTTGCTCTCTACGCCCCCATTGTACCCACTCTAGCTGTATGTGTATGTGTATGTGTTTGTGCGCTGTATACACAAATAAACATTCAAGTGGAATTATTGCAACGAAATTCAAAGGATTACGACAAAAGCACGTTCACAGGATTCAGCAGCAATAGCAGCAGCAACTGCTGCACTGCAAGGCACGGGCCGGGCCTGGTCCTGGCCTGGGTCTGGAATCAGTATTGGGTCCGGGTCCGGGTCCTGGTCCGGGTTCGAGTCCGTGTTGCCAATGACAACAATGTGGGTGAAACGCCCGGCCAGCCTGATGATGAAGTTGCTGGGCGGCAGTAAGTTCAATGAAGGAAAATTATGAAGCCTTATTTATTGTTTATGCGTGAGCATAGCTCATGGAGCGAATGAAAACGCTCTACTCTCTGACGCTGTTTTTACTGTTATGTAATTTTTATTGTATGACTTCTCAGAAGAGTCCTTTTGCTTTCTTGTTAAACATGCAACCTTGTAAAAGCAACTGACAGCCTTTTGTTCAGCCATGCAATTTGTGCTTAAAAGTATTTTTATAAATTTCCAAGTAAATTATAATTGCCGAGTAGTCTAAGCCGCAATTAGTTGGTACAGAGTTTATAAATAAAATGTTGAGTAAATTTGTAAAATGACATCATATTTTCATAGCTAATATAGATGAATTGCCTTAATTTCTTTCATAAATATGAAAAAAGAAATCCAATTTTAGATATTTTTTCTAACTCAAAAACACTTATATTTTTGATATGTAAGTGTATTACAGTTTCGTTGAACTCAACTGGTTTGAATTCGCTTGATTGTAGCATAATTTTTTTTGGGGCGGAAGGGCAACAGAATCCGGCACGAGTAACGTATAAGAATGCCAAAGAGAAGGGAAGGGAAGTGGCGCAGCGAATATGAAAAATTTGCACAAATAAATATGAATTGCACTTTAATGCATATTAAGCGAATGGTATACCCTGCCATGAGTAGTGGGTTGGGCTTGGGGTTGGAGTTGGAATTCAGAACGGGTGCGAGGGCGGACAGTGTGGCAGTTTATTATTGAATAAAGTGACTGCCCACTGTGCGTGTGCGTCATATTTGTTTGTATTTAATATTTATTGTTGTGTATAATTGAGTGAAAAGTATATGTTTGTGTGTGATTACACGAAAAACGCTGGGGTAAATTCAATATTATGTCTACGCAAATAAAAATTATATTGAATTGTTGAAAATTTTTATTAAGTGTATCTCGCCAGCGAGTAAAGCCCAATAATCAGATCTCCAGCCCCGGATACAATGGTCAACATGGGTAATTGGGATCGTGAGTGTGTTTGTGTCTGTGTGTGTAAATATATGATGAATGGGCAGTCAGTCAATCGACTGTTTGAACAGAAAAAGATTTAACTTACCGACGTAAAGTGAAAAGTTATTTAAAGTGTTGTATTTACTGAGAACTTGGAACTTACCTGCAAAGAAAAATGAAAGAAGAAATTATAGAACAATTAGTATGGCACTTAATATTATTAAACTAATTTAGAAGTTAGTGTTTATATTCAGATTTATAGATAAGTGTTTATGTGGAGCATAATTTCCATATAAAAGATACATTTTAATCAATTCCTTTTTAGCGACTCTTAAAAACAATTTTATGTAACTTTTGCTATTGCATTAAGTTTGCGTCTAAACAGATTGAGAATTCTAGCCACCCACTAGACACACTTTTGCTTTTTATTTGGTTTTTTAGTAAGCTCTTATTCTAACTGGTTGTCATAAAGAACATTATCATTACCAAGATTTTTTTTATTTATAAACTTTACTGTAGACCGATTGTTAATATGTCAGCTATAAGATATTGTCGCACGATTTTGATCAAATTTGAACAAACTATTTAAAGTTGAATAAAACTTCATCTTACTTGTTAGGACCCTCGTTGAATCTAGTTATTGCATTACTTCACGCACTTGCCTGGATGCAGAGATGAGCGCTTTTTTACGTACTTGTTACTTAAAAGCAGAGCTGTCTGGAATGATACTTTTTGCGAATGATTCTGCGAATCATTCTGGCAAATGAATTGGCAAAATTGAATTAGTTCAGTTGGACATAAAAAAGAATTGAATTAAATATGAATGAATTCAAGTTAAGTATATGAGATTGAATCAATCTTATTTTTAATTCACAAAGAATTTAAGATTGATGAGTCATTCTTTTTCTTATGATAAAGAATTGAAACTGAATTAATTCTTTGAGAATAAGGTATTTCGGGAATCATTCTCAAAGATTAATTCATTTTCAATTCAATTCTTTACCAAAAAAAAAAGAAAGATTCTCGAAATGTCTAGTCCTCAATGAATTAATACAATTTTAATTCAATTCTTTACCATTAGAAAAAGAATGATTTCCGAAATACCTAAATCTCAAGGAATTGATTCCATTTGAATTCAATTCTTTAATGAAGTTGTAAAGAATAATTCTTTGATCCTTAATTTGTAAAGAATTAAGTCAAATTTCAAGTCAATTATCAATAAAAAAGAATGATTCACCAATTTTCAATTTTTTGAATTACTATAAAAAAAGAATCATTCTTTTACAGAACTGCTTAAAGAAGGTACTTTTAACAAATACTGATTTTTATGTTTACTTTAATATGCTGCACTATAATAATCTTAATCAAATTCTGAAAAGCAACTCAAATTAAAAAGTGAAAATTTAGAGTAAATAAAATAATTGAGAAACATTTCTGAAGTTTATTTATTATAAACTAATAAATATTTTGAAGATACATAGATCATAATCACAGTGCATTATTGGCCAATAATACAGCATATTCGCCATTATCTGTGATATATTTTAAGTATTTATTTTGTACTCTTTTAGTAAAATTGTCGTGCCACCAAAATCACTATAACGCTCATCTCTAGTTGAGGTTGACTTGATGTTGTTGTGTTTGCACAGTGCGAAACGAAAAATCAGCGGCGCTGTGTTTTGAATTATTTTGAATTATGCATTCCGAAATTTCGTTGCGCGCTGCAAACTAAATTTATTATTAGAGAAGCTGCCGCATTACGTGGAACGATGGCGAAACTTTCGCGTGTTGCAGGTGTTGCTGCTGTAGGTTCTGTTGGCTGCAGTGATTCATCAGAATTTATGCAGGCAGAGGTATGGGCAAACAGCAGGAGCAGCCAGGAGGCAGGAGCAGGAGAAGCCAGCGAAGCGAAGAATCTCGCGTCTCGCTTGCCATGATGTTATTTCTTTTTGTGGCCACCATATAATTTGATATGGTGCCTGGCAGTTGCATTTGCTGCTGCTGCTGTTGCTGCTGCTGCTGCTCATAAATTGCCACATAGGAACACAGGGAAGGAACATTTGTCTGCTACTCTGACATGCATGGCATTAACTGGCGCTATGTGTGGATTAATGAAGTGCCCTCGAGATTAGCCAGGCAAACCAACAAGGAGATGCGCCACAGAAAAGTTATTGACAAAACTGTTGTTGGCCATAAATTTTGTTATGGCCTCGCGAGCAGCAGTTAAATTAATTGCACGACTCGTAAACACCTTCTCTCCAAGGAGAGCACCAACACCACACCACATTGGCCTACTGCATATCGCGTGCATATTACCAACTCGACTTCATGTTTTTATGCCGTTTTAACACTTTTGGCTAAACAGCTCACGTGCAAATGTCGCCAGAGTGCGATGCGAGGCACGCGAACATAAAAATAATAATTATAATAAGCGAGCCGAGCCGAGTAGAGCTCAACTGAGCCGCTTCAGGCCGAGGAGTTGAGTTTAATCATTAAACCATATCAAAAAGAAAAGTCTAGCAGAAAGGTAGAAAGAGAGCAAGAGCAGGTCACAGCGTTGCCAACTTCCGCTGTCGACTTGTTTTATGCTTCCGGCCAGCGGAAGTGTTTGCCTAGTTGCGCGCTAGTTTTGTCGCCTGCAACGATCAACAACCAACGATGACGATGGCGATGACGACGTTGACTTTGATTTGCATATTGCGGCTCAGAAAACTCACAGGATTCACTACTCTTAGTTTCTGGCTGGTTGCTGTCCTTGTTGCAGCACACACAAAACACGTGACAACAATGCAAAACTTGCCGAGTCAATTACCCAAGACACATTAGCAGCTGCGTGCCTGCTGCTGCCACCTTGTCCACTGCCAGCTGCTGGCAGACAAATCTCAATGCAATTGCCCAGCCACAGTGGAACATTTAGCTTATAGGTCGAACATACAAACTTTAAAAACATATTTTAAAAGATGTCTTAAAGTTGATGTTTTTAAGCACACTTTGTTGTTATCTTCTTCTTAAAATATAATTCTGGCTCTTTTTTCAAGAAATTATATCAAACACGATTGGATAAAAGATTTCTGGCCATTTTTATGAAATCTTGAGATTATTGGCTAAACTTTGCTACCATAGCTTGATGCTGGTAAAGTTCTCTGTGTTAAAACAATCTTCAGTTAATTGGATATTTACTTGTGAGGAAGCCGCCACTGGCTTCATTTGTTATTTTTGGAAATCAACTTTGGAATTGCTTGAATCGACACTGCCTTCTATGATGTTCAAAAATAATTATTGTCGATTTTTTAACGATAAATGAACGTCTCCGGGATCCTACGAAATTATTGAATTGGAATTTGTTTGTGTTAAAAATAAAGAGTTTAATGTCAAAATATAAAAGTCAGATTACATTTTTTTAATTTATCAAATTTGATAAGTCTATGTGAATTCTAAACAAATTTCAATACAAATGGCTTTTTGAAATTGAATGAAATCATTTTTTAAGCGAAATTTAAAAAAAGAACAAAAAAAAATTGAAATAAAACAATTTTTAAGTCTTTGAGACATTTATATAACAGAGCTGTAAAAGCATGATTCTGTTTTTTTTTTTAATTTCCAAAGAATAAAATTTTTTGATCATTCTTTTAAAAAAAAAAAAAAAATAGAATTGATTTGAAATTTGATTTAATTCTCTACGAATAAAGCATAAAAGAATCATTTTTTGCAGCTCTGTTAAAGAATTGAATTGAAAATGAATTAATTCTTTGAGAATAAGGCATTGAGACAAGCATTCTTTTGCTTTTGAAAATTAATTGAATTGAAAATAAAATAACTCTTTGAGAATTAGATGTCGAGCACTTAAATTCCCAAGTATTTATGTTATGTTTTCAAAAATGTAAAAAGTATATTAGGTTCTTATTTCGCCACACCCTTCCTACTTATTTGAATAAATAACATCTTCCAATTATAATTTAAATCAATTGTGGTAA
Organism: Hirtodrosophila cameraria; assembly: GCA_949708635.1. Taxonomy (NCBI): domain Eukaryota; kingdom Metazoa; phylum Arthropoda; class Insecta; order Diptera; family Drosophilidae; genus Hirtodrosophila; species Hirtodrosophila cameraria. The sequence continues at coordinate 5,477,925 of OX453091.1, read as the reverse complement.
AATCTTTAAGCTTTTACAAAAGTTAAAAAATTTGGTTGCAAGAGAAAATTGAGCAAACAGCTCCACAGTTCGGCCAGCTAACGAAAGATATTATCCGCTTTCTAAGCTGACAACATGAGTGAGAAAACTTGTTGAGCGAAAGGCAGCAGCAACTGCAACTTGGGCTTATCTTGAGGGCGAACTCCTAAAAGTATGCAGCACATTATGTACAACTCATTTAAAGCCGCTGACTCCGAAAAAAGTTGTCTATTTTAAGGGGAAAGGAACAAGCAAAATAAAAAAAAACAGGAGCGACGACAACTTTGTGTAAGTTTTTGCGCTTGTGCAAAATGGCTTGGAAAAAATTGAAAAAAATTATTTATGCTGCATGTTGCCGGTTTGTTGAAGCTGTCAATAGCCTTGCCAAGATTACAGACCAAAACCCCCCTCAACAATTTTGCAGCCCTCAACCCATTACCCATACGCCATGCATACACAAAGTTGTGGGGCAGCAGCAGCAGCAGCATGCGCTTGCATGCAAAAGTCTACTTTGTTGCCTTAAGTACTTATGCCGACGACAGCAGGACGAAGACGAAGACGAAGGACGACAAGCGCGCCAAGATGAATACGATGGCGATGACGACGACGCTGACGAGAGAACCGTTGCTCATTCGCCCCGATGTATACTTTGTCTGGCTGCGATTTTCTTAGCGACGGCTGCAAAGCTTAGCATAATTTTAGGCAAACGCACGTTGCTTAGTTTATAGGCAGCGACGTCGCTTCGTTGCTTCGTCGCCTCGTTGCTCGTCTCCTTGTCACTGTTTGCAAAATGTCAACTGTTTTTAATTGCCTGACAGGACAGAGCATGGCAGGACACAACGCGCTGGCGAAGTATGCCCCAACAATGTTTCTGCTACTTGCCTCGGCACGTCCGAGCAGGCAAAATTAGCTCAGGCTTCGGCTTCCATGCCCAGTCAACTTAAAATAACTGTAAAATTGTGTAACAAAAGGATTTTCATAAGCTTTGCTCATAAACTATTGTGCTGAGGCAGTCGCCTCTGTTCCGTTCCTCTCTCACACCCCTTCATCCGACACCCTTAGCCGTTGTTCAATTTAATGGCTCCGCCGTTCGTCGTCGAACTTTGTAAGCGACTTGCAAAATGTGCAAAATGTGTCGCTGATTTTGCTCAGCAGCAGCAGCAGCAGCTGCTCTAAAGATTTTTGCATAAAATAGCTCCAAATTTATAAATATTTAAGGCCAATGCTAATGCGTTGCTATTCTACTTTACTCTACTCTAGTCTTATCCCAATAAGCGTTTAGTGCCTGTGCGTAGGTCGCAAGATGTTTTCATCTATTTGCAAACAGGAAAAACAATATAATTGGATTGAGCACAAGATAGCATAAAAGCTTTATTGAGACTGTATTGTCTTTTGTTTAAATGAGGAATGATATATCAGTAATCAATACTCCTTAAATATATGTGAAAATGAAAAAAAATTGATATTAAGAAATATTCATAGCAAAAGAAGCTATCGCAAAGCTTAATTAGTTCTGCACAATTCTGTGTAATTTATATTTTTTATACTCTGTTTTCTTGAATGGAGATAAAGATTATATTGGGTTTGTGAAATGCTCGCCTGCCCGCCCGTCCGTACTTGGAATACATGTAGGTCTATACCATAGGCAGACAAAGTGTTAAGATCGGCCAGATCTGACCACTATAACATATTGCTGCCATAAGAACAATCAGTTAAAAATAACCATTTGTATGAAAAACTTTTTTGTTTTTCAAGATAACTCAACCAAACTCTTTTTACCTAAGTTTAAGAACAGCTTATACATGTTGACAAAATTTCATAAAAATCTGACGACTATATTTTATGGCTGCCATAGGAACAATCGGTTGAAAAATAAGTTTTTGTATGAAAAACTTTTCTATTACTCAAGGAAGTAGGTTCAAGATATCTTAAAAACAATATTGTTATTAATAGGATTTATATACCTGGACATATAGTACAAGAGGTCGCAGTCGACTTCTTCAACGCTTTTCACATTCCGTGACAGAATATTATTATAGAAGCATCAAAAACTGGGCAAAAGGGAGTTAATTTAATATTAAAAGGAATTGACTTCATGGCAAACACTATTCTTATTAAAATTAATAACAACTTACACAAGTATTACACATAAAAGCTTCGATTATTTGTCTAAGCAAACTTTAGGACCTACTTCAAACCATGTTTGTATATTCACCTGTATAATTAGGCAGGTGCTCAGGCTCTCAAGTGTTTGATTTTGTAGATAAATATCTAAGGTAACAAGTAAAAGCTGTATTCTATTTTCTAATGCCCATTACCTTATGCAAATACTCCTCAAATTTCATAAGCCCCCCTTGCCTTTCTTAGCCAACATAAATAGCTGTTGCCACAAATTCTACTCATATGCAAATGTTTTCAACGAAAAAAAGCTGCGCCCCCGCATTCAGCTAATTAATTTAAATGCGTGAAATTTGAAGCAATGCTCAGCACAAAAACACAAAAGAAAAAACAAACAAATATGAAAAAGGGTTGCTGAGAATTGTGGTGGGGCGGGGACGGGTCAATCGTGGCACTCGACTGCTATGGCGGTTGCTGCCGCTGTTGGCTCCTGTGCGTGGGTTAAGCTGCTTATCAAGTTGAGCATTGAAATTATAGCCGCCAGCTAGACACAAGCACTGAACAGAGAACACAGAACGCAGCACTTTGTTATGGTGGTGGTGATGTTGTTGTTGTTGTTGTTGTGTGGCAAGCAACAGCAGCAGGCAGAAGGCAGCAGGACGACGACGACGACGACTACAAAGGCATCCTTTTAAATTTCCTGTCATTTGCCACACAATACGCTGGAGAGCGGCGGCATCGTTGCTGCAATTGTTGGCCACGGGAGTTGCTCTGCTGCTGCACCATCGTCTTGCGGGGCAACAGCAGCAGCAACAGCCTGGTATGTTGCATAAGGAGGGAGAGTCAGAGGCAAAAGCAAGTCAGTGCCGAGTCTATTTGTCTACTCATACACAAAACGCGCGCAGCACTCAGCATGTCGCTTTGCTTGTTTGTTAGAATTTAGCCGCTGGGAATTTGCATTTTTCATTACGCGCAGCCAGGGTGACGCAGGGTGAAGGAATGGTGGAAAGCTGCTGCTATTGCTGCCAAGCGCCATATTAACGCCTAGACCCGTTCATGGGGTTAAAAGCTAGTTTCCGGCGGAAGTGGCTGCTGCTGCCGCCGCAGCGTTTCCCCCGAAAATCCAACTCTGCCGCCATTCCACCAGTTGTGTCATGTAAATAAATTTCTATGCGAAATGAAATGAATGTGATTGCCACAAGACCTCCACCCACCCTGCTGCTACACCCCATCTACTGCTGGCTGTCGGAAGCAGTTATTATGGCAGCAGCATATTTGGCAGCTCTTTGCTTTTTGTTGGCTTTTTGGTATTTTGGCGCTTGTTGCTGGCGTGCAAAGCGGTTCTAATTCTAATTGACTTGGGATTTCGTTGCACGCTGCCGACTTGCACTTTATGTTTTATTATATCATTTGTTGATGACGTGTTTGTTGTTGTTGTTGTTGAAATTGTTCCATACTTGAACACCTTTGCCTAACAACAACACACAATGGCCACGCAGTCAAGTCCAATAATATTTCATCTTGAATATGATGTTGAAAACTTATTTCTATGCAATAAATTGTAAGTGGAAGATATTCATAGCTGTTATCTGTGGTTGAATCAAAAACATAAGCATTTTAATAAAACAACTTTGAGTTAATTTAAATCGACATTCTAATACTAATCTGTGTTCTCTGTCTTAAGCAAGTTTTTTGTGTTCTGCTTTTTTAATTGTGAAGTTCTCAACTTCAGATTACTTTTTTTTATGTCTTTTCAGAGGGTATTATAATTTTGTCACGAAGTGTGTAACGCATTGAAGGAGACGTCTCAGAAAAAAATTTGTATATTCGTGATCAGCATAAACAGCCGAGTCATGTTCGAACTGGTCCCTCACATTTAGAGTTATCTTGATGAAACTCGGCCAGATTAAACCACGAAAACATAAAGCTGCCATTGGAACAATCGGTTGATAAACAGATTTTTGTTTGAACAACTTATTTGTTTCTCAAAATAATTCAACCAAGTTCACTTATCCTACGTCTAAGCACTTTCCACATAAGTAGACAAAATTTTATAAAAATCGGTTCACTACATCTTATAGCTGCCAATGGAATAATTTGTTGAAAAATTTGTTTTCCTCTGCAAACTTTTCTGCTGGGGTATATATCTTCGGCACACATAAGGTACGTTTTCTTACTTGTTTTAAATTTTTCTTGTAAGGTAGGCTTTGTAATTGATGTCTTAGAAGCAAACTAAACATTAATAGTTGTTGTAGTCATTTCAGGTCTTTACTTTTCTAAACAAATTTGGCTTTTATTAGATTCTACTCTTGATTATTTTAATTTTTAACACTTGACAAGATGTATACTTGCACCGTGTGCGGCTTTAAGAAACAAGGCGATACTTCGTTGTTGAAATTTCGGCAGGAACGTTCTCAACAACATGATGCAAAAGAATATATTGTGAACATTTCAGATTATTGCATCAAATGCAAAAGATTGAGATTTTTCTATTGGATTGACGAAAAAAAGGAGCCGACAAGGCAAGTGGATGCACAGCCACCCAAAAAGACGCCGGACACGCAACCCGTTCAAAAAGAGAAGAAAGAGCAAAAGAGTGGTCTGGTTCGGTCAACAAATCGTGTTATGAGCCAGGAGGCTCACAAGATACCGAAGCAGCAGCTGTTAGTCGGATTAGCCCCATATTTGCCAAGTCTTAGGCGCAAAACCGTAAATCCACTTGATTTCCAACGCTCGAAATCGTTAGTAAATGATTCGACAACAATCCTGAAAACTAAGACCACATTGGGCGCCAAGAAACCCAACAAAGATGTCGAAAAGATGGCAAGTGCAGCCGGGCAAATAAATGCAGCCTAGTCCGAATGGAGCTAATCGCAATCGAAATAAAAGTCCAAGCACGATGCAATCAATTGCATCAAGAGAATGCGGCCAACGTAGGGGCAAGGATGCCTGTCAGAGATGTTCAGTTGTATGGCCCAAAGGCTGCAGGTGTCCAAAAAGATCAACGAAATGAACTACAGGATGAGGAGGAGCTGAATTTGTCGAGTTGTGCTCATTGCAATCATAAGAAACTCACTGCACCCAGGCTTCAGCAGCTGGATCTAGTCGATAAGTGGCAAGATGAAAATAACGGCCAGAAGAAACAAGCTACCAATGATGAATTTAAAGTAGTTGGAACAACAGCTGCCAACAGACTTGCCATTGTGGCGTTAAAAAAAGAAATGAGACAGATCAGTCAGAAAGAGGATCATCTAAGTAATAATCTGCACGAAAAGGAACAGATGGTGGGCGTGTGGGACGACCTACGTCATCGTGTCGTGGACGAATGCGAGCGCATGAAAGACGAGGTACAGGAACTTAAAACTCAGCAGGATTTAGAGATTGAACGTTAGAAACTGGAAAAGTTGACGCGCCAGGAACGGCAGTGTATTCTAGCACACTTTGTGCCGCAATACCAGGAAAGGAAGGAAGTTGATGCATTGGATGAGAAACTGGAAACACTGCAGGAGCAGAAAGGGCCACATGTTGCAGCCGCTATCAGTCAAATGGATTCAAAAGAAACAAAGGTAAGCAAACGCCAGGTAACTTCCCATTTGTCGGAGCACATCTAGCAACAGTAAGCTTTGCCGGATGATGCCAGCAAAAAGTCTAAAACAAGATAAGTAGTAACTAAACTAAATTTTCTAGTGTCCACTGTGCAACGCGCAAGTTTCCCAAGATTTTCAGAGGATCCTAAGCATCTTCCACAAAATCTAAGGCCTGCGGAGCAAAAGCATAATCCACCACGGGCTCTACTCCCTGTTCCCATTAAAAATGGGAAAAAGGGAGTTATTAAGTACTGCAAATGTGTGTAACAGGCAGAAGGAGCCATTTCTGACTATATAAACTATATATATTCTTGATCAGGATCAACAGCCGAGACGAACTAGCCATGTCCGTCTGTCTGTCCGTCTGTCTGTATGAACGCGTCAATCTCAGAGACTATAAGAGCTGGAGACACCAAACTTGACACGTAGGTTCCTGTACACCATTCGCAGATCAAGTTTATTTCAAATTATGGATGCAACCCCCACACCCCCGCAAATCGCAAAAGACTCCCACAGCCACAGTTTTAAAGATACAGCTTTGATTTTCGGTACATAAATATGTTAAATCAATGTTGATCGGATGCGTTAATTTCATTACGATCAGATAAATAGCACAAAAGTTATGGAAGAATCTATATCCCCCGTCTCAGCAGGCAGAAACAACAGTTTGACAGGAACTGGATAAGTTAAGGGCGCTGCTTGCTTGTGTTGCCACTGAACTGCTTGAGATGCAAGTTGGGAGCAGGGAGTCTCGAAGTCGGGCACACTCGACTAGAGTATTCTAACTTGTTTTTTTTTTCAAAATGAATTGTTTTTTTTTTAAAAACCTTAACTGATTTTTGTGCAGAATGTCTTTTTGGTCAATATTAGCCATCTATATTGATTTTGCATTCAACACTAAATGATTTCAGAAAATAACTTTGAGTCTTAAGTCAGCGAAATGTTCGGATTAGAAAAGTTTCCCGGGTATGCCCAACTCTATTTTTTCCAGTTCCGCCCAAGCCCGGAGTATGTTTCGGATTCCCGTCACGATACCATTTCTATTTTTAAGTATTAAAACCTAATATTCTCACACAAAATTTGTTTTCTATCACTGCACTTTCGTGAGTAGACCTTTTCCTGTTGCAAAGAAATTTTTATTTGATTTAATGACTGCGAAGCAATTAAAGTAAAATATGTATCTAATCAGTTTGCTCAAATACAGTGACACTATAAAGCATTCGTCAATGTTGCTTTATATAGTGGTAGTATATAGAACCACATTGTCATTTCGTTTATGCGGCACATTAGCACACGGCAACAACAATTTTGGTGCAGAGTCAAACACGTCCTGTAGGCTCTGTCTCTGCCTCTAGCTCTGCTGCTTTACCGTTTGTCGGGGCAGAACTAATAACTTGTACCTGCCTAAAGCGTACATTATTAATCAAAGTCAATGCAAGAACAACTCCCCTCGCAGCAAGACCTGTATCTTGTGTCCGCTTACGCTTACGCTAACGCTCACACCCCTCCCCCCTTGTAATGCCGTTCATTACAACAGCGATTTTTGCGCCTAATCAATTTGGCAAACGTCACACAGGAAGAGAAAAGCGAGCAGCAAAATGAAAAGAAGAAAAGCTAAAGGAAGCCGTCCAAGCGATTCAACGACGACTGCGCTCTACAAAGAATTTATTTCATTTGTGTTAGCATTTTGCATTTCATTAGGTTTTCATTAAATAAAATGTTGAATTACACGCATAATTTATTCGCCGGCAGCGGCAACGTTTCTTCTTTCGTAGATTTTTCTTGCTGCCAACCTTCACTCCCCTCCCTAGCTCACAAAGGCTCCACAAACCCAATCCATCGCAAAACATACACGCAACGGCAATCGAAACAAATTACAATAAAAATGCCAAAGATGCGTGCTAAAAGATTAAAGCTTGGCACGAAATGAAGCGTAGCCAAAGGACTACTAGGAACAGGAACAGGAACTGGCAACTGAAACTGTGTACAAGATTTCCATATGCTATAAAAACACACCCAGAAGTATTTTTCTCGCTTTTTTGTTTTCGTTTGCGTGTTCAGTTGCTCGGTTTCTTTAGTTTTGTGTCGTTGTCAGGCCATCGAGAAGGCAAAATATTTATACAGCTTCCTGGCCAAAGGAATCAAAGGTTGTTCAGCTTTCAGTGTGTTGGCTTCATTTTGACCCTAATGATAAATTACTTTAATTAATGCCGCCATATTGCCTCAGCGAGCAAAACATTTTTGGTCCTGGCCCATCATTATGCAAGTTCATTGGGTTTAATTTGTGCGTGTGGACGGACGGAACGGGACGGGACGGTTGGGCAACTCAACTGAGGTCCTTGCTGATTTATTTAGTTCTACATTTTGTCTTTGCTTTTGTGCTAATTTTATTTTCGCCATTGCCATTGCCATTGCCATTTCCATTTCCATTGCCCAGAAATGCAACAGGCGCAACGTCGCCTCTGACATATTTGGACCGCAACCAAAGGCGGCTTAATTAATTGGCTTAGCTGAACTCGAACTCGCCAGGACACAGCGTTGGAGAGAGTGTGTGTGAGTGTTTCTAGCTTTAAGTCCTTTTTGCTGTTTGCCAAATGAACTTAAGTTCTGCAAACTATCAAATGACACTTTCACCTACATAGCCAGAGACCAGACCCAGCGAGTGTGCGGGCGGCTCACAGACGTGACCAAAATATACAAAACACTTTGACGTTGATTGCGTGTGGTTCGGCTTTTGGCCTTCACATAAAAAAAGAAGAAGAGAAGCAACAACAACATCTGCAAGGTTCACAGATACAGGGGAACAGAGGGAAGGCAGAGTTGATGTGTTACGTATTGTAAAAAAAAGTGAGGCCTTACAGGGTGATCTAATTTTTTTCATTTGATGATGCGGACCTCTTCCCATTTCCTACAAATTTTCATTCCGAATCGTTTTCGATTTTGAGTGTCTGTTTTCAAATTAAATAGTCATCGTTCTTCCTTTTTAAATGTAAGCTCGAAAACATTTCATAGCACTGTCTTAAAAGCAAAACTTCTTAGACAAATTTCCCATCAGTATTCTATACTTTGAAAAGCTATTGATTCCGGTTTCGAATGTTTTGATCGAAATTGAAAATAGGAACAGGCTTGATTCATTTTCTAAATTTAAGCAACTTAATTGAATTTATTGAAATTAATATGAAATTTATACTTTTTCGAGCTTTCCGTGCTAACAATTACCATTTTATTTTAAATTTAATCAAATATTTGATATGTTCCAGTAATCAAATTGAAAATAATATCTATTTCAAATTATTTTTAATAGAAATACAATATTTAATTGCAATTAAATATTGAAATTAAATACGTGTGGAATATATCCCCTATTTTTAAAAAATAAATTGAAATATTTCTTGCAACCTTTTACGTTTTAATTGCAATTAATAAATATACATTTATTTAACAATCAAATTTAAAATTGCTTTTTTTTTTATTAGTTTTGTAGAACACCCGCTGAGAACTAAAGATGTTGCTCGCCAAAAACTATATTTAATTCGATATTATGCCCTGCTAATATCATTTAAAATTCCACTCATGTCCACAGCGTCGTCGTCCTTGTCGTCATCGTCGTCATCGTCGTCGTTGTCGTCGTTGTCGCTGGTCCTGTTCCTTGTATCAAATGGGACAACGCATGAAGCTTACCGTACCGGAAGCAAGCGAAAAAAATCTTAAAATGAGCACTCAAGTGGCAGCGCACAAACACAAGTTCGAGCGGGGAAAAAGGGACAAGAACTGGGCAAAGTATCGCAGCAAATATGGTGGGAGGAGTGGGGTGGGGTGCAAAAAAAAGAGCAACAGCAAAAGAAACTGAACAAACGGAGCTTACACAACGTACGAAATGTTATATATATATATATATATACATATATAAAAATAAAATTAATATTAAATTAATTCTGAACATGAAGTGTGTGAAGAAAATTGCAAAAGTCGCAGCAGCAGTTTTTCCAATTCCATAAGCGAACTTCAATTTCAATTCAACTTACGTGCAGCAGCAGCAGCAACAACAACAACAACTGAGAAGCCAATTTCATACAAATGGCCAATGGCTGACCGTGAAGGCTCCTGGCCAGGACATGCGTGCTCTATGTGTTACAATATATTGTAGTTAAGGCGATTTTATGGACAATACTTTTGTCTCTTGTCTTGCGACTTTGGACTTGGTCCTGAGGCCATCATTGCATGACAAATGCAAGTCCAAAGAAAACTTGCCGCACCACTTTATTATGCTTACGAAAATTAGCAACTAAAATACATTCTATGGACACATAACATATACACATAAAAGCAAACCAATGTCAGTTGCAGGCTGCACGCTGCAAATCCTTCTACATCTTATGTTTTTCTTGCCTTTTTCAACGCCCAGTCAATGTTGTAGTGTGTGTTGCATGTTGCAAAAGTCGCATTGGGCATAATACAAAGGTTGAAGTTAAAACCAACAACATGGCAAAGTATCTACGAGTATTTGCAGCTGCTGATGCTGCTGCTGCTGCTGCTGTTGCTGCTTCTGGTTGCCCCTGGCAATCTTTTGCCATGTTCAAAAGGCCTCGCCCACTGCATTAAAATCACAATACAAGTGGATAAGCGTTACCAAAAGCCTTGCTTTACCCCCAACTTTCTCCTACAAGTTTATACGCCTCACCCAACTAGCATCAGCAGCAAACGTAAAAACCACAGCAGCAGGCAGCAGCGGCAGGCAGGAGCAGCAGCAGGCAGCAGCAGCAGCAGCAGGAAGCAGCAGCCAGCAGGCAGCATCAGCTTAAGAGTTACCTGATGCTGTAGCTCCCCTTCCTTTCCTTCTTCCCTTACCCAATACTCATACTCCCAACTCGACCAGCCATTCTTTGCTTTCGTTGGCTGCTGTTGGTAACCATGGCAAATTATCTTCAGTTGGCATAAGTTAACAACAACATCAACATCAACAACAACGATTGCCAGCGGTAAGCTCTCTTCTCTCTTCTCTCTGCTGCTGCTGCTGCTGCTGCTGCTGCCATCGTTATACTTATTTTTTTAGACCCTGAATAAGTGAAGCAACTATGTAGGTAGCTTTTGGTGTGCGGTGGTAGCTCAAGCACAGCAAAGAAATAAATGACAAGTAAAAGTTAAAAAACCTTCCCCATACATATATAGCAACTTCTTGACATTCTCAGAATCACAAATTATATTTACGAGTATTGTACCCTTCTATACTAAAAATAAAGATTAGATTATATTTTTCGAAGAAATGCTCAAACAGAAAGCAGTCAAGCAGGCTTTTGAGAGCTGAGTTAAGGAATACATATAAATAGTGATGTGACTATATGAATTACACTTCTAACAAGAAAGATACCCTTGTGGAAAAGTTTTGCATGTTGCTTTAACAGCTATGAAAATAGTCGTCCCATTTAAAAAAAATTAAGTCAATATATAAATAACATCCTAAGACACAGAATAGGTAAGTTTGGTTAATATATATTTAGAAAGAAAACAGTTATTCGTACAAAAACTTATTTTTCAACCGATTGTTACTATGGCAGCTATAAGATATAGTCGTCCGATTTTGATAAAATTTAGTTAACAGGTAAATAACATCCTTTAACGTTGAATAGTTGATTTTGGTTAATTTAAATTTAGAAACCAAAAAGTTTTTCATACAAAAACTTATTCTCAACCGATCATTCCTATGGCAGCTATAAGATATAGTTGACCGATTTTGATAAAATTCAATAAGCATGTATAAACTGTCTTGAAACTTAACTTAAGTGAGTTTGGTTGAGTTATCGTAAAAAAAACAAACAAGTTTTTATACAAAAATCTATTTTTCAACCGATGGATTCTTTGGCAGCTATACCGATGCTAGATATATTTCGTGTTGGAAGTGGTTCAGTTTTCGCATAGTTTAGTTAAAAATCTAGAAAGAGGGTCCAAGTAATATGGATTTGGGAACTTCACAATTCAAAAATAACACAAAATATTGGCTGAAGACGGAGGATACGGAGTATAGTATATTATTATTATCAGAAGACTGAGAAGGCTACACCCCGTAGACCTTCCTTATCGAAGAATTCGACCTTTAAAAATACATATAATTTAAATCCATGTGGCATGTAGCTTCAGCTGCACCAGTTGGAGTAGTTCTGGCGGGCAGCAGGATACGGTTGAGAACTGTGCCCGTGGTGGATTATGCTTTTGCTCCGCAGCGCTTAGATTTTGTGTAAGATGCTTAGGATCCTCTGAAAATCTTGGGAAACTTGCGCGTTGCACAGTGGACACTAGAAAATTAAGTTTAATTAATACTTATCTTGTTATAGATTTTAAGCGGGCATCATCCGGCAAAGTTTCCGGTTGCTGGATGTGCTCCGAAAAATGGAAAGTAACCTGGCGTTTGCTTACTTTTGTTTCTATAACGGCTGTAACATGTGGCCCTTTCTGCTCCTGCAGTGTTTCCAGATTGTGGTTCAGTTTCTCATCCAATACATCGCCTTCCTTCCTTTCCTGGATTTGTTGCTCAAAGTGTGCTCCACCACGCTGACGTTGCGGCACAAAGTGTGCTAGAATACACTGCCGTTCCTGGCGCGTCAAGGAGTTTAGTTTCTTACGTTCAATCTCTAAATCCTGCTGAGTTTTAAGTTCCTGTACCTCGTCTTTCATGCGCTCGCATTCGTCCACGACACGACGACGTAGGTCGTCCCACACGCCCACCATCTGTTCCTTTTCGTGCAGATTATTACTTAGATGATCCTCTTTCTGACTGATCTGTCTCATTTCTTTTTTTAACGCCACAATGGCAAGTCTGTTGGCAGCTGTTGTTCCAACTACTTTAAATTCATCATTGGTAGCTTGTTTCTTCTGGCCGTTATTTTCATCTTGCCACTTATCGACTAGATCCAGCTGCTGAAACCTGGGTGCAGTGAGTTTCTTATGATTGCAATGAGCGCAACTCGACAAATTCAGCTCCTCCTCATCCTGTAGATAATTTCGTTGATCTTTTTGGACACCTGCAGCCTTTGGGCCATACAACTGAACATCTCTGACAGGCATCCTTGCCTCTACATTGGCCGCATTCTCTTGATGAAATTGATTTACACGCTTTTGCATTTCCACTTGCCACTCCTGTTCCAGATCCCGTTGCTGCTGCATTCTGCTTGAAGGGCCATTAGCCCCATTCGAAGTAGGCTGGGCCTCCTCTTGTAAATCATTTATTTGCCCGGCTCCACTTGTCATATTTTCAGTTTGGTCTTAGTTTTCAGGATTGTTGTCGAATCATTTACCAATGATTTTGAACGTTGGAAATTAAGTGGATTGACGGTTTTACGCCTAAGACTTGGCAAATATGGGGTTAATCCGACTAACAGCTGCTGCTTCGGTATCTTGTGAGCCTCCTGGCTCATAACACGATTTGTTGACCGATCCAGACCACTCTTTTGCTCTTTCTTCTCTTTTTGAACGGGTTGCGTGTCCAGCGTCTTTTTGGGTGGCTGTGCATCCACTTGCCCTATCGGCTCCTTTTTGTCGTCAATCCAATAGAAAAATCTCAATCTTTTGCATTTGATGCAATAATCTGAAATGTTCACAATGTATTCTTTTGCATCATGTTGTTGAGAACGTTCCTGTCCAAATTTCAACAACGAAGTATCGCCTTGCTTCTTAAAGCCGCACACGGTGCAAGTATACATCTTGTCAAGTGTTAAAAATTAAAATAATCAAGAGTAGAATCTAATAAAAGCCAAATATGTTTAGAAAAGTAAAGACATGAAATAACTACTACAACTATTAATGCTTAGTTTGCTTCTAAGACATCAATTACAAAGCCTACCTTACAAGAAAAATATAAAACAAGGAAGAAAACTTACCTTCGGTGTGCCGAAGATATATACCCTTGCAGAAAAGTATGCAAAGGAAAACTAATATTTCAACAAATTGTTTCTTTGGCAGCTATAAGATGTAGTGAACCGATTTTTATAAAATGTTGTCAACTTATGTGGAAAGTGCTTAGACGTACATAGGTTAAGTGAACTTGGTTGAATTATTTTGAGAAACAAAAAAGTTGTTCAAACAAAAACCTATTTATCAACCGATTGTTCCTATGGCAGCTATATGTTTTCGTGGTCGAAAATGGCCGATTCTGACATATTAACTGTTTGCAGAAAGAAGAAGCATCTGTGCCAAGTTTCATCAAGATAGCTCTAAATGTGAGGGACCAGTTCGTACATGACTCAACTCTTGATGATGATCAGAATATGCAACACTTTTTTTCTGAGATATCTCTCCTTTAATGCGTTACACATTTCATGACAAAATTTTAATACCCTCTGCAAGGGTATAAAAAGTACTGATTACTTCACTCATTCAAGGACTGCTGATCTCAATAAAATCTGTTTCCTTTTCATGGAGAAAGCGTGTAAAAAACTTGTGTGCTTTAAGTCATCCCAGTGGTGGAAATTAGAATGCCTGACTACATCAGCGAGGAGTCCATGTCTGATTACTCAGAATTGCCTAGAAAATGTTCAGACCTGAGAAAACTCTGAATATATGTATATGCAAACCCGGAAAATAGCACTTACGTTAGAAGTGAGAAGGTATTGCCTATGAGCGCAAACGAACTCTCCCGAAAATTTCCGATTGGGAATTGAAAACTGTTGGTAAGAGAATCGACCTTACGGAAGAAGATATTTTGTAAAAAAGCAAGTAGTATTGTAAATGCTCAGACCTAGATATTACATTTTAGGCCTTAAAGAATGTACTGTTACAAGCCTGAACCAAGCACTGGGATATTAAGATACATATTGTTTGAAAATAATATACATTGGCTATTATCAGTATAGTCGTTAGCAGCAAAAAAATAGCTTTTACATATTACATCATACACCATCATATCAACATTAAACTTTATTATATATCTTCATCATAGCTGCCAAACCTCAATCTCCAACTACCTGGCCTAATATTATTTTTGCTCGTAGCTCAAAACTATCTCACTTTCTAGTGATTTTTCGTATTATATTCGTAATGGTAACGACTTCAAGGACATTTATATTTTCTGAAAACAATATTAAAGTATCAAGGGTATCTTTGGCCTTTAAGATATATACAACTTATACATTTGATTTGCTATATTACTCTATTTATTTCTTAAAATATTTAAAAGTTATTTGTATTTCTGTCAGTGAAATTTTATTTTCGTTTCGTTACAATTTTGCTCTAATGATGATTTAATCGTATTTTAAGTTTGTATTCTTCAAAATTCCACTTTAGCTAGCCCCAAAAATTCACACTGCTTAATATCCATCATAAATTATAAATTTACCCATCACATAACATTAACTTTAAGAAGAAGCACCAAAACGAAAAAAAAACTTCCGTTGAAAAGTTCTTAATATCTTATTATTATCTATACAATAATTTCTTTCTTATTTTTGGGGCACGCGCTTCCGCCTGAGAGTTACACTCACCCTCTTTAAACTGTCTAACATGTTAAGCAACTTGCAGTGCATTTCCTGTCTGCCTTCTCATGTAGACCACCCACTGCAAACCACCTCAATCCCTCCTTTGCTTAAATAATAAATTTCAATTTTTAAAGATTTTTACGTGTTATTGAAAAGCTTTGGTTGCTGTTTTTTTTTTTCTTTTTTGCAGGTCCCCCAACTGGCTACCCCTAAGGGACATGACTTTCGCTTTATTATATCTTCTTGTTTTTTTTTGTTTTGTTTTGTCTCTGCCCCGCTCATGTGCATTATGTTTGCTTTTTGTTCATTTCCACATAAATATCTTATATAATGCTACACTTTGCTGACTTTGTTTATTTTTTACTTTTTTTTATTTTATTTCTTTTAATACACTTTATGAAAAGTCCCTGCATGGGAGAAAGGAAGAGGACAGCACCGCATGAGCAGCAAATTGTTGACACCTCGTTGTTTTTTTTTCCTAATTTCGTTACTTTTTCTTTTGATGCCCCTTATGGATAATATGGGAAGTGATAAGTTTTATCATTGTATTGTATTTTGAAAATTACTTTTTACTGTTTTCAAGACATGCCCCAGTGACCTGCCATACAGACGGAAAGAGGGACAGACAGACAAGTAATATAAGTGATTAAAATGAGTATAAAATTCAAGAAATTTGAAATGTCAACCTTTTTTATTCTGGTCTTTTCCAAAATGTTCAAAATAGCCAAGTGAAATCAACTTATTTTGTAGTAGTGAAAAAACTATAGACATAGTTGTTCAGTAGCAAAATTATCCCTCGGACAAAGAAAGCAGCAGTCACATTTCTGGTTTAAGATGTTCCGAAACAAATCATCTCTTATGCTCCTCTCGCGTTTCAATCTCGACTATTAAAATGTACTTTTTGATTTCAAACAAATATTTAAGTCGAAAATATATTAAATAAACAAAAAAAGACCCTGTGGCGAAATATGATGGACGACTTTTTATAGGAAAAGATTTTTAATTAAACTTTTGTCATAAAGTGTTTAAAAAAATGAGTAAATTTCAAAACATTACGGTGTTTTAAACCACAAATAGTACATTCGCCATTATTTGGATTTGGCTGGACTTTCCACTTTCTATTTTATAAAAATAAAACTGCAATCAAACGTAATTGAAATTTTCCATCAGCTTACCAATTAATACTGCAAACAGCAATTCACAAGAAAAAGCATAGTAAAAACCTACTTTGCGATAAACGAGTTTGTGCAAATATGCGTTGAAAATACTAGCATGGAATTCTAGGACTACGTATGTCTCCTTGGCACTGGCTCCTGTAAGGACCATTCAGGTTATTATATTTATTGTTTTTTGTGCATTATTACAATGCCACTTGTTATTGTTCCTGCCCTTTTGCTGAAATGCTTTTTGTCTTTGGTATTTTATTGTATTATCATTGCGCATTGTTTTATGTGCACTTGTATCTGCGTGTGCGTGTGTGTGTCTGTGTCTGTGTTGTCTGTTTGATTGTGTGTGTTGGTCTGTTGCTTGGTTGGTTGTTTGGTTGCTCTGCCTGCTGGCCAAGTTATTTCAAGCAAAAGGTAATAAATTTTAAGCAGCTTAACACTGTTGCTCGCTGGCTTGTAAATGCTCTGTCGGTCATACAATGCTGCCCATAAGTATAGCAACATTTGGCCAAGTAAACAGTTGCAGCGCAAGTGTATGTAGTTTGTTAGCTAGCACTATGTCCGTTCGAATAGAGCTGCACCTGTTTAAGACTCCACTAAAAGCATTTGATGCTATTTAATCCAGTTATTTGCGAGCTTACACAATAAAAAGCATGAGTCGTCGTTAGTTAGTTAGTTGGTAGAGAATGTTGCCAAAGTCCTGGTTAATTAATTATCTTTGGAACATAGCTAGCATGCCAAATGGATGAGTTATAACTACAGACGTAGCTGGGAGAGCTTGGCATGCTGCTGTGTAGTAGGATTAAACAGGCCTGAAATTTGTAGGAACAGGATAGACTTAGGATATTAAGGATTGAATTCGAAAAAAACTGGCAAAGCTGAAGAAATTGAAAATAATAAAGTCCAATTTCTTTCTAACTTTACTCTTAGCATAGAAAAGAAAGAAGCGAAAGGAATCTGTTGTCATTAAGACTTAAAATGATATGGTATTGATATTTGCTGAGCATTTTCTTACTTATTTGTTAAACACAATTTGTATACGAACAGACATTCGTTCATAGCTCGAATCTCAACTATTATGAAATTAAGTTGTTGAATAAAAAGAAGGTTTTCTAAATATGTAATACATACAGGTTATTGAAAAAGAAACAAACGGAATGGAAAACAAACATATTAAGTCATTCTGGAATTTTGATTTATTTGCCAGTAATAAATAAGCAATATATATAATTATCATGACTTTAATCCAATTTAAATTGCATGGTTTAACTTTAACATTTTTACCGCCAAGAACAAAGGAGCTTAGCCAAAAGTGTAATACAATAACTTGATGAGTGTATTGTATATATACCTGTTAACATCACAACAATAGAGGACTCTTATCAATAGCAACAGCAGCTGCAAGGACTCTTATCAAAAGCAGAAGCGCATAAAATACATGAACAGGACGTCAGTTTAATTATAATGCGTTGTTGCCCGGCTTGGACATAGAACAATAGTTCACTTAATAACATTTTAGTTTATTACAAATTTGAAATGATTTAAGTGTATTAAAACATAATTTCAGTATTATATTTTCTGTACTGTACAAATTTTGTTTTTAAAGTCGAATCAATGCCTTGAAACTAATAACAACTATTTGGCAATGTATACAACACTTGAATACACTTAAGAGCTGAACAGAACAGCAACTGTTGTAACTACTATATTATTTATATATATTGGCATTGCAATGTCGGCGTCGTCCAATGCGAATTGTGCTTGTAGTCCGCGCGTAGTTTTTAGATGGCACTTGTGTATATAAATAAGTAATAAATACGCTTAGTTGCATCAAAAAGTGGCACTAACCGAAAAATAGTTGGCAGAAAAAGAAATAATACAAGAGATAAAATATCTGATGGGTGCACGTCTGATTGTGTGCGTGTGTGTGTGTAAAATGTCGCCTCAACCCGTCACACATACACAAATACTAGCTGGGCAAAAGTTTTCGAGTTGAGTTTTCGTTGGTTACCGGCTTGTGGCTGACGACATACGAGAAGAGCATGCTCTGCCTAGACCCTTACCAGGTTCCCAAGCCGAAGCCGAAGCCGGAGCCGGACCCGGGCACCGGCCTCATATAATTTTAAAGTGCTTCCGTTTGTGGTGACAACGCCCAGAAGAGAAAGAACGCTAGAACGAGGTAAGGGGAATTGCAGTTCTGGTTTTCCCCGAGTTGGCCAAACCCAAACGACAAACACTGGCGGCGTTAAAATATATACTACCAACGAAAATAAAATTTAAAACTATCTGCGCCACACTCAAAAATCATTCCCTATGAAAACAACAAGGAGGAACATTTTTACACAAATTTGCTAGCCAAAGCAGACTGACCCAACCAACACCTGTGGTTGCTGCGCTTCACAGCACACACACACACACACACACACATACCCCATGCATGGTATATATGATTTATGACTTCCGGTTTTGATACTAGCAGCAGCAACTGTTGCTCCTTGTGGCAATTTCCTGGCCATATTAGCAAGTGATTTTCGCTAGGGTTTTTAACATTAATAAGTTTATAAGCATGTTAAAGCTTTGATTTCATGCCAATTAAATACAAATACGGGCTTCAAGTTGCATGTCAAATTATCGAGCCTGCCATTCAGTCTGTCTGTCTGTCTGTCTGTCCGTCAGCCTGTCCGTCATTCAAATCGTATAATATTGATCTAGTGTGACTTTCGGCTTGTGTGTCTTTTTCGCTAGCTTTGGTGTCAATTTTGTGCGCTATCGTCATGACAATCATTTGCTGTGCAGCTGATTTCCATCTAAAGTTATACGACAAAGAATATCTGTGCAAATAGCGGCACAAATATATATATATTTATACAGTACATATATATATATATTTTTATGTCACACAACACATACAGCTGCAACATTGGGGCAAGGTGGCAGATGTCAATAAGTACCAGCCACAAATAGAAGCACAGAAAGAAAGAAATCGCAGTAACAAAAGTAACGTTTGACACCCAATTACGGCGTGAAATCAAAAGGAAATTTCTTTGGGGAATATGGTATGGAGCAATGGAAAAGCAGCAAAAGTAACAATAATAGCAACAATCACATTGACTTGTAAAAAGCGTTGAGGTTTTTCCTTCTGGCATAATAAAGCTGCTAAAAAGTTTGAAAAAAACTCATCAGATTATAAAAGTAAATTAAATAAAATTTATTTAAAAGCTACCTTATATACCTTATATATTTATACAACTTAATTTGAACTGAACTGGATCGCATGAAAAGTAAAATATTCTTTATAGCTTGTGGTTCAACAACTACTACAAGGTTAATAAAATAAAATAAAATTTACATTTTCAAGTGTTTGCTTCCTTAATCAATCAGTGGTGGACATCAGAATGCCTGACTAAATCAGTATTTCAGGTATGAGACATTTTTAAATATAGAAACTAAATCGGAAGGTAGCTCTGTGTTCTATGAGGAAAGTTCCTTGAGATATTTAGGCGAGAGAATCGACGTTACAACATAAGAAATTCTGCAAGTAGGATATCCCAAACTTTACCCTGTACATTACATTTCAGGCCTGAATCAATCACTGGGGTAATATTAGGATGTTTTCGACAAACACACGTCAGAATGTCACTTTTCTTGGAAACTAGATTTTTTCCTCCTAGATTTAATAGAATGTTTATTTTTGATAAACGATCTGATTACTTCACATTAAACTATGCATCTACAACATATATTTAGGAACTGTATTTCACATTCAACAAAATTAGCTATTACTTAAAGTCATTCGACAGAGAATTTGCTCATGTTTGTTTCTACAAAAAAATATTATTCCCTATAACTATGGAACTGATACATCATTTCACAAACATATAATACCTTACTCAATAGCTATTTTTTGCGTTGCCCAAGCAACTTTTTCCACACGAATCCATATAATTACATTCACTTTTTTATATCCATACAATGTCATACAATTTTTTATTCGGCTATTATGTAATCGAAAATTCTTATTTATATGGCTTTTGATGTTGGCTGCAAAAGCATTACAAGCCTAAGGGATGATTTGTGCCTAATTGGAGAAATAGTACGAGTATGTGACATTTTAATTACTTTTGCAAAAGCAAAGCAAACAATATAATATATTGTATATATTGAAAACAAAATGGGCAAAAGATTCAATAATAATAGCTTTGGCTATAAAATATTATTTGTCTGGTTTTGAAAATGTGCAAAGTGCCAAGCAGCTCATTTAACTCGGTTGAAATTTATTTAATTACATGTTGTTACAATTTAAGCCACAAAATGCAAACAGAAATACACAGAATCAGTTTCAGGTATATGTTATATATATGTAATATATATATATTTGTGTGCTGTTCATAAATGTTGCTTATCAAACTGACCAATGGCTTTGAAACTGTGTTTCCGCTTTGATGCAAACGAAAAAGCCACTAACGATGCTAATCACTTCAACTAACTAAAACGCTGCAGCTAACAACCAAGCAACAACAAACACACAGCACACCAACAACAACAATGGCTAGTTGCAACATTTCCAGGTGGCTGACAGTCGACAACTGTCTAACTATCTATCTATCTATATATCTATCTATGTATCTTTATATGTGTGCTTGTATGTGTATGTATGTAGGTTAGCTTGTATGTGCATTCGTGCGATTTTGATGAATTTGACAGTTGTGGGCGTTTGCGCTGACAGCTGCTGCTGTGCATTGGCATGGCAACGCCAATGCTAACGGTAACACCAATGGTAACGGTTAACGGGGACGGTATGGCATCCCAATACCTTTCTCTTGCAACTCTGCAAAACCGCAACCGACGACTTCCGTGCGCCATGTTTGGTTTGTCCTTGTATTAGTGTGTGTGCGTGTGTGTGTGTGCGAACTGTCTATCTGCATGTGTGTGTGTGAAAATGTTGCTGCATTTGCATTAATTTTGAATTGATTGCTTACATTTCAAACAGCACACTGGGCACACCAATATAATTATAATATATCACACACACACACACACACACACACACACACACACAGACATATGCTGCGGTTTTGGGTTGTCATCATTACCCAACCATTGTTGCCATGTTATTATACTCTGTTCCCAATGCTTCTTCAGTCTATCCCTTTTATCAAGTCAAACATATCAAAAGCATTAATAGTTTTATCAAATAATTAGGCCAAATTGAAAAGAGTATTATACTGTCGGTAGTCGGTTGCAACTGCAAACGTTCTTAGTTATTGTCATTGTTATTCTGGCTGTGTGATGCGTGCATATTGCGGTCAACATAGATTCGACCATCAAGGCCAAAACATTGAAACAAAAGGTGGGCGCTCGAAAATGGTAACATCATTCAAACCTTCTTCCATCTCTGGCCGTTCTAAATGAATGCATTGGTTGCATTCAATGCAAGAACCACAAAATTCATAAAACACCCAAATAATGGCA
Source organism: Hirtodrosophila cameraria (assembly GCA_949708635.1). Taxonomy (NCBI): domain Eukaryota; kingdom Metazoa; phylum Arthropoda; class Insecta; order Diptera; family Drosophilidae; genus Hirtodrosophila; species Hirtodrosophila cameraria. The sequence goes on along the minus strand of OX453091.1, from coordinate 5,456,100 downwards.
TTGCATTGAATGACATTTTATGCATCCACGAGCACAGATATAGCACAGAGGAGAGCAAATGCAAGAGGAGTTCAATTGCAGCGTATTGAAAACCAATAATATATTGCGTATACGTAACTTTGATGGTCAGCCTGGTAATGTGAAGCTTAATATGAATATAAACTGTTCAATAACAGCAAAGAAATTACTGAAATTTAAATGTTATAAACTAGACAGTGTGAGCCGTAATTGTATGATTCTTGAATAGATTTTGTAAGTCAGATGTTTGAAACTGAGTCTGAAACCAATCAAAAGATATCAGAAATGTTGAGTACTATAGTTTTCATTAGAAGCCTAGACATTTTGTCTGCCTATGGTATATATCAACAAAAACTGTGTGAATACGGACAGACGAACGGACATTTCACAAACGCAATATACTCATTTTTTTTTTTTAATTTTTGTAAAAAAAAATAGAGTATAATAAGCTTAATGTCAAAAGTATGAGCTTAGAAAATTGCTCTATTATTTTGCAATTATTTATGATGCTTAAACAAATTAAAAATACAAAAAAAAACTTTAATAAACATGCGAAAAAGTCATAAAAAAGATGTGTATAAATATTGCCAAATACGAAATCAATTAAAAAAATGAAATAAAAAATTGGATTTTCATAAACTGGCAAGTTGGAAGTTGGAACTGCAACTGCAACTGCAAATATTGCAGCTCTTGTCAATTTGTATTTGTCTGTGCTATTTGTTTTTGCTGTATATTTTAATTAAATTGTTATTATTATTTTTCAGTGCGTATATCTCGTTGTTGCTGTAGTTGTTGTTGTTGTTTTTGTTGGAGTTGCGTGTGTGCCATTCCGACTGATTTTGCTGTTTTGCCAGCAAAGATTTATTTATTTATATTGATGGCCAGCATGCACACACACATACACACACACACACACATATGTATACGTATGGAATATCTGTTTGTTTGCATTGAACTGGTTGTGGAATGAGTCAGGTGAAGGTTTTTACAATGCTCAAGGCAATTGAAGCGTACACACACATAAAATTACACTTTGCCAGCCAATTCTGGCTGCAGTGATTTACAGAATTGTTGATTTATAAACAACATGTGTATTATTATTATTATTATTAACCAAAAAGTGCAGCATGCAAATTAATTGTAGTTGAAATACAGTAAAGTGTAATTAAGTGCCGCCTGTGTGAGATGTGCGCAGAACTCAATCATTTGATCCGATTCGATACTGAACATTTTTGCTTGCAATTAGTATAATTGGCAAAGAATTTATATATACGTACACGCATTTATGTTAAACAGGCGTTTTTAAAGAATAAAGGCATGTAATAATGTAGTCAGAATTACGCAAACTATTAATTAACAGTAAACGGAATTGCAATTTGATTTTTTAATTTTACCTTGCAAAATATTAATTTTCAATTTGATTATAATGAGGAATAATAAAAATACATTCGATATTTGAGCACACAGAAGAACATTTTGCGCTGTTCCAATGAGATTCCTAGCAAAATTATAAATACATTTCCGGTTTATTTTCTATATTGTACTAATAGGTTTCAAATTACGGCACAGCCATACTGCAACCGTTTTTAATGATCTCTCTCCCACTTGAATCACAGGGCTTTGAAAACTTTTCATATCACACAAGACGGCAATATTGCTTTCACCTTGCTGCCCACAAATATTTGCATATGCGTATAGGATACGAGACTTTGATATAGAGATTTCATGCTGCTTTCCGCCTCACGGCCCAGCCAATGTCCGTACTTTATATAACGCATACGCAATGTTGACGCTGACATTTTAGCCGTAAAGCCGTTGCACGCCCATCGTTTGACCTTTTCGCGATAGAGACCATCATCATATGAAACAAACAAACGCTTTGTGACACTCAAACCACAATGCCACGCCCCCAGCAGACAGTCCGTACGCCCCACTGGCATTTATGCACCTGCTGCTGCAAACACTGTGAGAATTTGCGGTTTTGAATACAAAACACAAAAAAAAATTAAAAAATGATCTGAACTAAAAGATACTGTGTGCCTTTAATTTGTGCATATCAATATTGTCTTTTCTATGTGATTATTAAGCACAGCAAGTGGAATTATCAATAGGTAGAAAAACAACAAGGCCTGCATATCGCATACTAGAAAATGCACAGGTAAATAAATACTCTATATATAGATAAAACAATTTAGTTAAGTTTCGATACAGGTCAAGAGTTTTTAAACTATCTAGTTAATCACGTTTGCTCCGGTTTCCGATTTCGAACACATTGCTGAAATTTTCTTCAATGATCCGAATTTCCTTTTTGCTGATTTTTTTGTGAGCTGAATCCTATTTCAATGGTTAGTTAATTCAATCCTTGATCAAATGAATGTGAATTGAATTAGCGAAATTTTACCAAAAGTAAAATTCAGAACATTCAAGGGCCATTTACTTTCGCAATAGCTTAACGAAAGTGGAAACTCGAGCAGACTTGAATATTTATCTTTATCTTTCACAAATTTTCTTCATCTGGAAGGTTGGACGACTTCCAGGCCTCTTCCTATTTTCGATTCCGATCAAATTACTCGAGATCGAACTTTTTAGTTGATCTTAATTCCGTAAAACTAATAAGTGTCCGGCTCAAACCAATTTCCTTAAGCTAGCGAGCTGAAAACTAGTCAAACATAACATAAAGTCAAAATTTAGAACATAATCGAATTGAAAACGTATCGGAACTACTAGTAGACCTAATTATACCCTTCTTAAACACAGTTTCAAAACAGAGTATAACAGAGAAAAGGAGTTAAAAAAAGAAAGGAAAAAAAAGTTTGAATGTGGCTGTCGTCGTCGCTCTGTTTAATAAAACTTTCAACAAACTCAATTAACAAAACTTTATGCCGGCCGCAGCAGTAGCTAGAAATACAAGAAAAGTGGCATAAACAAGGCAAACAAACAACCAGAGCTGAATAAAACGGTCAGAAGTAGACAGTAGCAGGAGATTAGGTGCGGAAGGACTAAGAATTTTCCAACTAGGCGCTGATTTATTGTGCATGCTGCAGAAGTGTAAACGGATATGCTAAAGAGACAAACAGTCTTTGGCTTCTTCAGCATCTTTTTGGCATTGAAAGTCCATTTAACATTTTGTCATTTACAGTTTTGAAATAGTTTTGAAAAGTTGACACGACCAAAGTACAAAACAAATCTGCAGAGAGAGTGACAGATACACAGAGAGAGAGAGAGAGAGAAAGAGTACAATAAAATGGCATCAGAAAACACAGGAAACAATTGCTGACAATCAGCGAGAAAGAGAGTCATGAAACGAGCATTGAATGAAGCAAAGATTTGAACTGTAGAAAGGACACGCCCTCCACAGAGTTCCCCACCACTTGATATTAGGTTTGTCAACAAGCGCGTTATAAACTTTTATTGCAATTGCAACAACAACGACAACAACAGCAACCAAAATGGGTAACTTTTTATAGTCGATGCTGCTGCTGCTGCTGCTGTTGCTGCTGTTGCAAAGTAATCGAAAATGATGTGTCCACAAGGATGGAGCCGCAGTCCAGTGGCGTAAATTGGCTGCGAAATAATAGAATGAAATGAGGCTCTTGATGCAAATTGATTTGGATTAGAAACTTTTAATACAGACAAGCACACACACACATACATATACACATACATACAGCGCATGTGAATGGGCAGCAAACAGCCCACATGTGACATGGCTAAAGGACTCTCAGCTGCCGTTATCCTTTAATTTTAGCTGTTTGCGTGCCTCGGCTCAAAATGTACATAAAAATTTATCACCTAGCTGGCAAACAGCTTGGCAAATGCATCGAGCTTCGAGTGCAATTTTCCAACACATGGCCTGGGAAATTCAGCTTGCCGCTTCACTGCGAGAAAATCAATTTTCATATAAGTGTATGAAAAGCACTGAAATGTGTTCAATTGAAAGTGATTCAATATATAAAGAAATATCATATAAACTGGTATATGTTTCTCAATATGACAAGCATTTGTTGGCTCGTCATGATTTCTTGATTTTGAAAACTTTTGAATGTTCTACAAACTCAAAAAATGAGTTGGATTTCAAGGATTTTATTTGATGCAATTTACATGGTGAAGAAAATTAAAGAACTAAAATGTTTATTGCAGTTCAAGTAAAAAAATAACTTGTAAGAAACTAAAGACTAAAATGTTATTAACCAATTAATATTAAAAAATGTATAAAAAAAAAAATATAAATCAAATATAAAACGAAAGCTTTCAATATTTTCAAGTGAATTTTAACAAAAAACAAAAGAGACAAAAGTTTTACCATTTAATTAATAAATAAGTAAGTTTATGATAGAGCATTGCACTGCAGAGTCAATCCAAGTACATTATAAAAGTTGAGTAAAAAGGAAGTAAGTAAGAAAAAGTAAGTGAAGTATGAATTGTCCTTCAAGACATTATTGCCGTTGATAAAAAGAATGCTGAAGAAAATTGTTCAGCTAATTATAAAGTCGAATGCGTTTATAAGTGAACTTTTATTAAACATCTCTTAATTGCTACACATATATATCAGCAAATATATATTATCTCACAATTTCCAATCAAATGCATTCCAAGGACCTTCTACTTGACTAAGTACGCAAAAAGAACTTTCTCTGCGCAACAATACGAATAGTTGTTTCACATATTCTGCTTGTTATTTCGATGGCTGCGCGACTTGACAAAATTATTAAAAAGCTAGCCTGCGCTGCTATGCTCAAATAAATGGTCAACAGTTGCAGGGCAATAGCCCAAGGGGAATGGGAAAGAGTATGGGGTGGATTGGCAGGGTCCTTCGTGTATGCACAATAATGAAGTAAGCTGTAGGGCTTGGCTCTGTCCAGTGTTGTGTGGCTGTGTGAAAAATAAATGGAAGCAGGACGATGATACAGAAGACCCGACGACCCTAGCCAGGGAAAACTACAGCGATAGCAACAACAACAACAACAGCAACAAAAACAACAACGAGAAACAAACAACGAAACAACATGTCACTGAAGGACACTTGAAAACTACTATTTAATAAATGAGCGCATAGAGGAATGATATGAGTGTGTGTGTGCGTTTCTGTATGTGTTTGTGGATGGGTGGTTGTCGTCCTGCCGGACTGCCGCCCCCAGTGAGAGATGAGTCGCCGTCGCCGTCGTCGTCGTTGTCGCTGGGTAAACAAACAGAGTCATTTTGCAATTCATGCATTTCCTGCGGCAACTAATTAAAAGAGTCATTCATCACAGGCGGGCAGTGATGGTGATGTGATGGTCCCTCTATATATCTACCTCACTCACACTCTCTCTCTTTCTCTGTCCCTCTCTCTGTCTCTTTCGCTACATGTGCGGTTTTACAGGAAGAGCAATGCCCATAAAAAGGCTAAAGCTCTGGTTCTCGTTCTGGTTTTGTATGCTGCATGCTTATTACCCTTTGCTACGTGTTGTCCTGTCCTCCTTCGTACCCTCGAGTCTTGTTTGTCCTTACGTTTTTATCTTTTGATACACTCAAACAAACATGTGACTCACACACAAACACACCCACACGCACACTTACTTACTCACGTTCATTATTGCTCACTTTGTGACACACACACACAAATACACACATCACATCAAAACCAAGTGATACTGAGAAACCTGCCAACATTTTTGGCTGTGTTTTTATGTCTGTTTATCTTTTTTGGTCATTTCAACACATTTAAATGACAGCAACAACGTTTGTGTACGTGTGCTTGTGCCTGTATGTGTTAGTGTGTATGAAATCAGGTAAGCAAATCACTCCCTTGCTGGACTGTTTACATTACACTGTGGTATCCTGGCACTGGCAAAGCCTTATGACCATATCCACAATACAAACACAAGCTTGACTTTTTGAACCGAAATATTGTGTTAATTGTCAGAGATTGTATGGCAAGAGTTTGGATTTTTTAAATTGAACTGATTTTATACTACTTTAAAGAAGCGATTGAATTATGATGAAATGTCAAAGCTGTCAAACAAAAATAAATAAATTAAACATGTAAATCAAAAGGCTGTAAAATATCGAATTATTTTTGTTTATCGTGGGCTTATCATGTTAATTAAAGACTGTTAGAAATAGTTGTTTCGCTTTTTTGATATTTAAAAGTTTTATAAAAATAAAAAATTAAATTGTTTAAAATAAATTAAACAAGAAAAAATTGTTATACTCGGCGTGCCGAAGACAAATACAACTTCAGGAAATTTTTGCAAAGGAAAACTTTGTTCTTAAAAGTTTTTTCTTATGACATTTACAAGATATAGTCGTTCAATTTAAAATAAAAAAAAATTAGTATAAAACATCCTTGAAAACTGCCTAGGTGAGTTTGGTTCATTTAAATTTAGAAACAAAAAAGTTGTTCACACCAAAACTTTTTTTTCAATACGCAAACATGTTTTTCAACCGATTTATGGCAGCTATAAGATTTAATCGTCTGGTTTTGATACAACTTTGTTAACATGTATAAACTGTCCTTATCTTGAAAAACAAAAAAGTTTAAGTTTTTCATACAAAAACAAATTTTTCATCCGATCGATCCTACGGCAGCTATATGTTATAGCGGTTCGATCTGACCAATTGTACCACCTGCCAAGTTTCATCATGATAACTCTAAAACTGAGGGACTAGTTCGAAAATAAACAGAAGGACGCACAGACGAACGGACAGACGGACGGACAGACGGGCGGACAGACAGACGGACTTGACAGACATGACTCGGCTGTTGATGCTGATCACGAATTAATCATATATATATATATTTATATATTTATCCAAATATTTAATTTTCATTATGAACAAGATGAATAGTTAAATTTAAGTGAAGAAGAAGATACCAACATATGGTTTAGCCAAGAGTCAAGTAACAAATCGAATATAAGTGTATATAAATATATTACACATTAAGCCATACAAATTGCGAAAACATATTCAGCAACTGCTTAAAATAGCGAAACATTCATTATGCAACATTTTTTAGCAGGAAACCGATTAGTTTTAAATCTGTTATTGAATTTAACAACCCAACCCGATTTTGTTCTAAATAAAAAGCTGGTCAAATCAATCAGTGCAAATATTACGTTCTGCGTATACTCACACTCACATAACAAACAAGTAAGAACGTTGCAGTCGGATGGACCCGACTGCGATATACTCTTTTTTTCTCCTCTTTGCGGAGTCAGAAGTGCGCGTGGCAATTATATTTTTGCTCAAATCTTTCAAGTTTTGCCATCAATTTAAGTTTGGTTGGGCCCGTTCTACAAGTTTGGGAGAAACAAATTTTGGTCGATTGCAAGGGCGGGGGTGGCCGTGGCAAAATTATATTCATCCAATCTATTTAATAGGCCAATAGAATTCAACCTGAAAAATTTGGGGACTCTAGCTAAAGGGGTGGGGGAGATACAGACTTTGCTTATTTGTGAGGGCGGGGGTGGGCGTGGCCGAATTTTTTTTTTGTCAGGTCAATCAAGAATGTGATAAGTAGCCCTTGTGCCAAATTTGATTACTCTAGCTATAAAACTATGGAAGATATAGGATTTTGCGGTTTGTGGGGGAAGGGGTGGCGGTGGGGGGAAATCTTAACACTTTGTCTGCCTATGGTATATACCAACATGTATACCAAGTTTGGTTGCTCTAGCTTCAAAACTGTGGAAAAAACCTGCGTTCATACAGACGGACAGACAGACGGACAGGCGAACAGACGGACGGACGGACATTTCACAAACCCCATATACTCTTTTTCCCTTTTTTTTAAAAAAAGTTAAAAAAAAGAGCATAAATAGCGAACCGCATATCCGACTATTTCGCCCTCAACGACTCGTCAGAACAGCACCAGCAGCAGTATCAGCAGCTGACAGGCGAAACGTTTTTGCTGACCAAATAACTTAATATGCAACAAGCAATTAAAATTAAATAAAAATTGTCACAAACTATGCAATAACAACAGCAACAACTTGCAACATTCACAATGAGAACAAAACAGAAACTATGAAAAACAAAGTGATAACAAAAAATTGCTGTTGAAAATATATATTGTATATATATATATATTTTATTTTATGATAGCCCTTTGTCAGCAGAAGCACACACATAGACACTGTGTGCTGGACTGTCAACTGGGGAACGCTTCGCTCATGAGTATAGAGGTCGAAATAGTATGGGTAGATCCACAGACAGACAACGCAGACAGACAAACAGATGGACAGATGGACAGAGAGTGAAGGCAACACAAATAAACCGCACCAAGTGAGATTCAGACTGACAAAGAGACAGAGACACCCACACACACACATACACACGCACGACATGACTGTAACATGTAATTATTTTTCAATAAAAAGCCAAGGCAACACAAGCACAAGCAACAGGACAACAGGGCAACAACAATAACAACAACAAGGCCAGCAAATGGGCGAAAACAGCGATGACAACATGGCGTATGAGTGTCCAAAGCAAATAAAAAAAACATATATATATATAAATGCGGCAACTATAACTATTCGACACTTGACTACACTGCTCAAAAACATGGCATCGTCTTAAATTTGCCTATTTTTAAGTGTTATTTATTTAGAAAAATGGTTGATATTTAATAATAGTTGTGTAACAATTGTTAAATAACTTTCTTGATACATTTGTTCTAATTTCAATGAACTCTTGCCTATGAAATGTTTAGAAACATGTGGAAAAACAGCTTCAAATTCAATTAAACAATATTTGCATATGAAGCTGATAGTTCAACTAACTAACTAATTTAGCTGAATAATGCTGTTTTTTTACAAAAATTAATGGAAAATCTAAATATCTCTTCTGCAAGTTAATAGCGATTAAGAGATCGATGGCAAAATCTAAAATATTAAATAAAATGTATTATTAAACTTTCAATATAAAATAACCCTAAGTGTTATAGTGTATGAATATGATAATAAAATGAAATAAAAATGTCTGGCATATATGCGTCAGCAACAGTTACGCGTTATAACGGTTTTCTGACTGCGCCTGTCCAGGACTGTCGTCCAGGCAGAAACAATAAAAAATATTAATTTGCACAAGAGCGGAAAAGAGAACACAGAGTGGCGGTTTGAGGAAAGTACATTGGGTAGTGAGGGTGGGAAGAGTTGGTGGGGGGGGGGGGGGGGGGGTGAGCTGCCAAGTGACCACAACATTTTAACAGCAGCATTTTTATTAAAAAGCTGCTGCTTCGCTTGCTTGTTGTCTTGATTTTTCTGCTGGCCACGCCCATTTGCAACAGCCGCCGTCGACGCCTACTCCACACTCATTTATAGAAATAAAAACAAAAGGCGCTGCATGAAAATTCAGACGAGAAATGGCGTATGACATGCGTCTCCCTCATACTCTCCACTTTCCCTGTCTCTCCACCAAAAGCACTCGTAATGTCCATGCACAACTTTTCTTTTAGTCGAGTTTTTCTTTTCTGCGGTTGACAGCAAAAGCAACAGCAGCAGCAGCGACGTCGACGACAGAAACAACATTTAAAGTCTCCCAGTGAGAGGCATTTTTATTGAATAAACAAATTTATCAAGCGGAACTCACACGCATGCAAAAACACAAAGCGAGACATAATTAAATTTCATTTTGCAAAATCAAGGCGCTTATTGTTTGCTGTTTACCCGAAAAATTCCAGAAAGGTTCATATAGCAAATGCATAAAAGACATGGTGGAGGTTCCTGCCATAAAGCGAAATATGAAATTGCGAATGGGTTACCAAGCAACAAGCAGACAAAAGTCAGCAGCCAACCCAAAGATAAAAGGTGACAAAAATAAAAACTGGAAGCCAAACAAAGAGTGTGAAAACAAAAGTACAGTACTGCACAATAGTATTATTATTTCAAAAGAGAGTTATGTGAATACACTATACTACTTTACAAACTTGGATATTTGATTTGACAAATTTGTAGAATGTTTGAAATATCATAGCATTTGTAAAAGTGTGTTTATATGTGTGCGATATGCTGCATTAAATATTATTGTAAATTATTTTTGAATTGATGTTTTTATTCAAAGAAATTAAAATGAATTAAAGTGAATTTTCATATAAAGTAGGTATTTAATCCTTTTATCCAATGATGTTTTTGAGACAAAGTCATTTTGACAGTTGAATATAATTTAGGACTATTTCCAAAGTAAATTTAATGAAATTATTAACTCTGAAAACAAGAAGATATGCAGAAATCAAGAAACTTCAGTAAATTGATCATTTATAATAGTTTATTCAAAGAACATTTTGAACAGCCGGAAACACATATTAAAGAAAACATCGAATTACAATCGTGTAATAAGTATTTTTACAAAAGTATGAAGAAAATTTACTCATAACTTGAACTTTCTTCATATACATTTTGGCATTAATGGAAAGGTCTTTTGAATTCCGTTTGAATGATACAAAACTTTTCTTAACCCATTAAGTACCTATTGAAACTTTAGAATTTTTGTGAAGAGTTCTTTTTTTGACTTTTTTTTCGGGGTTAAAGAAAAAATGTTTCGATGCAAAAAGTTACTGCAAACAATTCTATTTGTTACTGCAAAAAGCAATTATCAAAAATTTATTTGCTTATATTTTTTAAGATTTTCTGAAAATTGCTACAAACGACTATTTTAGCCATTTATTCCTCCTTTTCATACAAAATTTTCTTGAATAACTAATACATTAGACAAATCTTTTATACTCAACTGATTTAGCTAGAAAGGTTTATTCTTCTCGTAATCCAAAGTTTTTCTTTGGCATTTTTACAAGGGTATTTTGTGTGCTTGCTTTATCAAAGAGACAAGTGACCACACTATGCTCAGCTCCAATGCTTGCTGCGTGTGAAATGTGAAATGTGAAGAATGTTGCAAAGGAAAAAAACCCGAAAGGAGAAAAACGCTAATTAATTTCATCAACATCGGGCAAAGAAACTAATTAAGCTACAACTCTGATTAACAGCAAAAACTGTTTGTGTATGTCCTTTCAAATGACGATATTTTTTCAGATTTTGTTTGTTGTTATTGCTGCTGCTTTACCCGCTGTGTTGCATACTTTTGTGCGCATCAAAGCGAAATAATCAAGAAATGTGCCAAATACACACACACACACACAGTCATACACAATATGAGGAAACATCGAGCGCTTACAAATGTCAATGGCAAAGTGCTTGGCAAAAAAACTGCTCGAAAAGAAAGCAAATGTTCTTCTTTTCTATTTTTTGTTGATAGCCATGTACTTTAAATAGGCGAACATCAGCATCACTGAGTAGATCCACTTCATTTACAGTACTGGTCAACGCATTTTAATTAGCGTGGCTTGAATCCTTTGACCTATGGGCCCCCCCTGCGTCTCCATCCATTAATGCTCTTATCGTGCCTAGCATGCATAATAGAAGTCTGTCAATCCATAAACTGGCAACTACCGTCAATAGTTTAATTATAAAGTATAAGCGAAATGAAACCATTGAATACAGAGTGTTTCGCTATCGGGAGTCGGGAATCATGTGTGGCCGTCGTCTGTTAGAGCATTAGAGCGTGGGGGCATGCCCCCTTGGTCCATTCATTTAGCATTGGTTTTGCACCATTGTATGAGCCACGTCGTCTAAGCCTATTCAATGCATAGTTCAATGGGACCCAAAACCAAACAGCGACTAAATGCCTTTTGTGTGTGTTTTACCGTTCTCTGACTCTGACTCTCTGCGCGCTATTGAAAGGTCCTTTCACCTATTGATAAATCTCTCTCAGTACAATGCAGCGAAATGCTAAAGTTTGTTGAGTGATTGGTCAGTGGTAAATTTCACTTGAATTTCAGTGCATTTCAGTATGATTATTGCTCAGCGTTATTTACGCTTTCAATCGAAATTTTGCTCACAAAAGCTTATTAGAGTTTAGTCTGAATGTTTTCTTTAATAGGGGTGTGTTGTGCATTTATATGGCTTTTAGTTGTGCTAAATTAAATAAGATAGAATTAAAATGGACAATACTAATGAAAAAGCATATTAACAAGTCAAACAATGCAAATAGTACCTATATTTCCTTACTTAACTGCATTGCTACAAAGATTTTTAAATTGTTTAGATAATTTGAATTGAACATAAATAAAAATTGATTAAAGTTATTCAAAATAAAACAAGTAAGAATACTCTACTCGAGTGTGCCCGACTACGAGACTCCCTGCTCCCAACTTGCATTTCAAGCAGTTCAGCGGCAACACAAGCAAGCAGCGTACTCAGTGCATGTCAAACTATTGTGTGTGCCTGCTGAGACAGGGGAAATAGATTCTTCCATAACTTTGGTACTATTTATCCGATCGTGTTGAAATTTACACATCCGAAAGACATTGATTAAACATACATGTGTACCAAAAATTAAAGCTTTATCTTTAAAATTGTGGCTGTGGGAGTCTTTTGCGATTTGCGGGGGTGCGGGGGGATGCATCCGAACTTTGAAATAAACTTGATCTGCGTATGGTATACAGGAATCTACATGCCAAGTTTGGTGTCTCTAGCTCTTGTAGTCTCCGAGATCTGTGTGTTCATACGGACAGACGCACAGACAGACGGACATGGCTAGTTCGTCTCGGCTGTTGATCCTGATCAAGAATATATATAGTTTATATAGTCGGAAATGCCTCCTTCTGTCTGTTACACACATTTGCAGTACTTAATAACTCCCTTTTTCCCATTTTTAATGGGAACAGGGAGTAACAAGTAAGAATGCTTTAGTTGGGTGTGCCCGATTACGGGACTCTCTGCTCCACACAGTTAACGTGTGCAGCGCCTGTAAAACTGTTGTTTCCGCCTTTTGAGACGGGGGGAAAATAGATTTGTCAATAACTTTGATGTTTATTATCCCAAATGATTGATAAAAGAAATGTGTGTACTAAAAAATGAAAGCTATTGTGGATTGTGGATGTGGGATTTTTTTTCGATTTGCGGAGGTTCGGGTGTTGCATCCGAAATTTGAAATAAACTTGATTTGCGTATGGTATACAGAAACCTGCATGCCAAGTTTGGTGTCTCTAGCTCTTATAGTTTTCGAGATCTGTGTGTTCATACGGACAGACGGACATGGCTAGTGCGTCTAGGCTGTTGACGCTGATCATGAATATATATAGTTTATATAGTAGGAAATGCCTGCTTCTGCCCATTACATACATTTGCAGCATTTTATAACTCCCTTTTTCATATTTTTATTGGGAACATTAAGTAAAAAGTTATTTTAAGGTATGTTTAGGAACAGTAGATAAAATCGCAAATATTAGTTAATATTTGTGTTTAGTAAGTCAACTTTAATATCAAATTAATTTTAATTTGGAAGCATAGTATGGTATCTAATCAATTTTTTTGTAGTATTTTGCCTACTTATTAAAATACTAAAATAAAAGTCGCAAAAAGAAACCCGCTTTAAAGTCGAGGCACAAGTCAGTTGAGCAGGCCAGGGGGTAGGCAAATGTAACAAAAAAGCCATTGCAATATCCTGTTGCGAGCACATTTCACAGGTCTGCGGCCAAAGTCAAAAAACAGGAAACCCATGAAACACGCGTTACTAATTAAATTCGAATGAATCGCTCAGGCTACAGCAAATGTTTGAAATTTAAATTAAGCCGTAGCTGAACCTAAAGACGGTGTTGGGGCACACAGAGAGCAAACAATGAATAGTACACATACTCTGGATATATGGCACACACACCACGTAGTAGAATGCATGAGCCTGGCAAGGACATGCCATGTATGTGCCCTGTCTCTCTGTCAGTGCCGCCGTTTGAGGTTAGGTTTTTGAGCTGACAAAGCATCGCAATTGCAGCAGCAGCAGCAGCAATAGCAGCAATAGCAGCGACAGCGACGCACTAGCGAAGACCACGACGTCGGATATCCTGGCAACGTGCTCCTAGCTCTCTAAGTGATTGTCTCCTAGTTCGGCTGGTCGGAGCAGACGCGGTGAGTAGATGATGAGCGGAGATGAGCGGGGAGTCGCCATTAATTCACGACTTGTAATTTCCTCACTTCAACTGCAAGCGTCGACGACAACAGCGACAATGACGAGGACGATGATGATGACGTTGACGTCGCCACACGTGAGCTCCTAAAACTGTTTTTGACTATCAATTAAAGACAGTCAGCGTGGATGAGCCTGTGGATGTGGATCCTAGCTGAAAACTATGTTGGGTAAAACTTTAGCCTTTCAGCACAGAGAGCACACACACTTTGCATGTGTCACCTAATTAAAATTTTGCGCAAGCGACCATTTCAAGTCTATTAATTACCTAGACTCTCACATCAGAGACCAAAACAAAGTCCTGTGTCGTTGTCCTGGTCGCATTTTGTTGTATGCGGCCACCCGAACTTCATATTCCTTCTCACTCCTTCACTCTCTCTCTCTCTCTCTCTCTCTCTCTCTGAATCGCAGGCAAGGAGAGGCCAAATGCAATCACTCGCCTTCAATTTTCACACCCATTGTCAACAAAAATCTGTGCAACTGCGACAGGACCCCCCATCATTATGCTCTGTGATGAATGTGTGATGGTACGTGTGTGTGTGCTTTTGTCCATATGTGTGCGTGAAGTCATAGCGTCATTGTCCTAGAAGCGTACGCAACATTTCATTCAGATGTCGCCTTCATCGTCATCGTCACTTGCAGAACTTGGCAGTAATTTTGAGATGTGCACACCAACGAATAACGTGAAGAAATGAGTTAGGTAGAAAGTATGCGTAGCAAATAGAACACAGCAATACACAGGAGCTGAGACCAACGCGTGCAGCCGCAACATTTACGCAGTCGGATAAAGCGAAGGGAAAAGAGCTTACAATTGGAGCTTTTAGCTGCTGAACGCACTGGTCAAAATTTCAGAAAACTTAAAAATAGATAGCAAACTATGTTGTCGTTTTTAAAAAATCAAAAATTAATCTAAAGATAAATGTATATAAGTCTCTTCTGTATTTCAATCTCAAATTGTGGGCGAAATAAAGATGGTCTTAGATGACAAGAATAAAAAAGTGAGTTCAGAAGGATCAATTATATCGCAAAAATCATTAACTTTTTTGCAGTCCTTTAAACTAACAAGACTAAACATATTCTATAGTAGTCTACATATAGTTGCCGCTCTGAAGAGCATACAAAGAATTTTAAAACTTGATTAAAAGGATTGTTATGTGTTCAACGTTTAATATGTTTATAAATAAGAATTGAATAACTTATTTCATTTAAATTATTGAGTTCAATTTACGCTTATTTAACTATGTTTAACATATACAAGCAATAACATTGAAATATGGAACTATTTATAGATTAATAAAGTTGATCAATACCTAAAAAAAAATCAACTCAAAGAAGCTCTACAACGGAACTTATTAGCATTTCTGCTTGCATTCTTTGCAAATTTTTCACAGTGCACTTTTTGGTTGCATGGCCTTCGCACTGTTCAAAATGTGTCGGTGATTTACAACAATGTCGCCTACACAAATTTTCAAAATGTGTTTTTGCCACGAAAGCAAACACACACACATACACGTTTGTAGAGTCACTTTCCATACATTGACACGCATGTTGCAGTCTGTGTCTAAACTGCATGCGAATGCGTGTGTTGTCCTTAACCAACACGTTTCGACTACCCGAGTCCTAGTCCACACACACTTACAAACACACACACACACACTAACACACAGACACACGCACGCACACGCAGCTAGAGTGCGACTTTATTAGCGGAAGTGCTTTATTTAAGCTACAGAGCTACAGAGGGAAATAGGCAGAGGCAGAACGAGTAGGACGACAGAAGCAGAACAGGGCAGGGCAAGGCTGGCATTCAGCCAGGATTCGGCGTGAAGTCGTTTGTAATACGGCCACGTAGTTGCTGCGGGGGGAGGCAGTGCTGTGGGGGGCAAAAGCGCATGGCAGGCATTTTACTTGAAGGAAATTGCATTTTCGACATTTTTCACACTTGGCAGCAGCAGTTGCGTTGACTTCGGTGTGGCAAGCACAAAAGCGTTGTCAGCCAGCAAAAAGGCACAACAAAAACCTAAGCAACAGCTGCAGCAAGAGGCAGGCAGCAAAAGTCAGCAGAAGGCAACAGAAGGCCACTAGATACTTTGCATGCAGGCAGGACAACGTTCGACTCCTTGCTGTTGTTGTTGTTGTTGGTGCTGTAGTGCCTTTCGTTTTTGTCACACTTTGGCCAAAAGGTGTCAAAGGTGCATTGGATGTTGTGGTTGTTGTGCTGTTGTTTCGTTTGTTGCTGCTACTATTGTTGTTGTATTTGTTGTTGCTGCGTGTGTGGCATTTCCGTTCATTTGTTTTACTTTGCCAAAAGGGAAATGCGCAAAAAGCGCAATCAAAGCGGAAATGAAATTTGCAGGAAGTTGCAAAAAAAAAAAAACAAAGAAATACACTGAATTTTAAACACACACACACACATACACATACACACACACCCACACATGCACTTGCACACAAAAGACGCGACAAAGGACTAGGCAAGCGCCTCGCAAAACGTTGGGAATTTAATACAATTTTGAACTGCTTTTGGCCTTCTAGGCCAATTTGTGCTGGCCAACTAGCGTGCCCAGCCTGCATGGCAGCGATAACACAACACCAAGCGCCAAGCACCAATCCCCCAAAGCCCCCATTTCCCCAAACCTCCAATACTAAATCCCAAACCCAATACAAAAACCAAAGCAAAAGCGTTGCCCAACAATTTTTAACTCTGTGCTGCATTAGAGCGCAGCGAGGCGTCAACTGGCAACCAGGACGATGAGTAGCAGGAGCAACAAGGACATTGGCGCACTGGCGACATTATTGTCAACGCTTTTGATTCGATGCAATGGAGGGACACCGTGGGGCCAGCATAGCTGCTCTGTCCAGCTAGTGCATTGCCAACCGCGATACATTTTTGCAATAATTTGCTTTTGGGCATTTTGATTTGCGAATAGAGAGTGTTAAGGGGGCGCCAAGAGGGTAGTGTGAATTATCTATGTGGTTCGACGAATAGAGACTTTAAACAAACGTTTGAAAATTGGATTTGAAAAGCTGTTGGAATATAGATAAAAGAAACTATTGAAAAAATCACAATAACTTTTATTTATGCTAAAAAAAATTAGTAAAAATATTGCAACGAGTATTAAAAATAAGAAATAAAAACTATAAATAAAAGAACTATTAAACATATTGTTAAGGGAACCATAAATAAAAAATTTTTTATTTGAAATGTTGAAAAAAATACTTTAATAGTTTTAAATATGAATGTCACAATTTTCTGATTCAACTATGCAACAATTTAAGGTTTTTTTAAGGGGGTAGAGCTGAACTTCAAAATAATGGTTCATTAGATGTCCCTAATCCCAAAAATAATTTTTTGTTTCAAATATTTAATTATGGCGACAAATTCCAAGCTATAGCCATTTCAGCAGATCAAAATTTTTCAAATGTTTTCGTTATTTATTTTCGGTTTTGCAGTTGCTAAGCCACACTCCAACTGGGTAGATTTTTTTAGTTAGTTGCAGATATACGCTTTAGCTATAAATAAATATTAAAAATAAAAATTTTACGGATGTGTCACCATGTTTGAAAGGTCCCTTGTCGGGGAACTGGAAGCCAAAATAATATAGGAGAATAAGACTTGAAGAATCAAATAGAATAAAATTCTGTGAAAGAAAAAATATGGCAGGATAACTTTAGGAATTACAAGATATACGCATATTTAATGTAAAAATAATCATTTTAAGTATATATTCAATATTTTTATATAGTGAGACATACAGACACCGCAAGAATATATACAACAAAAGCCTTATTTTATGTGTAATATGCATTTAAACAACATTATCTAACCCTTGCTCAGTTTCTAATGCCAGAAAGACATGACCGAAACTCCTACAACAGGATGCAAGCCATGGGCTTAACATCAAAATTAATTAAAAGAAGTAGCTAATATTTTGCAGCTTGTTTTGCCTCTCTCCCCTCACCTCACAGTATTTTGATGGGTTGTGGCAGGTTGCCTTAAGCTGTATTTGTTGCATGTAGCTGCTGTTGCCGCCCGTCCATATAAGTCATACGCAGCTGTATGACAAACAGACACAGAGACAGACAACAAACACACATATCCTGGCTGTCGAGGCAGGTCGGGAAAGCACACACATACATATGTATGTATATGTGTATGGAGCAGACGACAGGCGTTGAGTTGGTTGGACATTCTGTGAGCTGCTGCGTTTATTTATTTATATGAGTATGGTATGGCATGGTACAGAGAGAGGCAATGCAACATTGTTGTCAACAGCAACATCAGCATGTTGCATTTATGAAATCCTTTTATCTTTTAGGTTTAATGCTACGAAATATAAATGGGCACAGGGCGTGGCAGGGCTATCACAAAAAGCTCTTTTGGCAGCAATATTGTCAGACATGGTTACATGCCAACTGAGTTGCTCCCTCTCAATCTCCTCCTTCTGCCTTGTTGTGTGTGCATTGTAGCAATAGCAAACAGGGTTGTCACCTTGAGTGTCATTAATGCATGTGACATTTTCATTATAACGTCTCTTTTCTTTTGGTTTTCTCGCTTTTTCGGCTGCCAAAATATAATAGAATGCTTTCTCAGTTAGTAGAAATTATATAAATGTAAGACAAAACAATGTTGGAAACTGTTCACTGAGGATAGATAAAAGTACGTTTAATGTTTAAACATTGAGTGGTACAATCGGAAACAATCAGGTTTGAAAATGGAAACTCTGAAGGCGATTTCACCTGGGACAACTTTAACTAGATAATCTAAACCGAGCTAAGACAAATCACAAGCTGTAAAAAAAAAAATGACAATTTTATTAAAAATACTACAAATTTTAACAACAAAGCATTATATATGTAAATTTGTAAGCAATAACAAAAATATATAAACTTTTTCCATATATTTCCCAAATGACGGGTACTTAAAGCATATCTCAAACAATCTTGGTAACACTTTTTAAACTTATAAATAATGCCTTATAACTAAATCTATCTTTAATGTATTCAACAAATCTTTCCATTAATCTTGGATTCCAACTTATTTACACAACCTTCTTTGCTTTTTAACAATGTTCTGATCAATTTGTATGCAACAGATTTACCACATTTTGAACTTGATTCCTAATAAATATTGTTATTTTCCAGCTGCCTCAATTTGCTTTAACTCTTTTGACCTTTCAATCAATTGTAATCGCTGATTGACGCATTTACGTCAGAAGTTTGCTTTTGCGGGCCAAGTCAAATGTGTCAGCCCCTCCACCAACAAAATATCAGCCAAAATCCCTTGTGCAAATAGCCAACAAATAGTTTTACTGTCTCCGCCCAGCGAACATGGCAAGCAAGCAAAAAACTATTGTCGAGTAGCTAAAGAAAATGAAAAGAGAAGAAGAGAAGAAGAGAGAGAAGCCAAAAACAAAAACGATAACGTAAATAAACTTGGCAGTAGCAATTGTGGGTGGCAAAAAGAAAAGCTGCCAAGCCCACATTTTCTCACACTTGAACGCATTTATTTGCTTAAGTATGAAATTTACATTCCATTAAACAAATTATTTTCTCAAACTGCAAGCCAGAGGACGAAAGGCAAAGAATGTGAGAGAGATACAGTTCGCTCCATAAGACAACTAATACTTTTTGCATGGCAATTATTTGTTTACTATTTCCGCAGCGTCCCCTTCCCAAAATCAGACTGAGGGTTTTCTTTTTTTTTGTACTCTTTCACCCTTTACCCTTTATGGTCTATATCTTTTTTAATAACTTAAGCCAACACGTCGCATTTAGCCCCTGCGTTCTGTTGTCCTGTGTGTGTGTGTGTGTTGTTATCCTTTCTGTATGTACGACCACAAGTGGAGCGGAGTAAACGAGTGTGTCCTGGGCGCACCTGTAATGTCAACATGGCCACGCCCCACACCAATACACAACACACACACACACATGGAAAGCGTATATCCTTCCCCACCTATGTCCATGTCCGTGTGGTTCGCTACGTTCTCGCACGCCTCAACGGTTCAATTGTCTTAATTTCCTTGTCCTGGCATTTTGTTTGTCCAAGTCCAAGACGAGCAGCGTGCGTCGTCATGCCTCATCGTCTGTCCTTTCGATTGCGTCCTTGCGGTTACCGTTGGCATTGCAGCCGTCGTCGGTCGTCGCTCGTCCTGTTGTCGCCAACGTGGTCCTTCCACCTACATTGCGCCGTACGTTTTCTGTTTCGGACAATGTGGCTCCAATTTTGACACATTCAAGCGGCGACGCCGGGACCAGAATTCTACCACCTCCACCTTCATTCTCCATCTTCAAATATTCGTCCTGGTGATGCCACGTCGTCATTATTTTGCCATGTCCTTCACCCTGCCGCGCAACCAATGCGTTATGCTTCCTTCTGCTGTTGCCCATTCATTATTTGTCAATGTCAGAGTCGGAGTCAGTCCGTCAGCTTTTGCTCCTCTGCTAGTCCTGTTGGTCCTGCACGTCGCACAGGTCCTGCTACGCGTCTTCGTCTGTGTTTGCGTTTGCGTTTTGTCAAAATGGAAATGAAGAAAATTTGCACGGTCGCTGCATTTGTGGCATTTTTGCCCAACGCGAACGCTTAGGTGTTCGCATGTCCTTTTTAATCATTTCTGTTTTTTCTATTCGCTGTTTTTGTTGTTTTATGCTTTTGTGTTTTGCATTGTTTTTGGTGCATTTTTGCACGCTCTTTACTCTTTGTCCCTCGCTTGTCATTTGTCTTGCATTTTTATGCGTATTTCAAAAAGTCCTGTGCGAGCGTCCTGCGCGAGTCCTGCGCTCATTTGTTGCGCGCAACCATTTGAAATGCGACAACTTTTTGCACAGCTAACTGAACAAAGTTGTTGTTGTTGTTCTTTGTTGTTGTTATTGTTATTGTTGCTCCTGCTACGTGCAGTTCATTTATTATGTTGACACTTTGAAATTAACTAAGGAAATGAAATAAATTGATGTGACTTTATGAAGTGCGCAAACTGTCCTCCCATCTAAAACTGCCCTCAAATCCTGCCCACCACCCTCCTTCCCCCTCTTTGCCCTTCAACTGACTGACTGCCTGACTGGACTGTCATTTCCAGAAACATGCGCTTAAAGTTTTGCAGTTAAGTTCTTTCTTCTCAAGTAATTAAAGATGCTGATGAGCTTTTAAGCGAAGAAGAGTTGAATTCACTTTGTAATTTAATTAAGTCATTGGTCTTAACTCTATTCTTTGTTTGCTATAAATGTGCTAAAAATAAATTTGCTGATTTATTTTCAAAACTAAAATTTATACATCTTGCAACACATTTTTTTATTTATTATTTTTGCTGCATTTATAATATTACGGTATTTTTAATCAGCTACTTAGCTGGTACTTAAAACATTTGTTCGTATCTTATACTCTTTTTTTTAAATTTTTTTTTAAACAAGTAAGAATACTCTAGTCGAGTGTGCCCGACTACGAGACTCCCTGCTCCCAACTTGCATTTCAAGCAGTTCAGCGGCAACACAAGCAAGCAGTGCACTTAACTCGTAAACTGTTTGTCAAACTGTTGTTGCTGCCAACTGAGACGGGCGTAATAGCTTCTTCTATAACTTTTGTGCTATTTATCCGATCGTGTTGAAATTTACACATCCGAAAGACATTGATTAAACATACTTGTGTACCAAAAATTAAAGCTTTATCTTTAAAATTGTGGCTGTGGGAGTCTTTTGCGAATTGCGCGGGTGCTGGGGGGTGCATCCGAAATTTGAAATAAACTTGATCTGCGTATGGTATACAGGAACCTACATGCCAAGTAAGGTGTCTCTAGCTCTTATAGTCTCTGAGATCTGTGTGTTCATACGGTTAGACGGACAGACGGACAGACAGACAGACAGACAGACAGACAGACAGACAGACAGACGGACATGGCTAGTTCGTCTCGGCTGTTGATCCTGATCAAGAATATATATAGTTTATATAGTCGGAAATGCCTCCTTCTGTCTGTTACACACATTTGCAGTACTTTATACTCCCTTTTTCCCATTTTTAATGGGAACAGGGAGTAAAAAAAAAGAAAAGGGGTTTAAAGTTTTGAAGCTAGAGCAACCAAACTGGGTATATTTGTTGATATATACCATAGGCAAAATGTCAAGAATATAATTTTGCCACGCTCACACACGCCTTTGCAAGCGAGCAAAGTTTGTTTCAAGCAAGGTCCAACCAAATTTAAATTGATGGCAAGACTTGAAAGATTTGAACAAAAATACACTTGCCACGCCCACTTCTGACTCCGCAAATAGGCCAAAAAAAGAGTTGGGTCCATTCAACTGTAACGTTCTTACTTGTATTATTTTAGCTTTGACAAATTTAAGTTTCTTAAATAAATTTCCTTATAATTCCCAAACAGTTTAAGCCAACGCGTGGTGTAGTGGCTGACTGAATGTTTGTTATCTATTATACATCTGCATGAGTGGCAGAAAAACCGCAATCCAGTGTACAACGCTTAAATTGAGTTGAATGAGAATATGAGTTGAAGCGATATGAGTATGGGTGAGTGAGTAGGGCTCCCGTTACACTCGACGCACAAAATAAAGAAGATGAGTATGAATGAGTATAAGTGAGAATGAGAGCAACAGTTTCGAATGTATTTGAGTTGCACAGCGGTTGTTGTTGTTCTTTCGTTGTGCAAACAGAAATGAAATAAACGAAACAAGTAAGAATGCTCTAGTCGAGTGTGCCCGACTACGAGACTCCCTGCTCCCACTTTGCATTTCAAGCAGTTCAGCGGCAATTCAAGCAAGCAGGGCACTTAACTCGTAAAGTGCCTGTCAAACTGTTGTTTCTTTCAGCTGAGACGGGGGTAATAGATTCTTCCGTAACTTTGGTGCTATTTATCCGATCGTGTTTTCACAGTAGCCCTTAAGAAAGCACTCCATCATTATTTTACAGTCGTTAATTACGGTGTCCTTTTCAATATGAGAAAATTGTAGCAATTTGTTTGTGGGTGGAAAAAGAAATAGGGCTATTTTGTGATATTGTGATAGGTTTGGTTCAATTGTAGATAAAATTTGATTATGCAATGCGGACTTAAGGGCTTGAATAATGTCAATATCATTGGAATCGGACTGACAGATTTTCTTTAATTTATTAAAATTGGGAATTACCAAATGAATTGTGGGACGTCTGCTAGCCTCTAGTTTATTTGAAACGATTTCAAAATTTTCTAAAACTTGGATCCAACAGATCCAAGTTTGTTGATGTGTATACCCTCAATTTTATATGTTTGGTTTTTATCCTTTAATATGGTTGTCACCTCAATCCAATTGACGTCCACAGATTTTAGGAGGTAATAAACTGTATTCCCACGAGTGGGGCATAAGCTTTTTAGTGAAAATCCCAAGGACGAATACATTCCTGATTTTTTGAAGAATTTCACCAGCTTGCTGCAAGTACTGACCATGGAGCCTAGCTCAGGTACGGCTTTAATACCTTTTTCAACAGCGTTGTTTAAAAGATGATTAACGCAATGGATTTTTTGCAAATCATCGAATGCCTTAATCATATTGGTCCCACGATCTGTTACGATTATGGGATTGTCCACTTCCAGATCGCATCCAAAGTTTTCTAGGATTTGCTCAATTTTTGCCCGAATATTTGCACCTATTTATAGAAAATTTATTTAAATTCAAGTTGTACACTCGTAGATTAGTTAACAAACCTGTGCAGGACATTTCCTTCATCGACTTCATGGCCATGAGACGATCAACGAGTACTCCTTCCTTCAATTAATGCACTGTGCAGGACAAATATGAAGCTTTCAGGTAGTTATCTGTCCATATGTCGCTGGTGATTGCGTATCCAAAAGTTTTATATTTCAAAATTTCCTCCTTTATTGGCTCAAAATGCGAGTCATAAATCGCAGTTATGTTCCGGGAAACTGTTGTTGGATGTGGTAACAATTTATCCACATCAACATTGGACCCATATGTTGCACCTATATTAATTAAATATTCCGCAAATTTTTTGAGGACCGAGTCTGCTATAATTTTTAATGGGCGGCAGTTCTTTACAACCCATTCAGTAGCAACAACTACGCCCTCGTGCTTCGATTCTGAACTTACGTCAATCGGGGATGTTTTTTTATTTTTGATTCCATTAACTGTGTAGCATTTATGTTTGGTTAAATTTGATGTGCTACCTGTGAACTTCATAGCTGACAAACACATTTTACAGGCTACAAGATCAGCTAAATCCTCTCCATTTTCATTTTTGATTTTTGAAAAAAATTGCCACACATCGCTTCTACCCTTCTTTGCTATTAAGCTGTACATGCCACTATGCAGTTTCTCCTTTATTTCCTGAGAAATATTATCTTTTACGCTCTCTGCGCTTTGTGCAACCTGTATATTCAAATAATTAACTAAATTAATTCTGAAAAAACAATACACAAATGACATTTATGGACAGGTCGCAAGTACGGAGTTTTAAACTATGTATAAAGTTAATATGTTATTAATTAAAGTAATTATATATTATATTTGACTACAACAATAACAAAACAAACGAAAGCACAAACAACAAACTACGCTTTAAATAACATACATTTTCGTTTTATTTCAAGCGAAATAAACACACAAAATATGTATATCATCACTCGAGTGATTCGAATGTTTTCAGCTGCCCAGAATTACTCATTCTGTATTGCGCAGTATTTACTTCCACTCAATTCGCATTGTATGAGTATCGAAATATACTACTACTCATACACATTCACTCATGGCGTGCCTCATACTCACTCAACTCAATTCAATTCGAATGCATTCAGTTAAACGTACGTTGTGAGTGAAGCCATGCAGCTCTCTATTATCTATATATATCTTCTTATTTCATTCTTATTTGAAAATAGCACCGTCAAAAATACGTTCAAAGTCGCCAAATATTAGTTTTATTCACTTCTCGTCAATGACTCCTTTTGTGTTTTGGATCAACATCTTATTTTATCGGGCTAAATATATATCTCAAGTGCTTATTTTTTCCTTTGATAACTCATTTGTCTAAATATTCGATCAAGAGCATTTAAAAACTAGAAAGACACTTCAAAAATTGCGATGAAAAGGTTGTCAGCAAAGAGCATAAAAATAAGTAAATATATTCTTTGTGTTGTCAGTTTGTTTGCTTGTATTGATACAATAAAAAGAAGCTGAATCTTTTTAATCTTAATCAAAAAATACTTTGTCGCAAAATTAGATATCAGAACTTTTGTGGCTTTAATATGCATCGTCACTAGCTTTTAAACTCGCAGAGGTGTTTTTATTTGATTATTAATTTACTTTGTTCGGGTTATTGAATTTATTTTATTATATGTATTATTGAAGATGATTACTTTTGTATTCATATTGTTCGCAAAACACAGATTTAATAAGATTTAAGTTGGGTTGAGCTTTAAGACTGTTGAATAAGTTGTATACATAAGGACATATTGATGGATAGACAGACAAACATTTCAAACATCATTTATTTTATTGAAAAAAAAGATATAGAGATTATTCTATCTGAAGTCGATCGGGCTATGATAATGTAATGGAAATTGTTTGCCAAGTAAGAGCTATTTCAATGGGTTTCTAATGGATTAAGACTTTTTTAAAATTACATTACGCTGTTTGAACCAATTTTGTTGTCAGCAATTAAATATTCTTATTTATTATTTTGTAGCACATTTTCGGTAACAAACTCCGTGTTTGTAAGTTTTCTATTATTTTTATGTTTGCTGCATTTTGTATTTACAAAAACAATTACTTTCATCTCTGTTTATCCATGGAAACTTAAAAATATTCCAAAATAAATAAAGATTGTTAGCAGAATACCTGGTAAATGATAACGTTTTTCATAAACTAGGAAAGCTTCCATTATAATATTCCCAGCGGTGGAAATTAGAATGCCTGACTAAATCAGCGCTGAGTTCATAAATGATTTCTCTGAATTGACTTAAAAATTTTCTGGGCTGAGAAATCTCTGAATACAGGAGCGAAACCGGAAGCGATACGGGAACATAGCCCTTACGTTAGAAGCGAGAAGGTAATGGCTACAAGCACAAACGAACTTTTCCGAAAATTTAAGATTGTGACTTTAAGAATAAAATTGCAAAATACATATTTAAGAGATATATGTGTAATTGCCACCGGATTGCTTTTTAAAATATTATTTTTATTTAGACAAGAGTAGGACATCCCATACAAAAAGAAAAGCAAGCAGTATGGTATACGCTCAGGCCTGAGCATTACTTTTCAGGCCTGAAACAATGTATTGATTCAGGCCTGAAGTAACCACTGGGTAATATTGAAATCATTATATTATTTTTCTTCAGTGCGATTTAAACTTATTTCAACAAACAATAGTTGCTTGCTATTCAGTTCTTTAGTTTACTCTATTTGACGAGTATTCAACTTTAATTTTTGGAAAGTATTTGCTTAAAATTTATCTCTTGCTTTGCTTTGATTTAAAATAATAAAAGGAAATGTAAAAATACTTCAAAAGAACTAGTATTGGGTGGGTGGGGTAGATCTTGACACTTTGTCTGCCACATAAACCAAGTTTGGTCGCTCTAGCCCTAAAACTGTGGAAAACGCTGCAATCATACGGACGAACGGATTGATATTTCACAAGCCCAGCACACTTTTCTTTTGGTGTTTTTTCAAAATATAAAAAAAGAGAGTATAAAAGGACATATGTTGAGAGCTATAAATTCTTCAATAAATTTAATTAATTATTTATGTTTTTGTTTTAATAAAGCGGCTTTTCTTTTAAATAAATCGTATAAAAGGTAGGTATTATTTATATATTTGCTAATTGTATGCAAAATAAATGCATTTAATTAATTAAATATTGTTACCCACATACACAAATGTGCTTATCAATCAGCAAAAAGAAAAACCATACAGCATTAGGTGTTTAATGCATTTTTCAAATGCAATTAGTGCCACAAATTGTAAACATATTAAATGACAATTAATTTGTTGCCTATCAGGTGAAAAATTGTCAGCCAAACAGCCAAAATACATTAACATTAATGCACTGACTGTTGACCGCAACGAAACAAGTTTATTAGCAACTTTGCCAACAACATATCAAATAGTTTTATAATCATTTAAGAGTGGTCAAAAATGTCACTCAAATATAAGTCTGTTCATTGAATATATCATGCCCCGATAAGCCAATGTATCTATATAAAAACTCACTATTTTTATTAACTGCGTTTAGTTTTAGATTTATGTAAACTATTTGTGTGTGAACAAACAGGATCCGTTTTATAAATCGAAAAAATATACAATCGAAAAAATTCAGAGTTAAACTTAATGAGACAATTACTTAATGAAATTGTTACTTTTATTTTTAAGTTCATTTTTAAATTCTATTAAGTCAGAAATAATCATAAAAGCTTAAGCTTAGTTTAAAGGTATTTCAAATTTAATTAATTAAAAATATTGACTTTAATTTTTTTACTAAATCAAAGTTGACTAAAGGCCTTTGCTCACTTGGTATTCACTTCAAATGAAATTCTGACGTGTAAATTATTTTTTCGTTTGACTTAACGTTGATGCTAATAATCAATAGTAAGCTTAATGAAATCATATAACTCTTATAATAAGATTGTTTTAAAAAATGCATACAGCTACACAACGCTTCTCTTTGTTTTTTAATCATACAATACACAACTTTGACAAGATTAATCCCATTTTTAAATACCTTTTTCAGGCAATGTCATGAGTATTATATGACAAACGCTCACATTCATCAAATGGTCCACAACACGATGTCCGGTTCTAATTAACCAATGCTGGGCAAAGTTTTGTATATGGTGTATATATTTTTTTAATGTTTTGTTTTTGGCTGGCGCTTAATCTAAAATTCAACAGCTAATTAGTGCGCTTGGCTACTAAATGCGGCTTTCAACAAAACACGCGTGCGATTCTGGTTGGGTTGCCAGGCCTGGTAATCCTCATTAAATAGTTAAATTCAAATTAATTAAATTGCCACAAATCAATTATAAATAAGCGCTGTAATTAGAAGACCTCAACAGTGACCAGAGTCCAGTCCAGTCCAGTCATTATGTGCAATGGCCAGGACATCAGCTTTAGCTTCAGGACAGGTCAGTTCCGTGTTTCTAATGCCCGGTTGCCTGTTGCACGCGTGGTTGCTGCCATTTCAATTAGTTTAACAGGCACAGAGAGGCAAGCCAAATAAAATGAAAATGTTTAAAAGAAAAAAAAAAAATAAACATAACAAAATTAATCCCACGACACTCGGCCAGAACACGCTATGCAAAACAGCACAAATTGAATGCACTTGACCCAACTATAAATAGAGTATTTCCCCAGATGGTCACTTAAAAGTGCTGCCACGTTTTGTTGTTGGCAATGGCGATTTTGCAATCGTATTTGACTCAAATACTACATCAAAATTGAATACAAGCCAGCCAAGCCCAGCCTGACAATGGCAGCTTCTGGACATCGATGGGCAACAACAGGACGACAACAGTTGACAACAACTTAATCACTTAGCATTATGCAAATTTAATTATTATCACTTCATCATCGGCAACATCAACACGAATGAAAAGCGTCTGTCGTTTTGTTTCTCCCTCTCTCCCCCTCTCTGCCCCTCTCTGCCCGCTGCCTGTCTCATTCAATCACTTTCTGTTTCCCTGAGGTCCTGGTTCATGCTTTGTTCGTGGCATTGATGGCTATCAAGCAAATGGTTTCAGGACACAGCAAGAGGAAGGCAGTTTAATATTGCAATTGGGGCTCTCTCTTGCCTTTTGTACTGCTCATTATCATTGTATTTTGCTCAGACATTGCTCTTGTTGTTGCCATTGTTATTGTTGTTGTTGTAGTTGTTGCTGCTGTCAATACAATCAGCTCTTGCATTTGTTTATGCAGTTGTTCGGCTGACTAAATTTGACTATATCCAAGCCTGAATCTAGAGGGAGCATTGCCAAATGTTAATTAAATAACATGGCTAAAGTTATGCATATGTAATTATTATGTAGAATTATTAAAACTATTAAAGCGTTTTAATTGTTGTTAATATCGCATTGAATAGGCGACAAAATTGCATACAATTATAATAAACCCTTTTATTAAATTCAAATAAATTTTCATATTAATCAGTTAACATACCTTTTTTTTTTAGAGATTATATTAGTTAATTTGGTGTACAAAATAAATAATTGTTAAAGAATGAAAGCCAAATTTAGCCAAAGGACAAATTACTTAGATTTATAAAGTGAATATAAGAAAACGTATCTTAAAACATATATTTATATTTAAGCCGTCTACTACAATATTTTCTTACATTCAACTAAATCTATACAATCACATACAAGATTTAATGCCACAAACCCTACAAAAAGTTATATCCAGCATGTTTTTATATACATGTTTTTAATATCACACGAGTTTTAAGCGCGCAAAGAAAATGGCCTAGTTTTAGTATGCCATTAAGAGCTGCAAACGCATATGTATTAGCCATCATTCCACAAGTTGGCCTAGACGAGCGTCAGTTTTTATTAAGTTTAGCCAGGGGCCTGCTCCCGTTATGGGCACCATTTGGGCCATTTTATTTGCACATTTGGCTTGGCAATAATCTAGTTGGCCACCCCCATTAAAGAGGCTAAAAGTGCCTTCTCTGTACAATGGCACATTTACTTTTTTACAGCTTCGTGTAGTTTATTTAAAATACCATTAAGTGCAAAACAATTTCAGTATTCAGTTGGTTATGCTGCTCCCTGTGTTTTTATGTTGATTATTAGTGTAACGTTAAAAACAAGTTGTAATGAACAATTATGAGCTGTGGTATTCCCTATTTTGGCTGGGCAGAAAGTATAAATTCTTAAGCTATCAATAACTGAAACAACGTTACCAACTTTACAATTGAAGTACCCCAGTTTAAACGTTAAAACCTTTGCTTGAACATAACTTTACAGATTGCTACACAATATGTTGCCAAGCTGAGCATCAAACTAATATTCCCATTTCTGCAGCACAGTGTAGCATAGAGGGAATAAACAGCCCGATGCCAGTTGGTGGAAAAGCACAAGCATTTTGATTTAAGATCGCCAAATGAATGCAGTGATGGTGCCAGGGAAATCATGATATACAACTAGCAGAAGGACGCACAAGGACCCAGGCGGAGCCATTAAAAAGCGAGACCATTCACAAGCACAAACACGAATAAACACATACACTTATACACACACATACACACAAATACGCATGAAAGGTGAGAAAATATGCAGCCAAAAAAGTGGCAAGCAAAAATAGTGCAGAGTGCCAAATGTATTGTAGTAATAACAATAAAAGCAACTGCCAGCAGGCCGGCAGCAACAAACGTAGAGGAAGCAGGGAGGGGGTGGCAACGGGTCACGGGTAACTCCGGCTTGGCTTGGCTCAGCAGTGGCAACAACAAGTTGCACGTGCTTTCAACTTAATAACGTGGCTTTTATTTTTACGGGCTGCACAGCAGCAAAGCAACAACTACATAACACAACAACAAATACGAATGAAAAGAGCAGCAACCAAAGGTTGTGTTGTATATTAAAACCAAGCAGAAAAGATTTTCTCACACTTTATCTTACACGCTCTCTTTCTCACTCTGTCTCTGTTGCTTTCTCACTCAGTCTGACACTATCAAAGCGTCAGCATCGACAAACTACCTACAACACGAACAACAACAATAGCAACTGCTCTGGCCACACTCTTCGCACCTTTTTTGCATTTTACAGGGTGAGCGGGCGGGCGGGTGTT
The DNA here is from genome assembly GCA_949708635.1 of Hirtodrosophila cameraria. Lineage (NCBI taxonomy): Eukaryota > Metazoa > Arthropoda > Insecta > Diptera > Drosophilidae > Hirtodrosophila > Hirtodrosophila cameraria. The sequence continues at coordinate 5,425,317 of OX453091.1, read as the reverse complement.
AAAAAAAAAAGGAAAAAAAAGCAAAAGCAGCAACAACACAAAGAAAGCACACACAAAATGGCGTAACGTTGCGGATTTTACGCACGGCAAACAAACTACGCGCGCGTACACAACAACAAGAAAATGCACTCAGGCTTAGTGTCGGTCGACGGCAACGGCGACGGCGATGTTTTCATCACACCCACAACCCCCCGCCCCCTCCCCTCAAAAAAAAAAGAAGAGAGAACAGCTAGCTCCAAGTCCTCCAGCATCGTTCCACTTCGTAATGCTACTCCTGCTGCTGTTTGCACCTTTTTATAGTCCTTACAGAGGACGCTTTGGTGTCGGGCGGGCGGGCGTACGGGCGTACGGGCGGACGGCATCGTGTGGGTGCAAACTTTTTGAGGTCTGCTTTGGTAAGTGCTGCTGCGGACCGCAGCTTAGTTGCGTTGAGGTTGACTGCGTCTCGCAGCAACAGCAGCAGCAGCAGCACCAACACCGCTCCAGGTACTGAGCATCTATGCATGAGAGATAGAGACAGATATAGAGTTAGAGAAAGATAGAGTTAGCAGCAAACTCATAACCCATGCCAAGCCAAATGTGGTCAGATACGGCAGACAAAAGTCCTGCAGGAGAAAATGGTCAGGTTATTTAAAAGAACAATAGATTTGGAAATACTGTAAATACTCAGAAGATGAATTGAGTAATGGCTATAATATACATATATGTAGGTGCAACTTGCGATTTATGTTAATTTATTTATTTACAATATTTTATAAAAATTGTCGACGAAAAGTTCATTGGGAAAAGAAGTAAAATACGAATAATAGATTGAAAGTGATCAAAATAAAATAATAAATAATAATATAATTTATAAAGAATAATAATATTAAGTACATAAAAAATATATATGAATGTTACTTAAAAGGATCACAAATGAGAGTTATGAGTTTAAAAAAGGCAGACCTGGGAAAATGTTAGAAATACTTTTTTTTTAATGGGGTACCTCGAAAACAAGATAAACTTTTATTTGTTATTTTTATTTGAAGTTCAAATTTTATTTATTCTAAAAATTTAAAATAAAAGTTATTTTCATTTAATTTTTATTTTAAATTTTTGTAATACAAATTGAAAACAAAAGTATTTAAAAATATTTATTTTTTAACAAAAATCAACAAATAACTTTTAATTTTTTATATAAAATTTAAATTGTTACGGTCTCTGCTTAAAAGAAAGCAACTTGAAAAGAACAAACGAGTAACATTAACGAGCATAGAGCAATTATGTAGAAATAATCAAAATCAAAAAAGAATTTATTATTTTTAAACAAATAATTAAAATATGAAAAAAACAAATAAGTATGCTTATCTTTTAAATAAATGAATATTTAATTAATATAATCATGAGCATATAACGTATTTAAGCAGAAAAAAATAAGTTTTAAATTTTTCTAACAAACTGTTATGATTCACACCGAAACAGGTCAAACTAATTTTTGTAGCGCATGATACACTTTTTTCACCTGACTCTTTGGCCATCTACTTTATATTATACGTATGTATGGTACGTATGTATGTATGTAGTATATATAGCAGCACACTAACAGATTTATGTTTGAAATAATTTATAGAAAAAATACAGAAATTAAATAAAATAGCATTACTGGCAGCAAGGACGGCGACGGCGACGTCGACGTCTATCCTATTAAATGTCCATTTGGCGTTTTGTTATGCGAGTTGTTGGCGCAACTTTTATCCATTTAATTTTGTAATATTTTTTTTTAAGTGTGCTCCTGTTATTGTTGTTGTTGTTGCAGCCAGGGTCCAACATCATTAAAAAACTGTCATTAGCAGTTGAGTACATGAAAACTGAATTTTCATTACGTTGTTCGTCGAAGCAAAAAAAAAAAAATTTTTTTTAAAAAACTGGTATAAAAGCTATAGTCACGTTGAGGGCAGATTTTCATTTTTTACTTTTTTCTTTATTTCAGTCGATGCCATTTTGCTTTGTAATTATTGTTGCTGTTGTTGTTTACATAATCGAATTTTAAACGAATGTGTTTGTATGTGTGTTGTTCCGACATTCCATTTAAGTGATGTAAGAGCACACCTGTCCAACTTTGTCAAACTGATGGCCGTTAAGTATTGAACAGTTTCTTCTCAAATAAATAAAAGGCCCTCTCTCATTTGGTACTGGGTCATTATTGAGTTCTTGGTACATTGGGACGCATTTTAACACAGTGGTCAATTTTCCTTAACTAAAACTTTTTGCAAATCGTCCTGTATAACATTGAAAGTAGTTTTTGTTTAACACTAATATGCAAGATAAGACTACTCCAACATTTAGATATTGAAAAATGTTACATTTTATTTCGATTTTTCAATCAAATTTACGTAAATTTTTCCATATCTATAATGAATTTCTCTAAGCTGCATTTTTTTCATTCGCATTTCATTTCTTTGTAGAAAAGTTTAATTGTATATAATTTAATAGTATTAAAAACATAGTACCTAAAATTTTTTACTCTTTTTTTTATCGAAAATAGTACATTTTTCATTACAGTTTCAAAGGAACAGGCCCGATAGTTTTTCAATATATTATCAAGAAATCAAGCACATTCCTTACTCAAGCTTAATTTAGTCTATCATTAAATCCAATTAATCTAAAATTTTAAGCTCAAGAAGATTTATAACATTCAACGGTTTGGGCAAAACTCTTATGAAGAGCATGCCATGTGAGCTTTATAGTCGTGCTTAATGAGATGCTCACTATAAAGCAGAGTCTCTGGGCAGTTGTTGTTGAGGGAAATGTTTAAGTTAAGTTAAGTTAACACTTTCTACACAGCTGCCTGTCATTTTATCGTCTGTACACACTTTAACACTTCCGCTTGGCAGTCTTCAAATGTAATTAATATCCTGTTACACTTTGTTTGACTAGCCCGAAGCGTTTTTTAAAATTAATTACCAGCTGTAGTGTGCAGACACAACACGAAAATGTTGACAACGTTGTTACTAAGCCCTAGACATTTTACATACAAACACAATCTAGAATCCATGCAACTAATGCCAAACTGTTAGCTCATTATTATCAACAGTGTGGCCATTGTTGTTGGGTGAGAGACTGCCTATACATATATACAAATAAGTACAAGTAGGAGCATCTACAAATATACATATACGAGTAATATATGTATTCAAATCGAGCCAAAAACCCACTCAACCAAATTAACACTTTGGCAGCGAGTAAAGAAGCAAATGGAAGGGAAGAGAGGGTCATATACTTGGTTGTTTGGACTGTGGAGAAGCAGAAGACCAAAGGGCAGCATGGCAGATAATGCTCAAAGGCATTATTGTCAATATCAGAGGAAAATGTTGCAATCTTAATCTGTAATCAACATAAAATTCAGTCAGTGGAAAATGTCATCACGGCGATACGAGAACGATAGAGCGAATGAAAGAGACAGAGAGATGGAGAGACAGAGAGAGAGAGAGAGAGAGAGACTGAGCTGGCACGTTATGTAGACAACTTGGGGTTACGACAATTCAATCACAGCTTGGCCAAATCAACAGTCGACCATTTGGCCAGTCAGCCCCATCAGTCAGCACACAGACCATCCTTCCCCATTCCATCTGCCTATCAAGCAGCCTAAGGCAAATTTGTTGCGGTTCTTTGTTACTTTGATTTCGTATAGATTTTAAGCTTAAAGCGGTCAGACAGCGGCCGGATAGAGAGAAAAACTAGATTAAGAAGATTTACGTAGCAGTTCAGATGCCCTATACGAGAGTTTGATAAATTTTTGAAAATTTATGTCAGTTGTGGAAGACAAACTCAGCTAAAAACATACAAAAGTTGCAACCCAAATTATTTTGAAAATCAATAAAAAAAACGAATTGCATTTACAATTATTATCATAAGACTTTGATTTTAAATCATAAATATTGATGTTATTTAAAGTCCCAAAGAACAAAACTGAAGAGCGATTTGTAATGATTTTGTACAGAGTATTGTCTAATCGATCATTCTAGCTAGTTGTTTATCAAATGGTTTTGATTTTGAGCCTGCAAGTGACTTTTGTTGAAGTCAGCAGACAAAGCAGAAAAGTTGCCTGTAAATGATACGACACAAACAGCAACAACAACAGCAGCAGCAGCAACAACAACAACAACAGCAACAACAATTAAATCAAGTGCAATTTAAACACAAATATTTTAAAGTTTAACCACACACACACACACTCGCAAACAGACGTAGCCACTGAGAAGTTGCAAAATATTTGTCATGCCTGGCACGGACACAAACACACACACATACAGAGAGAGGACACATAGGACATGAAGGAGTCATCGTCGTCATCGTTGTCACAGACACCCTGTGGCCAACCGCAAAGAGACATAGCCGAATAGTGACATGGCCTTACTAGACAGTTGTCAAATGCATACAAACACACAAGAAGACGCAAACACAACCATAGAAACACACACATACACACACACACATACACACAGACACATACTCAAATATGTGGCAAATATTTTGTGTATGCATGTGTGGAATGCTTAAAATTCATTACATTTCTGTGCAATTTGTTTTTGATTTTTCATTTCATTTCACGGCAAAATTTATATGACGAACTTCTGTCCTTCACCCCCAACCACTTGTCGTCTCCTCAGTCATCTTGCACCATCCAACAACATGCCATCTGTGCTTCTTGTTGATTGTCAGTGCCAAAAAATTGAGCAGAGAAGCAGCAGAGCAGCAGCAGGACATGAAAAAAAAGGCGCATCAACATGAATAGCTTCGTCCTGTCAGGTATCAACTGCTGGCAGCATACCGCAAAAATATTCGTCGCGCTTTATGTCCCCGGGGAAATCAAACATTTCATAATTAGTCATTGGCATTGACGTCGTCCTGGCGTCAGTTCCACGGCTGAGTTATGATTCCATATTTTTGCCGAGTAGCAAGGGGTGAGGGGCGTGCAACGATGAGACCGCAGGACCTGCGACGACCCTGAGCACATGGCAATTAAAAAACCCGTTGCGCGTTTGTGACTCGCTCTGTGGCGTCTGAGGCTCTGAGGCGTATTGAAATTGCTTCTCGAAATGCAATCGAAATTGGCACTGGACACAGTTACGTATCGTATATATACGCTATATATATGTATATAGTACCAATGCCAAAGCCCAAGTCAAAGCACAAAGTAAGCGATTTGCTCGCGGCGGCTGTGTTGCCAACATGCAAAACTAAAGGGAAATCTAGTTTAATTTTTTAATACAAACACTGTCAAAGAGTGGACCTGAAGCGTAGTTAGAAACTTGCATGCTCAATGGTGAAAGTGAAAGGGGCAAGAGGGGCCGGAAAGCAAAGCGAAAGCTAGCGTTGATCTAGGGAAAAAGTACAACTAAAAATGAGCAGCAGAGGCGTGGCTAGAAACTTGAGCGTTTAATGGGATCGGAATACATCGTCAATATATATAAAATATATTGTAATTGTGAGGAAACTTGGTAGTTTTCAATAATGCCAAGAATTGGAGGGAATTATGTACAATTTTTAATAAGTTGATAGCTTTACAGTTCTGATAAGACCTTCTACAAATGCAATATACATAACATTTTCAAAACTAACCAAAGATTCAGTATATGTCAATAAATGGTGCAGTGTCTTTGACAACAAGTCTACATAATATACTACAACTGACCAGTTTTCCAGGTAAATTGAAATCTTGTTAACAATTCTATCGCCACCACTGCTGAACAACTGTAAAGCTTTTCCCTTCATTTTCTGCTTTGCAATGATTGCAACTCATCGATTGATTTTTTAACTGACTCCCAACGCCCCACAGCAGCAACAGCAAAGCTGATTTGTTTTGCAACATTCGAAAGAACTGCAGCAACAACAACAACAACAAGAACATCAACAACAACTGAAAGAAAATCGTTTGCTGTGGCGACACAACACTCAAAGTGCCGAAAATATGATTTTGATTTGGCTGCAGAGTCTGCAAAGTGTGGTTTCGGTTAAAAAGCCAGTCAAAAACAGTTAAAGGAAACAACATTCGACTCAATATGATTTGTGTGTGTTAAAAATTACAAGAAAAATTAAAAAAAAAAACATATGTTACTTAACATTCGTTGTGTAATTGAAAAGTGTCAGGAACAGCTGCTCTTTCATTTTTGAGGTGTTTCCAACAAAAATATTTGCACAAATTATTTGAACCCCACACTTAAATTAATATATATGAAAATTGCAAAGCAATTAAATGAATTGCTTAGATATATTGGGGGTTTATTGGGCGTGTATGTGTGCGTGTGTGTATGTGTGTGTGTGTGTGGGTTGCAGTTTTAACTGCTGCTGCTGCGGCTGTGCAGTCAACTAGAGCAGCGACGCAGTTGTAAACCGGCACACTCACTAATAGTTCTAATTGCAAAAAGCAATTAAAACTTTCGCCGGCTCAAGACGAACACACACACACACGGAATATATACATACACGCACACATACACACACATATACCAAGAAATTGTTTGAGACATCAAAGTCAAACAGCGGCAGCAGCAAATGTAGCCAAAGCACATCAATCACAAAAATTTCAAGTGTGCAAAACTTGTTTGCCAAAATGCTGCGGTGCGTATCTGAATCTGTGGCTCTTTCTGTGAGTGTATCTATGTGTGTGTTTATGTGTGGGTGAGACACACTTTATAAATTGAATTGGCATTAAGCATAAGGCAGCGCTGCTAAGTATGCTATAAAAAGACAAGGCAGAAAAGTGTTTTGTGCATGTGCGAGTGTGTGGCTGTGGCTGTGAGTGAGTGTGCGAGTGTGTGGCTCTGTGTGTGGCTTAAAACTGAAATTGTTGTGCTGTTTGGCATTTGAAGTGCGTGCTAGGGATTTGGCTCTCAAAGAGTTTAAGGCTAAGTGGTAGATTTTGTACAAGTAGCAATTGCAGAAATCAAGATCAAGTAAATAATCTGCAAAAATACTTCTTATAAACGATGAAATTCGAGCGAATATATTTAGATTTATCTTTGCTTATGTTTTTAAAATGGTGTCAATTGAATATATCTTTGTATATGACTAAGTAAGGTAATATTTCGAAAATGGTAGCAATATTTATAACAAATAAAAACAACTCTACACAAGGTAACAGTCTAGTGACAATGCTATAATATGATAACACAACTACTCAAATTGGAAACTGAAACTGTAGAAATTCATAACCAGCTTGCAGCATCAGTCGCCAGACAAGTCGCTCCGAGTTGCATGGCAAATCACCCACAGCAACATCAGTAACAACAACAAGAGCAACAACAAGAGAAGCATCAGATGAAGAGACCATCAATCAGCCAGACACAGGCAAAACGCAGCTATTGGTGTGAAACTGTTTCGATTGGAGTAAAGGGGCAAGGATACACACAACTGCAACTGCAACTAAGTGGAACTGGAGTCTGAACTGAACTGATGCTGCAGCCTGGTAAAATTGTAATACATTTAACAGAATTTAATGCATTTGCCACAGACATTAATCACTGTGATGCACAGACAGGCTATAACACAACACAACACAGCACAACAGAACAGAACAGAACAGTCAGAACCAGATTCAGAACCCCAAAACCAAAACCAGAACCAGAACCAATCCCAGAGACACATAAAAGGATAGAGACTGGGCTGTTGATTTTTGCCAAAGCTGTTGTTGCTGTTGCTTCTGTACAGCCTTGGGTCTTGTCGACCAGAGCATCAGATATTGAAAAAATGAATATTGCATGTCCAGCAACCTATACATATTCCCGTACACTCAAAAAAACAAAGCGTAATGCAATTAAAATCAAATAAAAGTCTGAGTTGAAAGTTAAGTGGAAAGTTTTTAATTTCAGTTTAGAGTTTTCTCATCTTAATTCAAAATACTTTATTTAGAATTAAAATATTGATAAATAACGCAAAACTGATTGCATTTCTTTGTAATAGATGAATGCAGTTCAGTTTTGCAGTCAACATTGTTGCTGGAATCTGTAACTATATTTGAAGTGAATCTTAAATTTTAAGAATATGGGATCAAGCGACTTGTAAGTAATATTTTGCATAGTTAACTTTTTTCAAAATTTGATTTGCTTTAAGTACAACTCTGCAATTATGAAACTTAACTTGAATTTTCTTGCTAATTTCTCAGAAGAATTCATAACAATTGAGTTTAATTTTCGTATATGAAACGCAAAACAAATTCAGTTGATTTTTAATTGCCTGAAATTTCTCTCTCAGTGTAGAGTGACTGGTGCCTGATGAGCTGCATTGGTGCACGCTTTATTGGCACCACTATATGCATACGACAAGCGGAGGGGTGGATGATTGGGAAGGTTTGCTGGACACGATTGAATGCACACTTGCCTGTGAATGATTTCTGTGTGTGTAAAAATGATGCCTCGTTTCAGTTGCAAGTGTGTTTGTATGTACATATCTGTTTGTATGTGATTTCATTGCGTTTGGCAACATAATTGCATGTGGCTACATACATAGTTTTTGGTAGAAACCTTGCGTCAAGTTATTGAGTTTTAAAAAGGTCGCAATGCTTTTGAGTGTGTGTGCAAATAGTCGAATGTTGTGAATTTGGGGGGATGAGGAGATGATGCAGTTGCAATATGAAATTTAAAACGCTCAAAGGCATATCCATAACCAGTCGTCGTCGTCGTCGTCGTCAGTCAGCAGGCAAACGTAAGTCGAAGGACAAAAAAAGGACATGCGATGCGATGTGATGGCGCTCGTTTGTTGTGCAAATATGAGCACTTGGGCATGATAGACGACAACGAGGATGAGAATGTCGATGTAGGAGTAGAGGGAGGGCTATTGAAACGAGAAAGATTCCAATTGTGTGCTTGTGTGTGTGCACACACTCAAGTGCCGTTGCCGTTGACGACTTGAGCTGCGCTGCGGCAGAGCCGTCGCGTTTATATAGTTGATGCTGAAGTTGAAGATTTTTGACTTTTATGCAACAATTCGCAAGCGAACGACAACGACGACGACGACGACGCCAGCATCAACGACGACGACAAGATATGTTACGAGCAGTTCTTAGCCCTCTTTGAGCCACTACTTACTCTATAATATTTTCTTTTTACAGCTAAAGTTGGCGTTGATATCCTTCGGCAGCGTTAGCTGCATCTGCCAGTGACATTGCCAAGTGGGTTGATGCCGTTTGCCAAGTTTTAGCCATAGCTAAGGCCCCCCAACACACACTCGCACACTTTAACTCACACACATATGTAAAACAGTGGTTTCTCTCTCATATGCTGCACTTTTTATGCGTTTACTCTGGCTTCATTCTTTTTGTGCACTTCTTATCCACAAGTCGTTTGTTTCGTTCCATGCAATTAGACTTTGGCAGCCACTGATCACTATTACTAAACGACGAAAAACCTTGAGCACTTTTGCAGCTATTCAAGCGTAAGTCATTCGGATTGCTTGCTGCATAGTTGCAGCAAAATGCAATTCAAATTTTTGTTAAGCTTCAAGTGATTGTGTGAGTCAGTGAGCCAAAACTTAATTAAAAACAGGCTCTGGCCTAGACAGATGACCAATCATAAGCAGCAAACAAAAGCACCCATGGCCAATAGACACAAAACACTTCAAGGCAACGGTAACGGTAGATGCACTCGTCCTTTCGGAATTGGATGGCTGGCATTGGACTGCCAAAAGAACACAGGCATGTGAAAATGCCACCTGAAAAACAGCAGCCATAAGAAGTAGTTGACTAGAAGGCTAAATGAATGAGTGAGAAGTCAAACAACTGTTATGGCCAGAGAATATGATTAGATATCGATGAGAGAGAGACGTTTAAAGTGTTTGTCGGAAAGAAGTACTTTTATGGGAATGTGACATATTTTGCACAGTTTTTATACTCTTTTTTATTTTTTTTTTTTTTTAAAAAGAAAAAAGAGTATATTGGGTTTGTGAAATGTCCGTCTGTCCGTCTGTATGAACGCAGTTTTTTCCACAGTTTTGAAGCTAGAGCAACCAAACTTGGTATACATGTTGGTATATACCATAGTAAGACAAAGTGTCAAGATCATTCTGACTCCGCAAAGGGGCGAAAAAAAGAGTATGTCGCAGTCGGGTGCATTCGACTGCAAAGTTCTTACATGTTATAAATGTGGTATAACAGCGTTTTAAAGACCTCCCTAATATTATAAAAAAACAAAAATAAATTTAAATACAGATGAGAAAGACGTTTTAAAGAAATTTCAAGACAAAACAAGTAAGAATACTCTAGTCGAGTGTGCCCGACTACGAGACTCCCTGCTCCCAACTTGCATTTCAATATCCGAAATTTGAAATAAAATTGATCTGCGTATGGTATACACGAACCTTCATGCCAAGTTTGGTGTCTCTAGCTCTTATAGTCTCTGAGATCTGTGTGTTCATACGGACAGACGGACAGACAGACGCACATGGCTAGTTCGTCTCGGCTGTTGATCCTGATCAAGAATATATATAGTTTATATAGTCGGAAATGCCTCCTTCTGTCTGTTACACACATTTGCAGTACTTTATAACTCCCTTTTTCCCATTTTTAATGGGAACAGGGAGTAAATACATTTTAAAATAATTTTGGTTGATTTTTATATGATATGATACCACTTAAAGGTGTTTAAGCAATTTAAAAAGAAGCAAAGAAACTGTTTGAAATGGCGAACAAATATTGAATAATTTAAAACCATTTTAATTAAAATAATTAGTGCATTAAGAGGCAAGCAAATGATTAAGTGACAGCCAATCTTAGAAGACTAGATAAAGTTGAAAGCTGAGAGTTTGTTTTAAATTGACCATCTTATTAATAAGTCATTTTTTTCTAGGTTTAATTTAAGCTTTGCGTTAAAGATGTATTTCTGTTAGTACCGGATAAGCTACTAACACATTGTTGCTTGAACTATTGAAATAACTGGTTGAACATTATTGAATAGTAACAGCTAATATTTGTACCCAATAAAATAAATATTTATTTACCTAAGAAGAAATTTTTGCATTAATTGGCAAAATAAATTAAGCAAATTAATGTCAACTAATGGCAATCGACACATAGCAAATTTAAAATGAGCAAAAATTAAAATTAAAGTATAAAATATAATATAAACTTATCATTAAATAAGAAAAGTTAGTAAAAAATAGATATAAGGAAATAAATAAAAATATCTATAAATAAGATAGATGACGTAGGAGCTCAAATTAACTAATTTTAATGTCTGAATTGGCTGAGCTAAGAGTACAAAAGTTAAGAAACACTATTAAATAATAAATTGAAGATAATTCAATACTTTTCAAACGACTTGGCTCAACAAATAATTACACAAACTTGCTGTCCTTACGTGCGCAATTAAATTGTTGATGAAATTCACAATATATGAAGATATAAATAACAATCAAAATTTGCAATGCAAGTACAAGAAACAAAAACAGTTTCAAACAAATTTGTAACCAAAATACCGTTGAAGAATAATACAATCTGTAGCTGGACACGTGCGCTGCCTTCAATCCACAGTTGCCAGGACATCAATTATGGGCGCATTACAAAACCACACGCAGATGCACACCCACATGCAATAGTACACACATATACATGTACACACACACATGCATACATAGATGACGCACATCAACAATGGCTCTGGAAAACCAAACAAAATAATTAAAATCCCATGACAAGCAAACTCCATATATCGAAATTCAAATTCCAAATTCAAATTCAAATTCGAAATTCAAATCACGAGCTGATGCAGCTACAGCTGCATGTCATGCAACTCAATGTACTTCTGCAGTTCGCTGGAAGCGACTATTTTGCTTTCAAATAACAGTCATACACACACACACACACTTACTCCCACACACATTTACGAGTTATAACCATGCCTCTGCAGTTTTGTTGCGCATACGTCGTGTTGGCCATGTCAGCCAGTCGGACGTCGTCGCTCAGGCCTGGCAGGCAAAAAATGTTTGCCATTATTGCATACACTAATGAAGCTCATGTTACCGAACCAGACCAGAGTTGAGTTGAGTTGAGTTGAGCTGAGCAAAGTAATGATAAAGAGTGAGTGAGGGAGTGAGCGGGAAAGAGAAAGAGAGAGTATCTGATATCGTGTATGGGCCCTGGGGTGTTTTGGCCATCCTGCCTGCCGTGTGCATTGGACACGCATGATTTTTGCTTGTTGGAAATTCTGATTAGACTTAATTACTGTGTATGGCCGTGTCCAGTTCTGTCCATCAAGTTGATAGGTTTTCAGCTGCTGCTGCTGCTGCTGTTGATGCTGCTTCTATTTGCTAGGCATAAAGTATGTATAGACTATATATGTAAGCATGCATGCATATTGAACAAATACACATACTCGGCTCCGATCAAATGTTACATTATATTTTAATTAAAAACTTTTCCAGCTGCATCATTTGCCAAATGAATGGACAACTCGGCAATTAATGCAAACAGCAACATCAACAGCAGCAATTTTAATTAATCTAAAAGCAAAAATGTGCAACAACTGCTAGAAAAAAATACAACAACAAAAAAAAAAGGAGCCGCAGCTAACTTTCATGGACAACGCGTTGACATACTTGTCGTTGTCTTTGTTGCTTTTCAGCGCTCATCCAAATTCTTTTCCCTGTGCAACATTGCGCGGCAGCGGCTTTCATCATTTGTCTTTGGGCTGACATGCAACTCAAGTTGATTATGTATACACTCGTAATTGTTTTACTTATCCTGCAATTGCTATACCCTGTAATAATACTGGTTATTTCAAAGGCAACACCCATTTCGTTTAACTAAAATATACGAACATATGAAATTGAATGTTCTATAGAAAGTTATGCAGCACTTTCCCCTGTATCTATAACAAGAAAGTTATGAAATTGTTTGCATGTAGCACGCACGTGAAGTCTTCATCTATTTTTTCAAAACAATCCTGATCATATTCGTTGTCCTCTTAACTGATTGGTTTTATGTTTGGAGCACTTTGTAAGTATCCTAGTTAAAGACTGTTGACTTCAGAAATCCTGTTCCGTCTGTCCGTCCATCTGTTTGTCAGTCTATAATATACGCGTCGATCTTATGGTTTATGAGAGCTATAAGCTCAAAATTTGTAAATTTACCATACGCAGTTCTTATTTGTTTCAAATTTCAAATACAGAGTGTTTCTTAGTCGATTACAAGCGACTTAAACATTCTTACTTTTTACTCCCTGTTCCCATTAAAAATGGGAAAAAGGGAGTTATAAAGTACTGCAAATGTGTGTAACAGGCAGAAGGAGACATTTCCGACTATATAAACTATATATATTCTTGATCAGGATCAACAGCCAAGACGAACTAGCCATGTCCGTCTGTCTGTCCGTCTGTCCGTCTGTCTGTCTGTCCGTCTGTCTGTCTGTCCGTCTGTCCGTATGAACACACAGATCTCAGAGACTATAAGAGCTAGAGACACCAAACTTGGCATGAAGGTTCGTGTATACCATACGCAGATCAAGTTTATTTCAAATTTCGGATGCACCCCCCGCACCCCCGCAAATCGCAAAAGACTCCCACAGCCACAATTTAAAAGATAGAGCTTTGATTTTTGGTACACATATATGTTGCATCAATGTTGATCTGCTGTGAAAATTTCAACACGATCGGATAAATAGCACCAAAGTTACGGAAGAATCTATTACCCCCGTCTCAGCTGAAAGAAAAAACAGTTTGACAGGCACTTTACGAGTTAAGTGCACTGCTTGCTTGAGTTGCCGCTGAACTGCTTGAAATGCAAAGTGGGAGCAGGGAGTCTCGTAGTCGGGCACACTCGACTAGAGCATTCTTACTTGTTTTTCATTTGCAAATTTGATGGATCACTGACGGTCGAGCTAAGTAGCATTAGCTGTTGTTGTTGGCCAAGTTGCATGCTGTTAATAGCCGCAGTAAATGGTTTTGTAATTTACCAAAGGGATGGGATGCTCGATTGTTTGTTGTTTGAATTGTCTACTTGCTGAATTAAATAAGAGTTGCTGGCCACTTACCTGAAAGTAGAAAAATTGGTTAAGAAAGAGGTTAGAAATGGATTTTGTACATTTTTCATTGAAATATTAGAAAAATCTATCTATGAAATCAACATTTTTTCTCATTTTAAAACAGACTTAGCTTAGTTAGCTTTAACTTACTTCATCTTATATGTTGACTGAAAGATATGAAACGAAGCCTATAAAATGGTTTGGCTGAAACTATAATGTTTATTTTCAATATGCATGCTGGAAATATTCAAAAACAAAAGAAAATTGTTTTTTGCCAGCCATTGTATTTATAATCCTGTATATACTATTATGAATTTAAAAAAATAAAATTTTTATAAAATCAATGTTTTCTAACAAAACAAAAAGTTGAACATATTTGTTTTGTATTATGCTGTTTTTTTCGACTTAAAAAAAAACCAAGCTGAAGTTTATTAAAGCCAAATACTCAATAGCTTTTTTCTATGCTAGCTTCATTAACAGCACACACATAAGCACTCACACATATACACTCACATTTCACCACAATTATCTGACCAACACCAACACCAGCCGTCAACCGCTTTTGCCACACAACGCATTAATTTCAAATATTTTTAAGCTGTTTTTCATGGAAATACCTTTTCAGCAGCAGCAGCAGCAGCATTCAGTGAACCTTTGGGGCAGGCTTAACTGCTACTCCTTTTTTTTTTTTTTTGTTAGTTAGACTACTTAATTCCTTGCATATTCAAGGGCCGCAAAGCTCAGGACCAAAAAGCAGTTGTCGCTGGCAACCACAAAACTAGACACACGAGTCAATGGCAAAAGGACCCGCCGCTGCTGCTGCTGCTGCATAGATATTGGCAACGAGTATTGGCCCGGATTTTGGATGCGGCAAGCTGTGTGCGGCTGCAGTTTTCGTTGATGATGTGGAGCGTTTGTAAAGCTGTGAATGGGCACTCTTTTACACATTTTTCTTTCACCATTTTTTTTTTTTTTTTTTGGTACAATCCAGAAGGACGAGCATATTGAAGTGTTAAAGAAAAATGCAGTCGAGTGTGGTGAAAGGACATTACTGGCTTTTAGCGACCAGCAGGGAGAACATGAACACATGCAACGGGCCTGAACGGGAAGAGAGAGACCAAACACAAAATAAAATGAATGTTGTATGGCAGGCGGCCAGGCAGGCAGTCAGGCAGTCAGGCGGGCAACAAGCATATTGAAGTGTTGAAGTCGAATCCCAGCCAGGGGGAAAAGCAAAGAACTGGGCACACTGCGAATCCACAGAGAACTGTGCGACCAGTCGATGAGCACGCCCCACTGAAGTAGTAAGTGCCGTTCGCCACTGGATGACAATAAATTTCCATTTAATCGGATTTATTTGAAATTCTTATTTCTTTCGCAGTGTAAGTGCTAGCTCTCTCGCTTACTCCCCCAGCTCTCGCTTATTGTCTCTTTTGCACTGTCGCTTGGAGATCTCTTCATGGCTGATGCGGTTTTTATAGCAGTCGCGTGGCACTTGTTCCAAATATTTTTATTGTTTTTAACGATTTCTCTGCTCATCTGCGTCGACGTCGGCACAAATGACGTTGTTGAAAATTTTTCATTCACTGTTGTACGTCATATTTTTTTGTGATTTTAATTTCATTTGATTTTTGCATAGTTAAATGTGCGACACAGACAGATTGATAGAGAGTGAGAGAGAGGGAGAAAATAAAAGACTCTCTCGACTTTGCTGATTTTTTATGCAAATGCTTGGGCTATACAAGTAGTTAGTTGATGATGGAACTGGAACTGGAGGATGGTTAAGCGTACACCAATTGCTTTTTGGCATTTTAATTAAAAATTTAAAATGGGTTCATTCATCGGCAAATGGGCTGATCGATACATAGACTAACTTTATGGGTGCTGATTTGTGTTCAAATAGATAGACTGCAAAAAAAACTATTAAGTAAGTCAATAAAGTATGGCTAATGGTAGAAATAAGCGAACAAAAAAGCGAAAACAAAAGAAATGTCTTTGGGTTGGTTTCAAAGCTCCTATGTTTTCTCAAGAGATTTCAATAAATTCAAACACAAAAAATTTTTGTAAAATATAGTCAATCTTTTTATTGAAAAGAAAACTATTTTTCTAAGTAATTTGCATTTATTTTATTGGATATAGTTATTAATATTGCATTGTACAAAATGTCTAGTAAAATCAGTTGTAAAATATTCATCAGCGCAAACCAACCGGGCATAGAGTTGTCTACTTGCTTCAAATTAAGTTTAAAACTATCGGCCTTTTTGTTTCATTGTATATTTGATTTATTTTTGTTTTATATGAAAGTAAAAAATAATTAGCCGAGTATTCGTTTTTATCTAATCAAACTCGTGTTCATAGTGAATTTTTATTAAATTACTAAATTAGTTTTGTAAGATGGAAATTCAGTTTGTTATCGATAATTCTTGGTGCAGGCAACAGTGTTGTCATACAGATAATTTACATTTGGCGGGCACAAAATTTAAAAAAAAACTTGTGTTGTAACATGCAAACTTCACATAATATAATATATACTTATTTAATGTCAAATTTTATAACATTTAAACTTTCTTATTTAGTTTAAGAAAACTAATAATAAAACCGACAGCCATATGGAGGAAGCTTTCGAACACATAAGTTTGAAAATATGAAGACTCTCAAACTCCTGTGACAGCTACGGTTTTTTCAAGAGATTTCCAAACCAATCTCTAAAGATTTCCGTGACAAAATTAGCTTCTGCAATTGTTAAAAACCACTAGCATTTAAAAGTCAAATCAAACTACATTATCAGCCTTGTTCTGAATTCCACTTTCGAATGAATTCCACAGAAATATGTAAAGCATACTTTCAAAAGCGAATACATATTAAACTAACTTAGAAAAAACCGAAGTTTCCTGATTTTATCGTCTTCCAAAAAGTATGCTACACAGATTAATGTGGAATTGTTTCGAAAGTGGAATTCGAAACAGGGCTGTATATGTGTCTATGACAAACTGTAGCTTCAACCGATCTCTTCTACTAACAGACATAAAATACATTTTAAATTTCTTTTTAAAATCTACTTAAACATGGCTCAAGCTGCAACAACTTGAATTCATAATTGGAATTTTAGCAATTTATATAAAGTGAGTCATTGACAGTATCTACTCGATTATTTTTTTTTAAAATATTGAATGTTCCTTAAAAGTAAATCCAAAGTCACTCAAAGGGCAGTCTAAAATAATGCTGTTATCAACAGGAACCTCAAGCAGTAACCCCACTCACTCAAATGGTAATAACAAATACATATAGCATACGTGTTTAAGACTCGCTTGTTGTTGTATTTTGTTTTGTTTTTGTTTTTGTATACTTACCACCTGCAGTGTCATCAAAAATGCGTTGCAGGTGCTGTTAAATTTGAACCCCAGCAGCCCTGTCCAGGCTACACTCAATGCTCCATTCTGTTGCTGCCTTTAGCAAGAGGAAGGACCTCAGCTGTTTGGAGGCAGCATTTGCCAACATCGCGGCGTGAAAATTGCGCGCTTTGTTTGTTGTTGTTGTTGCTGTTGTTGTCGTGTTTTGTTGACACGGACCGCGGTGGCTGCTTTGATGCTCGACTCCAGCTGCAACACCTCCACCCTTCAACCAACACAACTGGTTACTGGCTGCTGCCATTTCACTTATCCCAGGCCAACAAAACATCTTCTGTTACCAACTCTACTAGCAGCTTTTGGCCAGTCAATGCCGCACATTTTTATGCTTTGACATTTTTATGCGCGCCATTTTTACGGCAATAGCAGCTGACTGACTTCAGACTAACTCAGCTGAGAACTATATACACATATACTATATATACGAGTAAAAGTAAAAGAAGTCGCTGTACTTGTTTCGATGGTTCCCCGCTTGCTAATAAAGTTCTTTGGCTGCTGCTGCTTTTCTTGTCTTTGACTTTAATGCGCATTCAATAAAATTTTATGCGAGTTTTGCTTGCATGCAAATTTTATGATCGTCTTTTGCTTGCCATTTCTCTCTCTCTGCTTTCTGCTTCTACTACCTATGGCTAGCATGGCTGCCAAACAAATACAACAAAATGACAATGCAATTCTTTTTGTTTACTTTTTTCAATTTTTATAATACCCTGTGATAACAAATTTTTGTATAAAAGTGTCTTACCAAGCTTTTTATTTTATGTGTATATGTCAAAGGCTGGAAGTGATAAAAAATAGTATTCATCATAACAGCCCATTAATATTTCGACATGTTGTCTTGTTTTAAAACTCTATAAAAGCTGGAGTTGTCGAATCTGCTCCCATTTTCGATTCCGATCAAATCAATCGGAATTGAAATTATTAGCTATGCTGAATTCTTATATCGAGTGAAAATTTCGTCTGAAATTGTATTGATTTTGAGACTCTGGAATCATATAACAAATTACTAAAAACAAATATTTTTTGTATCATTCGAATTCGAATATGAGTGAAAAGTTATCAGAAATGGGATCAGGCCTAAGAACCCACTTTTGCAAGGATGCTTTCGAAATGCTTCAAAGCTGTTTACTTTGGCATTTCGAAAGATATGTATCAATCAATATTTTAAGTTCGAAAGAAACACAGGGTATCTTTATATTTAGCATTCTCTAATAAAGCATTCCCACTTGTATTTTTCTCTTTATATTATTTCATTTCTGTCGCGAGGAAATTCATTGCAGTTGTAACGGTTCTTTTGCCTGCCTTGCACGCCATTTTGTCGCATTGTTTTTGTAGTTGTTGTTGTTGTTGTGCGACTGTAAATTGCGCTTGTTATCGATAAATCATGCAACCATTATTTATGGTGCTCTGATGTGTGTGTGTGTGTGTGTGTGTGTCTGTGTGCAGCTGCCTGCATATGTGACTGTCGTGTAACCCTCTGCCTCTACACCCCCTTCATCTCATGGCCGCCTTCCCTCTTACCCTCTCACACTACCCCTCTCTCACTCGCTCTTCATATGTTTGAAAATTATTTTTCAGTTTTCGATTTTTTGCTTTGAAATACCCATTTTATGTACGTATGTTGTTTGCCGTGTGCCGCCGTTCGCCTCAATTTCTTTATTTTTGCTTCTTTTTTTCATTTTTCTTTCTATTTTTATGGTTTTTTTCTTTTTCTTATTCTTTTTTTTACTTTGCACTCACTCAATGCGATTTTTCGTATTGCACGCTTTTTAGCATATGCCATTGGCCAATGGCCTCCCTGCTCCCCGCACTCTGTCCACACTTCGTTTTGCTCACAGCTTTTCATTGTGTGTAAGGTTTTTCACTTTGGCTCTCGATTTTCTTCTTTTTCATTTTATTTTTTGGTTGTTGCTGTTTTTTAGCATTTAATACAGTTGAGTGTCTGGCACAAATGTTTGGTAGAAATCGATAAACTGACAAATTGCTTGTTGGACTGCATGTGTGTATGTGCGTGTGTGAGTGTGGGTGTGTGTGTGATTGAGTGTGTGTGAGTGTGGTAAATGGTTAAGAGCTTGGTCGCTTGGTTGGTTGGCTGGTTGGTTGGCTGCTGAGTTGGTCGACTGCAGCAGCAATGCCAAAAGAGGACAAATTGTACAACTGTTATTGTTGTCATATTTAAAATGCACAGCATTAGTTACATTTGTAAAGGACATACAAATCTGCAATCATGTTCAGCTTAAACTCTTCAAATACCAGCTAAAGCTGTTCATATAAGAGGCTGAAAAGGTATTTTAAGAATATTTTTAGCTAGTAAATTGACATATTCAATTGATAAATGTTATCAGAGCTGTGTAGTTTAGTTAATTAAAACAGCAAAGTTTCATTATTTTTATGAAAAGCGCAATTAATATTAATCTATAGTTGAGAACCAGTAATCAGATTTTCATCACTAAGCTCAACTTTAGATAAGCAAGACAGTACTTTTAAAATAGGGTTTCTTGTCTTTGGTTTTTACTCCCTGTTCCCATTTAAAATGAGAAAAAGGGAGTATTAAAGTATTTCAAATGTATGTAACAGGCAGAAGGAGACATTTCCGACTATATAAACTATATATATTCCTGATCAACATCAACAGCTGAGGCGAACTAGCCATGTTCGTCTGTCTGTCCATCTGTATGAACGCGTCGATCTCAGAGATCTAGATACACCAAACTTGGCATGCAGGTTCCTGTATACCATACCATCAAGTTTATTTCAAATTTCGGATGCACCCCCCGCACCGCTGCAAATCGCAAAAAACTCCCACAGCCACAATTTTAAAGATATAGCTTTGATTACACATATATATTTGACGAATGTTGATGAGCTGCGTCAATTTCATTGCCATTGGATAAATAACACCAAAATTATTGAAGTATCTATTTCCCCCGTCTAAGCAGGCAGAAATAACAGTTTGACATGCATTGGACAAGTTAAGTGCGGTGATTTCCCATTTTTAATGGGAACAGGGAGTAAAAAATAATAAAAACATAACTTCCATTAAGGCAGGGATTCATATAGTATACACACCATTATTACTTTGTATTAATTTATGTAATTTACGTTTGGCGATTTAAATTAAGTACTGAAAAATCTGGAAAAACGAAAACAAAAAAAAAAAACAGCAAGAAACGTTATCTTCGGCGTACATGTGGCATATGGCTGCAGCTGCAGCAGTAAAAGCAGTTTTTGCGGGGAGCAGGATACGGTTGAGAACTGTGGTGGATTATGCTTTTGCTCCGCAGGGCTTAGATCTTGTGTAAGATGCTTAGGATCCTCTGAAAATCTTGGGAAACTTGCGCGTTGCACAGTGGACACTAGAAAATTCAGTTTAATTATTATTTATTTTGTTTTATACTTTTTGCAGGCATCATCCGAAAAAGTTTCCGGTTGCTGGATGTGCTCCGACAAATGGGAATTTTGCCTGGCGAATGCTTACCTTTGTTTCTATTGAATCTATTTGACTGCTTGCGGCTGCAACATGTGGCCCTTTCTGCTCCTGAAGTGTTTCCAGATTGTGGTCCAGTTTCTCATCCCATTTGGTTTCCTGGTTTTGTTGCAAAAAGTGTGTTCCACCACGCTGGCGTTGCGGCACAAAGTGTGCTTGAATACACAGCCGTTCCTGGCGCGTCAAGGAGTTTAGTTTCTTACGTTCAATTTCTAAATCCTGCTGAGTTTTAAGTTCCTGTACCTCTTCTTTGATTCGCTCGAATTCGTCCACGACACGACGACGTAGGTCATCCCACTCGCCCACCATCTGTTCTTTTTCGAGCAGATTATTACTAAAATGATCCTTATGCTCCCTCTGGCTGATCTGTCTCATTTCTTTTTTTAACGCCACAATGGCAAGTCTGTTGGCAGCTGTTGTTCCAACTACTTTAAAATCATCATTGGTAGTTTGTTTCTTCTTGCTGTTATTTTCATCTTGCCACTTATCGACTAGATCCAGCTGTTGAAGCCTAGGTGCAGTGAGTTTCTTATGATTGCAATAAGCACAACTCGACAAATTCAGCTCCTCCTCATCCTGTAGATAATTTCGTTGATCTATTTGGACACCTGCAGCCTTTGGGCTATACAACTGAACATCTATGACAGGCATCCTTGCCCCTACATTGGCCGCATTCTCTTGATGCAATTGATTTACACGCTTTTGCAGTTCCACTTGCCCCTCTTGGTCCGGATCCCGCTGCTGTTGCTTCGTGCTTGGACTTTTATTTCGATTGCGATTAGCCCCATTCGAAGTAGGCTGCTTCTCCTCCTGTAAATCATTTATTTGCCCGGCTCCACTTGCCATGTTTTCGACATCTTTGTTGGGTTTCTTGGCGCCCAATGTGGTCTTAGTTTTCAGGATTGTTGTCGAATCATTTACCAATGATTTTGAACGTTGGAAATTAAGTGGATTTACGGTTTTACGCCTAAGACTTGGTAAATATGGGGTTAATCCGACTAACAGCTGCTGCTTTGGTATCTTGTGAGCCTCCTGGCTCATAACACGATTTGTTGACCGATCCAGACCACTCTTTTGCTCTTTCTTCTCTTTTTGAAAGGGTTGCGTGTCCAGCGTCTTCTTGGGTGGCTGTGCATCCACTTGCCCTATCGGCTCCTTTTTGTCGTCAATCCAATAGAAAAATCTCAATCTTTTGCATTTGATGCAATAATCTGAAATGTTCACAATGTATTCTTTTGCATCATGTTGTTGAGAACGTTCCTGCCGAAATTTCAACAACGAAGTATCGCCTTGCTTCTTAAAGCCGCACACGGTGCAAGTATACATCTTTGTCAAGTGTTTAAAATTTAAATAATCAGGAGAAGAATCTAATAAACGAAAAATATGTTTTCAAATGAAAAGACCAAAATAACTACTACAACTATTAATGTTTAGTTTGCTTCTAAGACATCAACCACAAAGCCTACCTCATAAGAAAACAAGTAAGAATACTCTAGTCGAGTTTGCCCGACTACGAGACTCCCTGCTCCCAACTTGCATTTCAAGCAGTTCAGCGGCAACACAAGTAAGCAGCGTACTCAACTTGCACAGTGCATGTCAAACTGTTGTTTCTGCCTGCTGAGACAGGGGAAATTGATTATTCCATAACTTTGGTGGTATTTATCCGATCATGTTGAAATTTACACATCCGAAAGACATTGATTAAACATACATGTGTACCAAAAATTAAAGCTTTATCTTTAAAATTGTGGCTGTGGGAGTCTTTTGCGATTTGCGGGGGTGCGGGGGGATGCATCCGAAATTTGAAATAAACTTGATCTGCGTATGGTATACAGGAACCTGCATGCCAAGTTTGGTGTCTCTAGCTCTTATAGTCTCTGAGATCGACGCGTTCATACAGACGGACAGACGGACAGACGGACAGACGGACAGACAGACAGACAGACGGACATGGCTAGATCGTCACGGCCGTTGATGCTGATCAAGAATATATAAAGTTTATATAGTCGGAAATGCTTCCTTCTGTCTGTTACACACATATGCAGTACTTTATAACTCCCATTTTCCCATTTTTAATGGGAACAGGGAGTAATTATATGATAAACAAGTAAGAATGCTCTAGTCGAGTGTGCCCGACTACGAGACTCCCTGCTCCCAACTTGCATTTCAGGCAGTTCAGCGGTAACACAAGCAAGCAGTGCACTTAACTCGTAAACTGCTTGTCAAACTGTTGTTGCTGCCAGCTGAGACAGGCGTAATAGATTCTTCTATAACTTTGGTGCTATTTATCCGATCGTGTTGAAATTTACACATCCGAAAGACATTTATTAAATATACATGTGTACCAAAAATTAAAGCTCTATCTTTAAAATTGTGGCTGTGGGAGTCTTTTGCGATTTGCGGGGGTGCGGGGGGGTGCATCCGAAATTTGAAATAAACTTGATCTGCGTATGGTATACAGGAACGTGCATGCCAAGTTTGGTGTCTCTAGCTCTTATAGTCTCTGAGATCGACGCGTTCATACTGACGGACAGACGGACAGACGGACAGACAGACAGACAGACGGACATGGCTAGATCGTCATGGCTGTTGATGCTGATCAAGAATATATATAGTTTATATAGTCGGAAATACTTCCTTCTGCCTGTTACACACATTTGCAGTACTTTATAACTCCCTTTTTCCCATTTTTAATGGGAACAGGGAGTAAAAAATTAAAGGAAATTGGAATTTAAGAAAAGAAAACTCAAAAAGAAAGAAAAATTCTTTTCTTTTATAAAAAGAGACTACATTTAAAATAAAATACTAGCACATACATATATACATTTACACATACATATTAACAAAAATTTGTATATTAAAATAATATAAACAAAAAATTAAAAAAAAACAAGTAAGAACGTTGCAGTCTGGCTCACCCGACTGCGATATACTCTGTTTTCTGTACGTAAAAATATTTTTCTCCAATCTATCGAAGAGTTCAAATGGAGTCATACTGCAAAATTTGGGGTTTCTAGCTATAAGGGTGTAGGAGATACAGGTTTAGCTCATTTGCGGGGGTGGTAGTGGGCGTGGCATATTTTTTTTTTGGCAGGTCGGTCAAGGGTGTGGTCACTAGTCTTTATGTCAAATTTGGTTACTCTAGCTGTAAAACTGTGGAAGATATAGGTTTTTGCGGTTTGTGGGGGAAGGGGTGGGGGTGGGGGGGAGATCTTGACACTTTGTCTGCCTATGGTATATACCAACATGTATACCAAGTTTGGTTGCTCTAGCTTCAAAATTGTGGAAAAAACCTGCGTTCATACGGACAGACGGACAGACAGACGGACAGACAGACGGACAGACAGACGGACAGACAGACGGACAGACGGACAGACGGACATTTCACAAACCCAATATACTCTTTTTTTCCATTTTGGAAAACAGAGTATAAACACACAAACAAAAATAATTAACATTAATACTTAAAATAACTACATAAATTACGTTATTTTTAAAAAGGAGGGAGATGTAGCATGCGTACATATGTATATTCATACATATGAATAAGGCTGCAACACTTTGTTGTTATGCCAACAGAATGCAACATAAGCAGCGACTTAGTCGCTTATAGTCTCTGAGATCTGTGTGTTCATACGGACAGACGGACATGTCTAGTTCAACTCGGCTGTTGATCCTGATCTTTCTGTCTGTTACACACATTAGCAGTACTTTATAACTCCCTTTTTCCCATTTTTAATGGGAACAGGGAGTAACAAGTAAGAAAGCTCTAGTCGAGTGTGACCGACTACGAGACTCCGTGCTCCCAACTTGCATTTCAAGCAGTTCAGCGGCAACACAAGCAAGCAGCGCACATGTCAAACTGTAATTGCTGCCAGCTGAGACGGGGGATATAGATTCTTCCATAACTTTTGTGCTATTTATCTGATCGTAATGAAATTTACGCATCCGATCAACATTGATTTAACATATTTGTGTACCGAAAATCAAAGCTGTATCTTTAAAACTGTGGCTGTGGGAGATTTTTGCGATTTGCGGGGGTGGCATGTAGTTTCCTGTATACCATACGCAGCTCAAGTTTATTTCAAATAGGCGAAAAAAACACCCACAGCCACAATTTTAAAAATACAGCTTTGATTTTTAAACACATATTTCTTTTATCAATGTTAATTAGTTTCGTAAATTTCTTTCGATCGCGTAAAAATCACGAAAGTTATTGAGGATTCTATTTGTTTTTTTTTACTGTTTTTTACGGTTTGTGAAAGGTCCGTCCATCGGTCTGTTCGTCCGTACGAACGCAGTTTTTCTCAACAGTTTTGAAGCTAGGGCAACCAAACTTTTTATACTTGTTCGTACATGCCATAGGCAGACAAACTGGTAAGACATAATTTCTAATCGATTAAGCTATATCGAACCCGTATCAATAATTGTTACTGTTAAATTTGATTTTATTTTTAATGTAAATTGCATTTCTTTATGTGCATTAAAACAATTCATCAACTTTTATTGAAGTCTTAAAATGCAATCGTTATTAACTACATAAAAGAAAGCAGCTGATGCAAGTTGGCTTTATAAGCAGCTGTGAACACAATAACATAGTACTTCAAAGAGCTAATGCATCAAAATCCCACAAGTACTTATATTATTTAATGTATATACACACAAATAGATATTGTCATCAATTTAACCGCAAAGAGCTTCGCTGGCCAATAAAGTGCTTACAATGAGATTTACAGCCCCAAAAGCCTGCCTAATTACAGTGAACAATGTTTGAGAAAATCCGCAGCTAATACACTGCAAAGTAAAGCAAAGTCAAAAATATCAACATAAATAACACTTAAAGCTGACAAACATTTCCCCAGCTCTCATCGCCTGACCAAACACGGCTAAACAACTCTCTGTCCGTTCAAATAAATTAAATTTAGTGCAGCTGAGCTCAACGCTGGCAGCGACGTTGTCGTCGTCGTCGTCGTCGTCGTCGTCGTCGTCGTCGGCATCGGTGGCAGAGCAACAAATGGTTTTTCTGGACACTGACCAGACAAGACAAATGCCAACGGCCAAGTAAACGGCCAAATGGCCAAATGTGTTGAAAGGCAGCACACAGGACACACACAGGATACAAAAAGAGGAAGAGAGAGAAAAAGAAAGCGCAGCCAAATAATATCGAAAACAATTTTCAAGCACTTAAGTGCAGTCTGGAGGTCGTATGCTGGTCTGGTCTCTGCTCTGCTTTGGGATTCGGTCTGGGATTTCGATTTGCTCGCCCGCAGGCTGCTTCTATTTTTTTACGGTTATAAATTTTCGACGCTTGCACTTATCGATAATAGATTAATCTACTTGGGGCATGGTTGGCATACAAAAAAAAAAAAAAAAAATAAATAAAAATAAACTAAAGGCATTGCTGTTGTTGCATCTTTAATGTGTTTTTATGTCAAAATAACTTTAATTAGAAAACTCATAAAATTGGCATGGCAAATATTTGTCGATAACAAATATGCTTGGCTGTCTGTCTGCCTGTCTGTCCGTCTGTCTGGCATTTCATTTCATATCATCAGGCCAAAAAGGTATTGCCTTTGTTTGTGCATGCATGCATGCATTTTATTAAAAT
Source organism: Hirtodrosophila cameraria (assembly GCA_949708635.1). Classification (NCBI taxonomy): domain Eukaryota; kingdom Metazoa; phylum Arthropoda; class Insecta; order Diptera; family Drosophilidae; genus Hirtodrosophila; species Hirtodrosophila cameraria. The sequence continues at coordinate 5,398,827 of OX453091.1, read as the reverse complement.
TTTGCGCAAAGCAATCAATGCAAATACTAGGACATACGGACAGATGAGACAGACAGGCACACACACACACACAGAGAGAGAGAGAAGTTACCTTGACAAGCATATCATATTTGTCTTCAATATGTTGGTGACAATCACCTGGGGCTATCAAAGTGCTGCCAATAACATGACAACTCAACTCAACACAGCACAGCACAGATACAAACATATTATATATAAATATACCTACTATATGTGTATTACATATAAATGTACACATACATCTCAGCTTTGTGGCTGTTTTTTGTCGCCCGTTGCTTGCGTAATATTCAAATATTAATTTTGAATATCTCTCTCCAGCTCAAGTTTATTATTTGCTTTTCACCAGAAAATGTTGCACATTGCAGTTGCTTATGTCTATGGAAATAACAAAATAAATATCATATACGAGTTGTTAAATAAATTTCAAAGAAATTTCAAGCAATCATATATGCAATTTTATATAAAAATAGTTTCTACTAATGACATAAATGTTGCAAATAAATATAGCAAGACTGCTTTAAATCTTAGAAATTTAATATTATAGCTAAAACTGAAATTTTGTGAATGAAAATACAACATTCAAACAATGTTCAATAATATGACAACTTTGTTATTTGATTCGCTTCATTTGTCTTATATTTAAAGGAAGGATTAATTAAATTGTAGCTTTTAAAATACAATTGAACAAATGAGATGCGTTTCAGAACACGTATTCCATTAGAAGAATATAACATTTAATGACCTCACTAGTTGTATAAATCATATAGAACTTTTTAACACCCTTGCAGTGGGTATTATAACTTTGTCACGAAATGTGTAACGCATTGAAAGAGACGTCTCAGAAAAAACAATTGTATATTCGTGATCAGCATCAACAGCCGAGTCACGTCCGTCTCTCTGTCTGTCCATCTGTCCGTCTGCTTATATGCCAACTAGTCCCTCAGTTTTAGAGCTATCGTGATGAAACTTGGCACAGATGCTTATTATTTCTGCAAGCAGTACATATGTATGTCAGAATCGGCCAGATCGGACCACAATAACATATAGCCATAGGAAAGCATGTTCTACACATGTTGGCCAAATTTTATCAAACTCGGATCACTTTATCTTATAGCTGCCATAGGAACGATCGGTTGAAAAATAAGTTTTCTTATGCAAATCTTTTCTGCAAGGGCACATATATATCTTCGGATCGAATTATTTCTTGTTTTTATGATCAATATTTATCTGAATAAAATTTCTTGTTAAAATTAAGATTACAATCTAATTGATTTAAAGGATTTCTAATCACGAAGAAGCAACAGTAAAACCTTAATCAATTCTTTTTATTTACCTAACAAGCACTTAATGGTTTTCAATGCATTTGTTTAATACGTTTTTACTATTTTAAATAACATTTAGCTTTCTTGTGCTTTTTTTTACAACGTGCACTTCATAGCGCCTACAATTTTACAAATTTGACGCGGGTCACGTGCCAAATGTGCAAACATACGAAAAATAAAATATAAAACTCACAAAGAAAGCAAAAAAAAAAAAAGAATATGTTATGGAGAACAATCACATCGGTTGGAGGCAAAGGTCACAGTTTTTGGTCGGTTGGCTGGTTTGGTTTGGTTTGGTTGGTTGGTTGGTTGGTCGTTACTCGTTGATCTATGGCAGCCAACATGATACAAACACAAACATATAATTTTCATCAATAATACTGTTGTGCAGACAAGTGAATTTGATGAAGCCACCGTTGTTATCCCCGTCGTTGCCCAACAACTGACGAAGGCAACGCCATGGGAGGTCCTGAAGCACAGACACACACATATGAATTCGTATTCGCATTCACATTCACAATGGGACACCGCCATGTGCGCTGACGTCAAACAAATGTTTGGGGTATTTTAGAAAAATACGTTATAAAATAACCAAAAAAAAAAAAAAACAAATAACAAAAAACGAAGGCAGATAGGAGAGAGTATATATACTGAGTAATAATGGTATTTATTTCTAAATAAAATGCCAAACGACATACGACACACACACTCACAAAAACAGAGAGAGGTCAAAGCGCTCTAAGTCTCCTGGCGCCAAACGTGGAACGCTCCTGTTGTGTGCTCGTGTCAATGTTTGGATATTTGTTGTTGTCGTCTTGTTTTTGAAAAACAAAATCCAATCTAGCTCAAAACAATGAAAATAGTGCTATATGTTAGTCTGTTCTGCTTTGTGTTAAATCGTGTTTGTCTAGGCCCATTAAACATACTGACATATAAAAATGCAAAGCGATTGTTAGAATACAATTAAAGAGTTAGCTTAGCTTAGCTTAGAGCTTAGCAATAAACACTTTTAATTAGAAATCTTAAACATTAATACAATTTTAGTTCTGATCTATTTCAATCATATAGATAACTAACAGACGACAGCCAAAGGCCAAAGTTGTAAAAAATAATGCACATATGTCGTTTGTTTATGAAACAACGTTTCAAAACATCAATATGTGTCCTCAGCAAAACTGTTTATTCAAACTTTTTACAAAACACATATGCTTTTTAGATTTATCGGCTTATCGACAACTATGCCTATGCCATAAATGCAACTCTGCGACCCTTTTTCCCGCCACATTTATCGCCTGCTATTGTCCTCGCTTTGCCTATCGAGGACTAAACACGCTTTCAGTGCATATTTTTGATGTTATTTTATTGGTTTGGTTTTTGTTTATTTGTGTATTTTTTATTTACTGTTGTGCTTTATAACTTTTTCATTTGGTCAGATGAAAAAAATTTCAATTTTCACACACAGAACGAGAGAGAAATGGCTAGGCTTTTGTTCAGAAAACGTTTCAGCCAGTTATCAAATGCATTTTAGCATTATGGCTGGCAATAAATTATTGTTGTTTGGCAAATAGTTGTAGAAGAAATCGGCTTATATACTATATGTATAATGGGCGTGTTCTGGGCTCTTGCACGCCTAACATTTAACAGGCGAGTGGTGTGCTGTCAGTGTTGCTGCTGCAGTACAATGAAATGCAATTCATTTTTCATATTTGCGAGCCAACAGCAACAGCAACAACAACAACAACTGCAAACAAGAAAAAAAGTTAAAAATAATAATAATCAAAATGAAAGGGAAAAGTTTAGTGCGGGCTGCAAAGTAATTTAACAAATGGATTTCTAAACAAATACGGAAGTTTAATTTGTAACCAAAAGGACATGCGCATGGCGGAAGCAACAACAGCAATAGCAACAGGAACAACATCAACATCAACTGGCAGCGGCAGCGGCAGAGGAAGCTAAGGAAATGTATGCCAATGGCAGTGGCAGTGGGTGGGCCAAGGCTAAGCTCGAATACTGAGTACTGGAAAGCTGTGGAGCTGTATCTGGTAAGTTGGTCGCTCTGTCCGCAGACCGCTGGCACTACAAGGGAAAACCGCAGGCCAGGCAAACGCAGAAGGCGAAGCTAAAACCAACACTGTGGGTGTTACAAGCTCCTCCAGAGAGCGGGTGTGAGGTTGTGTAAGTGTGTATATCCTGTGTGTGTATAAGTATATTTGTGTGTGCTTGTCACATGGCAGCATATTCGCACTTCAAGATAGCTTCGATATTTCTTAGTCAACAAAATGGCGATTGCAAAATTGTCGTCCTTGCTGCGCAGCGCAACGCAGCGTTAAGAAATTACTTTACTTGGCCAGCGACATTTTGTGGCGTAGACCTCAAACGACCCCACCAACCTCCCTTCAAAGCAGCGTGCCAAACACCCACTCTGACAACACCCAAAGTTGACACAGTTTACTTTGTTGCCACATTTATATAGCTTGGCTGGCAGCTTTTATGGCACTTTGGCTTTTGTCTTGAGCTTGGAAGTCGAGTCGAGTTTGAGCCAAGTCAACGGAAATGGCGGCCGTCGTAATTCTCAATTTGCCAAGGCGACAATTTAATGGGTTTTCAGGTGTGTGCGAGTGCGAGTGTGTTTTCAAATTGAATTGAAATTGCAGAAAATGACATTAAAAATTAATTAAATTGATTGCAACGCACAGCCGGCAACTGTCACAGCCAGGCAACACCAGCTAATGAGAGAGAAAGATAGAGCGATTGCAAGAAAAATGAGAAATCAAGAGAGGCCGAATGAAAAAAAAAACGTCGAGCTGCACTCACTTTTCCAGCAGGTGCTCAAGCATATCAGTTTCTATTCTTAAACAAAACACTGTTAAACAAAGTTTATCTTAAAATAATATGATAATTCTGAACAAATCATTCGAAATTGAAATTGTGTTCTGCATTCCGAAAAAAACCAATAAACTATTATGCTTAAAATTATTAAAAAGTAATCTTATTAATATAAGCTGCTGCGTATGTATTTATTTATTGTCAACTAAAAAAATACCAAGGTCCCTGCTCAGGCGCCATGTAATAGACTATACTTATTTTCCGAATTTATTGTAAATTATTATATTGCATTCAGAAAAAAAAAACAAATTAATTATTATGGTTAACATTTTTAAAAAATAATTTTATCAATATAAGCTCTTCCTTATTTATTTATTTATTAATTGTCAACTTAATATAAATATCGAGGTCACTGCTCGGGCGCCATGTGACAGACTGTACTTATTTTTTAAATTTGTTATTAATGTATTATTCTTCGTAATCTAAAAATCTAAACCATGGCAATGCACATCGCACAAGAGTATCTAAGATTCGACAAGTTGCAGATAAATAAGTTTCCTTTACTGTTTTTGTTTGCATTTGCAATTTCATTTAATTGCTCGTGCTTTCTGGCCCCCATAGTAGTGAAGTAACAGTAACGTCTGCAGGCTTTGATTGCCTGACTTATGGCAGCCATTTAATTGGTTGCCTGCCACGTCAAAGACAGTTGAAATGAAGAAATATTATATAGAAGTGTTTCCACGCCTCTTACTCAATGTTGCAAATCAATTTGGTTTTGGCAACTTTTGCTACCTGCAGCTCTCATGCACATTTGTTTGAACAAAACATAAGGAAAAAGTTTTGCTTACTTATTGGCAAGAAGTTGTTTGTTGGCTCAAGTTCACTTTACTTGCTTTCTTGTGGCATTGAGGAATTGAACCAAAAATGTGGATTGAGAATCGGCATTTGAGAAACTGGCAAATGTAGCATTTTTTGTGATGCTGCCAAATATATTAATTTTAACTGGAAAAGAACGTAAACAATTTGCTGTCAAGCGGTTGCGGCTTAAGTTTTGACAAGTTCTTTTGGGCAGCAGTTGCTAAAAGACTGTTAAGGAAAGTGCAAAGGTTGTTTATATCTAATTTATATATTAGTAATCGATTAATATGGATAAGAGACATTCTTAAAGGTAAACTATTGCTAAGTAAGTTAAGGTCAATTTGAATAAGAGAGAGTCCCTGCTCGGGCGCCATCACAGAGAGCAAAGTCCCTGTTTGTGCACCACTTAAGCAATAAAAATGCAGATGATGAGGAACAATAGAGAGTACTCTGCGCTAGAAATAGTTAGGCTAGGTTTGTTTTATAAATGTCCTTAAGTCCCTGTTTGGGCGCCAACATCGCAGTTTCAACTATTATTCGCCACCACAGCCACATCCATTCAACTGTTCAATGTCTAGTTATGTAAACAACAACATTACTAGGAAAAACGGCTGGTAGGGTATCGACATAAAAGCCGACACCTTGAACATCTCAAAGCGATTGGAATTTCATAATTATGTGCCTGTCGACGTCTATGTAAACAATGTGCAGGGCAAAAGCAAACAACAAAATGGCGTCGCTTGCAGACCGACAACACAGCAACAGCATCTGAGTAGAAACCAAGAGCTTTCATGTTGTCTCGATGATCAAGCAACATTTTAATAGAGTTGACGTGTACATCGACAACGTTGTTTACGTCTCGTCAACAGCAACATATTTGTTGTTGATGCTGTTGTTGTTGTTGTTGCTGCTGTTGTTGTTCTTGTCGTCGCATCTGCTTTAATTAAATTTTTAAAATAATTTTTTATCGCTTGTTTATCGTTGCATGTCCCTTTTGAGTTATATGACAATGTGTACGTAAATTAAAATTGCATTAAAAAGGTTAAAAAAAAAACCGAAAAGATTGTAACTTGCCTGCATAATGGCAGATTTTTAATTGCCAGTACAGCAAATGTCTCGGTATGTCCACGAAATTATCATAATGAGCAGTGAAAAACGAAACCAAACCGAACAAAATGAAAAAAAAAAAAGACAGAGAGAGAAAAAACCAACGCAATCGAATTATATAAAATATTACGCATTCGACACTTGAACCGTGACCTGCAACGTCAGCTACCAAAGAGTCAAGTCGCGACCTCGGCTTTGCGGTTTGGGGGCTGCTGGGCGCTTAATTTGCCGAGTCAGAGAATCAGGATACAAGTCTATTAGGGTGTGCCAAGTAATTAAAAGTATATATTTGACATTTACAGAAAATAAAGAAGTAAGAAGTAATTCAACAATTGAATTCTTTCAACAGAACAGTGCAATAGTGCTTTCTGAAAGCCGATTTAGATAGAGGTGTGCAATATCTTTAAAGTTGATAATAATTAAAAAGCTTATCAATTATTTTTAAGCACCAGTCTAAAAAGGCAAGCATATGCTTTCTCGGCAGAAGCCAGTCTCTCTTTAGGCTCTGCTCAGTTTCAGCTGCTCTTTCGACTTTTTGTCATTGCAATTGCTTGTTTCCTCATTTATATTGAAGTTGAAGTGGAAGTGGAAGCGTCAGCTGCAATGAAGGGTGAAGCACTGTGTTTCAAAAGGACACCAGAGGCTGGCCGCAGCGTCGCTTTATTTATGTGGCCATATAATATATAGTTGGCAGCATGGTCAGGCCATATATGAGAAGCCTGTTTCAGTCGCTCCACATAATTATGCGCATTTTTTGTAATTAAATATTCCTTGTAATTTGCATGCGCGTGGCGTGATGCTGCGGAATACGCAGCCAAACGTCGAAGCGGCTTGCATGCATACATTTATTATATATATATAGTATGCTTACCGCCGCCGCCGACGCCACCGCCTCTTTTGTTGTCAATTTTAAAGGTAATTGAAAAATACAATAAAGCGGTTTTTGTATAATTATAGGCAACGGGCGTTGTTGCGTTACAACATTTCACATTTCATATGCTGATGTATTTTTGAGACATGGCTTAAAGTGCGTTGTAGTGAATTGGCTCACTTGCTGTGAAACTTGGCACAGAAACTTTTTAGCAAAACAAAGAAAAACATATTTTTGTTTTTTTCAATTTCCGGCTTAAGACAAACAAATGTACACTGTGCCAGCAAAGCAAGCGAACTGATGTTGTTGCCTTTTGCTCGCTCAGGCAGCGGAAGTTGCTGCGCTGCTTGTTTAAAAAATAAAAAATATTATACAAAAAAAAAAGGAAACAAAGAGCAGATTTATATATATATTTTTTTTTTATTTGCACCGGATATTAATTTTATAGCAGACGGTAGCATGAAGGCGCAGCAAAACTTGACAAACGCGTTTTGCGGGCTTTTGATCTTTATGACACACACGAGGTTTACTTGCAATAATTTCAGTTTCACGCTTCCGCCTGTCCAGCTGTCTAATGCGCCAAGTATGTATGTGTATGTGTGTGTGTGTGTGTGTGTAGAGCTAATAACATATATAACTTCCGCTACCGGAAGTGTGCACGTGAGCCACCATTTTGCAGCATGCCGTATGCGACTTTTTGATATGCTAAAAGCAAATGTCTTATAAACCATACTACTTCATTTTACTTGGACCAGGTGAGCACTGCAAACAACAACAACAACAACAATAACAACAACATCAGAGCTACCAGGTTAACAGTTACCCTAAGCAACTGGGCAAAACGCATCAGTAAACACCTCAACCGACTTTTATGTACATTTTCTTTTATGTCTTGTCAGCATAAAAAATGCATGCACAACCAACCGGGGGTAAACAAACAAACAAACAAACAAGCAAGACGCCAACCCCTCTTCCGTGGGTGTCAACCAACGCGAAAACGCTTTGTGTGCACGACTCCTATGACCATGCCCATGCCCATGTAGCACATGCCCCCACCAACCTACAATTCTTCTTCCCTACAATATGCGCTTGACAGCTACGCAAATAAACAACAGGTTGATCTCGAAATTTATTTAGAAAACAGAAAATGTATTGAGCAGCATTGTGGTAAATTTTAAATACTCTAAAATATTGTAAATCTCTTGATTTTTTGGTATTTCTTTATATATATATTAAGTTATATATATTAGACAATGTACCCAGAGACCTTTGAGTATGATCAGCAGAGTATTCAAACTCTGCTTGAATGTCATCTCGAATTGAAAATGATATCTTTTCTCCGGCTCTGCAATGCCTCTCTTAGGCCCCGAAACCTTTTGTGGGTTAAGCTGTGCCTCTATGTTAGCCTTGATAGAGGAATGGTTAGTAAAGGAAAGGGAGCCTTACTGGTCCAAGAGAACGGGCTTACGTCAAGCTAAGGAGCTGGTGAGCCCACACATAGGCAGCAAAACAAAGTTGCTATCTGGAACAGATTTGCGGCTTCTGCTGGCTTATCTCACAGATCATCACACAGTGCAAGATCACCTTCATTAGATGCGTCTATTCCCCGACACAGAGTGCAGACTCTGCAAGGAGGATGACGAGAGCACAAAGCATGTTTTATTTGAGTGCCTATCCATTATTTGGAGAAGAAGGAAGGGAATTTGTTTCTCCAGCACAGATTATAAAGTCCTAGACACGAGATCTGCTCTACTTCATAAGGGAGGTAGAGCAACTCTTGTGTCCATAGATAACCACATGGTACAAAAGACTGCCCTCTGGTCGCAGTGCCTAGTCTTTGACGTGAAACTCCATTCCCGTTTAATATTATTGTTAACACTGTTTACAGTAAAACGTACCCAAATCAAGTCTCAATAGTCAAACTAGCCATATGCGGTAAGAGTATTTAAGACTGCATCAAATGCATGCAATGCATCCCGTTGCTGCTGTTGTAAACAACATTTTTGCTTGCATTTTACTTTTTACATTTTGCTATACTTCCCGTTTTATTATTTTGTTTTAGCTAGGTGGGGGTTTGTCGTTTGCCCTTTGTGTTCTGTATTTTGTGTTGCACACTGCATCATAGCATCGACCCATGCTGTGTTTAATGTGCTTATGAAAAACAGGAATCTGTTGCCTGCCTGCTTCCTTTCCCGCGTATCCCTGCATTCTATGTCTCTCTGTGCCAAGCAAATGAAAAATGCACAAAGGTTGTGCAGCAGCTGCGTAGGAGGTAACAACGGAACGTTGTCAAAAGTGTGCTATGAAAAATATGCTAAATTAATTTAATTACATCACAAAATGGAAAAATACCTTCGCTTTTTTTTTGTGTCCATTTGACATGTGTGTGGAAACTTGCCAGTGGCTTTTCCACTGAAACAGATAAATAAATAAACTTTGCAGCAAATAAACAAAAATATGCATGCGTATATTATATCAAAAATGCGACATGCGCAACTCAACAAACAAATAAACAAATAAACAGAAACAGAAACAGAAACAGAAACAGAAACATGCAACATAAAATAAATGTCAAAAGTTTGTAAATTAAATTAAGCCATAAAATGTTGTGGGCAACCTTCGACTATTTAGTCAACTGTACAAAATATGAAAAACTTAATTAAATGACAGCATTTATTATGAATTCGCAAAGTTAATGGAGTATCCTTAAAACGTGGAACTGTATTGCGAGCCAAGCAACAATGCTAAGTTTAAATGCATAAAATATGCATTAAAATGAGAAAAGTTTTTATAAAATTTAAGTTCAACAACTTTTAAAAACATGAACTAAGCAACAATATATCAATATGATGCCATATTAAAAAATAATGTATGCTTTGAAAATCTTCTCATATACAATCATGACTAAACAAATTTGCTAAATTATGTGGTATGTTAAACACCCTGTTGCAAACCCAACACAAATTGCAACAAATAGAGACATAAACTGAAAAAAGTAACATAATAAAAAAAAACGTTAAACTAATTATGGACAATTTTTCAACCAATTCGGCAGTTTCAGCTTATTTGCAAAATTAATTTAACTAAATTAAGTATGACAGCATTTGTAGAAAAAAATAAATCTACATGCATAAAATACAAAAAAAAACAGCAAACGACTCAACCAACTTTACAATATTAAATTAAATTAACAACATGCATGAAAATGAGATAAAAGCTAGAGAGAGAGCAAAACAGATGCAGAAACAAATATATTAAATTACTTATTTATCATTTTGCATCAATTTGTAAAATTTGCTCATTAATTTAATTAAAACCAATTAAATGAAATTGTCACTGTCATTTGGTCATCGATTTTCACAAGGCCTGCCTGCCTGCCAAATGCGGTTTCTGTGGTTTTGATCTCCGCTCTCTCTGCCTCTCTTCCTCTCTTTCCTCTCTTTTTGCTACCCCGTTTGTGATTAAACATGGAACCGAGTCTCGCCTTGACAATTACATATTTCACATTGTACAAATTGCAAACGACTGTTGTTGCGGTAATTTAATAACTTTACATTTAATGAAGCGACAGCTGCTCCATCGACCGCGTGTCCTATACCGCTGCTCCTGCTCCTGCTGCTGGCTGATGGGGCTTGCCAAGGTATTTTGTTCATTATTTATGACAGTTTTCCTTCCTTTTTTTGCAATACACCAGTTGTATTTGCAAAAGTACTTATTGACAAAAAGAAAATTAAATTACTTGTACATTCACACCGCGCATTCGCAGCGTTGTGTCCACTCAAAATGTCGTACAGAGCGAAGCCTGCTTTATGCTTTCTGAAATTTACACTCAATTAAAGTTTATTATACAGCACACAGCACGTGTGACAGGCAGCATTGTCCACAGCTCAGACTTGCTCTGTAATACACTTATTGCACAGTGTAATGCAATTTACAACAAAAATTATATCAAATGTTTGCTGGCAGCTGTTGAAATGAAAAGTTGGCTGATTTACATACATATCAACAGACAATAATTTTAAATTTAGCTGACTTTTAAAGATGCCTTCACAGTACAATCTATTTGATTCAAATCCCATGTTCGATAACTTTTCATTATGCATTTTTTTTGATTTCGAATGAAATTTTAACTGTTCTTTCATTTGAAATACAAATTTGAATACTTCTCATTCCACTGTATCAAAAGCATAACTATTTTCGAATGCTATTCAAATTTCAAGGCTGCCATTAACTCCAATTCTGCATGATTTGATCGAAATATTTTTAAAAATTTTTATTTTATTTTAAATAAGCATTTTTCATAACTAAATTCTAAATTGCATATATTAATTCAATATTTTGGTGCTGGTCTATACAATAAATCCTTGATATCAATACAAAGTCAGGTCCTTGAGCCTTAAGCGCTCAGTCATTGAAGCGCTTATAGTAGATAACACAGCGCGTAGCACATGACACTCAACAAGGCACAAGCCATTAACTTTTCATGCTTGCGCCCCTAACAAAAAAAAAAAAAAAAAAAACGACCACTCAAAAGCCACGCCCACTTGTCAGTTGACATGCATAAATTTTGCAGCATCTCGAAGCTGTCAGTGCGACGCGTTCATATGAAAAATTGCCAAGAACTTTAGAGCTAAAGAGGCAGTGGATGTTGCTGTTGTTGCTGCTGTGTATGTTGTTGTTGCTGTGTGTGTTGGTGCTGCTGATGTTGTTGCCTTTGGGTCAGTTTGAGTATGTGGCTGCAGTCGAAAAATCAAAACTAATCAAAGGCTCACACAAATGTCAGATGGGGCTCCGGGCCCTCAGGAAATTTGCGCAACAACGGCAAACAACATTTCCATTTGAACACATAAATTTTCGCAACAAATTCAATTTCCTCTTTGATTTTAGCAAACGAGCAGCAGCAGCAACATTGGCAACAGCAACAGCACCAATAGCAGCAACAGCAGCAGCGGCAGCGGTAATAGCAAATAAAATAAATAACTTCCCGGGAGCGCAACAGTTGCCTAACAAAACGGAAGCGGAAATGCAGCGCACACTTGTACAATTTCACATATAAGGAGCATGTGTATGTGTGTGTATGTGTGTGTGTGTGTGTTTGTGTGTGTTAGTGTGTGTGTAAGAACAAATAGCATATAAGTGCAAAGCAACCAATTGATAAAGTAAAAAACACTTGAAACTGCAGCCAGCAACAGCGTATATAACAAAGGCCGATGAGTGTGTCGAGTGTTGAAACCAGCAACAACAACAACTGCAACAACAACAGCAACACGAACAACAACAACGACAACAATGAGGCAACCACTTCATAAATAATTCATTTCCCGCCTGCTACGCTAACTTCAACAACCAGCCTCCTATGCTCCTTTTTTTGCGTTCATTCTTGTGCGGTGTACGTGGCGTATGCGCAACATATGCAGCAGTCAGAGAGAGCCGCTGCCGCAGACGCCAAACTAACGTGAAATAGACACGAACAAAGGCTTTTCATGCCTTTGCAAGCATAAAATTGCTTTTTTGCAACAAATATCCTGGGCCAGACCAGGCAGGCAGCCAGTCGAGTAGGAGTCCTTTTTATAGTTGGAGTTAGAAGTCTCTGTCTCTGTCTCTGCCTCGGTCGCGGTCTCTGTCTAGATACGCCGGCTTGTTTGTCTATGAGAACCAGTGCCTGGTTCTATGGCTCTATATGGGTCTTCGCTCTATTTGTTTGCAATTGCATGCGTATTTGATTCAATTTCTGCAATTTATTTGCAATTTGGCGACGGCGCCTTCTTTGCTTTTTATCTCTTTGATGATTGAAAGCACACGTTTCGTCAGAACAGACACCCCAATATCACTTACCAGTTGCAGAAGCAGCCGCAGCAGCAGCGGCAGTCTATTAAATTTTTAAATGCTACCAACATTTTCATGCCATATACATTGTTAAAGTTGTCAGTTGTGTTGTCAGCCATCCGAAATGCATAAATTTAACACCTAGTAAGCAATTCACAGAACTAAACTGCACACACACACACACACAGAGACACACACACACTCAGTCAGAGTTGCAGTCACACACAATGTGCAACACCCAAACATCCGTTTCCGGCTGCATCCGCTGCTATGGCGGTGTGTCGGCCATTTGTTTTGAAAGCGGTAACCGCTGCCGGAGTGTTGCAACACACTCTGTGCATATATTAAATGCCGCTAAAGCAACAACACACGCACACACACACAAACACACACACATTGCTAAATTATAATTAAATGCATTGGCCAATGCCTCAGAGGAAGTAGCCCCAAAGGAGCTGGCCCAGAGTCCATGCAATGCATAAGACCAAATGACCAAAGTGACTGCGGCCCAAGCAAATGAGCAATTAAGCCACCAGGCAACCACAACAACAGCAACAATGCCAAATTACAACTTAAGATATAGCGCATAAATGATAACAAGCGTAGCAGAGAAGTGACCAACGAGCTTGCCAGCTATTTAATTTATATTTACAGCAGTTATTTATTATTTATAGCAGAGTTTGGTATATATAGACTTAATAAGATTTGATCATTTTGATAATTTAAAGTGTCAAGAGCTTAGGCTGATTTTTGTAGATATAAAATCAAATAAAAACACCTCTAAGCGAGGTTAAAGTCTAGGGACGATGCTTATTCAAGCCACAAAACTTCTGATATCTAATTTTGTGACAAAGTATTTTCTGCTTAATACAAGAACTATTTTATATAATAAAATGAATTTTGCATTCCGCACGTTTCGCAAATTGATTCAGCTTCTTTTTATTGTACCTAGGTAACTTTTGCAGTAAGACAATGGCTACAACATTCATAAATTTGATCAAAATCGGTTTGGCCATATTCTTATGAATTGCCAAAATGTGCAACAACAACTTTATTTCACCTGTAGTTTATTACCTGAAAAAAAACGGTCAAGGTTAAAAATACCTTTTCAACAAAATGTGCAAACTGTGGTTGTGTTAATTTAAGCGATTTACCGATAAACTAGCGGCTTTTCAAAAAAGTGTCAGAACAAACATTGTTTGGGATATAATAGGCATCAAGTCCACAAAATTGTAGAAAACTACCTCAACGGGTTGATGCAAACAAACAAGCTGACAACCTTTTCATCTCAATTTTTGAAGTGTCTCTCTAGTTTTTAAATGCTCATAAGTTTTGAATGTGTTCTCAGATTGGATTTAGCGAGATGTCATTCGACGCATATTCAGAATTAGTTGTGCATTTAAAAAGTTTACCAAAAAGCCACAGGGGCCCCATAAGCTGCAACGATTTTGATTACAACATAAACATAAAATAGATTTAGAAAAATAAAATAAGATGTTGATCCAAAATACAAAAATTGACAAAAAGTGAACCAAAGCAAGGTTTCGTTAATTTTTTACGCATTATTGACGTATTGGATGTTATTTTCAAATAAGAATAAAATAAGAAGATATAGCTCTAACAAACATTCAGTCGGCCACTACACCACACGTTGGCTTAAGCTGTTTGGGAATTATAAGAAATTATCACTGGAACTTTTTTTCTCTTCTTGCCAAACTCTTGGTGGGCGCAGATAGAAGTACTTGGGCAATTTCTTCCACACTAGCATAGAAGACCTATCCAGTATGAGTCCCAGGCGGATTTCATCATATAAATATTTTCAACTCAATAAGCGGGAAAGGAATTGATTTTAAAACTATTGTTTCTTGGTGAAAATATCTTAGAATTGAAAGTAGATTTATATTTTGGGGCACCGTTTTTCATTTTTTGAGAGCCCATACAATTCGATGCTACCTAATACACATAGGTAATCAGCTCAGCTGATGTTCCCTGTTAGAACGAAAAGGCGCCATTAAACCGGCCAGAGGACCCTTCAAGTCAGAGTCAGTGTCAGTTCAGAGCACAAGGCAAGTCCAGAGGACGCCATAAAAAGGAGTAAACAATTGCCAAATGTCAACAACAAGATACCCTATGATAATGAAGGCATTCATTATTATTCCGATTACTGTCTCTTCTCTCTCTTTGACTGACTCGGTTGCCTGCGTGCGGCTGCGGCTGCTGGTGTTATTGCAACTGCAACTACTCCTGCTCATGTTATTGTTGCAAGCTTGGCGCCAAAGAAGCGATTTAATGGAATTGTGTCACAAACAAAACTTCAAATTTATTCATATCGTGTGGATCGACAAAGATTTCAAGTTCCATTTTTGTTGTTTTTCTTTTTTAGTTTTCACTCATTTAAATGCAAACGTAAAAGTAATGCAGCTGAAAATGCAATTGTGCTCATTCGTCAGTCTCTCTCTCTTCCTTCGTCTTTCTCTGTGAGTGCCACATGTGTGCCTGGCATTGTAATTCATGTTGCAACGCCCACGTTCGCCCCACTCCCCCCCTTAACACATAACACACCAGCAACTGACGCATAAATTGTTGCTACCCAATTACGAGCACTAACAATGGGACGCCTCTCCATCTGCCCCGCAGACCACCCTACTGTGTTTCGACTCTGGCGGTGTCGACCATTGTCTCTAAGCTGCTGTTGTTCGTGTTGTTGTTGCCAATTTTAGGCCAAAATGTTATCATGTCAGTCGCAGTCATCGTTGCCTGCAACAGCAACAGCAACGTCCACTTATACGCCCCTAGCACCCCTCCTCCTGCTGTTCAACCCACGATTTGAGTGCGAATTTGCGTAAATATAATTTATTTACGCACTAGCACGGCCCTTGGTCTGGCTTTGAGTCTGGCACCTCTAACAGAGCCAAAGCCAGCCCTGGTTACATAAGCCTAACACATAGACAACACACACACACACACACACATGCTGTTTACGGTGTCTGTCTGGCATAGGCGTGACATTTAAGGCTTTAAAAATAGCCGAACGATGTCACATTAAAAGCCAGAACGTTTAATTAGAATGCGGAAAGTTTTGGGAGCTGTCTCAAATATGCTGCCCAAAATGCACAAAAGTCGGCCGTCCAAAAGTTGGCTTACCACAGAAATGTGCCTCTGTGTTGCGAATGCGGTCAGTCAAATAGACCACACTCAATGCAATGTATTACATTTTATATCACAACTAGCATTTCCCAGCGTGCGGTGCTACGCCCCGTATAAAATCATATTCGCACAAAAATGTAACTTCCTTCAACCTTAACCAACAGTTTTCTACCCAACAGGGTAAATTTTCCAGTTGCAGTTTTAACCTACTTTTTACCTACTTTCCACCCGGGAATGTAAATAGTATGCAGTTTTTAATGAATTTTCATATTGATCTTTGCAAATGAGTTAGGAATAAATCGCAAATGAACTCAACTTTCGCCTTTTTACCACCCACTTTCCACCCGGGAATGTGAATTTTCCGGAAAATTGGTATCCAGTTTTTAATGAATTTTCACATTGATCTTTGCAAATGAATTAGGGATAAATCGCAAATGAACTCAACTTTCGCCCTATTTACCACCCACTTTCCAGACGGGAATGTGCATTTTCCGGAAAATTGGTATGCAGTTTTTAATGAATTTTCATATTGATCTTTGAAAATGAATTAGGGATAAATCGCAAATGAACTCAACTTTGGCCTTCTACCACCCACTTTCCACCCGGGAATGCGAATTTTCCGGAAAATTGGTATGCTGTCTTAAATAAATTTTCATATTGATCTTTGAAAATGAGTTTGAAGCAAATCGCATACGAACTCAACTTTGGCCTTTTAACCAACCCACTTTCCACCCGGTAATGTGAATTTTCTGGAAAATTGGTATGCTGTCTTATATGAATTTTCATATAGATCTTTGAAAATGAGTTTGAAGCAAATCGCCTGAAAACTCAACTTTCGCCCTATTTACCACCCACTTTCCACCCAGGGGAGTGAATTTTCCGGAAAATTGGTATGCAGTTATAAATGAATTTTCATATAGATCTTTGAAAATGAGTTTGAAGCAAATCGCATAAGAACTCAATTTTGGCCTTTTTAACACCCACTTTCCACCCAGGGGGGTGAATTTTCCGGAAAATTGGTATGCAGTTTTTAATGAATTTTCATGAAGATCTTTGAAAATTAGTTTGAAGCAAATCGCATAAGAACTCAACTTTCGCCCATACAACCTTGACTATCCATTTTCCACCCAGGAGGGTGAATTTTCCGGAAAATTGGTATGCAGTCATAAATTATTTTTTATATAGATCATTGAAACTAAGTTTGAAGCTGATCGGATGATAAACAAAAAAGTTGCATACAACAGTTTTCCGCGAATTTTCCACATTTCCCGACCGAATTTTCCAAAATCCGCTCTTAGTGCTCACTTTCGGTATATGCCTAAGCTACTGTGAAAATTTCAGCCATCTAGCTCTTATGGTTTGGGCCCTGCGTTGATTGCCAATCACCAATCGCCAATCGACAATCGCCAATCACCAATCGCCAGTGAGGACAAACTCTTTTATATATATAGACTAGCATTTCCCGGCGTGCAGTGCTACGCCCCATATAAAATCATATTCGCACAAAAATGTAACTTCCTTCAACCTTAACCAACAGTTTTCTACCCAACAGGGTAAATTTTCCAGTTGCAGTTTTAACCTACTTTTTATCTACTTTCCACCCGGGAATGTAAATAGTATGCAGTTGTTAATGAATTTTCAGATTGATCTTTGCAAATGAGTTAGGAATAAATCGCAAATGAACTCAACTTTCGCCTTTTTACCACCCACTTTCCACCCGGGAATGTGAATTTTCCGGAAAATTGGTATGCAGTTTTAAATGAATTTTCATGAAGATCTTTGCAAATGAGTTTGAAGCAAATCGCATAAGAACTCAACTTTGGTCTTATTACCACCCACTTTCCACCCGGGAATGTGAATTTTCCGGAAAATTGGTATGCAGTTTTTAATGAATTTTCACATTGATCTTTACAAATGAATTAGGGATAAATCGCATGAAAACTCAACTTTCGCCCTATTTACCACCCACTTTCCACCCGGGAATGTGAATTTTCCGGAAAATTGGTATGCAGTTTTTAATGAATTTTCATATTGATCTTTGAAAATGAGTTTGAAGCAAGGAACTCAACTTTGGTCTTATTACCACCCACTTTCCACCCGGGAATGTGAATTTTCCGGAAAATTGGTAAGCAGTTTTTAATGAATTTTCAAATTGATCTTTGAAAATGAGTTTGAAGCAAATCGCATGAAAACTCAATTTTGGCCTATTTACCACACACTTTTCACCCAGGGGGGTGAATTTTCCGGAAAATTGGTATGCAGTTTTAAATGAATTTTCATATAGATCTTTGAAAATGAGTTTGAAGCAAATCGCATGAAAACTCAACTTTCGCCCTATTTACCACCCACTTTCCACCCGGGAATGTGAATTTTCCGGAAAATTGGTATGCAGTTTTTAATGAATTTTCAAATTGATCTTTGAAAATGAGTTTGAAGCAAATCGCATGAAAACTCAATTTTGGCCTATTTACCACACACTTTTCACCCAGGGGGGTGAATTTTCCGGAAAATTGGTATGCAGTTTTAAATGAATTTTCATATAGATCTTTGAAAATGAGTTTGAAGCAAATCGCATGAAAACTCAACTTTCGCCCTATTTACCACCCACTTTCCACCCGGGAATGCGAATTTTCCGGAAAATTGGTAAGCAGTTTTTAATGAATCTTCAAATTGATCTTTGAAAATGAGTTTGAAGCAAATCGCATGAAAACTCAATTTTGGCCTATTTACCACACACTTTTCACCCAGGGGGGTGAATTTTCCGGAAAATTGGTATGCAGTTTTAAATGAATTTTCATATAGATCTTTGAAAATGAGTTTGAAGCAAATCGCATGAAAACTCAACTTTCGCCCTATTTACCACCCACTTTCCACCCGGGAATGTGAATTTTCCGGAAAATTGGTATGCAGTTATAAATGAATTTTCATGAAGATCTTTGAAAATGAGTTTGAAGCAAATCGCATAAGAACTCAACTTTCGCCCATACAACCTTGACTATCCATTTTCCACCCAGGAGGGTGAATTTTCCGGAAAATTGGTATGCAGTCATAAATTATTTTTTATATAGATCATTGAAACTAAGTTTGAAGCTGATCGGATGATAAACAAAAAAGTTGCATACAACAGTTTTCCGCGAATTTTCCACATTTCCCGACCGAATTTTCCAAAATCCGCTCTTAGTGCTCACTTTCGGTATATGCCTAAGCTACTGTGAAAATTTCAGCCATCTAGCTCTTATGGTTTGGGCCCTGCGTTGATTGCCAATCACCAATCGCCAATCGACAATCGCCAATCACCAATCGCCAGTGAGGACAAACTCTTTTATATATATAGACTAGCATTTCCCGGCGTGCAGTGCTACGCCCCGTATAAAATCATATTCGCACAAAAATGTAACTTCCTTCAACCTTAACCAACAGTTTTCTACCCAACAGGGTAAATTTTCCAGTTGCAGTTTTAACCTACTTTTTACCTACTTTCCACCCGGGAATGTGAATAGTATGCTGTTTTTAATGAATTTTCATATTGATCTTTGCAAATGAGTTAGGAATAAATCGCAGATGAACTCAATTTTCGCCTTTTTACCACCCACTTTCCAGACGGGAATGTGCATTTTCCGGAAAATTGGTATGCAGTTTTTAATGAATTTTCATATAGATCTTTGAAAATGAGTTTAAAGCAAATCGCATGAAAACTCAACTTTCGCCCTATTTACCACCCACTTTTCACCCAGGGGGGTGAATTTTCCGGAAAATTGGTATGCAGTTTTAAATGAATTTTCATATAGATCTTTGAAAATGAGTTTAAAGCAAATCGCATGAAAACTCAACTTTCGCCCTATTTACCACCCACTTTCCACCCAGGGGGGTGAATTTTCCGGAAAATTGGTATGCAGTTTTAAATGAATTTTCATGAAGATCTTTGAAAATGAGTTTGAAGCAAATCGCATAAGAACTCAACTTTCGCCCATACAACCTTGACTATCCATTTTCCACCCAGGAGGGTGAATTTTCCGGAAAATTGGTATGCGGTCATAAATTATTTTTTTATAGATCATTGAAACTAAGTTTGAAGCTGATCGGATGATAAACAAAAAAGTTGCATACAACAGTTTTCCGCGAATTTTCCACATTTCCCGACCGAATTTTCCAAAATCCGCTCCTAGTGCTCACTTTCGGTATATGCCTTAGCTACTGTGGAAATTTCAGCCATCTAGCTCTTATGGTTTGGGCCCTGCGTTGATTGCCAATCACCAATCGCCAATCACTAATCGCCAGTGAGGACAAACTCTTTTATATATATAGACTAGCATTTCCCGGCGTGCAGTGCTACGCCCCGTATAAAATCATATTCGCACAAAAATGTAACTTCCTTCAACCTTAACCAACAGTTTTCTACCCAACAGGGTAAATTTTCCAGTTGCAGTTTTAACCTACTTTTAACTATAATAAATCGCAAATGAACTCAACTTTCGCCTTTTTACCACCCACTTTCCACCCGGGAATGTGAATTTTCCGGAAAATTGGTATGCAGTTTTTAATGAATTTTCACATTGATCTTTGCAAATGAATTAGGGATAAATCGCATGAAAACTCAACTTTCGCCCTATTTACCACCCACTTTCCACCCGGGAATGTGAATTTTCCGGAAAATTGGTATGCAGTTTTAAATGAATTTTCATGAAGATCTTTGAAAATGAGTTTGAAGCAAATCGCATAAGAACTCAATTTTGGCCTTTTAACCAACCCACTTTCCACCCGGGAATGTGAATTTTCTGGAAAATTGGTATGCTGTCTTAGATGAATTTTCATATAGATCTCTGAAAATGAGTTTGAAGCAAATCGCATGAAAACTCAACTTTCGCCCTATTTACCACCCACTTTCCACCCGGGAATGCGAATTTTCCTGAAAATTGGTAAGCAGTTTTTAATGAATTTTCATATTGATCTTTAAAAATGAGTTTGAAGCAAATCGCATAATAAATCAATTTTGGCCTATTTACCACACACTTTTCACCCAGGGGGGTGAATTTTCCGGAAAATTGGTATGCAGTTTTAAATGAATTTTCATATAGATCTTTGTAAATGAGTTTGAAGCAAATCGCATGAAAACTCAACTTTCGCCCTATTTACCACCCACTTTCCACCCGGGAATGTGAATTTTCCGGAAAATTGGTATGCAGTTTTAAATGAATTTTCATGAAGATCTTTGAAAATGAGTTTGAAGCAAATCGCATAAGAACTCAATTTTGGCCTTTTTACCACCCACTTTCCACCCAGGGGGGTGAATTTTCCGGAAAATTGGTATGCAGTTTTTAATGAATTTTCATGAAGATCTTTGAAAATGAGTTTGAAGCAAATCGCATAAGAACTCAACTTTCGCCCATACAACCGTGACTATCCATTTTCCACCCAGGAGGGTGAATTTTCCGGAAAATTGGTATGCAGTCATAAATTATTTTTTATATAGATCATTGAAACTAAGTTTGAAGCTGATCGGATGATAAACAAAAAAGTTGCATACAACAGTTTTCCGCGAATTTTCCACATTTCCCGACCGAATTTTCCAAAATCCGCTCTTAGTGCTCACTTTCGGTATATGCCTAAGCTACTGTGAAAATTTCAGCCATCTAGCTCTTATGGTTTGGGCCCTGCGTTGATTGCCAATCACCAATCGCCAATCGACAATCGCCAATCACCAATCGCCAGTGAGGACAAACTCTTTTATATATATAGACTAGCATTTCCCGGCGTGCAGTGCTACGCCCCGTATAAAATCATATTCGCACAAAAATGTAACTTCCTTCAACCTTAACCAACAGTTTTCTACCCAACAGGGTAAATTTTCCAGTTGCAGTTTTAACCTACTTTTTACCTACTTTCCACCCGGGAATGTAAATAGTATGCAGTTTTTAATGAATTTTCACATTGATCTTTGCAAATGAATTAGGGATAAATCGCAAATGAACTCAACTTTGGCCTTCTACCACACACTTTCCACCCGGGAATGCGAATTTTCCGGAAAATTGGTATGCGGTCTTAAATAAATTTTCATATTGATCTTTGAAAATGAGTTTAAAGCAAATCGCATACGAACTCAACTTTGGCCTTTTAACCAACCCACTTTCCACCCGGGAATGTGAATTTTCTGGAAAATTGGTATGCTGTCTTATATGAATTTTCATATAGATCTTTGAAAATGAGTTTGAAGCAAATCGCATGAAAACTCAACTTTCGCCCTATTTACCACCCACTTTCCACCCAGGGGAGTGAATTTTCCGGAAAATTGGTATGCAGTTATAAATGAATTTTCATATAGATCTTTGAAAATGAGTTTAAAGCAAATCGCATGAAAACTCAACTTTCGCCCTATTTACCACCCACTTTCCACCCAGGGGGGTGAATTTTCCGGAAAATTGGTATGCAGTTTTAAATGAATTTTCATGAAGATCTTTGAAAATGAGTTTGAAGCAAATCGCATAAGAACTCAACTTTCGCCCATACAACCTTGACTATCCATTTTCCACCCAGGAGGGTGAATTTTCCGGAAAATTGGTATGCGGTCATAAATTATTTTTTTATAGATCATTGAAACTAAGTTTGAAGCTGATCGGATGATAAACAAAAAAGTTGCATACAACAGTTTTCCGCGAATTTTCCACATTTCCCGACCGAATTTTCCAAAATCCGCTCCTAGTGCTCACTTTCGGTATATGCCTTAGCTACTGTGGAAATTTCAGCCATCTAGCTCTTATGGTTTGGGCCCTGCGTTGATTGCCAATCACCAATCGCCAATCACTAATCGCCAGTGAGGACAAACTCTTTTATATATATAGACTAGCATTTCCCGGCGTGCAGTGCTACGCCCCGTATAAAATCATATTCGCACAAAAATGTAACTTCCTTCAACCTTAACCAACAGTTTTCTACCCAACAGGGTAAATTTTCCAGTTGCAGTTTTAACCTACTTTTAACTATAATAAATCGCAAATGAACTCAACTTTCGCCTTTTTACCACCCACTTTCCACCCGGGAATGTGAATTTTCCGGAAAATTGGTATGCAGTTTTTAATGAATTTTCACATTGATCTTTGCAAATGAATTAGGGATAAATCGCATGAAAACTCAACTTTCGCCCTATTTACCACCCACTTTCCACCCGGGAATGTGAATTTTCCGGAAAATTGGTATGCAGTTTTAAATGAATTTTCATGAAGATCTTTGAAAATGAGTTTGAAGCAAATCGCATAAGAACTCAATTTTGGCCTTTTAACCAACCCACTTTCCACCCGGGAATGTGAATTTTCTGGAAAATTGGTATGCTGTCTTAGATGAATTTTCATATAGATCTCTGAAAATGAGTTTGAAGCAAATCGCATGAAAACTCAACTTTCGCCCTATTTACCACCCACTTTCCACCCGGGAATGCGAATTTTCCTGAAAATTGGTAAGCAGTTTTTAATGAATTTTCATATTGATCTTTAAAAATGAGTTTGAAGCAAATCGCATAATAAATCAATTTTGGCCTATTTACCACACACTTTTCACCCAGGGGGGTGAATTTTCCGGAAAATTGGTATGCAGTTTTAAATGAATTTTCATATAGATCTTTGTAAATGAGTTTGAAGCAAATCGCATGAAAACTCAACTTTCGCCCTATTTACCACCCACTTTCCACCCGGGAATGTGAATTTTCCGGAAAATTGGTATGCAGTTTTAAATGAATTTTCATGAAGATCTTTGAAAATGAGTTTGAAGCAAATCGCATAAGAACTCAATTTTGGCCTTTTTACCACCCACTTTCCACCCAGGGGGGTGAATTTTCCGGAAAATTGGTATGCAGTTTTTAATGAATTTTCATGAAGATCTTTGAAAATGAGTTTGAAGCAAATCGCATAAGAACTCAACTTTCGCCCATACAACCGTGACTATCCATTTTCCACCCAGGAGGGTGAATTTTCCGGAAAATTGGTATGCAGTCATAAATTATTTTTTATATAGATCATTGAAACTAAGTTTGAAGCTGATCGGATGATAAACAAAAAAGTTGCATACAACAGTTTTCCGCGAATTTTCCACATTTCCCGACCGAATTTTCCAAAATCCGCTCTTAGTGCTCACTTTCGGTATATGCCTAAGCTACTGTGAAAATTTCAGCCATCTAGCTCTTATGGTTTGGGCCCTGCGTTGATTGCCAATCACCAATCGCCAATCGACAATCGCCAATCACCAATCGCCAGTGAGGACAAACTCTTTTATATATATAGACTAGCATTTCCCGGCGTGCAGTGCTACGCCCCGTATAAAATCATATTCGCACAAAAATGTAACTTCCTTCAACCTTAACCAACAGTTTTCTACCCAACAGGGTAAATTTTCCAGTTGCAGTTTTAACCTACTTTTTACCTACTTTCCACCCGGGAATGTAAATAGTATGCAGTTTTTAATGAATTTTCACATTGATCTTTGCAAATGAATTAGGGATAAATCGCAAATGAACTCAACTTTGGCCTTCTACCACACACTTTCCACCCGGGAATGCGAATTTTCCGGAAAATTGGTATGCGGTCTTAAATAAATTTTCATATTGATCTTTGAAAATGAGTTTAAAGCAAATCGCATACGAACTCAACTTTGGCCTTTTAACCAACCCACTTTCCACCCGGGAATGTGAATTTTCTGGAAAATTGGTATGCTGTCTTATATGAATTTTCATATAGATCTTTGAAAATGAGTTTGAAGCAAATCGCATGAAAACTCAACTTTCGCCCTATTTACCACCCACTTTCCACCCAGGGGAGTGAATTTTCCGGAAAATTGGTATGCAGTTATAAATGAATTTTCATATAGATCTTTGAAAATGAGTTTGAAGCAAATCGCATGAAAACTCAACTTTCGCCCTATTTACCACCTACTTTCCACCCGGGAATGTGAATTTTCCGGAAAATTGGTATGCAGTTTTTAATGAATTTTCATGAAGATCTTTGAAAATGAGTTTGAAGCAAATCGCATAAGAACTCAACTTTCGCCCATACAACCTTGACTATCCATTTTCCACCCAGGAGGGTGAATTTTCCGGAAAATTGGTATGCAGTCATAAATTATTTTTTATATAGATCATTGAAACTAAGTTTGAAGCTGATCGGATGATAAACAAAAAAGTTGCATACAACAGTTTTCCGCGAATTTTCCACATTTCCCGACCGAATTTTCCAAAATCCGCTCCTAGTGCTCACTTTCGGTATATGCCTTAGCTACTGTGGAAATTTCAGCCATCTAGCTCTTATGGTTTGGGCCCTGCGTTGATTGCCAATCACCAATCGCCAATCACTAATCGCCAGTGAGGACAAACTCTTTTATATATATAGACTAGCATTTCCCGGCGTGCAGTGCTACGCCCCGTATAAAATCATATTCGCACAAAAATGTAACTTCCTTCAACCTTAACCAACAGTTTTCTACCCAACAGGGTAAATTTTCCAGTTGCAGTTTTAACCTACTTTTAACTATAATAAATCGCAAATGAACTCAACTTTCGCCTTTTTACCACCCACTTTCCACCCGGGAATGTGAATTTTCCGGAAAATTGGTATGCAGTTTTTAATGAATTTTCACATTGATCTTTGCAAATGAATTAGGGATAAATCGCATGAAAACTCAACTTTCGCCCTATTTACCACCCACTTTCCACCCGGGAATGTGAATTTTCCGGAAAATTGGTATGCAGTTTTAAATGAATTTTCATGAAGATCTTTGAAAATGAGTTTGAAGCAAATCGCATAAGAACTCAATTTTGGCCTTTTAACCAACCCACTTTCCACCCGGGAATGTGAATTTTCTGGAAAATTGGTATGCTGTCTTAGATGAATTTTCATATAGATCTCTGAAAATGAGTTTGAAGCAAATCGCATGAAAACTCAACTTTCGCCCTATTTACCACCCACTTTCCACCCGGGAATGCGAATTTTCCTGAAAATTGGTAAGCAGTTTTTAATGAATTTTCATATTGATCTTTAAAAATGAGTTTGAAGCAAATCGCATAATAAATCAATTTTGGCCTATTTACCACACACTTTTCACCCAGGGGGGTGAATTTTCCGGAAAATTGGTATGCAGTTTTAAATGAATTTTCATATAGATCTTTGTAAATGAGTTTGAAGCAAATCGCATGAAAACTCAACTTTCGCCCTATTTACCACCCACTTTCCACCCGGGAATGTGAATTTTCCGGAAAATTGGTATGCAGTTTTAAATGAATTTTCATGAAGATCTTTGAAAATGAGTTTGAAGCAAATCGCATAAGAACTCAATTTTGGCCTTTTTACCACCCACTTTCCACCCAGGGGGGTGAATTTTCCGGAAAATTGGTATGCAGTTTTTAATGAATTTTCATGAAGATCTTTGAAAATGAGTTTGAAGCAAATCGCATAAGAACTCAACTTTCGCCCATACAACCGTGACTATCCATTTTCCACCCAGGAGGGTGAATTTTCCGGAAAATTGGTATGCAGTCATAAATTATTTTTTATATAGATCATTGAAACTAAGTTTGAAGCTGATCGGATGATAAACAAAAAAGTTGCATACAACAGTTTTCCGCGAATTTTCCACATTTCCCGACCGAATTTTCCAATATCCGCTCTTAGTGCTCACTTTCGGTATATGCCTAAGCTACTGTGAAAATTTCAGCCATCTAGCTCTTATGGTTTGGGCCCTGCGTTGAATGCCAATCACCAATCGCCAATCGCCAATCACCAATCGCCAGTGAGGACAAACTCTTTTATATATAAATAGATAATGAAAATTACAATAAACACGTACTTCAATGCAGCGAAGCAATAAAAACAACATTTTAAGACTGTTCTACAATTTGTTTTACAATATTACAATAATAATTTCAATATAGTTCAAACACGAAAACTATTGTATTTGTACCTCAAATTAACTACGGTATTAAACTCAAAAACTCAAATTTTGCATGCTGCAATAAACACTTACTTGTTCTTCCTTGACAAGATAAAGTTTAATGTTTTAGGAGTTGATCACATAATTGAAACACAGTTTTCTCAAGGTAAGATTACAATATATGAATGAGATCATGCTGAACAGTTAATGTTGTTGTAAGAAACTTAGACGATCAGTCGAGGAAATATGAAAAGCTACAGCTAAAAACTATTAAAAAATGAATTGAAAAAAGTCAAGATAGACAGGTGGAGGATAAGGAAAGTACATCCTTCGATTACGATACGAGACTCCCTGCTCCCAACTTGCACTTCAAGCAGTTTAGCGGCAACGCAAGCAGCGCACTTAACTTGTCCAGTGCCTGTCAAACTGTTGTTTCTGCCTGCTGAGACGGGGGAATAGATTCAAGCGAATACACAAATACCCAAAATTTGCAACATAAATATTAATTTTGAAGTCTACGCAACATGACAGAAGAATGTACAGCGTACATGTGCTTTAAAATAAGCCTCAAAAAAAGTCATTAATTGATAAACAAAATCTATAATAATAATTTGATTAGGCTGCCAATACGAAAATGAGCCACTGTCATATCATAGCTACGACATAATTGGCAATTCATAAACCACAAATCGTCTCAACACGCTCAACGCAACGCAACTTCAATCACAAATCAAAGCTACACCAAAACACATCAACGAGTGAAGTGAAGTCCACAACGGGGATATGATGCTGATGCCAGGGCGGCGGGTTGTTCTTCACGGTTTATGCGTTCAACGGAAAAGGTGTGGAGTGAGTGGGAATTGTGAAATAGGGAGTTGGGGGTGAAGGCAGCGAGGGACACGCAAGGATGTGCCAATTGGCAATTGCAATTGCAAAAGCATTTCCTTTCCACGTGTATTAACATAATCAAATTGGATTTGTGCACAGGATAATGATGAGCTTCATTATTGGTTGTGTGTTGCGTTGCGCAGTTTTTATACCCTGCATTTATAGAATTGAGAGCTTCGGGTATAATACTGAAAATATAGAAAAATGCAAAGTACATAAAACTAGTAGAAAGAAAAAGAAATCAAAAATTTAGTATATATTATATTCGACGAGGGTATTGGATCTATTGAACTTTGGTAGTGTAAGATTCAGAGTTGTAAAGTGCAGTAGACATAGGTATATCTATGATAGTCAAAACTCTAAAGTTTATCACACACCATCTTAGAGTCGTTCAATTTGTATTTATTTTGATTGCATTTCATGTGTGTGAGAGAGATTTTGAGAGGAACTTCAGCTCATGTCCTTTTTGTCGCTCGTTGTGTTGTGCGTTGTGCGTTGTTGTCGTTCGTTATTGTCAACGCTGTGTGTTGCTTATTATAAATTATAATGAATTTGCTACTGCCAGCCACTTGTTGTCAGCGGCAACCAGTATCAGTTGGTTACCCCGAATTCGCCCAGCAACCCCCTGCCAACCCCCTTTGCTGCTGCTGCTCAGTCCGCTGGAAAATTAACGCACATGAAGTCGCTTCACTGGCTGGCTGGCATAATCGAAACACTTGGCTTGGCATTTTGTTGTTGTTGTTGTTGTTGTTACCTGTCAGACAGCTTATAAACCTGTCTCGGCATGTGTCGCCATCGTCAGTTTTGCCAGTTGACTGTTTCGATTTTCAGCGAGGACTTGTTTTGGACTCATTTTTTGCCTTGCCTTTCCTTTTTTGCCGCGGGGTCTACCAACAAATTTTGCGCTTATTATGTTACTTTTTTGTTGCGTTTCAAAAATGATAGCCTCAAGCTGTGAGCGTCTACAATTAAAATTTAAATCAAATACGAAAGCACAGTTTTTAGCCAAGGCTTTTTCCAATTTAATTGAGCCAACAATGGAGAATAAAGTAACCAAATGGCAAATGGCAGGCAAGGCAACTTGGCGCAAACTGTCAGCCAGCGGCTATAATGGCACTTCCATTTTTGGATTTGAAGCTGAAGCAGAAGCTGGAGTTGGAGTTGCCTGCACCGCTCCGCAACAATTAACTAGCAATTTTGAAATAAGCGTTTTTCATAATTGAGCCGCCAATTCACCCCGCCACCACACCGCATTTTGGAAATGTAATGAAAAGAGCTGCAAGGAATAACCGCAAAAAAGACTTTCAATTGGCATCGTCATCGTTGGCAACCGCAGCTGCATTATGATTATCATTATCATTATCATTGCCTTCATCAGCTGCCACATTATCGTTGGCATAACGCGCTGACTGCCTGGTTTTAATTTGTCCGTGCCAAGGACAAGAGTTAGAAAGAGCGAGGAAAGAAGGAGTTGCTGCAGCTTACTTGCCACTTGCCTTTGTGTTGGCTGCAAGTAGATGACGACATCATCATCGTCTACTCCATTGAAAACAGCAGCCAGACAGAGCGACAGAGAGAGAGAGAGAGAGAGAGAGAGAGAGAGAGAGAGAGAGAGAGAGAGAGAGAGAGAGAGAGAGAGAGAGAGAGAGAGAGAGAGAGAGACAGTTGGAGAGTGAGTAAGTAGGTAAAATGATTGCAATTGTTGCCAAAGCCAAGTTGAAAAGCCAAACTCAAGTCTACAGCAAGGTGAGCTAAGTAGTTGGATCGCTTTGAGTTCTGTTAAGTCCTTGCCAAAAGGGGTTTATTATGCAGCTACTTTGTATACAATTTCTTTTTTGTTATCAGAAAGTATGATTGCATCATTATATCATTATCTATGAGCTGCATTGTCATTATGATTGTTATCATATTGCTTTAAACATCTTAAAAACGATTGAAAAATGTATGTTTGCCTAAATTGAAATTGTCTAAATCTTAAATAAAAAGTTAAATAAATGTATTTTTATCATAAATACAATTTATAACAGGTCATTGGGAAAACAAAAACGTTGGCAGAACATTTACAGATTACAAAAATAAATACAAATTTATTTCTTTCAACTCTTTAGAACTCAAATTTGTACCTAAGTTAATTTTCGACATTCTAGTATTAAGAAATCAAGTTAACGCAGGCCAATTGCCAATTTGTATGAGCCAAGCAATAAGCTGAAATTGGCAAGGCCTAAGCACAGTTTAAGTCAAACTCAACGGCTCTTTAAATGCATCAATTTCGGACACATCGAAAGAACGAAAAAAAGGCGCAGATCAGACCGCAAGACAATACACACGCACACACCCACACACACACACACACACACACACACACACACACACACACACAAGCACGAAACGTTTACGGTTATGTGTCCCGTGGGCGCTGCATTGCCAGATGCCCTAAAAACCAAACCCAAGCCGAAACCGTTTGGAAGAGGAACAATGTGCTGTGCTGCGGCCGAGCCTGGCCTGTGTGTGGGTAACTGCCAACACTTTAAGGCCGATAAAAGTCGAGTAAAAAGGGGCAAAAAGCGAGAAAAAAAGATATGTGCCAGACAAGCTCTCAATATGTGTGCTTGTGTGTGTGCGTGTATGTGTGGCTGTTGAGGCAGACACTTGAGGTAAGATATTAAAAATACATGAGCACGCACAGAACATGGGTATATATGTATGTAGAAAGGGGAAAGAGTATTGAAGACTCGGTCTGCAGACGCCGCTTGGGCTGTCTACTTGAGTTACAAGTGGCTTATTTACCTTACGATAAGTGCAGCCTGGAGTGCCATGACTGCCAACGAAGCAGCCCCTACACTCTTAAGCACCTTTCCACCTACCCCCGCGTAATCATATTAATAATTATTTCTTATAATGCAAGGCCAAAAGGTTAGTGTAACGACTCTCTCGAGCCTAATCACGTTGAATGTGTGTGTTAAGCTCTAATGTGCAAGGCTTTTGTATATGTTATCACTAAGTAAGGATATATATATATATGTTAGTTGTTTATTGGCCATTGCTACACACAGCTGATATTTAAATAACATGCGTAAGTAATTGCTTATGTTGTCATTACACGCAAGGATTTTACCCATGTTCCAAAAGCATCAACAGCATCAACCACCATCATTCAATTTCACGTCAATATGTCATATGGACAACAAGCAAAAGCTAACCAACTAGGAGGAGTGAAAGGAACAGAACTCTGGGCGGATAACAGTCATGGTCAGATTTCGAGCCTCGTTTTGCCATATGATTAAGTTTCAGTCTGTGGGCGGACTATAAATCAGGTGAAATTTTCAATAAAATCATGTGAAGCATGTTGACGAGCCCATGTTGTTGCCTCTGTGTCTGTGTGCGCTTTTTGTTGTAATTGGTGTGCCTGTTGATGTTGTTGTTGTTGGTGGTGTGGCAGCTGCCATTGATGATTTATGTTGGCCAGCGCAATGATATTCAACAAACATGAACCACACATATACCAAAAGTTACGAGTTGAGTTGCGTACAAAAATATGCGTATATATTGCAAGGCCAGTTAACATTACGTATGCGGGATAATAATGAACAAGCATACGCACTGTATGCTGCCATACACGATCAAATCAAAAGCAGTCAATTTGGACTTTTCAATAACATTGTCGGAAAAGCTATTAAACAATTTGATGAGCCCAAAAATTTTAAAAATTTCGCCAAATTTCGAAAAGAGTAGTCATACCTAATATTTATTAATATTTCAATTATTCAATTGTAAGAAAGTGTGAAGAACTAAGAATTAATGCTTTTCGATTAAAAGAAAACTAAAAGCAAACGAATTAAGAAAAAACAATATTTGATGAATTTACAAACATTGCCAAAATGATCATAGTTAAGATTATCAGAAAGAGAAGCTTAACTAATATTCAAATATCAAAGAACATTATTCTATATCGACTCAAATATAAAAAAAAGTAAAAGCGCAAATGACAACAAATACCTGTTACAAATATTTATATGTGCATCACATACATACAATACAACAAATGTTACAAATGTTTGTGGTACGCAGTTTTATGGTTAATGATAATATAAAGTAAAAAATAGTTAAAACAATCGAATAGTTTTCTTCTTACACTTGAAAAAATAAGAGTTAACTATTTTTTAATTGAAAATAATTATATGCGCATTCAATGTTTTCCACATTTTAGGGTTATATTAATGTGTAGCAAAATTTTATTGATTTATTTGGGTTCCGTTATTCTTTATTAGTTAAAACATGAAATGTGTCATAGAATTACTTAGGTCTTTAGATGAATGAATAGATTTTAGCTCATTATCGCTCTTTTGCCAATTTTATCTCTTTGGCTAGTTCGAACATCCTACAATTCTTAAAAGTTTCTGCGGAGGGGCCATGTGATCCTCAATTGCATTTAAATTAAGAATCATTGCTAGCCTCTTCGAATTTAATGTATTTTTTTCATTAAAGAATCTTTAAGTTATGCTTTTACTATGCTTTAATGAGTTATCTATTGATAAATGTAGTTCTTGCCAAGTTTTGTTGTAAAATTGAACGGCAAACTCTAACAATTCATTGTACAATAAGGCGACATTGATATTGGCTTTCAATCTGGTTGATATTAAACGTTTCGGCATTCTTTCTTTAAAGAAAAACGCTGAACATATTAATTCGCTGATACCTGTATGACCACGTTTGTAACAGTGTCGCCGACCCTGTACCATATTTTGACAATCTTTCTAAAAGTTGTCAAGGCCATCTAAATAAAACTTTGATTGTCACCAAAAATTAAAACATTAAAGAAATCGTTACGCACCTACTTTTAATCGGCTTACTGACGGACTTACTTACTTACGGACGGACGGACGGACAGACAGACAGACAGACAGACAGACAGACAGACAGACAGACAGACAGACAGACAGACAGACAGACAGACAGACAGACAGACAGACAGACAGACAGACAGACAGACGAACTTGGCAAGTTCGACTCGGCTGTTGATGCTGATCAGAAATATATATCCTTAATTTATAGCTTTATATTTAAGCTTATAAAACCACATGTTGCTTCAGTTTTTCGTGTATTTGGTATTCGTATAGATTTTCTAATAAACACATACCGTTGCTTATTTCTTTTTTTTTAGCTTTTTTCGTATCCATGTTGCGTACATTTTGATGTGAATTTTGTCATATGTTGCCTAATCTCAGAGTCAAAGGAAAAGCCCATTATGTTTTGCTGCGTAAATTTGCAGGCGCAAAATAGCAGCAAAAGGGTTTTTATTCATACATACATACAGCCAACAAGAGTTGCTAAGAAGTGTGTGGTGAATATAAGCAGCTTGTGCCAAGCCCCATGGCATCTGCCTCTTTGCTTTGGCGTTACAAATTTTTGATGTCTCATGCACACAGATTCACAATTTTTTATCTTTTTTTACTCTTTTTTTTTTAATTTTTTTGAAAAAAAATAGAAAAAAAAGTATATTGGGCTTGTGAAATGTCCGTCTGTCTGTCCGTATGAACGCAGTTTTTTTCCACAGTTTTGAAGCTAGAGCAACCAAACTTGGTATGCTTATTGATATATACCATGGGCAGAAAAAGCGTTAAGGTCTGCCCCCCACCTCCACCCTCTCCCCCTTAAACGGGAAAAAAACTATATCTTCCACAGTTTTACAGCTAGAGTAACCAAATTTGATACTAGGGCTACTAACAACTCCCTTTATTGATCTGGCTTAAAAAATTTGGCCACGACCACCTCCACCCCCACAAATGAGCAAAGTCGGTATCTCCCACACCCCTTTAGCTAGAATCACCAAATTTTGCAGGTTGACTTCTGATTCCCTATAAAATAGATTTGATAAGCACGCCCACGCCAGCCCTTGAAATCAAGCAATGTTTGCTTCTCCCAAACCTGTAGAACAGGCCCAACTAAAATTAAATTGATGGCAAAACTTAACTCCGCAAAGAGGCGAAAAAAAGAGTATATCGCAGTCGGGTGTATGCGACTGCAACGTTCTTGCTTGTTTTCTTTTTTTTTCTGCTTTTTTTCTTTTTTCGTCATTTAACAACAAATTAATGAGATTTTTTTGAAATGTCGAAACATCAAAGAAGTCTGCGATATGCGCTGTGCATCAAATTAATCTGGCTTATTATGCTGGGCACAAAACTAAAGCATGCCCAAGCCATGAAATGACATTAAGTATGTTTATATGTACATATGTATATGTAAGAACTTATATATGTATATTTTTATACAAAATTATATACCTTACGAAAGGCATTTTTTCAGTCGTCTCGAAGATGCAATGACCATGTGACAGTATACTTTGATCTGTAAAAATAAATTGTAGTTAATTCGGCTAAAAATATTTCCTTTACTTATTAGAATTCAGCAATTTAGTCTTATCTGAGATTTATACACAAGAGTAAGTTTGTAAAGCACTTAAATTTCCGAATAACAAATTTGAAAAAGTCTAAAATAAAACATTAATCAATTTTCGCATACTTTACAATGTGTATGTGGATCAGTTTCTGGAATCGTATAGAAATATTCATATAACAAGTATTGAAGAGGATACTGCAATTAATTTGCATGCGGCTTGATGAAAGTTACACTAAAAAAACTCTGCAAGTAATTCGTTGCCATAAAAAGTCAATTATAAATTTTAGAATTTTAGAACTTAATTGCAATGTTATATGCTGAATTGCACAGAAACACTTGATTGGCATTTTAAACAGCGGCGCATTTGGTGTGTGTGTCTCAAAATGGATTAGTTTCTACCATATTCATATAAGATTTCTAACAATTGCTGCCACATAGTACTTGTATTTTCTACCAAGCTGCTAATAGAGACACACGTGGCCTAAATTTCTAGGAATAGTGTATTGAAAATTCGTTACATTAGCTTATACATTTGAATTTCTTGTTGTTTGGTTTTGTGTGTAGGATGATGATGTTCGTTCGCTGCCACGGCATATAGCATATTATCCTCAATTAGCGCGCTGATTGTTTGCCTGTGTGGCTGAGAGCCACTTTTCAGTGCTCCACGTGTCTCTACAATCCTCTGCATGCATGGATGTGTGTCTGTCCAATTATCGGTATCTCTCTCTCTAGCTATTTCTCTGTCTCTCTCTCTCGTACTCTCTGTGTATTCAATTGGCAGGCAGCTTAGGCTTAAGCACCTAAAGTTAGGAGCTTGCCACGAAATGCAAACTTTACATTTCGACTGTCAGCCATTGCACTAACCATAAACCAAAGCTCAGGTTCTACCTACTCTTTCTCTCCCTCTCTTTCTATCTATGCCTTTCATTTGCTTTTACTCTTCCTCACTCTCTCTATCTTTCTGTCTCTACTGGCTGTAGTTGTTGTTGTTTATATTTGTTATGCATTTTGCCCGGAAATTGGAGATAATAAGCATATTGTTGTGCGAAAACAATGGCCATGCTAATGATGTGCATTTGTATGGGTTCATCTCCTGCATGTGTGGGTACAATGCGTCGGTGTGTGCGTGTGTGTGTGTGTCTGCATGTGTGTGTGCGATTGTGCGCGTGTGTTAACAACAGCGCACGTAGCAAGCCATGCGGATGAAGCTTATGTCAAGAAGCAGATCTTAAAGCCAATTCTTACGAGTGCTGCTGATTTTGACCAAGGTTCAAAGGCTTCCTGCTTTTGAGCTAGAAAAAGGTAACGTCTCTAATTAGATAACTCTGAAAGTTAGTAATTTTATGACCTTAAATACTAGTCAGATAAAAATATAAAAATAATATCAATAAATACAGAAAAACTATCAAAATGGTATCAAACCAAGACAATCATTTTCATTGCACTAAACGATTTCAAGGCAATTTAGCCCTTGTATGCACTAAGACTGCAGCAACTCACCCTTAAGGCAAAGTAATAGCAACTAACCCACCCCAACTTATCCCCTACACACACACACACACGCACACACACAGAAAAGAGTTGGGAAAAGGACGCTGCCAACCAGTTGCATTGCCTGACATCGTAAAAGCTAAAACGCCTCTTTTGGCTGCCTGCCAGGTCAGCAGCAGCAGGCTTTTGGATTTGGTAGGCGTTGCCCGACCAAACAAAACAAAACGAAACAAAACCAAAAAAGCCAACTCGGTAAGAACTAGCTACTAAGCATGCGCCCCAAATAAGTAGGCTATGAATTTGATTGCCAGAGTAAAGCTGAGCCAACGCTTATGTTTTGCATTAGCCTGAGCCTTTTTTGGGTAGCTTAAGCAAAGTGCATAACAACAGGGTGGCGTCGGCGGGCTCCAAAGCCCTAAAACTCCTATGAAAACAATGCGAAAGGAAAGGAAGCACACGGCAAACTAATTGAATTAAAAGTAAATGCAACTTTTATCCTAAGCAATTACGTACAAGCAGCAGCAGTCAGGTGAGTGAATCTATGTACATCGGAGTTGTTGCCGCTGCTGCTTCAGCTCCTGCTGTGGAACAAACATCAAGCCATAGAAATTCATTTTTATTTCTATTTCATTACAATTTCATTTAAGTGAAGCTTAAAAGCGCACCAAATGGCTGCCAGCCGTGGCAATTATTTTTGTAGATTTTTGCTGCCACTGCTGCTGTTGTTGTTGTTATTTTTGTTGTTGTTGTTGTTGTTCTGACAAACAATGGCAAGAATAAGCCAAAAGCACCTGTAAAACAATGACCAAGGCAAGAAATGGCAACAGCAACACGAACAACAGTTCAAATAGAAAACGAGGCATGTCCTGAGATTGAAAAACAAGTTAATAGCAATGGATGCTGCCTGCCTAACAGTCTCTCTCTCACTCCTCTCTCCTCTCTCCTTTCCCTGAGCCTGAGCTGGCAAACAAAAGGAATTTTCCAATTTTCACAAAATGTTTTCTTTTTACGTAAACAAAATCAAGGTGAAGTCAGACGGGCGGACAGCCAGCACAGCGTGTGTAGAGCGTTTAAGTGAAGTAATTAATTTACTAAAACACACATACAACACGCACACAAAAACAACAACAACAATAACAACAACAATAATACCCAAAGACACGTTGCCCAACTGTGGCCCATAAATATTAAGTCAAACGTGTGGCATATTCAATATTTTATTAATTCAACGTTATTTGCTGCTACGCGTGCCAATTGGCAGTCAGTCAAGTTAGTAAAGTTAACTGCCAATGCCAATGCCAATTACAATGCTCTCCACAGTGCGAGCTAAAAGTATACGCATCTATATTAAGTCTCATGTGGCTTTCTACATTTTTAATTGTCCTCGCTCTGTAGTATCTTTGACGCGCTGGCTATCAATTTGTGCGCCACTTTGGGTCATAAAATTTCAATTGTTTTTTAATTTGCATAGACTTAAGTCATTCGAGGCTTACCCAGTACAGTAAAGCAACAATAACCGAACAGCGTCGTTCCACTAATTACAAATTGTTAATGAATAGGCAGCTGGCACTTACCTGTAACGAGCAAAAGATAGAGAGGGAAGAAATGGCTTATAATAAATAAAATCACAGGTAATATGCAACATTGCACACTGTGTTAAAACTTAAAATGAGTTTAAATAAAGTTAAATGGTTTAAAAAATAAAACTTAATTTATTGACTTTAGCTTAAAACAAGCAAGTCTGAAAGTTGAGATCGGTAATACTCTGTTCTAAAAATAAAATCATCCGTTGTCAAAAATCTGATGAGTTTACTATGGTCTATAGACTTTGACCATTTGCCGCAAAAAATTAAATCAATCAACTTTTGAGGAAAAGATGAAAAAAAAGTGGCAATTAAAAAAAATAGCATGAAAAAAATCTCTTAATGCTTAACATATGTTGCCATTTTCTAAATATTTAAGATTATATTCGTTTTAATTATGTTTTTCATCTGCAAATAATTTAGTTTTAATTTTCGAATGACGTCATATGACGAATATTTTGTATTTAATTTCAAAAAATCGGATTCAAATTTTTTTTATCTGCCGAAATGTAAGCGAAGTTTGGTTGACGGAAGCACAGGCGAACATTTCACAGATTCAAAATATAATTTTGATTTCTAATTTGGAAAAAATGTTTATAAAAATCTGACAAACTAATTTTGGAAATCATCAGACATAATTGGTTTTTTTGCCTATCTCTCCTTTTTGGCATAAGATATGATGTTGGCAAAGCAACTCCTACAGCAACTTTTGGATAAAATCACGATTTTCCTTTGAACAACGCTTTTCTCGACGCATTTTTGCATTAATGTGGTCAACTTTTACTAAGAAACTT
Source organism: Hirtodrosophila cameraria (assembly GCA_949708635.1). Lineage (NCBI taxonomy): Eukaryota > Metazoa > Arthropoda > Insecta > Diptera > Drosophilidae > Hirtodrosophila > Hirtodrosophila cameraria. Next base: position 5,360,792 of record OX453091.1, on the reverse strand, counting down.
AAATATAACAGCATTTCAAATTAAATAATGTTAGTTATTTGCGAAAATATTGATGGTTTGCGATGATTTACTTTGCAATGCTATTTCTTTGCACACTTGAAAAATTGTTGACTTTCATGAATTGCGTTCCAGCATCTAAGATATAAAAAACACAATGCATCTTTTTCCTCATTTGGGTTGTCAAATTGATGAAGTTGCTGTAGCAATTACTAAATCTTTTAGAAGTTAGGGGTTTCATCATTTTTCAACAATTCGAAAGTAGATTTTTCATGATTTCTAAAAGCACTGCTATTATTTTTCACACAGCTGTATGTAGATTAGATTGAGTTTTCGTTCAACTATATTGAGCTGGCTGTCTTCTCAAAACTCTATAAGCCTCAACAAGTCTAAAATATGACTTCCATTCGCAACTTCCATTGACTAATTTTAAGTCGAATTTAAAGATTTATGTTATTTTAAAATTGAAGTTGCATACGCCTGCTTTATAAAAACCTCTAATTACAGCTGCATTAAACGATGCCCATCAATATTTTACTTTGGCTTTGCTCATTGAATTGGCAACTAATGTGCGAAAGCCACTAAAAACTTGTGCAAATTTTACGCTGCATTGAGCAGCAGCAAGCACACACACTTACACACACATACGAACACGCACACCTGCTTATAAACGATACATATAAGTAGACAAAATAAAAACTTGTAGTTAATTTTGGGTTATGTGGTGCTGCGTGTGGTACGTGGCAAGGAAGCGACAGACACTCATAAACCCAATCATATCACCACTTGCCTGCTTAATGTGCCATGCAGTAAATTTTCCGAACCAGAGTACAGCAAAAACCGCAGTGCGAAAAAATGCTGTTATTTCCCTTACCCATGCAGCGTGCTACGAGTCTGCCCCTTCGCCCTGTGCGTTCAACCTGCCCCGTGCGTGTTTTGCATGCATGCATCGACAGGCAACATCAAGTCAGTACGTGCAATTGAACGTTTACCAACTGCAATATACTCTGCTTTTGGAAGGTTTGGAAAGTGGCTATCTTTTAGAGATAGCGTTATATAAAAAAAGCTTACTCTGGCATCTAAATGGTTAGAAATAATATTACACAAATAAAAAGATTTTGAATCGTTGAATCTTTCCATCTTTGTCAACATTTGAGTAAACTCTAAGCTGTTTTATAACTTTTTATTCAACCAAGTCCTTTCGATATGCAATTATCATGGCAATAAAGTATAAATCAAGACAAGTTTTCGCTATTGTGCAAATTTCGGCTATTTCCGTGGGAAAATGAGAAAATTGATTTCCTTTTAACAACAACTTTTACTGAAATTCAATTCAAAACTGTTCTAACAACAATGCTATCGATATTAAGCACTTTATATTGAACAAACAGGCATTGCACAAACCAAATATAATCATATTTTTCTTTACATATAACAGAGTATAATAACAACACATCAACAACAACAAAAATAACAAAAACAATAACAATAACAACAACAACAACAACAGCAGTATAAGGTTGTCGTAGGCGGCTGCACAAAGCGTTGCAATTAACGTTGCTGCAGCTCAGCCGAGCAGCAACCGCAGTGGCAGTCATTGGGCATTGGCTTAATTTCCATGGACTCTGGACTCTCGACTCTACTCGACTCCTGCTACTTCTGTTGCTCATCCTTGTATCGTCCTACCCGCGGCTGCTCTTGTTGCTGCTGCTGCTGCTGGTCGGAGCTGTTTATCTTGTGCGTTGTATTTTTGGGCCGCACAAATTGAAAATACGCAACGATGCACGCACATTACGTATACGCAATGTGGAGATCGACTGGTCCGAGCAATAATCCATAATAACAATGGCATGGCAATGCAATGGTTGGAATTCGGACTGCAACTGAAAATGGAAATGGAAATGGAACTGGGACTGCACAGCTGAAAAACAATAAGCAGCATTGATTGCAGTCTATTGGTAGACTCTGGGCGAATGTTGCTGCTTGATTTTAATGCCATGCACGCGCAAGTGCACTTGACTTTTGTTTCATAAACAACAGCAGCGGCAACAGCAACAGCAACAACAATAACAACAACAAGGCGTGTTCTGGCACTGATCAATTATACTGCATTGTTATGCAGTTCAAAGCTAATTAATTAAGTGCCGCCTGTCAGAAATATATGCAGCTTTGCAATGTTGCTTCAATAATTAAGTAGACATTTTTGTTTTTCACCAAAAACAAAAATAAAAAAAATATTTGAATTTTGCAGACCAACTGCTAAACCGCTTAGCAAAACTATTTGCAGCAATTATTTTCGCATTAAAACTCAACCAAACACACACACACACACACATACTATCAGAAACTATTAGCAAAACTATGTTGCATGCTGCAAAAGCTGCAAGTTTATGTGCTAAAGATCAAGAGGCATTTGATGAAATTTACAAAATTATTGGCTGAAAAATGTTTCTAATGTTCTGAAGCAGCTTCGCTTTCGAGTGTTCGACAACTCAACCAGACACGAGTGGCAAATGCAAAAGATGTGGCTAGTGGGAAGGGGGGGGGGGGGGGTGGGGGGGGTTGGGCAGAGAAAAGGAAGCAGAAAGCGTTTCCATATCATGTTAATATGTTGAAAATGATTCAACTTTTGTTAAAAATAATATGCAAAATGAGTTGGCAAAATAGTAAAGCAGCTTTCTGCATGGTTAGTTTGCGGCAATATCAAGTGTGTGTGTGTGTGTGTGAGTGTGGTATACGTAAATGTGGCTGTTTGGGATTTAGTATGTGTGTTGAACGAGAATTGAGTGGTGCTGATGTGTAGCTAATGCCAATGTTGTTGGGCTAAAATTAGTTGTATAAACAAGAGATTGTTGCAAAAATACACTGCTAAAAATGCTTGAATTCTATTTTTAACAAACTAAAATTTAACTATATATTTCTTATATATTTCTTATATTTCTGAGCGATCTAAGAGCCATTAAACCCGTATTTTCACCGGGGCCTGATGGAATACCAGGCTGTATACTTAAGTACTGTGCTGAAGGTCTTTTGAGACCCCTTTATAACTTATTTAATCTTTCCGTGGAGTTGTGCACTTTTCCAATGATTTGGAAAGAATCATTCATAATTCCTCTCCTCAAAAAAGGAAACAAGTCTAATGTTCAAAACTATAGAGGTATCTCTAAGTTGTCCGCCATCCCTAAAATTTTTGAGAAATTAATAACTTCTCAACTACAACATTTTTGTTGATGTATTGTTTCACCCAGCCAGCATGGGTTTGTGAAATATAGATCTACTACCGCTAACTTATTGGAACTCACCTCTTTTGTTATAAGGGGCTTTCAAAATAAAATGCAAACAGATGTCATTTACACTGATTTCAGTAAGGCTTTTGACTCCGTTAACCATTCCCTTTTAATTCATAAGCTTAATCTTTTTGGATTACCAAATAACTTAATTCTTTGGATCTCTAGTTATCTAAATTTAAGAACCCAAAAAGTTAATTTTAAAGGCTAAGCTTCTAAGTCTGTTCAAGTTACTTCTGGAGTACCACAAGGAAGCCATCTCGGCCCTTTATTATTTACTCTTTTTATTAATGACTTGCCTTCTGTAATAAATCACTCTCGGGTACTAATGTACGCCGACGATGTAAAGCTCTGTTTGTCTGCTAATAACTCTCTATCTGGTCAGAATTTGCAAACTGATCTTGATAGTTTTCAAACTTGGTGTCGAGTAAATTTATTAAATCTTAATTGCAGTAAGTGTAACGTAATGTCCTTTTATAGGCGAATGTCATATTTCAATAACTATTTTCTAAATGGTAAACCACTTGAACGTATTGAGTCGGTTGTTGATTTGGGTATTCTTTTAGATCCCAAGCTTAAGTTTGACAAGCATATCTTATCGATGACTAATCGTGCCTATGGAGTCCTTGGTTTCATAAAGCGTTGGTCAAAGGAATTTGACGATCCCTACGTTACTAAAATTCTTTATACCTCACTTGTTCGACCAATTCTGGAATATGGATCTTGTATATGGTGTCCCCAGTACAAGATTCATCAGGACAGAATAGAGTCTATACAAAAACAATTTCTTCTCTTTGCCCTCCGGGGCTTTAATTGGAATCCTAACATTCGCATGCCTCCTTACCGTAGTAGACTCTTACTAATAAATCTCCCCTCTCTTTCTGATCGTAGAACCATGCTTGGTATAATACTTTTACATAAACTAATTAACGGCGAAATTGATTCTTCTGAATTAATCAGCCAAATTAGTTTTGCTATTCCTATTAGAAGTACAAGAAACTTTCTCCCTCTTTCTCTTCAAAACTGCAGTACTAACTACGCTATACATAACCCTTTTCGTGTTTTATGTTCTGATTATAACAATCTTTTTCATGTTATAAGTAATGCTACATCTATTCCTACACTTAGAACTTCACTCCTTTCTCACCTATCCATTTTGTAGGTCTTGTATTTCATACTTTTTTTTTTTTTTTTTTTTTTTTTTGTATTGTTTTTGCCTGTATTTATTTGTTTGTATCTTTAGTGTATTTCTAACATACTAACTTCTTGATCTGATTGGGTTTTTTCTGGGTTTTCCCCAATCCAGGCAACTAATGTTGGATCAATTTTTTGAGGCTTATTACCCAGATATATTTTTTATATATTTAAATTTTTTATTTTATGCTTTTTTTTAATTTAAATTTTTTAAATTTTAATAATAATTTTAATAATAATTTTAATAATAATTTTATTTCATTTTTGTAAATTTTAACTTTTTCTGTGTCGATTGTTATTAGTCGACATTAAACTAAACTAAATTAAAAAATTATATTTTAACTATATATTTTTACTTTAATAGTTCAACATCGCATCAATTTAGTTCTTGGAAAAAGTTGTTTCTTTATTTTGTAAATTTGATATTTAATCTAAGCAATAATCCTTGTCTATCTCTTAAATGTGATTGAACTATTCATATTTCTTGCTTAAAGTTCCTCAAAGTTTTATAAGTTGAAAATAAAACCCTTTTTTTCAATTTTGTTATCTTTATGCAAGATTTTACTTTAGAACTGTGTGTCTTTCCAATCTTTCTCTCTATAATTTATTTTACCTCTCCTCCTTACTTTTTTCATTTATCTTAGCCATCGAGTTTCTTTTCTATTGACTTTTTCATGCTGCTTATCATATCTTTTTTCTATGGCTTTTCGCTTATACATTCATAATTTCATCTCTATCATTTTTTTTTCGTTCATTCCATTATATTGCTCTTTGAATAACTGGGCTTAATGCCTTTTTACAATTTTTTCTCTTCTATTTTCTTTTTTGTTTCATAGCAGTTTTTCAGTGTACTTTGTCAGATTCTAGCTCACACGCTCATTGTATCCATCTATCTATCTGCTTTTGGGTTTCTTCTCTTCTTTGCCGTAAAACACATTCAAATCCATGCCAGTCTCACCTTGGTAGGTCATCATCACTCATACCTCTTCATAAAAGTCATATTCTCACAGAAACTCACTTCAATTTACTCGCATTGCTGCGAAAACCACAGCATTTCAATTGTTAAACCGCAGAAAAGTAAGTTTGCGAGTCAGTGGAAAACTTTGCCCAATGCATCTAGGCAAATATTTGGTCTGCGAGTTTTGCAGCTGCAGCAGCAGCACCAAAGTCCAAAGCCAAGTTCCTGGCCAGGCACAGGCACAGGAATAGCCAACGGCACACAATTACAGAGCCAGGACCGCAAGGGTTCTCTCTCTCTCTGTGAAGGGTGGGGGGCATCTGTAAAGTTAATGCTGTGGCAACTGCGCCGCAAAACATTTCAGTTGGTTTTTGTTATTAAAAAATACCTAAAATTACCAAAGATAAATATTAATAATAACAAGCAGCAGTTATTATTGTTGTTCTTGCTGTGGTTCTTGTTCTTGTTGTTGTTGTTGCTACCTGAGCTATGGTATTTTTTAATTTGTCTGCCTTGGGAAGTAGCAACAGCAGCAGCAACTCAAACAATTTGCGGTTTTCATTAAGTCAACTTTTTTTTTTAAACGCCGTTTGCAACACGCGCTCTGAGAGTTTATTATATGAAATAACTTGGCAAGCGGCATGCCAGGACAGCTGTCATTAAATGCAGCGGCAAAACGAAGGCTCTTGGTCCTTGGCTGCTGTCTTTGGTTAACATTTGAATAAACCTGAGTCTTTTTTTTGATGCATGTTGTCGAAAAAATTAAAAGAAATGCAAAAAACTGTGGGGGGGCGGAAGGAGTTTGTGGCAGTGCGTTTAATAGTTTCCATTTTGTTAAATTTGCAGAGCTCTGCGGCTTTGACGTTGGCACTTCCGTTTCCGCTTGAATTATCGCGCAGCAGGCGGCGGGTGGCTCCCGGGAAATTGCATTAACTGTGCAAAAGTCGTTGCTGCACCTTCCCCCCTCCTTTCTTTACAGCGACTGTCTGCGTTTAATATGCAACTTTTCAACACACACACATACACACACATAAAACTCCGAGTCCTGTGCCTGCCTGTCTTGCGTCATTTTGAAATATTTGTGGCATCAAATGCAGTCGTCAACTTGATTAAATGTCATGCATAAAGCAACAGAAGCAGCCCAAGATGTAGATGCCATAAGAGACGTGCAGTGGCAAGGCGAAAATCAAGATGGAGACTGTGGCAAGCTAGAAATTGCAAGGCGTTTGTATAGAATGAAAAAGGCTTAGAGAGCAGCAACAACAACATCAGCTTCGAAAGGGATTGCAAGAGCTCGACCTGCCATGGCCCAAGCAACAACAAAATGAAAAAGAAAATAAAATTGTATAACGCACAGATTTGTAACAGCAAATTTTCTTTATGGATTGCAACTTTCCTGGTATTCTCAAGCCATTTTCTAAGGTTACAGCGAACAATTCAATTACTAAATGATAAAACTAGAATTATACAGAAAACTTGTGCTCACAAAAACTATATTTTTTAGCTATTGTTTCTGTGCTATCTAAGATATAGTTGACCAATTCAAAAGCTTATTGTTATTCAATATTCGTATGAACTTAATTTGATAAGTTATCCAAGTTCCTGTCATCAACTGCTTCAAACACTTAACAAAAACAACAATCAAATATCTGCAAAATTTTTAAAATATTTTGCATATCAAATAAACCAAATAAAGAATACAGAAAAATATATGAGGAATACTTTTGTAGTTTAATCAAACGGTTATTATTAAAAAAACACTAATCAAAGCAAAAAATTGTATTAGAAAAGTTAATTTTATTTAAATCTTGCCATTTTTCGAAGCCAAACACAGCAAATCTTTTGCACACCTTTTCTATATATACATTTATGTATATATAGTATTTGTCAGTTTTTCAGCAAGCTATGCTGAGCTGCCTTTAAAAGGCAAACATTTGCATAAGAAATGTAAATTTGAATAGTTTAGCCCACACTGTTGTTGCCAGGCAGGTATCTGAAGAAAGAACGCTCTGAAACCAACTAAAAATTGTTCTTGGAAAATTATTTAAATGAATTTGCATTTTTTGTTGTTGCATTGTTGTTGTTGTTGAGTTATGCATAATGAAAGAAAAGCAGGTAGAGGGGCAGTCAAGAAATTGACAGCTGTAAATTAATTAAATTTAAATAAAATTTGCCTTACACATAATATTACACATACGCAACGTTCACACATACAAAGTCATCAAGTGTTTTCTGTATGCCACTGTGAAAAACAATCATTACTTTAATTTCTTTTGACGCATACACACACAGAACACACACATTTATCAAACAATTCATGAATATAGTACTTGGAAATTAAATCAATTTATTTGCAATTCCTTGGCCAGGATACTTCTTTACTCATTTGCTCTGTGTACGGCGCACAAAAATATGCAGCAATTTATTTTCAGATACCCAAGTGACGGCTTCGAGTCCTCTGTCTGCCTGCCCTGCGTGCATTTGATTGAAAAAGCGTATTACTTATATATATATATTTATATATATATATCTACCAAGTATTTGTACGTTTCAGTATAGTATATAGGGCGAGTGGCAAATCTAAAATCAAATCAAATCAATTTTCTCAAATGTTACTTGGCAGTCACTGCCAGCCACAGAAGCAGCATCCTCTCCTGACTTTGACGTTGCTTTCTCTAACTCTGACTGGGACACTGCTCTCTTCCTTAGCCCCTTCAAAAAAAAAAAAAAAAACCAACTCTGATTGATCGAATTTAAATTTTTGTGGCACATTTCAACCGTGCCAGTCAATAAATGTAAATCGCTGACGGCCTGCCTTTAATTACGCCATTCTTCGACTTAACCTGACTGAGATGGTTCTGGTATATGCTTTGCTCCTTTGAACATTTTCCTAGAAATTGACTAGAAAAGCAAACTGAGCAATAATAAATAGAAATCTATTCTAAAATTCAAAGTGTTTTCTTGTTTAATAAAACTTCATTTTTATTTTGACTTTCATGTTACCTAACAGAATTATTGAAGCTTGTACTGATTCCAATGAAACTGTTCTGTATTCCCAAGAATAATAGAATATTCGGTTTCAAAACTAAGCTCTTCGAGGTTGTTCCGATTCCGCTAAAACGTTTCTAAATTCCAAAGAATAATTGACTATTCGGTTTCAAAAGATTGCTCTTCGAAAAATATATTTGCATATAATACTGAATAGTAATATTATATACTCTTTCATTTGAAAACGATTCAGAATGAAGTACTCGGAAAGGAAAATAATCCTGAATATATGTTAAGGGTAAATTGAATAGTCTACAGAAAAACTGGTAACTTGGATTTCTGATAAATTTATTATTAGGGTTGTACTCATGAATATTTTTGCTGGTTTTATAAGCTTTTTTATTTAAATTTAATACATATCATTTAGTTAAGAGCATAAGAATATTGTTATAGCAAAAGATAATTCTGAAAAAGAAATAGGGAGAGAGAGAGAGCGACTTCTTGTGTATATCATATGAATGCTAGGAAAATAACTAAGTTTAACTTATAGTTAAAGGTAAAAAAATCATAAACATTTTCACAAAAGCATCTTATAATTATGAACTTTGAGAAGAGCTTAAGCTTAAGTTCATTTTTAAAAGCCACAATTGTACGTTTGTATAAAAATATATTTATATTGAAGTTGAAATTCCCTTTTTAGCCACTTCAACTGAGAAAAAAACGGCAAAAGTATTTCGATGTTTAACTGGCCAATTGCCTTCCCCAAGCAAACTACAGGACTTGTGAATTGAAAACAAGGCAACTTAGAAAGTTTCTAGAACCAGTCAAGAGTCAGTAAAACATGCGTGCCAGTAAAAGCCACACACATACAGATTCATTCGGTGGCAAACACACACACACACACAAGTACACACACGCACACATACAGATACAAAGGGCAACAAGCCGCAAAAATGTTTGAAATTTTACAAATTGCAATTTCATTGAGAGGCGAGTGGCAAAATATGAAGCACAACTTGTGACTTTATTTGACTGTGCGTGTGTGTATGTGAATGTGTGTGTGTGTGTGTGTGTGTGTGTACAACCAACCAGACATAATTAGCCAAAGAATTTTCTCATCAAATGTGCAAAATGGTCGGGTCGGAGTTCGTTGGGTTTGATAAACGAAATAAAAAAAAGACAGGCAATAAAAATTGAAGCCAAAACGCGTAGACAACCAAAAAGCGCAAAGAAGCTCAAAAAGTTGCCCACCGAGAGCAAAAAAAAAAAAACAAGAAAAAGAGAAACAAGAAAAAAAAGGAAGAAATAGAGAAAAACTTTTTTTTTTATGATTTCAATAAAGTTGTTAACTTTATTAAAATTTTGTGCTCAGCTGAAAAGTTAGCAAGAGCCAGTCGAGCATAGAATTACTATGAAATACTTTTTGCCAAAGCAACCAACAACGACGACGATGCCCATAAATTGACAATTTAAGTTCGTTGAGTGAGAGTCAAGTAACTAAAAATGTAAAATGTAGAAGAAAAAAACGTAATACAAAATGCAAAATGGGAAAAGAGAAAAAATGTTATATATAAAACAGCATTGCATGAAAACTGCGCATCAATGAAGCATAAATGCATAATGCTAAAGGCAAGTCTAACTAATAAATGTTGATCCGTTATAACAAAACGGGCAGCCGGGCAAAAAGCTGAAGCTGAGCCAGGACTCTCAGCATACTCACAGGACTCGCCACTCGTTGAGCTTGGACCATCATCGTTACACGCTAAATTACACGCCAAATTGCGCACGGTTTGCCTTATTGATTTGTAAAAAATCCGAAAAAACTAGCTTCAACTAGAAAATCCAAGAACCAGTCCAATTCCTAAACGTAAAACGTATCCGTAATCGTATCGTTTGCTGTTGTTGCCACTACTTGTGCAGTAAACAAATCAAATATTTCTTTCATATTTTACGCACAGCTGCATCAGCAGCGAAAGCAGCATGAACACATTTTTTGTTGCATACATCAAGGAGCAGCAACAACACGCACAACAACAACAACAACAACAACAACAACAGCTTAAGGTGTAGTACTCGCCAAATCGCTTACGTATTTAACAAAAATGTATACTTAAAGTCAATGCCTGCCAATTTGTATTGGCATTTTTCATCTTTTCCATTTACCATTTTTCATTTCCATATGCACTAATACTTCGAAGCACAAAACTCTCATAAATTCATCAGAAAATCAGCAAATCGGCAATCCGCAATCGGCTGACGGCATCAAAGGCATAACCAAAGAGAGAGCGTCGTTTTACGGCTCAATGACTTACAGATTTATTCAGCGCGCTTGTGTTTGGGCCATGGCATTGGATTTTGAAGTTGTTGCCTGCAAATCAAAGACAAGTAGCTAAAGAGTTGTGAAACTGCAAATTATATTTATCGTTTCATCTATTCAAAATAGTCAATTTTCGTTCGAGTTGCCGTTTGTGACCATTTTTTAATAATGAAAATAGCTTTCAATTATATTTTATAACTAATAGTTATAAGAATAACGTAGAAACTCATTTAAAGTAAGCAAAAGAACAACATTGGGCTTCATCAAACAAACTTTCTATGGACTGTCACACTCAGGATTGCAAGGATGCTGCTGGGTGTCGCCACAGAAAACTGTTTGGCAAATACCTAGTGCAAGGATCCTGAACTAACCAAATCGCTGAAATTCCTCTAAAGAGCTAATGAAGAACAGACGCAATCATTTCCGCAATCAACCCTGAAACCAATGTTTAAAATTTGCAAAATGTAGCTTTAAAGTCTTCTATCGAATATGAGGTTTCTATCTATGTTAAAGTACAGAAGGAAAGTTCAAATGTTAATAATAACTGCAAACTTCTTAGTAATAAAAAAAAACACTAATTTTTAATTATAAAGTTTCCTTTTTTTAACACAAGCAAACAAACAATGCACGCATTCCTAGTAATAATTTGATAAGGCATTTTTGTGGCTTGATTTGAGAGAAAATTGTAATTTTTTAAAAACTGCACATAGTTAGACAGCGGCAGCAGCAATCTATGCCACATAATTAAAAACTCAACTTTATCAGTGGATAAGCAACAAGAACAAAAATGAGGCGAATTGGCTGTGCAAAACATGCTGAACACAACTGAGGTAAACAACTAAAAAACAAGGTAAATAAAGGTAGAAATTATGAAGCACTTCATATTGCCGCGCCCAGGAACAACAGAGAACAAACTCAAACTCAAACTCAAACTCGAGCTCAAACCCAAACCCAAGCCCAAACCAAACCAAAGTCTGGGGTGCGGGCAATCAACACAAAACGACCTCGTCAACAACTCAGCTCAAGAGCAAAAATATCAAAAGTAGGAACACAAAATAAAAGGAAGAAAAAAAATTATAATATGCGGCAGCCAACAAACCTCAGAGGTAGCAGCAGCAGCAGCAGCATCATCATCACCCATGGCAACTTTGTTGCTGGCAGCATAGTTTGGAAAAAGTTCGTTTGGGTTGGAGTTGTGCGGGCGGATTGGTGAATTTTTTTGTTGGGGTTGGTTTTTGGATAGAACTGGATTTGAGTGCGAGTGCGAGTGCGGGTGCGGATTGCTAAGCAACGCAACAGTTTGCCATGGCTATAATACGTTATAATTTGTTATTGAGTTTTGCACAGAGCAGCTGCAAAAATGCAGAAGTGCGTTGGGTAGTAGAACAGGCGAAAAAAAAACACGAAAAAAACGTAAGCAGAAATGAACGAAACAAAAATACCCAGCAGAAAAAGCTAATTTGCCAATCAAACCAAAATTCAAATGCTCTTCAAAATAGTGAAAACTCGGAACTTTTCCGGTTTTCAATTTCGCTTATATATTGCAGAAGAGATATTCCTTTAAATATTCAAACTCTAACTTTTGTCAAAGTTTTTGAGGACTCAATTCACTTTCGTTTGATCAAGAATTAAGATAGAATTCAATAAGCAAAAAGGAACTTTTCAACCTTTTGGCAATTTCAGTTCCTCAAAATAATGATAATTATAGTTTTTGCTCTAAAATCTTTAAGTTAAGATAATATCTTAAAATATTGAATATATGAATAGAATCTTATAACATAAATATCAAATGAGTAAAATTTCTTTTAGTTAATCAGTTTTCAATAATTATTCTTAACAAAAAGCATTCAGGTTTATTTGAAGCTAAGATGTTACGAATTTAAGCTTAGTATTATTTAAAAGCTCAAGTCTGTATCAATTTATCAAGTTCGACTTATAGCAGCCCATAGCTAATTGTTAGCAACAAACCCAATGTAAAGCTCAATATACTCTGCTCGCTATAAATAAAACAGGAACAACAACAGGAAAGAGGACGCGGGTCTGAGGCTGTCATAAGTGCGCTTGTTGTAGTGCCATTATCCTTGTTGTTGGTTGGGTTCGGGCCTGACACAAAATAAAATATGAAAAAAAGAGATGTCTATATGATTGGCAACAGCAGCTTTTTAGTGTGCCGTGTCCTTTTTTTTTCTTTTTTCATTTTTTTTTTGGTCTTGTTTGTTTGTGGCCCCATCAACTTTTTGTCGATTTCTTTTTTATTTTTAATATTTATTTCATGTTTTTCAACTGCCTTTTTGCCCCTGTAAACTTCATCATATTCTATTTTGCTTTTGCTTATTTTTGAGCTCTTTCTCTCTGCGCTGCTTTTGCTTTTCGCTTCCTTTTTTTTTATTTGTTGCTGTATGCTTTATGAAATTGATGCTCGAAAATCGCACTCAATTAGTAGGGATTTTATATTTATTTATTTATTGTTGTTGTTGAATCAGCAGCAGCAGCAGCAAAACGGGTAAGGCGGAGAGTGTTGGGGTTGGGGAGCTTGTACAACGGCACGTGTGTCAAGAGCTATGCGTGGATATATGTGTATGTGTATGCGTTTGTGTGTGTGTGTATGGGCAACGGACTAAGCTTGCGAGAGCATTCTGGCTCAAAGGGTGTCAACTTGTATACGCTTGATTTAATTTATTGCTTATTTGATTTGTAAGCAGAGCATTTTTTGAAATTTCGAAGCTCAGCTGAAGTTGTTTGGGAGGAGCATTGGCAAAAGAAACTTCTTTAATATTGTGTAGTACTTTGACAATTGAATATATTGAACAAGTTGCTCTAAAAGAAAAGTTTGTGGATATTAACTTAAAACAATATGCTAGAAAATGGCATAAAACAAAAATCAAAATTGAATTAGATTTAAATATTGGTAAGGACTTTTTTAGTTTAAAACAATATTGATACTTGAAATCAAATTTTTTTTTGTAAAAACAAAACACTACTTAATGGTCAATCTCGAAGGACACGAAAGCAATATTTCTCGAAACGAAAACACTTGCAACGTATCATCAGCAAGGCAAACAAAAGCGACATCTATTGTCAAATATTTAAAACTAAAACTGTGCTATGTCTTTAAAAGCTTCAGCGGCACTGTTATACCTAAAGTTAAGGAAAAGGGTGTGCAGGACTTTTATTTTGAAAGCTCAGAGCTTTACTCCGAAAACTGAATGAAAGGCATAAGATATGCAATAAGTGTTGTAAAAGCTTTTGGAGTAGCTACAGACTGTACAGCACATTCTACTCCTATTATGTCGCAAAAGCTTTAAAACCTGCAGAAAACTTTTTGAGTCATAATTAAAACATACCCTGAAATAATTTGTAAGCCTCAAAGCTCAACATACCAACTGTAACAAAAGCTTTGGCGTAATACTGTTATACTGAAAGCACGAAGCTTTTATTTATACACATACCATTCCCGTTAGCTCATGTATAACAGTTTTAAATAACTGTTAACTAACAGCGCTACTGTTAACCAAAGTTAACAGCGATTAGCGACCATTACTTGTGTCTGTGACTGCCTTCCTTCCCCTCTCACTGCTTCATTATGCGTAAGTGTCGCCTGCTGCGCTGTCTCCCGTATACTGCATTAATGTGTCTGGGTGTATTCCTAAGTATAGGATACTTTACTTTATGTGTTCTTAAATGACAGCACAGCAGCTAGAAGCCAAAACGCTTCGCATAACGATTACATTAGAAGCGAGTAAAATTTCATAAAAATTCACTACGTGCGTTGCCTTTTTGAATATGTAATGATGCCATTGAAACGAGTGCAATTTGAACACGCACACATACGCACACACTTACACACACACTCACTTAAATACTCACACAAATCGACCACAAGCGTTAAAATTCCATTTGTGGTTATAGAGCGGACAACTTTATTACCAGCCAAAAGTATGCAGCAGCAACAAAACAAAAAAAAGGAAAATTCGAGATGAAACATTTTACTATCAATTTGCCTAACTGGCATTAATTTGCGCAAATTTTTGGCGCTACGGCCCCGAACCAATTGTGGCCGCTTCAACTCACGCGCGCCTATGGTTTTTAGAGGGGTGTACGGGTCGGCCAACCTGTCAAAACTTTACCTGGATTTTCAATGTTTTCAAATCAACGGGCGTTCAACAAACAGTGGGTCAGAAGTTAAAATTAACAAATTTAAGCTGAAATGTTTAGAATTGGACAGAAAACGTCAATAGAATTTGGTTTGGTAAGAGATCAGATATGAACTAAAATATTTATGCGCAGAACTTACAGTTTACTTAAATAAATACTTAAATTGCTTGAACTACATTTCTAAATTCAGTTTTTAGATATTATTTATTGTAATTATTTATAAAACAAAGAAGCGAGAGAAGGTACTAAAACATTAAATGAAATGTGTAACATGCTACAATTCGTTCCATCATAGCTATGATCGATTACATATCGATTTTGTAAGAAAAGTTGTTGTTAAATTTATCTTTTTTTTGAGGTTTAATATTTCATATTCTCTTGTTCTCCGCATTTCAAAAATCTTAAGAATTTAAGCTAAAAAAACTATTGTATTTATAGTATAAACTTAAGTATGCAAGTAAAACACACACAAGTTTATACTATACACAATCTTTGAAAGGTTTCACTTTTTCAAATACTTCAGCTATATTAGGCAAGTATTGAAAATAACTATGATTATGTTTGAAGACCTGTTGCAGTGCACGATCTACTATATTATCTTACTTTATTGTTATAACAAATTCAACTAAATTTTCATCAGCGCTTTTTGCATTTTGATCCACAGTATCCACAGCGTCTGTTTTTCAATTCCAACTACATAGACTTTTGACCAGTTCTGGCGGTTGTAGGCGACTCTGCGGCTTTCATTACATTTTCGAATTTTGTACATTTTACAGTCGTCTCTGTAATGCCCCCGTTTCTCTTCCCTTTCAAACCTTACACTTTCAGCTGGGTGCGACTTAAGCGGCTTTGCTTTTTGTGCTCCGCCGGACGGCGGCAATTTAGCTAAAACGGTGCACGCCTACCTGAGCCCACAAAACGCACTAGGCAAATTACTATTTATGTGAGGACTTCCCACAGCCCTTACTCCTTAACTCCTGCTGTAACCACTAACCCCTCAACAACCCATTTACAAAACTCTTTGTATGTGTGTTGGTGCGGTTGAAATGAGCAAATTGTATGCGATTGTGGCAAGTCAAAAAAGAAAGTCGAGCAGTGCAACCACCGCAGCTGCCGTCTGTAAATGCAGCAAATTTGGGTCATATGGTCGAAATTTTTTTTTTTATTTCGTGTTTTTTTTTTTTGTTGGTTAACATATACTTACTTTAAATAAATTAGTTTTAGCATGCCACAAAAAAGAAAAGGGCAGCAAAAATAAACATATAGAAATACAAGTAAGACCAATGTACAGAATAAATGCGAAGAAATCAGTGCGAATGCCCAAAGGATGCACAGAAAACAAGCAAAGCGTAAAACAGGACCAGAACCTAAAATGGACATAGGTCTGTTGGCCTAGGGCGCGGGCGCTGTCAATTTTATGGCCAGACACGCAACTTTTGAACCACCACAAACGGTGTCTGTGTGTGTGTCTCTTTGAGTGTGTGTGCGTGTAAATGAGCCAAAAGACAAAAGACAAGAGTGAAAAATGGCCAACTATTTGGCATTGAGTCACAAGGGTGTCCGCTGCTGCTGGGCTGGGCAATTCGATTAGAGACCAAAGCGTTAAGCAGTTAAAGATGCCAGCTGCCAACTGCCACTTGTGCCGCAATTTGAGGCATGACGTCAGTCAATGAATCGCTGGACAAAGAACGACACTGCGAAAATGAAATGAAGTGCAAAAATGACTGGCAAAAATGCGGCCAGCACACAATTTCATGTGTTGTAAGTAAAAAGAGACGGGGGCAGCGTCAGACAAATTACATGAAGCGGGCTCTGAAGCAGTTTGAGATATTTATAACCAGTTCACAGACTGGTCGGCTATCCGCCAGAACGCCCTGAGAGAGAGAGAGAGACTTGACAGGCAATTTGGCAAGCAGAAACTTGCAAAGCGTAACTAACATTTATATTTGTCGCCAGGAGTGCCGTCCAAGTCAAAGCAAACAAATGTCACACATAACACGACGACGACAACGACGACTGCCAGACGACTTTGAGGTTTCGCCCCTTCATGTCAACTCCTGCTCTTGCGCGTCTCTTTGCTTCTCTTTGGCTCACATGCAAATCAGCGAGGCGACGCGATGGCTTAGGCCCAGTCTCAGTCCTCGTCCTCGTTCTCGTCCTTGTCCTCGTCCTAGCAAAGTCAGTGAAATAAATGGCGCTACAAACGCGCAAACAAAATGGTCAATTTGATGGGCACCTGCTGAGTGGCAATGTCGCTGGTAGACACCCCGTTTTCAATGCAACAGTAACAGCAGCAACATTGTGGCACATAAGGGGCCTAGCGAAAGGGGCAACAAGTTCTTGCAACTTCTTTGCATTAGTAATTAAATTATGCATTAATAGTGAGACACGCATAATAGAATGTTGTCAAGTAGCGACCATTTCTTGAACCGAAAAAGGGTTTAAATGGAAAAAGGAAGCTTTAAAGCTGAAACTGACCGAACTAACTTTAAGGTTTGTATCTAGTTGTAGGTTCTCATAAAATTGGTAGAGTAGAGTAAAACAAGTTGTGAATAAGTCTTTTCAGCCACAACCTTTGACAGAAAGCTCTTATTTATTAAACTGAAAGACAATTGTCTAAACTATCAATCATTTTTGAGCACTTCACGTCTGTGATTGTCTTTTGCCTTTACTGATAGACTAGACACGTATTTAACTTTGGGTGAAAAAACCTTTCATTTAATTTTGAAAAAAACATACCCAATGCTTGTTTCAGACCTGGAACAATACTCTCTTTCAGGCCTGAAAAGTTATATCCAGGTCTGAGCGTTTACAATACTGCTTGCTGTCTTTTTTGTTTGAAATGTTCTACTTACAGAATACGTTCCTTAATAAAGTCTTGCTTGAATTTTCCAAGTAATTTTTCTCCAAGAACAGAGGCAAGGCAAGGAAAGGTATGATCGGTATTCCAATCTTAAACTTCGCTTGAGAAGTCAGAAGTCTAAAAAAGTTACAAACAAAAAATAGAAGGATTCAACTTATTCATGAAGTTATTACTTGCAAAAAACAATTTATGTAAATTTCATTATATTATTACAGTTTGTAGAAATATTAAAAAAGCATTAATCGTCATTCGGTGACAACTGGGTTTCGAACGCTTAGGCATTACCTTCTCGCTTCTAACGTAAGGGCTGTCTTCATTCTGCTTGGCATTGCAGAGCCGGCAAGACTTGCTACTGATCATATCTAGTTTCATAAAGGATCATTGAATGTTTACATAAATAATTTTTTAAATTTGATTTGTATTTGACTTTCCTTGCT
Source organism: Hirtodrosophila cameraria (assembly GCA_949708635.1). Classification (NCBI taxonomy): domain Eukaryota; kingdom Metazoa; phylum Arthropoda; class Insecta; order Diptera; family Drosophilidae; genus Hirtodrosophila; species Hirtodrosophila cameraria. The sequence continues at coordinate 5,342,596 of OX453091.1, read as the reverse complement.
TTTCCTTTGTTTACACGTAACTTTTTCTACTTATAAAAATAATAAGCTGTCATATTTTTAAAGCTTGCACAGACAATTGCACCCCAAAGACTATAACTCAAACCTAAACAAATCTCTCATATCATATTTTGTTTTGTTGTATTTGTCTTTTTTGTTGTTTGAGCAACCAACAAACCTTAACCACCTCATCGTTCAAAGTGCTATTTTCGCCAGGGCCATTCAATTCCCAGATGCATTTAGCTGTATGTCGGCTATTGGATTTTTGCTGGCTATCGCCGCATAACTAAATAAAAGTCGTTCACTTAAAAACAGAACCAGACCAGACTCCCAAAATAGCAACTACAACTAACCGCTGTAACTCAACAAAAATACAACAAACAAACAAACAACTTAATAAAAACACAATTGAATTTGATATACGAGCGTGCCGTGCCGCGCCCAGAAAAATGCCCAAAAAAAAAGCAAAAACTGAGCAGCCTTGTTTGGTTTCTGTTTTTGGGCAATCTATTGCCAAAGCAAATTAAAATTCAAATACTTTTGCATGTTAGTTATAAATAAAAGAAGATGCACATAAAACAAACCAGCGAGAAATTAAATGAAATAAATTTTCAGTTGCGATTTTTAATCAAAAAAATAAAAAGTCCATACTGCCGTCGACTGGGAACTGGCAGCTCCAGCAGAAGATTACTCATACGCACTGTGAACGGCGCAACACCCACAAAATACAACTGCTGCGACTGCTGCTGCTGTTGATGCTACTGTTACTGCTGCTGATGCTGCTGCAGCAGCATTGCAGTGCAAAACTGTCCGGTATGTTTGATGTAGAAATCCCTCAACTGACATAGATTTACGTCACTGGCAGCCTGGTCCAACTGTGTTTGTTAGCCATTTTTGGCTCCTGTCTTCCTCTCTCTGTTCCTCTCTTACCATGCTGCTGGCTTTGGAAATTTATTTGCAAATATTTTTCAGCATCAAAAATATGTTTGTCCCACTTACCCCCAACCACTGCCTGCCTCCGTAGCGTCTGTTGCAATTGTGCAGCAGTTGTTAGTTTTTATTTATTTTCTTTTTATTTTGTTTTTTGGGGTAGTTTGCATTTTTGACTGGGCTTAAACTTGGATTTTAGCCTGCCTGCAAATTATATTACGCATACGCCACGTTGTACGAATTTTCATACAATTTAAAATCACACTAACAACAACAGCAACAACAGCAAAAAGGTAGTAAAGAACAATACGCACAATTGGGAAATAGCACCGAACAGAACAGTTTGTGTTCAGCCTTTTGGGCCTGTTCTGCCCCTACTCTGCTCTGCTCTGCTTTGCCTTTGGTCTCTGCTGTCGTCCTGCCACTCAATTGCGGCACCATTGACTAATCTCGCTTTTGATTTTCCAAAGCCATTAGCACACAAGCCGCTTTTGGACACAGTGCAAAATATGACAATAGCGGCGACACCTGCACCTGCAAGGACACACTCGTCGTCCTGCTGGACACTAATTCGAAGCACACAGAGCAACACACACACACATACAGACACACAGAAGGGCTAGCCAAATGCAGTTGCAGTTCCCTTTGGTGCGTTGCCTGATGAGTTGTCACATGTCGTCGCTCATCTCTCAGCTATTGTCCTGATGCTGCTGCTCTGTGCCTAAGTGCCCGGCTACTAAGCGGACTGACAATCTGACTGTCTATCTTTCTGCCTGTCAATGTATCTGTCTGTCTGTCAAAAACAGTTGCCTGCCCCGAAAAACTATTGAGTTGAAAATTATGCAAAGTTTTTGGCTGCAAATATTTTGTAATTAAAAGCATTTGCACAAGGCACAAGCATCACTACTCGAGCCAACTGGCCGCATAGCTTGTTAAATGTCAAAAACATGCCTCACTGATTTGCCAAAGGGTAGAGATACGCACCAGGGGGAGGGGTTTGAGAGCGGTGCATATGCTAGTTCCTTGCAAACAAAAAAAAAAAAAACTAAGAGTTGGCATCTGCAAAAATTCATCTGGCAAAAATTCGATTGTGTTATTTTCCTTTACTTTTTTGCTATCTATTTTGCTACGCTCATAGTTACGAGTACAGAGAGCATGAAGAATACTAAAAACATGCCACATTCACATTCATTCATTTTCATTTACTTTGGCATGTTCAGCATACGCCACGTTGTGTGCCAATGACATGGCTATGTTGTTGTCAGGCTTGCAACTTGAAATTATACTAGAATATGCATTCGAGTATTTAATTTAGTTTGACGCAATCACAAATCACAGAAATGCATTCAAAATATTACATTGTAAAGTGGAAATTTAAAGAAGATTTCTGCTTAGAAATTGATTTAAGCAACTGCGGTTCTACTTCTTAACATATTTGCATGTTTTCAAGATATACCATTTTCTGGCGATTACAAGCAGGGACCGTAACTGTTCATAGTTTTAAAATAAATATTGCAATGTATTTTCAAATTTGTATTAAAGAGTTACAAGATAACACTTGTTTTTAATTTTTATTTAAAAAGTAAAAAATATTAAAAAAGAAAATTCAATTTTTATTCAAAAGTTACGAAACAAGAGAGAGAAAATAAAAGTTATTTTTGATTTTTACTTTTAAAGTTACAAATAAGAGTTATTCCGTAACTTTTATTTTTATAATCTTTTTTTAATTTTTTTTTTTAAAAAAAGGAAAAAAGAGTTTGTTGCGTTTGTGAAATGTCCGTCTGTCCGTCTGTCCGTATGAACGCAGGTTTTTTCCACAGTTTTGAAGCTAGAGCAACCAAACTTGGTATACATGTTGGTATATACCATAGGCAGACAAAGTGTCAAGATCTCCCTCCCACCCCCACCCCTTCCCCCACAAACCGCAAAAACCTATATCTTCCACAGTTTTATAGCTAGAGTAACCAAATTTGGCACAAGGGCTACTTATCACATCCTTCATTGATCTGACAAAAAAAAATTCGGCCACGCCCACCCCCGCCCCCACAAATAGGCAAAGTCTGTATCTCCCCCACCCCTTTAGCTAGAATCACCAAATTTTGCAGGTTGAATTCTGTTGCCCTATTTAATAGATTGGATAAAAATATTTTTGCCACGCCCACCCCCGCCCTTGCAATCAAGCAATGTTTGTTTCTCCCAAACCTGTAGAACAGGCCCAACCAAATTTTAATTGATGGCAAAACTTGAAAGATTTGAGCAGAAATTCAATTGCCACGCCCACTGACTCCGCAAAGAGGCGAAAAAAAGAGTATATCGCAGTCGGGTGCATCCGACTGCAACGTTCTTACTTGTTCTTGTTGTTGTTGTTGTTGTTGCTGTTGTTGAGCCTCGAGTGCCTTGAGGCAGCACATGGCCCAGTCAACAGTCTGTCCATTGTCTTGCCATGTCCTGTCGTGTCGCGTTGCGTTGTGTTGTGTCTTGTTGCTTTAGGCCAGACTTTTGTTGTGCTTTTATTTCTATTTTTATTCTTTTTTTATATATCTCTATATGTCCTTTTCGTTGCT